>CM060937.1:340825571-342075571 GCA_030765085.1 Allium cepa
AAAAGGTATATAAGTGGATTTATATACTAAAGTCAAACATGTAAAATAAATTGTATGCTATAATTAAAACAATATTTGTTATAAATTTAGTATCGATGAAATCAACTTAAGTCCAAAATAGTATGTATATGTATAAACAAATATATGTAATATATTTATATATATACCACCTACAACATTCATGTTACTCAAATGTATACAGACCCATTATAAATCTATGCAGACCCATCAACATACAAGTATAAGTTATATAGTAACCTTTATAAATCTGTTATGACTCACACTTTAAAATATAACTGTAACTATTTATAAAAAATATATATAATAGGTTTTAGACTATGAATATATGCACAGCCTTTACAAAATATATGCACAGCCTTTTACCAAATATATGCACAGCCATTTAAATTTCCAAATATCTACAAATCCTCACTGCTATAAGCTAACACACCCATTGCAACACGCAACTACCTACATATGATTATTTATGTATTATTTTAAATATAAAGTAACGTGCCTATAACACAAATATAAACTTATATACTAATATATTTTTACGTATCAGTTATGCGCATAATTACAGTGACATATGTAACTTACATTTTTATCAATAATAAAATTTGTTACTGCAAACGATATATATAATAAATTTGAATATAACCAAGAGATTATAACATACTTTTTAATATAAATTATAAATGAAAGGTCTGAATGTAAAACCCATGTGTTAAAACACATACGTTAAAGCTGTAAAATACATATACTTATATATATGTGAACATGTTATTTATATAAGACTTGTTGCAAAAAAAATGATCGATTTAAAAATAATGATATAAATCTAAATATATTCAGCTCTTACAATTATATATACAAACAAATATGCTGACCCTATATGTAAAATATGGCTAAATATGCACACATGCTCCTGTTTATGTAACCAATTGTATGTTGACAAGTGTGTATGTAACAATTGTATATATAAGCTATTTACAAATCATCGGCGTATTATATATATATCGATAAGACAACTTGTAATAATTCATATGAATTCATATATATAAGTATAAAAAGGTAAATAGATTATAGCTTTTAACTTTTAGGTAAATACAATACAATATATTTATAATATAGATATTACCTTGTATAAAAGAATTGCAAAGGTTGCAGAGGAAAGAAGAAAGGCGGGGTTTGGAAAATAAAGGAGGAGAGGACTGCTATCTACAAGCATGCAAAATTTATTTTTTTCAAAGAGAACAAAATGAGCAGTTGAATGGACAAGGAGGCCACTTATATCCTTTGTTGTATTCTCTCACAAGCAACACCAGATGACTGAGAAGAAAAAGTGAAAGGACAAAGACAAACATATAGATTTATATTGGGAATATCAAGGCCAAAAGTGAATAAAAATATAGGTGAATAAAGTGTGCCATTTAAAATTTAATGAATGCAAAGTAACGTATAACATTTTATGAACGCAAAAATAACGTACCGATATAAATATAAAGTAACGAATATGGAAAAATTCAAGCGCAAATAAATGAAACGAAACGTACACAAATAAATGAAAACCAATGAAGTTAAAAAGGCAATAATAGTGTAAATGTGAATCGTTGCCACATAAACAAATAAAACGTATACAAATCTTTTATCGGTTATGTGATCGCAACGGTCACCCTTAATTGAGCTGAATAATAAAAGCCAATGCTTTGAACGTATGCCATAAATTAAGTAACAGACACTGATTTCTAAATTTATTAGTAGCTAGAAATAGCAACATTTGAATGTGAATTGGAAAAATTATTAAAGCAATTAATACTGTGGTCCAGCCTGTACGTTTCAAATTTGAAATGTAAAGTAAAAATATAAGGGAGGAAATCAATTGAAAAGTAAATGAAAAGCTGCACGTTTTAGGCCTATCCACTTTCTTTTGAACGAACATGTGTATGCGGTGCATTTTGTTTCAGTTTCAAGATGAAAGCAATATTATAAAACGGTATAAAGAAACGTATGGAATTAAATATAAGCAGTTTTAGTGGAAAGAAAATGAACGGCTTGAGTGACCAAGTGACGTGAAGATTTTTAATACATACATAACGTATATATTAAAATTTTAAAGCAGGAACGAAACAATGACAAAAAAAAGAAAGTAGAAATAAAAGTTCAGGAAAAGTAGCAATGAGTATATATGTTAGAAAAGTAATAATTTTATTAGCAACGGCCATCCACTGATTTAGCTTCCTTATTCAAGCGAATAAATAATGTGGTCCAGCTGTAACGTTTCAAATTTTGAAACGAAGGAAATAGAAATGAGACATGTTGCAAAAGGAAAGCCACACATAAATGGAATAAAACGTTAACCATGAACGTGCCATATTCAATGGAAACAAACTGAAATGATAATGTCAAGCACGGGTATTAAGGACATTAAAGTAGAAAGTATGAGAAACGTAAAAGTGAATAAACGAATGAATGCAAGCTACAGATATATATAAAAAATGATGTAAAATATTATGTTTCTGCTAGAGTGAAGAGAAAATGTTTGAAATGGAATAAATAGGGAAAGAACAAACCTGAAATGAAATAGCAACGGATAGAAAATTAAAAAGCTACAACACGAATACATGGAGTAATAAAGGTAAGTTATTGATTGGTTTGTAACTGATGTAAAATTTGAATGGACAGGAAGATAAAATTTATGGTAACAGTCGATTCCCATGATTTCATGCAAATTTCTAAATCAATTATAATTATACGTAATCCAAATATTATTTTTTTTATTTCAAAATTTTATTATTAATAATTTCTCAAAAATCCAATTCAATGCGTTATAAACCAATTAAAAATTGCTAAAATTTTATGGGTCGTTACACTCTCCCTCATTTAAAACTTTTCATCCCCGAAAAGGAACAAAGTAGGAGAATAGAAACAACTAGATGAAAAAATTAGCCTTTGAAAAACAAATTACACAATTTATTTAAAACCATATTTTTTTTATTTAAATTAATTCTCATTTTATTAAATCCATTCAATTAATTATGAGATCAATTATTTATAAAATACTAAAATTTTACTATTAAACTAGGTAATATTTAAATAACAATATTTTAAAGGATATATTCAAAAGAGGAAAAGAAGGAAATAAGATAGATTCGGAAAAGAGAATATAGGTGAATAAATAAAGCATGGCAGATAAGGTAGATTCAAAAGAATAGTATCGGGCTCGAATAGTTAATTTCAAACCAAAAGAATTTCAATTTCAAATATTAATACAAAATTTATATTTCAAATAATTTTGATAAATTGAGGTTAGGAAGATAAATTGGGATTTAGTTGAAATGGTATTAAATTAAGAATTTTATTTGTTGGAAATACCTTTATAATAAAATACTTTTATATCGAAACCAATTTTTCTTTCGAAAATACTTTTATAACTCGATGTTTCAACAAACTTATCATCGTTCTTGCAGACTCTGGCCATGCGTTGATCAGACGCAAAGCTAGAATTCTTCAAGTACTTAGTAGACTTATTTTAACACCCAGTGAAAATACTTGAAAAACTTTCAAAACAGATATGGAAAGTACAATCCAAACAAAACAACAGAACCAAAACCTTTGCCTAACTATGGTTCGCAGATATACAATGGTTACGCCTGGATCTCCCAGGAAACAATCCATATCCGTAAGCTTTCTCAGCCCTGCGAGTTACACCAAGATGACTAGTAGAGTTCATGATACACAATGGTTACGCCTGGATCCCCCAGGAAACAATTCATACCCCTAGGCCGTCTCAGCCAGGCAGTTTTGCTACTAATGCGACCTACATAGAGTGCAGGATACACAATGGTTACGCCTGGATCCCTCAGGAAACAATCCGTACCCCTAAGCCAGCTTAGCCAGGCAGTTGCCCTATGCAGTCGCGCTCATAAGAAAAACCGTAGGTTACACCATGGTGGGACACTCGAGTATCACATCCGGAAAACCAAAAATCAGAGAGAATAATATCGATAGAATGAATCCACAATGTGGCCACAAAGCGGATATCAAGAAGAAGGCACTTCCCATATCTTTACTTCGAAAATATATATCATATAGTATCTTTCAAATCACTTTCAACTGTCATACTTACATAAAGTCCATTATATAGGATTTCATTAACGAATCGAATACTTTCCAAAATCAATAGTATATCAAATCATACTTATATAGACTTTGATTATATAAGATTTCTCTTTCAAAATTGAGTATCTTTCTTATACAAATCCATTTTATATAAGTTCGATAACTTCTAAATCAAATATTTAGTAACATATAGTTCTCAAATTTCAATCTATTTCAATATCAATTTTGTTTCAAGATCATATATGATTTCACCAAATCATTTCTTCCAAATTAAATATCTTCAGTTTCAAAGTTTCCAAAACGATAAGTTTAGAAAACAATCCCAGTTTCCAAATTAACAAAATTCAAGTCAAACAAATTCATTTCCAAAATCATCGTATAAATACTGGTTTTACATTCCAATCTATTTTCAAAACCAAATGTTTTCTCAAAATCAATTATACCCAAAATGGTTTCCAAATTTATAACTATCCCTTTAAAAACTTTAAACTATTTATTTCTATATGAAAAATCCAATTTTCCTTTGCAAATTAAAAGTTTCAAATTTACTTAAGTCATACTCTTCATACTTTAAACATACAAAAATAAACTTATATTCTTTATCAAATATTTTATACTCTTCGAAATTTCTTGGTTTTAAAATTTTAAACCTTGATTAGGAAGTGCTCGAACCTTCAAAATAGCCGGTGAAAACAAAATTCAAATCCAAGAGTTGGAAATCAGCAACAAATCAGTAAATTATTTTTTATAAATAGAGTTATACTAAATCAAATCGAAAACTAGAGGATTGAACACCGGCTTCCTCTAAATTATTTTAAATATATATACATATATCTTTCGAATATCGAATTATACTTCGGAATTTGAAACCAAAATTTGTTTCACAATATCACTCGCATAGCAAAGCTACTAGAGTGGCCTCTCCCCCACTCTGAAACTCGAAAATCAATGTCGATGATGCGTGCACTCATCACCGAAATTATTTTCCAACGACACAAGTGAGTTTTGGACTTCCATTTTCTTGAAAACTTCTTGAAATTTCTTCGAAATCATTGGAATTCATTTGAACTCATTTTCATTTGAAACATTTCTTATTTGGAAAATACTTTTAAATCCTATTATTATATATTTTTTCAAAATCTTAAAACCAATTTCGAAACACCGGAGTTCAATCTCTCAAATTTCAAATTAAAACCCTTCAGTTATAAATTATTTTTATATAAATCCATTTGTTATATAATCTTCAAAATTTCAAATCCTTTCGAAACTTTTATATATAGAATAACATTTCTTATTCGTTTTATATATAGATATATAATTCTTATCAAAAAAAATTCTCCCTTATATATAAAATAAAATAATAGTTACCCAAATAGAAATTTCGGTATATAAACAAATTTAAAATAAAAACAAAACCCCATTTTCAAAGGATGATTCAATAATGGATTTCAAACAAAGATAGAGATTTTAAATTAGAGGAACTCTAATCAATAGAATCCTGATTCGAAGATAGATTCGATCAAAGATGTGATAATTAAATTACAAAATAGAAGATGAATATACTTCTATAAATCGCAGGCGACCTTAACTGGGTCAACCGTGACTTCAGGAATATAATCGATGCGGAATTCTAAAACAAATCAACATTCGATCGCCAGAGATAGAATTCGGCATATCAAGATATAACAGCGTCGTAAACCGAGGGTACAGAAATCTTCGGTGAATCAATGCCAATTGTAAAGGATTTTTCACCCCTTTTACAAATCATTCAGTGGAGATATGGGATACTCCAGAATCAAGCGGATATAAATAGGGAGAGACAAGAATGAATTTCAAAACCGAGGGACATTCCAAAATTCAAAGGAACTTCCAATCAAGAGAAAGGAGTTCAAGCCCGAACGAAAGTGATTCCGTAATTAAATTTTCCATACATGCTAAATTTTCCTAGAGCCAAAGCTCTCATACCAACTGTAACGATCCGCTATTTTCAACTATCGCATCCGCACAAGTCGGACTTGAATTGCTCAAAATATCGGATTGTTAATTTAAATTTGGAAAACTTAACATATACAGTAAATAAATCAATCACAGAATCACGGATACAGAGTAGTACAATAATACGCAGCGGAATAAATGAATAGTAGTTCATGAAGCTACTTTATAAACATCTGAGTTAGAAATAAAATACAACAGAATATCTCAGATGCAGTGAAGTCTCCAGTACGAGCAGATGACTTCTCTGAACCAATCAACTGGATGACTGAAAGGATAGATAGCTGGATCTTCAAGCAAAGCTCCAACTTCGAAGGTGAGTCTCAAATGTTGTATCACTCAGTCTGACCCGAGCGTAAAGCAAAACGCAAAACACTCGAGTCGGGATTAACATTCTTATATCTATAAATCCAACTCAAGTGAAATATCAACTGAAATACAAGTAACTTAAAGGATGTTTGGGATAACCATCCCCTAAGGATCTACGGAACTATCTACAAGGTAGAAATATACACTATAACACCATGGTCCTTTCAAATTAATTTATATTTCAAAACCAAAATATCATTTTCACTTCAATATAAAAATAGATATATATAGATTTTGAAAATTTTATAAAGTAAAGTATTTATAATTTCCTGAAGTTTCACCGATCACTTCAAAAATCAACTCGACTTTCCTATTCAAATTTCAATTTCCATTCAATTTAGTCTTCTAAAGAACAAATTCAAATTTTATCAATTTCAAATATAGATCTGAATCACAATTTAACTATTTAAGTCCCGTATTTCAAAGCTTCAACATTTCAAACTAAACCTAACAGTTTCATGTAGATCTTGATTTAACTTCATTATTATTTATTCTTGAAATATCCACTCAATATTACTTATCTAGCCTTGTATTATAATTCAATATATTTGCCTTCAATTTCTTTAAACGTGAATATTCATTAAATCACTAAAGTCAAAGTTTGTTATGAACTATATTTTAAGTTTTCAAATTCAATAAGTTTCGAATTTGATTTAATTAAAGAAAATTATTAATTAAATACCATTCCAATCAATTCAATTTTATCTTCCTTAATATATACAAACATTGGAAATCTATTTAAAATAAAATACTTAAACACATTCTATTAATTAAATCAAACTTTATTAAATTAAAGTTTACTATTAAATCTACTTTACATTAAACATATTTATATATAAAAATATTTCCAATATTAACTAAAACCCTATATTTCTCCTAAAACCATAAAAAATCATTTCAAAATATTTATATATGGACCAACGGCGTCTGTATACACTTCTAGCATATGGTTAAGTGATACGGATATTTATCATTTCAATCCCTAATTAAGTGTGTGTGTGTGTGTCTATATATATATATACGGGTAGATATCATTTCGACCCGTAATCCCAATTTAGTTCAAATGAAAATCGCTTGGGTTTATCATTTCAACCCGTAACGATTTTCTCCTATTCTAAAGTCCATTCAGGTATGTACCATTTTAACCCATAGTGAATTCTATACTAACAGGGAACTTGCAGAGTGATAGCAAATAATAAAATAATAACAGGCATATATCATCAATAATTTAAATAAAATATAAACAACAGGATATGGTGTCATATCCCACAGATGAACAGTTACAAATGATATCATATATAACAAAATAACTACAGCATTATATTTCAATTGTCGTTTCAATTGAAATCAAATTCAATAATATACAAGAACGTTAATCGTGAGTGATTGCTCACCTTTCGAGGCTAGAGATTTTGACGACTCGACAAGATACGAATTGGATCACGATATAGACAATCGAATAGTCCAAACAACAACTCAAAGCAAAGTAAGATTTGAACGCGAATTGGACGAACAAGGCTGATGATCAAGAATTGATAAAATGAATCAAAACTGGATCGATGAAGGTAAAAGGTATATAGGTGGATTTATATACTAAAGTCCAACATGTAAAATAAATTGTGTGCTATAATTAAAATAATATTTGTTATAAATTTAGTATCGATGAAATCAACTTAAGTCCAAAATAGTATGTATATGTATAAACAAATATATGTAAGATATTTATATATATACCACCCACTACATTCATGTTACTCAAATGTATACAGACCCATTATAAATCTATGCAGACCCATCAGCATACAAGTTTAAATTATATAGCAACCTTTATAATTCTGTTATGACTCACACTTTAAAATATAACTGTAACAATTTATAACAAAATATATATAATAGGTTTAAGACTATGAATATATGCACAGCCTTTACAAAATATATGCACAGCCTTTTACAAAATATATGCACAGCCATTTAAATTTCCAAATATCTACAAATCCTCACTGCTATAAGCTAACACACCCACTGCAACACGCAACTACCTACATATGATTATTTATGTATTATTTTAAATATAAAGTAACGCGCCTATAACACAAATATAAACTTACATACTAATATATCTTTACGTATCAGTTATGCGCATAATTACAGTGACATATGTAACTTACATTTTTATTAATAATAAAATTTATTACTGCAAATGATATATATAATAAATTTGAATATAACCAAGAGATTATAACATACTTTTTAATATAAATTATAAATAAAAGGTCTGAATGTAAAACCCATGTGTTAAAACATATACATTAAAGCTGTAAAATACATATACTTATATATGTGAACATATTATTTATATAAGACTTGTTGCAAAAAAAATGATCGATTTAAAAATAATGATATAAATCTAAATATATTCAGCTCTTACAATTATATATACAAACAAATATGCAGACCCTATATGTAAAATATGGCTAAATATGCACACGTGCTCCTGTTTATGTAACCAATTATATGTTGACAAGTGTGTATATAACAATTGTATATATAAGCTATTTACAAATCATCAGCATACTATATATATAGATAAGACAACTTGTAATAATTCGTATGAATTCATATATATAAGTATAAAAAGTTAAACAGACTATAGCTTTTAACTTTTAGGTAAATACAACACAATATATTTATAATATAGATATTACCTTGTATAAAAGAATTGCAAAGGTTGCAGTGGAAAGGAGAAAGGCGGGGTTCGAAAAATAAAGGAGGAGGGAACTGCTATCTACAAGCATGCGATTTTTTTTTTCCAAAGAGAACAAAATGAGCAGTTGAATGGAGAAGAAGACCACTTATATCCTTTGTTGTATTCTCTCACAAGCAACACCAGATGACTGAGAAGAGAAAGTGAAAGGACAAAGACAAACGTATAGATTTATATTGGGAATATCAAGGCCAAAAGTGAATAAATATAAAGGTGAATAAAGTGGGCCGTTTAAAATTTAATGAATGCAAAGTAACATATAACGTTTTATGAACGCAAAAATAACGTACCGATATAAATATAAAGTAACGAATATGGAAAAATTCAAGCGCAAATAAATGAAACGAAACGTACACAAATAAATGAAAACCAATGAAGTTAAAAAGGCAATAATAGTGTAAATGTGAATCTTGCCACATAAACAAATAAAACGTATACAAATCTTTTACCGTTATGTGATGGCAACGGTCACCCTTAATTGAGCTGAATAATAAAAGCCAATGCTTTGAACGTATGCCATAAATTAAGTAACAGATTCTAAATTTATTAGTACCTAGGAATAACAACGTTTGAACGTGAATTGGAAAAATTATGAAAGCAATTAATACTGTGGTCCAGCCTGTACGTTTCAAATTTGAAATGTAAAGTAAAAATATAAGGGAGGAAATCAATTGAAAAGTAAATGAAAAGCTGTACATTTTAGGCCTATCCACTTTCTTTTGAACGAACATGTGTATGCGGTGCATTTTGTTTCAGTCTCAAGATGAAAGCAATATTATAAAACGTTATAAAGAAATGTATGGAATTAAATATAAGCAGTTTTAGTGGAAAGAAAATGAACGGCTTGAGTGACCAAGTGACGTGAAGATTTTTAATACATACATAACATATATATTAAAATTTTAAAGTAGGAACGAAACAATGAAAAAAAAGAAAGTAGAAATAAAAAGTCAGGAAAAGTAGCAATGAGTATATATGTTAGAAAAGTAATAATTTTATTAGCAACGGTCATCCACTGATTTAGCTTCCTTATTCAAGCGAATAAATAATGTGGGCCAGCTGTAACATTTCAAATTTTGAAACGAAGGAAATAGAAATGGGACACGTTGCAAAAGGAAAGCCACACATAAATGGAATAAAACGTTAACCATTAACGTGCCATATTCAATGGAAACAAACTAAAATGATAACGTCAAGCACGGGAATTAAGGACAATAAACTAGAAAGTATGAGAAACGTAAAAGTGAATAAACGAATGAATGCAAGCTACAGATATATATATATATATATATATAATGATGTAAAATATTATGTTTCTGCCAGAGAGAAGAGAAAACGTTTGAAATGGAATAAATAGGGAAGGAACAAACCGAAATGAAATAGCGACAGATAGAAAATTAAAGAGCTACAGCACGAATACTGGGAGTAATAAAGGTAAGTTATTGATTGGTTTGTAGCTGATGTAAAATTTGAATGGATAGGAAGATAAAATTTATGGTAATAGTCGATTCCCATGATTTCATGCAAATTTCTAAATCAATTATAATTATACGTAATCCAAATATTAAATTTTTTTATTTCAAAATTTTATTATTAATCATTTCTCAAAAACCAATTCAATATTATATAAACCAATTAAAAATTGCTAAAATTTCGTGGGTCGTTACACTACGTTAATAATTTCACAAGATATTATTGATTTAATAGTAGGAGTGTAAATAAAAACAAAGAACAAAAATGAATAAGTTTAGTAAAGGAATAAACATATGTTTATTTATTTGAAATGTTTGATAGCTGAATGATTGATTGTAGAGACGAGAAACCATTATTTAGTAAGAAATATATAATTACTGTTTGTATTCAATAGTGTATAAATATGTTTAAATTGCTATTAGATAGGAAAATAATTATTCTACTTCTCATTACATTCATTTAATCCATTTTGAAACTTAATCAACTTAAATTAATGTAATTGAAAATTTTCAATTAATAGGTGCAATTAAAAGCGACTTATGTTTCATTTGTGAATGTAGGTTTAATTTCATTAAATTAAAGAATAGAATGATTGATTTTAAAGAAAGAAATATATGTTTATTTGGACTGTGTTTTAGCTTACAGATTGATTACAAGAATAGGAAAATAATATATTTCAGTAAGTTATTTATTACTCTTGTGCATAAACAACAAATTTATAAACGTGTTTAAATAAAAAATTGTTCTATTTTTTCATCCATTTCAGTCGCCTGTTTTAAAATTTAACTTTGTAAGTAATTGCAATTAATGTAATTCAAATGTTTTAATTAAAAGGAAAGAAAACGTTGATTGCAATTAATAGGTTTAATAAAAGAAACACACGTTTTGTGTTAAACAAAAAGGCATTTTAATGGAAATAAAAGATCATTTGAGAAAACCAAATTGAACGTTTTCATTCTTAATGTAAGTATAAAAAATTTATTATGCGTAGATAAAAATCTAAATGCATGCAAATTTGAATATTATTTGAGTTAATGAAGTTAATTTGGTTACGTTTCAAAAAAATTAAATTTCAAAAGGTTGTGCGACGTACATGGTCCCTTCATTTCTTTTATTGTTAATTGTTGCATGAACGTTTTAAAATAGTTACCTTATTATTAACATTTGATCCGTTTATTTCTCTACCTGTTTAATACATGAGCCTAGACTTTTAGGTTGTATTTAGTTCTTGTGACCTCATTTTCAAGTATACAAAATTTTACTTTCGTTTGCAAACTTTTCCATTCCTACGTACATTTCCTTATGCATTATTAATGTCTGAAGCTTTCAAAATAAAATGTGACTTTATTTTTGTCCCTCCACCTTCATTTTCTAAATATAAATAACATACAACTTATTTCTTCTTTTACATTTTGTTTCTCCTGACACCTTATATTCAAAAGCTCTTATTCTTGGAAATCCAAAAGTTTTCTTTTATAAAGCATGATTTTTTTCATTTTTCGTACGCTTTCTTTCCTCATCTTAGTTGTTCTTCAATCTTTTCCTAAAGCCTCGACTTGGGAAAGACATAAGTTTTAAAATTTGTTCATTTTTTTTACGCGTACTAATTTTTATTTTAATAATATTTCTTATAACCCGAATATTTTTTGCATATAAACTTTGATTCACACGTGATTTCTTCTATTGGATTCGTATTTAAATTTCGAACAACTTGAAATTGATTTAGTAGAATTTGGAGATTGTCGAGTTTTTCACTTCTGTTTGGATTTTTATAGGCTAAAATCAAAGCTGAGTGTGACGACCCGTTTTTCATTCCACAGAAAGACGCATCGTCAATAAGAAAGAGGTAGAAATAAAATAGATAGAAAAAAGAGCTAAACAATATCATAATCTCACAGCGGAACTGAACAAAATGTAATATATCACATAACCATTACATAGTCATTACATCAGGGTTACACAGATTACAACAACATTTCACATTAGACAGTTAAATAGGTCTGTCTAATCCATTGCATTTCAAAATACAACAGACAAAGACTTCAACACAGCAGAAATAGATAGATATAGCTAGTCTAGACTCCTGCTTTAAGCTTCCAAATATTTGTCAAGCCTAACCTGATCACTTAGCTACTCATAAAAATTTGAGTACCCAAGAGTTTAAGAAAAACAGAAATAAACTCCAGATCAGACATGGATCTGGTGTGAGTAAACGGTTTAAAGTTTTTTAACTTTAAAAATCCTTTGAAAACAAAGGTATCATGTAAGACTTACCACACATAAACATGGGTAAGATTTTGCCTTACGCTAACCAAAACATTGAATAGGAAATCCAGTGATATTATAACAGGGTCTAGGGTTTTCAAGTAAATATTCATATAGCTGAAATTGTTACAAGATTAAATTCCAGCATACTAGCCACAAAGTGGGTAATACAATCAAAGTCATAAAGGCTCATAGGGATAATGAGTATCCATCAATGGCAGGGCTACTAGAGTACCGCCCGCCACAGTTCGTGGTCTAGATCACCGTACCAAGGATCCACCCTAAATCCCCTACAACACAAGGCTGGAACCATCCCTTACTAGACATTCCCGAATAAGACAACCCCATGGTTGTAGCTAGCAACCGCCCACACAACCGAAATAAAAGGGACTCTAGACAGGGGGACATCTTATCCTACTTGAGCGCGACTCATTTAGCCTTGCTGCACCTCCCCTGTTTTAGCCATTCCCGGTTGATGAGGCTTGAGGCTACGATTACCTTTATAGAACACATCTATCTTAGAATGCTCATCGTCCTCCTGATGATGTTCTGAAAGCATTCAATCCATACAAGTTCGTTTCGGGTTCGAACGAAACCGAAGGCATTATCTCGTTACACTCATGTTGGAATCACCCTTAGAGTTAACCACAATAACCCTTGCACTCTGAATCTCCATCTCAATCCTGAAAGCACTATCTTCGTTATACTCGTTTTGGAATCACCCTCAGAGTTTTAATGACAAATAGTTCTTAAACTTCGAGTCTTCAACTAGACTTCACTTGAATTCACGATCTAACGTTTAACTTGGATCGATGTGGTTTTCGGAAAATCAAATATGATATTCGATCCTGGTCTCATCGAAATCCAAACGTATCTTAAAGACCAGGTTGTTTTAAAGTTTAAATAATTTAATTAAATTCAATACTTTGAATTCACACAGCATTTAACATAGATAAATATCACACATTTATCATAGATATATCCAATATCACATCACAGAATATCACAGAATATCATCCAATAGATATCAACCACTCCAGATATTCTACACAAACAGGAATTATTAATACATATCATAATTAATTTAACTAACTTAAATTATATTAATTACTTAAGAATTAATCACTAATCCTGCTCAATCAATCATTAATTAATTACAAACCTTTAATTAATAAATCATTCCTTAATTACCTTGTTAATCAATTAATTAAACTCTAATCACAGATTAATTATCCTTTAACTATTAATTAATAAACCTTAATTATTAATTAATATCCCTCAATACAAATTTATTAATCCATAATTACATTTATAATCAGTTAATTAATCTTTAATTAACTAATTAATTATCCTTTAATTATTAATTAATAAACCTTAATTATTAATTAACAAAACTTAATTAAAAATTAATTAATCCTTAATTAACAGTTAATCAATCCTTAATTAACAGTTAACCAATCCTTAATTAACCTTTAATTTGAGAATAATTATCCTTTAATTATTAATTAATAAAACCAAATTATTAATTAATAAAACTTCATTACAAATTAAGTACATCTTAATTACTAGTTAATTAATCTCTAATTACTTAATTAATTAATCCTTAGTTACTAAATTAATTAATCTCTAATTATCTAATTAACAATCCTTAATTACAAATTAATTAACCTCTAATCATTAACTTATAACCCTTAATTATTTATTAATTAAATCAATTAATTACTCTTAATTAATTTCTTAATTAATCCTTTATCATTATTAAACAAATTAAGTAATTATACTTAATTTCCCTATTTAACTTAATTAATCCCAAGACATTAAAACCTTAATTATCTTAAGATAAAACATTATCTTATTAATGCCTTAATTACCATTAACATATTTAAACCATTTTATCTTTATAATTAACTTTGCTTAATTAAATCATTAATTAATTTTTACAATAAAATAATCATTTAACTTGATAAATTAAAGTTACCAAATCATAACTTCCTTAAAATACTTAAAACATTATCAAGTGATGGTTTAAAACTAGTTTCAATTTAAATTTTAAAAACTTGCTTTTATAAAAACCTTTAAAATTTCATTTCTAACTTAGCTTAAAATAACTTTACTTAACAAAATAAATTAAACAAATTTCAAAACCTCTAAATCAAATGTTAAAGAAAACAATTATTATATATAAAGTAAATTTATATAAGAAAGTTTAAACTAAATTTATTTTTAAATTTCAAAAACCTTGTATTAAAAATCCTTTTTAAAATTGCTCGGCACTTGCTTCGGGTTCCACCCAAAGACTACTCGAGCCAAGCCCAGAGTTTCCATTCTGCTTAAAAAATACTTAGTTTTAGAAAAAATTAAAGTTTAAAACTTGGAACAAATTCTACCCATGAACATGAGACAATACTCGAGTCCATCCCTCAATCACCCAAACACTCCTCCGAGACCAAACCAAACCCAAAAATGCTGACACAGAACTACCCCGTGCACATGCACCATCCATCGCCAGTGTTCCGACCATCCATGACACCTTCGGCACATCGATCATCACCCAGTCCTTCGATCCCGACCCTCAAACTACTAGCTCAAGCCATCGATCAAAATCGAGGATCACAGACAAAACTGGAACCAGAACCCTCACCAGAAGCTGCCTCGAACCCACACCTCAGACCACCGGAACCGCTGCAACTCCGGCCATGCCTTGCCGACCTTCCACTCTGCCATTTCCTAAAGCCTCGAGTCACTCGATCATCCAGAGACGATGCAGTGACCCAGAATTCCAGCTTCAACATAAACTAGGGTTAAAACCTAGTTTGACCTGCCGCCGCCGCCACGACGAACAGTCGTCACTTCCACCATTTTTGCCAACATCCCTGATCATCATCCTTGCTTCAGCCAAAGCCCCTACCTTCCTAGGCTCACCCATCACCAAAAAAATCCCAAATCATACTTTCTGGTCAAACCCCAATATCTCACTCGATACAATATTAATTTTTTTGAATATACTCTTAAAAATCATGATTTAGGATAAGGATTCAGGTTATATAAGTAAATCACAAAATCACGATGCTTGAATTTCAACATTTTTAAAATTCCAACTGTATTTCCTATTTTCCAAATAAAATTTCAACTGATTTTACTTAATTTACTTTTTTAATCTTAATTCTTTCTTAAAAAAAAACATAAATTGTTTAAGAACTATAACCTAACAGAGATTAAATGAGGAGATAGGAATTTTGATCTAAAATTTAAGCTTTGTAACTATAAAACAGAGACGAACAGATATATCTAACATGCACATTTCCACACATTCATATATATATATATATATATATATATATAAATTACCTATATAGACACAAGCAAGCATTATTCATCTCAGAAATTTAACAAGCAACAGACAATTATTACTTAGGTTTTTAAATGGATGTTTACTTACCAGTTTTGAAAAGATGAACAGAGCTTGTATTTTGAAATCTGGAAAGCCTTATTTTGAAAACTGAAAACCATGGCCTCTTTGAAACTGAAACTTGAAATCTAAAGTTAGTTGCTTGATAAGGTTTCCTGATTATGTTGCTTGATATCTTGAAAATGTTACGGGCTTGATACTCCAGGTTTTTGACCTTGAGTTTGCTTTGATAAAATGTTTACAGGGTTTGTTTTACAGGTTTTTGAACTTCCCTGTTTTTATTTTTGAGTTTGAGAATTTTTTTACAGGGTGATTTTTCTTGCTTTAGAAATGAGGAGATAGGAAAAGAATAGAATAGAGTAGATAGGTGATTATATAGAGTTTATTAGAATTTATTTAAAATAAAAGAAAATAAAAACAATCTAGTGACTCATGTTAACCTTCTTAACATTTGTTATTTTCAATTTCTAATTAATTTACACATGTTAACAACAAGCTTTAAAATTAAACACTTGTAATTATTCATGTTTAATAAATGTTTAAAATGATTTAAAATCTTTTAAATTAAATTTCTTATTTAGTAAGTATTTCCTAATTTATATAAATAAAACCTTTTAAAAGAAAATAAAATAAAAACCAATTATATTCTAAATTAAATCATATAAAAAAATTAATTTATTTTTAAATGTTAATATAAAACTTTTGTATTTATTACTATTTAATAAATACTTTCCAAATTTATATAAATAAATTCTTTAAGGAAGATAATATAAAGCAAATCTTATTTTAAATAAAAACCTTATTCATATATTTTTATATGCAATATATTCTTAAAATATTTATCTTTTAAAATTCAAATTTAAATACAAATTCAAATTCAAATTCAAATTTAAAAATCCAATTTAAAATCAACTTAAGCAAATATTTTTTTTTAAACAAACACATTATTAAATTTGGAAGTAATAATTCTAATTTTAAAATCAACTTATATATATATATATACACATTCATTTAAACAACACTTATTAAATTTGAAAATAATAAGTCTATTAAAAATCTATTTATAAAACAATTAAATATGTAAATAATTATTCTATATAAAAATCTATTTTTAACTATATTTAAAAATAACACATTATATTGTTTTAAATAACAATTTTACAAATTTTAAATAATTTAATAAGGAGATTATCACATTTTAAATTTCTTGAAATTCCTTCCTCCCCCTTAAAAGAATTTCGCCCCCAAAATTTAAAACAAAAGATAATCCATAACTTATATTTTACTTCAACAAATTTCAAGCATACATATCAATCATACACTATCAACCAAACAATAATTCACCCAAACAAACAATATTAGCTATCCGGACACAGATCTGGATAAGCCTTCCTAAAACTATCCAGAGTTTCCCAAGACAAACTCTGAGATCCTCGCTCCACTGCACCTTAACTAGCTATACCAATATGATCCAGAGCTTCCTCTCACCCCGATCCATAAATCTAAACCAAATATCAGACCACACTAAAAACCAGCTCAACTATCAAATCCTTCTAAACTGCAGATCCCAACTAAGAAGGATCGTTCATGTATTTCCTCAGATGAGATACGTGAAAAACATTGTGAATTCCAGCCATCCGGACTGGCAATTCAATCATGTAGACCACAACACTAATCCTCTCGAGAACTCGAAACGGACCAAAATACCTTGGGGCAAGTTTTCTCGTCCTTCCAAATATTATTGTTCCTTTAACTGGGGAAACTTGAAGCGAAGTAGGAAGCCCCCTCATTAGAAGAGTAGGTTCGGCATATGACAGCTACTTCAGAAGATGAATCGATCATGAGAGAAAGCAACGGCTTCGGCCCATACATAACCAAATAGGATCGATGCCAATGAAGGCTAGGAATGTATCAAAGAATAGAAGACGCTTACGGTTTGCGCCAAAATTGGCCACAAACACCCGATATCGTGAAAGCACCCGTTTATGAATACAAATCAACAATAATCAATACAAAACTCAGATCTAAGCAATAGCAATCACAATAATTCAGCAATAACAATCAGAAACACAGGATTTATAGTGGTTCGGCGATCTTGCCTACGTCCACTCTGAAGTTTATGTCTTTATTAATTCACTTGATGATTTCAATCGATTACAGCGGATTACAGTTGATAATATCTCTGAAGTTGGATTACAAAAGCAGCATTGAAGAGTAGAATTGAATCCGGCAGAGTCTGGAGTTGAATGGCCCCAAGATCCCCTTTTCTGAAGGCTTCAGGGTGCTATTTATAGCCGTAGGAGGCTCAGATCTCGCTCAAACTTCGGGAGACTTTATCTGGCATGTGAGTGGGCCCACGCGACTGACCCCACCAAGTTTCAACTCGATCTGAGATCGATACGAAGTGATTTCGTATCCATCAAAAAATGATCCAGTCGAGTTGAAACTTGGCAGGAACAATCTTTACCTTGTGTGGAAGCTACTGTGAAAATTTCGTTGCATTTGGATCAGCGGTTTGAGAGATATGATCGATACGAGCTTGTAAGTTTCGGTTGGCTGTTTATATCGAATCCATCAGTTCGTATCGGTCCCTTCGAATCAATCACCTCACGTGGTCTTGTGATGACGTGGCACGAATGCTTCGCCTCGATCCGGTCTTTACTCCGAGTTGACCGTCTCGACTCCATGAAATTCGCCTTGTTCGTATCGAGGATGACACGTCACCCATGGTTAGCTGTCCTGATGGATACGAACAAGCCTCCGCTTATGGGTTCGAACACGGTCTTGGGATGGAGACGAAGCAGCGAATCTCTGATGGATGCGAAGTTGGATGTTAGGTGATCGATACGAAGCCGATGGATACGAACCGAGCCATGCCCATGGATTCGAATAAGACACTCTAGCCGAAGTTCGATCGATACGAAGTCCACCGATGTGAAGGCCTGGCTACTTCAATCGATACGAAGCCGATGGATATGAAACAGTACTCTGGGATGGATACAAACATGCTAAGACGATGCCCATCTGATTGATTCGAAACCGATCGATTCGAAGTGTATGGAACCTGATGGATTCGAACAAGGCAATCACTGATGGATACGAACCCCATCGATTCGAAATGGACATCTTCTCAACATGTTGATGGATACGAACTTTGTACTTTGGCTAACTTGCATCGATCATATCTCATTCATACGAACTCCGATTAACCTAAAACTTGAAACACTGGCTTTCATGGCTTTGCTTGTCATGTCCTATCAATTGTAGCCTGATCCGGGCTCGGACAAAATTTATCGAATCCATAGTGAAGCAAAATCCAACCAATCTTTGAGATGAACTTTCTTTGGTTTTCGACCGATCTTTTGGTATCACGGCTTTGCCAAAAAGCGGGATAACACTTACAATCATAGAACAATAGCTTAGCTCACGCACCTTACCTAGCAGTAGGTTTGACAAAGACCAAATCTCCAATCTCAAATTCCAATTGTCTTCATATCTTGTCCACGTATTCTTCTAGTGATCCTGCACTGATCTCAATCTCTTCTAGATAAGCTCAACCTCCGCAGATGCCTCTCGGATCAAAACTGGACCAAGAACAAGACGATCTCATGACTCTACCCCACAGGATGGGAATCTACTAGGTTCCATATAAATCTTCGTAGGGTGCCATCTCGATGCTCACTTGATAACCATATAAGAATTCCATTAAATGCAGATGGTCTTTCCAAGATTCACCAAAATCCAAAACACAAGCCCTCAACATATCATCGATAATTCTATTCAGCCTTTCCGTGTGACTGGGGATGATATACTGTACTCAAACTCAATCTCGATCTTGAACCCAAAGCTGATCGCAAAGCTTCCAAAAATTTGCTAGTGAATGTAGGATCACGGTTGCTAACAATACTGACTGGAATACCACGTAGTCGGACCATCTTCTTTAAGAAAAACTCAGCCAAAGATGCTGCAGTACGGGTTGCCTTAATCGAAATAAAATGGGTGCTCTTGATTAACCGGTGTACAATCACCCATATTCCTTTGTTTCCCTTTTTGGTCCTTGGAAAACCGTCGATGAAATCCAAAGAAATCATTTCCCACTTCCACTTCGAAACTTCCAAAGGCTGCAACAAACCTGCGGTCTTTTGCTAAGCACCTTCACCTGTTGACAGATCGCACATCCATTGACGAAAGCAGCTACATCTTTCTTCATACTCGACCGCCAGAAAACTCTCTTCATCCTTATACAACTGAAATCCCTGGATGGATACTCGGCCTAGAGGGATGACTCTCTGACAGAACTTCTTGCTTCAAATCCCTGAAATTCTAAACACAAATCCTTCCGTTGATCCTCAAAGTTCCTTGGCCATCAATCTCAAAACTGGAACACTGACCATTCTTGACTCAATCCATCCACTTCTGGCACGCACAAACGTCCGTGTAGACCATAAACTTACTCTTACCATCAGGAATAGTTAGAATAGGCGCACTGGTCAGCCTTGCCTTCAAATCCAAGAAAGCCTCTTCATACTCGGGGTTCATTTAAACTTTGCTCCTTCCTGAGTAAACTTGGTTAAGTGCGAAGAAATCTTAGAACTATCCTTGATAAACCTATAGACCCTGCCACAACTAGAAAATTACGGACTTCTAACGGAGTCTGCGGCTGCTTCCACACCTGAATAGGAGCTACCATGGCTGGATCAACAGAAATACCCTCATCAGAAACAACATGACCCAAAAATTTGACTTCCGATTTCAAAAAAAAAATGGCATTTCAAAGACTTAGCTTTAAAAACATGCCTCCTCAAAATCTCTAACACTATCCCCAAATTCCGCTTGAGCTCCTCTTTAGACTTAGAGTAGACAAGAAAATCATCGATGAACACAAGAACAAACTTATATAGCACTTCTCGAAAAAAATTCGGTTCATCAAATTCATACAGATCTCAAAGACCCATCCGACTTAGTCACAAAGATTACGACAGAACTCCAACTGGAAAAACTAGGCCGGATCAAACCTTTCACTAAGAAATCTCAGGTTTGCTTCACCAACTCTTCTCTATCCTACGGCGCCATCCTCCTACTAGGCTGAACACATGCACTGCTCCAGGAGCTAAGACGATCCGAAACTCTACCTTCCGATGAGGACAACCTTCACTTCCTTGAAACATCCGGAAAATCTATGACCACTTCGATGGAATCTACGCCTTCTAGAGATGCCTCGCTTCCATGTAGAAGATTACTCAAGTGAACTCCAGAATCCTCGCAAGTCACTTTTGCGATTCTTCCCAACTCAGCCTCCAAAGATACAAAAGGGTCACAAAGAAAACTATGGGGGAGATAAAAAAATATTAAGCCTCTATAGATCTTATCTAACTTGGTTATCCCACCTATAGGATTAGATAAAAAGATAGGACGATCAACCAAACAAAGAGAAAGATGAAATTCCTCTAGAATCCATGTTGGAAACTCGAACAGATATCCAACAAATTTAGATTGGTATATAGTTATATAAAAATTACAAATACACACTCTCAATATAGACACTACTCTAGAACCTAGGTATTATCTCAACCTATGCTCTGATACCAACTACGACGACCCGTCTTTCATTCCACAAAATGACACATCATCAATAAGAAAGAAAGAGGTAGAAATAGAATAGATAGAAGAAAGAACTAAACAATATCATAATCTCACAGCAGAAACGGAAAAAAAATATAATATATCATATAACTATTACATAGTCATTACATCAGCGTTACACAGATTATAACAACATTTCACATTAGATAGTTATAACGGTTTATCTAATCCATTGCATTTCAAAATACTATAGACAAAGACTTCAACACAGCGGACATAGATAGATATAGCTACATCTAGACTCTTGCTTCCAAGCTTCCAAAATATTTGTCAAGCCTAACTTGATCACTTGGCTACTCATAAAGTTTGAGTACCTAAGAGTTTAAGAAAAACAGAAATAAACTCCGGTTCTGACATGGGTCTGGTGTGAGTAAACGGTTTAAAGTTGTTTAACTTTAAAAATCCTATTGAAATCAAAGGTATCATGTAAGACTTCTCACACATAAACATGGGTAAGTTTTTACCTTACGCTAACCAAAACATTTGATAGGAAATCCAGTGAAATTATAATAGGGTCTAGGGTTTTCAAATAAATATTCACATAGCTCAAATTGTTACATGATTGAATTCCAGCATACTAGCCACAAAGTGGGTTATACAATCAAAACCGTAAAGGCTCGTAGGGATAATGAGTTTCCATCAATGGCAGGGCTGCTGGGGTATCGTCCGTCACAGTATATGGTCTAGATCACCATATCGAGGATCCACCCTAAATCCCCTGCAACACAAGGCCGGAACCATCCCTTACTGGACAGTCTCGAATAAGACAATCCCGCGGTTATAGCCAGCAACCGCCCACACAGCCGAAATAAAAGGGACTCTAGACAGGGGAACATGTTATCCTACTTGAGTGCGACTCACTTAGCCTTGCTACACCTCCCATGTTTAGCCATTCCCAGTTGATGAGGCTTGAGGCTACGATTACCTTTATAGAACACATCTATCTTAGAATGCTCATTGTCCTTCTAACGATGTTCTGAAAGCATTCAATCCATATAAGTTCGTTCCGGGTTCGAACGAAACCGAAGGCATTATCTCGTTATACTCATTTTGGAATCACCCTTAGAGTTAACGACAATAACCCTTGCACTCTGAATCTCCATCTCGAACCTGAAAGCACCATCTCCGTTATACTCATTTTGGAATCACCCTCAGAGTTTTAACAACAAATAGTTCTTACACTTAGAGTCTTCAACTCGATCTTCACTTGTATTCACGACCAAACGTTTAACTTGGATCGATGTGTTTTTCGAAAAATCAAATCTGATATCCGATCCCGGTCCCATCGAAATCCAAATGTATGTTAAATGCCAAGCTGTTTTAAAATTTAAAT
This sequence comes from Allium cepa, assembly GCA_030765085.1. Taxonomy (NCBI): domain Eukaryota; kingdom Viridiplantae; phylum Streptophyta; class Magnoliopsida; order Asparagales; family Amaryllidaceae; genus Allium; species Allium cepa. The sequence goes on from CM060937.1 coordinate 340,848,942, forward strand.
AAATTAATTCAATTCAATACTTTGAATTCACACGGCATTTAGCACAGATAAATATCACACATTTATTACAGATATATCCAATATCACATCACAGAATATCATCCAATAGATATCAACCAATCTAGATATTTTACACAAACAATCATCCATAAACAAGAACTATTAATCCATATCATAATTAATTTAATTAACTTAAATTAAATTAATTACTTAAGAATTAGTCACCTAATCCTGCTCAATCAATCATTAATTAATGAATCATTCCTTAATTACCGTGTCAATCAATTAATTAATCTCTAATCACAGATTAATTATCCTTTAACTATTAATTAATAAACCTTAATTATTAATTAATATCCCTCAATACAAATTAATTAATCCATAATTACATTTATAATCAATTAATTTATCTTTAATTAACTAATTAATTACCCCTTAATTATTAATTAATAAACCTTAATTACTAATTAACAAAATTAAATTACAAATTAATTAATCCTTAATTACCAGTTAATCAATCCTTGATTAACAGTGAACCAATCCTTAATTATGTTGATACGCGAAGATTTTGATCAATGGCAATGTGCTTCAAAAGGAAGAGATATGTGCAAAGCTAAAGAAAGATCGTTGAAGACCAAACAAACATAAGTATGATTTTTTTATATATAGGTCTTAATCTAGATTTATTGTTAAAATCTATCCTCAAGAGGCTTGCACGAACATTAGAAAACATTTTATAAACTTCATTTTTTTCACTGTGCATATTTTATAAGTTCAGTCGACGGAACAGGAATATCCAGTCGACTGAAACTGGTACAAATATATAAACATGCACAGTTTCAGTCGACTGAATTTCCTGCACAGTCGACTGAATTTGTTCCTGAAAATTTTACTTCATATTTTCAGTTGACTGAATTCCCTGCTCAGTCGACTGAATTTGAACCTACAAATTTTCTCTGAAAAGACACCTTCTTTCTCCCAAGAGTTGCAACCATTCTCCAATGGAAATGGAAGCATCTCTTGTTTGCAACCTTTGACAACAAATGCACCTCTTCTACAAGTATATATACATGATTCTAACATCATTTAATTTACTGAATTCTCTTGCTTTAATCTTACTATTTTCTTGATCATATTCTCTAGATATTCTCAAAGCAATCACCAATCTATTGCTTGAATCACTGTTTTGTTTATAACATTCTTTTGATTCATAGCAATTCATATTTCCTAAATCTTCACTAACCATTGCATACTCTCGAGGATAAGATTATAGGAGTATTGTACTACATTAGACTCATTAGTGTTGACAAGAACACAACAAGTCGAATATTGTTTTTTAGTAATTGAGTTGAAGTCCTCTTCGGTAGTTGAAGCAAGAAATCCCGTTTGGTTGTTCCGGTAATTTGTAAAGCTATTCCTCCGGGTTAAGTAAGGGATGTTAGTAGAATTCCTAAGAGAAGCTTAGGGACTGGACGTAGGACAAGAGGTCCGAACCAGTATAAAGTCTTGGTGTCTACTTTACTTATTGCTTATTGTTATTTATCTATATCATTCCACTATTCCATATTATACGATCCTACCGCATAGCCCCCTCTTTCAAATTAATCTTTAATTTGAGATTAATTATCCTTTAATTATTAATTAATAAAACCTAATTATTAATTAATAAAACTTGATTACAAATTAAGTACTTCTTAATTACTAGTTAATTAATCTCTGATTACTTAATCAATTAATGCTTAGTTACTAAATTAATTAATCTCTAATTATCTAATTAACAATCCATAATTACAAATTAATTAACCTCTAATCATTAACTTATAACCCTTAATTATTTATTAATTAAATCAATTAATTACTCTTAATTAATTGCTTAATAATCCTTTATCATTAATTAATTAAATTAGTTAATTATACTTAATTTCCTTATTTAACTTAATTAATCTTAAGATATTAAAACCTTAATTATCTTAAGATAAAACATTATCTTATTAATGCCTTAATTACCATTAACATATTTAAACCATTTTATGTTTATAACTAACTTTACTTAGTTAAATCATTAATTAAGTTTTAAAATAAAATAATCATTTAACTTGATAAATTAAAGTTACCAAATCATAACTTCCTTAAAATACTTAAAACATTATCAAGTAATGGTTTAAAACTAATTTCAATTTAAATTTTAAAAACTTGCTTTTATAAAAACCTTTAAAATATCATTTCTAACTTAAGTTTAAAATAACTTTTAACTTTACTTAACAAAACGTAAATTAAACAAATTTCAAAACTTCTAAATCAAATGTTAAATAAAATAGTTATTATATATAAAGTAAATTTATATAAGAAAGTTTAAACTAAATTTATTTTTAAGTTTCAAAAACCTTGTTTTAAAAATCCTTTTTAAAACTGCTCAGCGCTTGCTTCGGGCTCCACCCGAAGACCACTTGAGCCAAGCCCCAAGTTTCCATTCTTCTTAAAAAAACTTAGTTTTTAAAAAAATTAAAGTTTAAAACCTGGAACAAATTCCACTCACGAACACAAGACAATACTCGAGTCCATCCCTCAATCACCCGAACACTCCTTTGAGACCAAACCAAACCCAAAAACACTGACACAAAACTACCCCATGCACATGCACCATCCATCGCTAGTGCTCCGACCATCCACGACACCTTCGGCACATCGACCATCACCCAGTCCTTCGATCCCGACCCTCAAACTACTAGCTCAAGCCATCGATCAAAATCGAGCATCACAGACAAAACTGGAACCAGAACCCTCACCAAAAGCTGCCTCGAACCCACGCCTCAGACCGCCGGAACCGCTGCAACTCCGGCCATGCCTTGCCAACCTTCCACTCTGCGATTTCCCAAAGTCTCGAGTAACGTGATCACCCAGAGATGATGCAGTGACCCAGAATTCCAGGTTCAACATAAACTAGGGTTAAAACCTAGTTTGACCTACCGCCGCCGCCACGACGAATAGTCGTCACTTCCACCATTTTCGCCAACATCCTTAATCATCACCCTTGCTTTAGCCAAAGCCCATACCTTCCCAGGCTCACCCATCACCAGAAAAATACCAAATCATACTTTCTGGTCAAACACCAGTATCTCACTTGATACAATATTAATTTTTTTGAATTTACTCTTAAAAATCATGATTTAAGACAAGGATTGAGGTTATATAAGTAGATCATAAATCGTGGTGTTTTAAACATGTTTTAAATTCCTACTATATTTCCTATTTTCTAGATAAAATTTCAACTGATTTTACTTAATTTATTTTTTAAACTTAATTCATTGTTTAAACAAACATAAGTTGTTTGAGAACTATAACCTAATAAAGATTACATGAGGAGATAGGAATTTTGATCTAAAATTTAAGCTCTGTAACTATAAAACAGAGATGAACAGATATATCAGACATGCACAGTTTCCACAAATTCATATATATATATATATATATATATATATATAGAAATAACCTATATATACATAAGCAAGCATTATTCATCTCAGAAATTTAACAAGCAACAGACAATTATTACCTAGGTTTTTAAATAGATGTTTACTCACCATTCTTGAAAAGATGAACAGAGCTTGTATTTTGAAATTTGGAAAGCCTTATTTTGAAAACTGAAAACCATAACCTCTTTGAAACTGGAAACTTGAAATCTTAAGTTAGTTATTTGAGAAGGTTTCTGATTATGTTGCTTGATATCTTGAAAATGTTACGGACTTAATACTCCAGGTTTTTGAACTTGAGTTTGCTTTGATAAAATGTTTACAGGGTTTGTTTTATAGATTTTTGAACTTCCTTGTTTTGATTTTTGAGTTTGAGAATTTGTTTACAGGGTGAGTTTTCTTACTTTTGTAATGAGGAGGTAGGAAAAGAATAGAATAGAGTAGATAGGTGATTATATAGAGCTTAAAATAAAATAAAATAAAAACAGTCTAGTGACACATGTTAACCTTCTTAACATTTGTCATTTTCAATTTCTAATTAATTTACACATGTTAACAACAAGCTTTAAAATTAAACACTTGTAATTATTCAAGTTTAATAAATTTTAAAAATATTTAAAAGCTTTTAAATTAAATTTCCTATTTAATAAATTTTTCTTAATTTATATAAATAAAACCTTTTAAAAGAAAAGAAACTAAAATAAAAACGATTTATATTCTAAATTGAATTATATAAAATATTTTTAATTCATTTTTAAATGTTAATATAAAACTTTTATATTTATTACTATTTAATAAATACTTTTCAAATTTATATAAATGAATTCTTTAAGGAAGATAATGTAAAAAAAATCTTATTTTAAATAAAAACCTTATTCGTATATTTTTATATGCAATATATCTTTTAAAATTCAAATTAAATCCAAATTCAAATTCAAATTCAAATTTAAAAATCCAATTTAAAATCAACTTAAACAAATGTATATATTTTAAACAAACGCATTATTAAACTTAAAAGTAATAACTAATTTTAAAATCAACTTAAATAGATATATATATACACACACACATTTAAACAACACTTATTAAATTTGAAAATAATAAGTCTATTAAAAATCTATTTATAGAACAAAACAAATTAAATATGTAAATATTTATTCTGTATAAAAATCTATTTATAGTTATATTTAAAAATAACACATTATATTGTTTGAAATAACAATTTTACAAATTTTAAATAATTTAATAAGGAGATTATCACATTATTTTTTAAACTTCCGGGATATCACAGTGAGTGTTTTAACCCACTCACGACTTCTAAAATTTCTCATGTTTGTTAAATAATTTTATGATGCGATTAGGAAATTATTTATGTCTGTTTGATATATTTAAATTGCCATCCCTATTAATTTGTGTCCTTTCGAATTAAATTGTTATTTAATTTATTTTTGAAATTAAATTTCCACTTGAATACCATTTATTGTAAATTAGTTAATTGCTGATATTTATTTGGTTTATATGGATGATAATTATGATGGATGTTTATTGTTGATATTGGATGATTGGATGTTATGTGAATTTATATATACATATACATGTAGATATATATAGACACACACATATACATATACTGTTATCACTCTGCAAGTTCCTTTAATTATTATTTTTAAAAATAGTTATGGGTTGAAATGATAGACTCGAGCAATTTTATGAATTTTTATATTTATTCGGGATTGCAGTTTGAAATGATATATAACCATAAAATTTTAAATTGCGGATTGAAATGATAAATATTAGTATCACTTGACCCTAGAGTAGAGAATTATATACGGACACTGGATTGGTTAAATTAAATGATTTTACAATTCTTAATTTCTGGATGGAATTAAATAATACTTTGAAGTAAAATTTGATTTATATAAATTGAAGTATTTTAGAAAAATCAAGTTTATGTTGAAAAGGGAAATTTTGTTTCTTGATTTGGAAATTGAAATTGGTCTAAATGTGTTGAAATGAAATGAGTAGTTTAATTGGATATAAATTTCAAACTTATATTCTAATATAAAATATTTTAAAAGAATGGATTATTTTAAAATCTCTAGTTATTTAGATTTGTCAAATTTATTAAACTATTTAACTAATATTAACTATATAAAATTATTTTGATCTGTTTTAAACCATTTTAATTTATTTAAGTATAATTAATCTACTTTAAAGATATTCAATCTATTTTAATTATACTTAATCTAATTTAAATCCATTTAGCTATCTTAAATTAGTTTTAAAAGTATTTTTAACCTATAATTAAACTATTTATAACTATTTTAACTATTTATAATTATTTAAATTATTTCTAAATTTCCAGAGTAAGCAAAGTGGAAGTGTTCAAATTCAATGCTTCGTTTTAAAAGAGAATAAACTGAAACGATGATTTTGAGGTAAGGTTTTTTCCTGTTTTGGAAATGTAACTATGGAAGAAATTACGACATTTTGAAAGGAAATATAATTCCAAACTATGAATTCAAAGTGAATATGATTTCATAGTGAATACGATTTCGAAAGTATTACGGTTTTGAGAATATGATATTTTTTATATCAATTGTGAATTTACTTTTGAAATGTAAAAGAACCATCCGGTGTGTAATAAGCGATTGGTTGTTAAAGAGACCGGGATTGGATATTGTCATACTCTCTGCCAATACCAAAAATCACTTTAACAACTGTGTACGTGGTGGAGATTCCAAAAATGAAGTAGGATGCTTTGGTGAATGATTTCTGTGTAAGGTATGACGTGACCCTGACTCCTATGAGTCAACATAGATGTGACTAAAATCAGGAGCCATGCCGGGACAAATAAGGTCATTCCTCCTATTGGACGCACTTCTTTGATAATATATTCTGATTTTGTGATTGTTTGGTGGCCACCCTTCAATTTTGATTTGAGAGTGTGTTATGAAATGGAGGTAGTAGCTGCTATGTGTTACCACCAGTCTGGATCCGCTAACGGTATATCTACCCTGGCATTTCCTCATGTGCCGTATTCACATGCCCTAGCGTGCCTTTTACGAGTTTGTTTTGTACCATGCCTATGTGATGTCCTCTGGGTTAACGTCCGGTTTACGAAGGAGCGTACATCATTGTATAAACTATGAGAATATATAAAATATATTAAGGGAGATGGGTAACGTCTTAACGCTATTTTAATACCTTTACCTTACAGTAGACACTGTTATAATAGCATATTGTACTGCATGGTAGATAGTTTAACGGATCCTTAGGAGATGTGAATCCCTAGCATCTCTTTAAGTTATTGCACTCACGTTAGACATTGGATAGGAGATGTCAAACCCGTTAAACATCTCTGACGCCGTTGCACTCATATTTACCGTTGATTTAACTTACATAAGATCTTTTAGTTCTGACTCGAGTGTTTTGTCTTTTCAATACGCTCGGGTCAGCCTGAGCATTTTAGGATTTGAAGACTTTATTTCTAAAGGACGAAGACGAAGATTGTATTATTATTATCTATTATATCCCACTACATCATGTATTCCGCGGCATTATTTATTATTCTCTGGTATTTGTAACTCTGTTCTGTATTGTATTAGTATAATCAAAGGTTTTGTAAACAGCTTCATGAACTGTTATTTGATCATTATATTTTGTTATTCCGCTGCAAGATTCTATTTTTCTTTTTGCTTGCTCTGCTTTTTCTTTTTTACACCATAACAATCTGCCCTTCTGTATGGTTTGAGTCGACATGTGTGTCTGCTTAAAGCGTTCAAAAAGGCGAGATATTACACTTATCTTCATTAGATGCTGATCTTTTGAAAGAGGCTATAAATGATGAGATGAATTCTATTAAATCCAATAAGACTTGGCACTTAGTTGATTTACCACTTGGTTGTAAGACCATAGGCTATAAATGGGTACTTAACGAGAAATTAAAACCAAGTGGAACAACTGATAAATATAAGCCCGTCTAGTAGCTAAGGATTGTAAGAAAAGAGAAAATGTAAACTTTTTTGATACCTTTCCACCTGTAACTAGAATACATATTTTCGAGTATTAATTTCACTTTCTTCTATTCATGATTTTATAATACACCAAATGGATGTTAAAACTGCTTTTTTAAATGGTGAATTAGAAACTGATAAGAAAACAAGGCTTGCAAGTTAAATAAATCTTTATATGGTCTAAAACAAGCACCTAAACAATGACATGAAAATTTTGAAACTTGATTTTTCACATGGTTTCAAAGTTATAAGAGTGACAAATGTATTTATCACAAATATGACAGTGACATTTGCATTATTATATGTTTATATGTAGACAATTTGCTTATTTTTTGTTCAAACATTTATGCTATTAATACGGTTAAATCTCTCTTAAGTGCCAACTTAGATATGAAATGCCTACGAGAAATGAGTGTAATCCTTGGTATTATGATCAACGGGCTTAACAAAGGAATTTCTGTGGATCAATCTCATTATATTGAGAAGATATTAAAAAATACAATTACTTTGATGATAAACCTACTTATACACTATATGATCCAAGTGTAAAACTATTTAATAACACTAGTGAAGGTGTAAGACGGTATGATTATGCGAGCAGCATTAGCAACCTTCGGATGCCATTGATTGTACTTGACCTAATATAGCGCACGTCATGGGATTATTTTGTAGGTTTACTAGTTGACCTAGAACATTTACATGAAAGGGTCATGAAATACCTAAAATGAACCAAGAACTTTGGATTACATTATGGAAAGTTCCTAGCTGTACTTCAAGGATACATCGTTGTAGATGGAATCCTTCATCCGATGATTCTAAAGTGACCAACGGTTATGTTTTTAGCATAGTTCGATGGAGCCGTTTCTTGTAAATCCAAGAAATAGACTATTTTGGCTTAGTCCACTATGTCGTCTGAGTTGATAGCGCTAGCAACAACTAGTAAAGAAGAAGATTAATTAAGAAATCTGTTAGCTAAGATTCATTTATGGGAAAAACCGATACCAGTTGTGTTCGTCAATTGCGATAGTACCGCGGCTATTCCAAAAGTTCAGAACTGTTATTACAGTGGTAAATGATGACAGATACATCATAAGCACAACATTATAAGAGAGTTACTCTCTTTAGGCACTGTTAGACTGAATCATATTCACACTAATGAAAATTTGGCAGATCCTTTGAAGAAAGGATTGGCCAAATAGAAAGTCCATAAAACATCCAAAAGAATGAGACTATCACCCTTAGACACTCAAAATGGTAACCCAACCTATATGACTGGAAATCTCAGGAACTAGGTTCAATGGATAAACAATGAGTTATGAAGTGATAAGTGGTGAACATGATATATTATAAAATGTTTAGAAGCATGTATTCCTATAATGATTAGAGGATGAGGTAATAGTAACTCTTAATGTGATCTATATTCTATATGGAGTGGGGTAACTAGCTATGGTAGTATTTTGATAGACTCACATCTGTGAATGTAGGATTGAAGTCGTTTCCTATAAAAACTTTGGGGTTAAAAGTTTTCTAGAGCGTTCGCTAAACCTAGATAGACATGCATGGCCATTAACTAAGGAGCTAGTTGAAAACAATTTAGAAAGGTTGTGTGCGGTATGATGTCAAAGATAGAGTTTAAGACTATATGTCACCCTAGTATATTCTGAATCTTACTCACTATGCAAAGGTTCAAATCAATAAATACCTTTGTATATGCTCATTCCTATATTTCAGAAATAGCTTGGAATTTTTTTTCAAATAATCCAACTACGGGGCTATTGCTATTTTAAGTGAATTAATTTATAAAAATTAATGGTAATAAAATTCGACGATTGATGTTGTATAACTATAACATATTTATGTGCTATTATTGTTGAGTTGTTGCAAAAATGAAGGGTAATAAAATTGGTAGTGAATGATGTTATAACATATTTATGAGCTATAATTATTGAGTTATTACATACATTAATGATAATAAAATTCGTAATGAATGAAAATAGTTTCATATCCGTTAATAATACCTTATTTCAGTAACTTATAAAATTTCCATTATGCTTATTTAAATAATAAATAGGCATTAAGAAAAATATAATGCAATAGACAATTTTCATTCTTCTTCTTCTTCCTTTGTCATTTCTCTCTCTGTAGAATTCTTCCAAACAATTAAATTACAAAGTGCTAAATTTAGAATGATTTGCTGTCGTGCAAATAACAAATCTACCAAATTTTAGAGGCTTTTTTATACTAAGGATGGAGTGGTTGATAGCTAGACTTGCATCATGGGGCTAAGCTGCCAATTGTCTTAAAAAAATGACGAAGTACGCGATTCGGCAATTTTCGATAGGCAGATCCAACAGATTGGTACAGTGTTGTGCTTTGGTTGGTTAGCATTGAACCCATGCTCGAGACTAGTTGTGTTAGTATGGAAATGTGTTGGCTTTTAATGTTTTGAAGTTAGTGCTTGATGTTGAAATACGTTAGTTATGTTTGTGTTGAAAGAAGATGGTCATATTTGATGTGATGATGCTGGTGATTGAAGCTTGGTCGAGCTAATGATGATGAAGCTTTACACATATTGCTATAGAGTATTGACGATGGGATAAAGATTGGGTATTTTTGTTTGTTTGGATCCCATACATGTTGAAAATGAATGGTACTAAACTATATGTACTTGAGCTTTTGCCTGTTATTGCATAAACAATCGACAAATATTTGAATGATTTGGCATACGATTAAGTCAGTGTGATATATTTTTCTTTTTTTATACTTCTTTGCTTTCAACATATATGGATTGGGTTTGTTTGGATCCATGATACTTTTTAAACTATTCATAGTTGTACGGATATTTCTTCTGTACGTACATTTGGAGGTAGTACTGAATTTTATGTGTATGGTCCTCTAAATTTTCATTGTTGTATTTCTTATATTCCAATGGATATTCCTTTCTGTGAAGTCTTATTCTTTAGATCATTAAAAAAATAAACTAATTTTACATATAACAGGCTAGATCTAAATCATAATACTCTAGATCTATAAACAAAATGATTTTCACAGACATATAATAGATTAAAAGAGTGTACCTTGATTCGCAGTAATAGCAATTAATTTTTAGTGAATAATTGCATAGGATCGTATTTCACCCTCTTGACCCTGTTAATTTGACAATCTTTCTTGATGGAGAGTAAAATTAATTGGCAGGGTAGAGAGAGGAAGAGCTAGTCCTATTAAGGTTTTATATTTTTTATATATGCCTATCATTAAGGCACTAATAGAAAATTACCTTTTTATCCACCAATAGGAATTATTATCTTTGTTTTATTAAACCCAATTTGGTACTTTTCACTTAGGCCAGTTGATTACCCCAAGTGAACTACATATGGGATTATGGGTAAGTCCAACATTCTCCAATTGGCCCATCTGACATTATGTACTTTAATGGTTTAATAATAAAACATAATGCATATAGTGAAAGACATAAATCCATCGTCACATTGGTCACATTATAAAGTTATTATTAAGCAGAGAAAGTAAAAAAGGATCATAGCGATCGTATACCTATTTATCAACATAGTCCCTTCCATGTATCATAATATTGGTCTTCTACATAATATGATACATAGAAAGGTATTTAATAATGACTCAACAGTAATGTCTTTGTCAGAGATAAAATTCTATTTAGCTTACATAATGAATTAGTGTATATATTCCAATCATACGAAAAAGTATTCAAAAATTCATATCAAAAATAACAAATAAAGGAGCCCGAAGTATCTAATTCATAAATACATAAAACATAATATGACAACAATGATGGTATTCGATAGTGCCAATTATTTTGACATGTTCATCAAGTGTATTTGGGGACGATCCTGCCATCAACAAATCCGCAATCATAAGGTTTGTTATAATGTGTTTGATTAGCACTCTTTGTTTCTGAACTTCTTTAATGGCAAAGTGTTTTAATTAAACATCTTTATCACATTTTAAATCCTTGTCCTTTTTACAAAAGAAGATTGTTATGGAGTTTTCACAATAAATTTCAGTGGCTTGGCAATTGTATCAACAATTCTAAGTCTTGTAATGAAGTTCGGCAGCCATAAACCATAAACTGTGGCCTCAAAGCTTGCCACAACCTCAACTTCCATAGTGGATGCAATAATTATAGACCGCCGTACACACTTCCATGAAATTGCTCCTCCAGCAAATAGGAAGAAGTAGCCAAATGTGGAATTTTTGGTATCCATACACCTAGCAAAATCTGAATCTGTGTATCCGATCACCTCAAGATGATCAAATCTCTTATAAGTGAGTATATGATCTTTCATTCGTTGCAGATATCTTAACACTTTCTTTGCAACTTTCCAGTGATCTACTACTAGATTATTTTGAATTTTCCTAGCACGTTGATAGCAAAACTAGTGTCGGGTCTGGTACAAGTTGGAGCATACATCAAGCTTCCAACAATAGATGCATATGGAATGTATTCCATTCGACTACGTTCCAATATATTCTTTAGACATTGCTTGAGACTAAATTTATCTCCTTTCTGAACTAGAATGGTACTTGCAGAGCATTTTTCCATCTTGAATTTCTAAAACTTTGTCAATGTATGCTTTTTGAAACAATCCCAACAATCCTTATGATCTGTTTTGAAATATTTCTTTTCAAATCACATAGGATGCCTTACCCATATCTTCATTTCAAAGTTCTTAGAGACAAATTTCTTGGTTTGATGTAATGAACCAAGATCATTAGTAGCAAGCAAAATGTCATCAACATACATAATCAGAATTATAAACTTACTCTCACCGATCTTTAGATATATATATATATTGATTAACGATGTTTTCATTAAATCCAAAAGATGTAATGGTGTCATTGAACTTAAGATACCATTTTGTGCAGGCTTGTGTAAGTCCATATATTGATTTCTTAGATTTACACACTATATATTTTTTCCTTCAACTATAAAACCTTTAGGTTGATCCATAAAAAAAATTTCGTCTAGATTCCCATTCAAAAAGGCTATTTTCACGTCCATTTGATGGAGGTCTAAATCATAATAAGTTAACATTGCCGTAATAATTCTTAAGGAGTTGATTTTAGAGACTGGCAAAAATGTCTCTTTATAGTCAATGCCATATCTGAGTAAAACCTTTGGCAATGAGTTGGCCTTGTGACATTCGATATTTCCATTTGACTCAGACTTGGTCTTGAAGACCAATTTACACTGAACTCTTTCCAACCTTTTGGCAATTCAACAAGGTCCCAAACTTCATTGCGATCCATTGATTTTAGCTCTTCTTTTATGGCGTTTAACCATTTTGTATAACTAACACTTTCTGTAGTTTGTGAGAAAAAAAAATCAGACCATCATTGATTTCTAAGTCATATTCCAACTCTTGCGGATAAACCACATAATCTTCAAAAATAACAAATCTTCTTTGCCTATCAAATCTTCTTAATGTAATTTCTTGTAGTTCATCTATCTTAAGTTCATTCATGAAAACCTCGTTCTGTGGTGTTTGATCATTAATTTGTTGTTCTTGCAAATCATTAACATGATCAATATGAATAGGAATAGAAACTTAAGAAGTTATAGACAAAGAGATTTGCATTCCAACTTCTTAAATTTCCACTTTACGTGGTTTCGAATTCCCACTAACTTCGCCATTCTTAATGAACCTAGCATTCCGGTTTAAATGATTTGTGTATTATAGTTAGGACAATAAAATTGATATCCTTTATATTTTTATAGATAACCAATAAAGAAATCACTAATTCTTGAATCCAATTTCTTTCCTTGTGGATTATAAATTCTTACTTTTGCTAGGCAACCCCAAAAATGCTGGTGCCTTAAATTGGGTTTCCTTCCTGTCCACAGTTCAAAAGGTGTCTTTGGAAATGCTTTACGAAGAGCCCTATTGAACAAATATACAATGGTTTTTAAAACATGCATCCACAATGATTTTGGTAAATATGAATTGCTTAACATACTTCTAACCATATCCATAAAAGAATGATTACGTCTTCCTACAACACCATTTTGTTGTTTGTTCTTAGCATTATGTATTGAGCACATATGCCATGATTTATAGAAATTTAGCAAATGGACCAGGGAATTGTCCATCATACCTTCCATAATATTCACTACCTCTATCAGATCTAACAATTTTCACCTTTCTATCCAATTGTCTTTCAACTTCATTGCTAAACACATCAAGGGTGTTAATCGATTGTGACTTTTCACGCAACAAATATACATATCCATAACATTAAAAATCATCAATAAAGATGATAAAATACCTTTGTACACCAAGATATAAAACATGAAAAGGCCCACATATATCAAGGTGCATAATTTTAGAAGTCGCGTGCTTCTTGTGGCTACTTTCTTAAAAGTATGTCTTGTTTGTTTTCCCTTAGCACATTCCACACAAATTCTAAACTCAATAAAATCCAAATTTAGTAGTATTTCATTCTTTACTAATCTTTTGATTCTTTCTTTGGATATGTGACCCAAACACTTATCTTATAAATAAGCTGATGATTCATTAATTAAACTACGTTTAGTACCAACATTATGATGCAAGGTTAAAAGTTTCAACAAAGAGAACATCAAGATTTAATTTTTACAAACATCATATTACCCAAACAATAAAAAGACTTTATTTCAAACAAAATGAAACACCATTCCCAAATTTAAAGAGTAACCTAGAATATCAAGTTTTGATAAGGAAATCAAATTTTAAGAAAGTTAAGTAACATAAAAAGTCAAAAAAAGATCTAAATGGTGTCTAGGGTCTAAAATAAACCGATATATTCCAATGGCATCAATGGAACTTTGACTTTGTTTTCCATAAAGATAAAATTTTCGTTTGGGCTTGTGGTTTGTTTGTAGGGAATCCCAACATCATATTTGTATAACCAAAATCAGTTGACCAAGTATTATAACAAACTTTAGGTAAATTTGATTCAAAACATACTAAAGCACCAGGCTTACCTTTCTTTCGAACCACGCCTTACGTTTTAGGTAATCTTTCTAATAAAGTCTAGTCTTTCCACATAAAAGACACTTATCCTTGCTTGGTTCCTTCTTATGGATTTTGAAAGGTGGCTGATTTAACTTTGATAGTCCTTCCGTGCCTTTTCCAACATTCTTGCTTGGTTTCTTTCTAGCTCCTTGCTGAACCATGAGACTTGCTGAATGAATTTATGATTTCTTAAGCCATGATTTCTCTTGAATGAGTATACTTTACAATTCATGCACGTTCCATTTATCCATCAAAGTATTATAGTTCATATGAAATGGACCATACTGAGGAGGTAAGGAGTTGAGAATGAACTTTACAAAGAAGTTTTCATTCACTTCCATTCCTATGGCCTTTAGTTTTCTGCTATGCTCGTCATTTCAATGATACGCTCATGCATAATATGAATACCATCAAACATAATGGTGGTTAAGGTGCCTATTAGTGTCCCAACAAGCGACTTATCAACAGGAACAGACTAAGAACAATCTTCCATATATTTCATAAATTCCTTAGCACTTTCAGTTTTCTTAATTGTGGACTTGATATTGTTTACCGTAGTCATTTGCATAAACATTAAGCTCGGTCTGTTAGATCTTTCCCAAGCTTCATAGGAAGATCTTTGTTCAGTGCTGCTACTAGTAGTAACTAAAGTTGGTTTTTTACTTAAGAGTGTCAAATCAAGTTCTCGAATGCCAAGGTGAAACTGAATTTGTTCAGACTGTTCCAAGAAATTAAGCAACTTAATAATCGATGTGGCTAGCTAATTTAGAGAAACATAAACAGATGTTACATAAATATATAAAATACATTCACAGATTAATGCTTTGAGTAATAAACTTAAATCTATAACACAGATTCAACTAACAAACATAAGGTGTAAATTGAAGCTCTCCCTTGTGTGATCAACAATATGCAATAAAACAAACATATTTGATGCTCAATAAAATTTCACATAATTGGCAAATAACATGCTCAAGTTAGATATATTTCCCACCATTGGATATACAAAACATACATAGCCAACCACATCAATATACCTCAGTAATGTTTATAGGTTATAAATAAGTAATCAACCTTTGGGCAATCCAAAACATTTAATAGTTATAAACTCTATATACTCATGACAAATTTTTAAAATTATACATAGACCATAATATCATTCATTCATAATCATCGCATAAACAGAAGTAAATGAATTTCCTTTAATTTTACATTTATAAACCTTTCTAACTTGGCAGCTTAGATGATAAACAAATTACACATAATATAAATATCAAATTAAACTACCATTAGACGATTCATATGCATAAATCCTTAATCTTTGATCACTTTGGTGACCAACAACATGTATGTAATCACTTTAATTCAAATAGAATACTACTAATGCTTTAACACAAATAGCAGCATACATGTATTGTGAATATAATCATAAGATATATAATTCATATGTATATATATTAATCATTTACAACACTGCACCATAATGCAAAACATTACATATAAGGTGAAATTGTATAGCAATAAAATAGTTCACTCTTTCATTATGTGAGACAGAAGCAAGCATACATGCAAATATATATAGCATAATTCAAAATTTTTACAATTAAGTAATTAATTATAACTATGGAAAGTTTCAAAGCTTGATTCATATATATATATATATAACATAAATTAATATCAAAAAATTTCCAATGAACAATGATAAAGCAAAACAAACATCAATTGGCAAATACAATAATATAGCATATTTTGATAAATTTAAATCTATCACAGTGGACAAAATAAAAATAAATCATTCATGAAAATCATCGAGTTGTTGAAACAACCTATTAAATCAATGGTAAATAGTAAATAATTATTAAGGCTCAAAAATAGAATTTGAGCAAACATCGTAATTTGGTCATGAAACTTGCACCATTGTGTTCATAGCGATTTTCTAAGCAACTTTCACATTTGGATTTTTGCGATCGAAATTCAAATAAAGAAGTTATTAGTGTTCGAAGTTTTTGAAACGAAAATAGTTAAAAAGGAGACAAACGGAAATAAATAATATTAATAATGTATGCCCCACCAGTTGACACCATCCTTAGGTCGGTTGATTGCTAGCGGTCGACCACCTATATGGGAGCAATCGATCAATCAAGATGGTGGCGGCCAGGGTTCAACCTTGTCCAAACGGCCTAGATATAATTATTTTGAATCTAACGAATTGCTTAAATACAGGTATAGCTATTCACTTTTCTTCTCATATTTTCTAATCAAAGCAACGAAGCTCTGCCATTTTCTCTTTGCCACTAGTTCTACTAGTTATACAATATTACATTATACGTGTACGTAATCGGAGAAGCTCGAAAAAGAAAAGAGAAAAAGATAAGGAGCGAATAAATATTGCGAAAAAACAAATTTCATAATTATAAATCTATATTCCCTTTAACCCAAACCTCTTCTCAGATCTCTAATTCTAATAGTGTGTATGTGTGTATCTTTTGTACATGTTCTTTTGGATTACAATGGACAAAAGAGTCAAATTAAAAGGATGGATTCATATTTGGGAGATTTGGAAAGCTAGAAAGGTGAGGAAATTATATGATTTATTTATAACATTGAAATTTAAATTGTTGAGCTTTATTTAGTTACTATGCTTATGCAAGATCTATGGAGTTGTAAGCGTAGGAAGAACATATTATATTGAAACCTTGTCCACGTAATCTGTGAGTAAGGCAATTGGAATAGAAATGGTATTTACACAATAATCTGGAAATTTGGAAATTAGTCCTTAAATTTGTTAAAGTACAATGTTGATAAGATTGCAAGATTTATTCCAAACTTATGGTAATTGGGTTGTAAATTATTAGTACTAGTTTAGATTATCCTAATTTGACTTGAAATGTGAATATCTATGTTTCATTTTATTAGGAGCATTGTGGGTGCAATTTAGTTATATATGTTTCTATGTAATTTCCATAAGTTATCTAATTCGACAACTATGTATAAAAAGCGCATTGTTTGAAATTATAATGAATATACCAAAAAGGTAAGAGATCTGTGAAGTGCAGATGTTCTGCTCTATGGTTTGCACTATTTATTTCAATAAAAAAAAGAAATAATTCCTTATAATTTCAAATGGAGCAAAACTCTTAATTTCGGGTAATTTATGGAAACTATAACGATAATCATTTTTAGTAGGGATAGCTCTTATACTAAAATGTGGAAATAACTGTTCCTTATAGAATGTACATATAAAGTGTGAAATTTTCCAGTCGCAAAACTTTGTTTTGACCCCTCCTCATTATAACCCATATGAGATATTTAGAGGGATAAGCTACTAGTGTAAAACGGGAACTGCAGATGGTGAAGTCTTCTCATTTATGTTTTGTGCTTGCAAGGCAATCAAATACTAAATGAATAATATTGATTCCATGGTAGTAGTCATAGTCAACATATATGTTCTATTATATTTTTCTATTTCACTGTGAGTTTGTATAGATAGCTCTCCGATATACTTATGTTTATTACAGATTACTAAAGCTAACTATCCGTATTCTAATGGAATTTTCCAATTAGCCAAAATTCGAGACCGGTAAGGTGCAGGTTGTTACATTTGGTATCAAAGTTTAGGTCAGACAATAATAAGAAATAGGATATGCTAAGAGAACATACTTGTATTTTTACCTATAATAATATACATATTGTACACTAATTTATACGACTTTCGACTATAAAAGTAGTTATGGCCATATTGTAAAAAGATGGACAAGGCAAATATGAGCTGGAACAATTAATAGAGCAAAACTTATGCACCTGTTTCGATTTCCCCATCGAATGTAGGCCGTATAGCAGGACGTAGATCAAGAAGAGCATGAGCATGACACATAAAAGGACCTTAAAAGCTAGAGGGTACCTAACTCCTTTCTTGGGCCTATGGCTATCAATGGATACCCAAAAGATCCAAAATCCATCCATATCCATATCCGAAAAGCGGATAAATATCCTATATCCGAAAAAGCGGATACGAAGGCATCTGCATTCGAAATTTATTCGTTCAGTTTTTTCCAAGATTATAGTTTATTTTATGAGGATTTTCGTACAATTATAGATATGTAGTTATTGCTTTATTAAATTAATCGTTTATATTATATGCATATAAGTATATGCGTTTAATGCACATTAAGTGCTTACAAGTATTTATTATCATCATATTTGTTGATTTTGAATAATTTTATAATCAATGGGATTGGAAAATAATTGAGTTAAATTAAAATTTTCTATTTATATTCCTTGATTTATCGATCGTTAGCGGATAGGATAATTATCTGATATTTGTCTGTTCAGCAGATGCAGATATTTGAAATCTGAAAATGATATTACATGTGAATGAATGGTAGTATTTATATCTGAAAGTATATGTTTACAGGTGTAGTTGGGCCTGAATAGCCTTATAATTATGGATTTTGATGGATTACTAATTAAACACGTATATTTCATCCAAACAAATGGGAAGTAAAAACCTGTATGTTGCTAGCATCAGGAAGCAAGATGGGATAAATGATTGAGCAAGTTCCACAGAAGGTATTAATTCATCACCATAAGAGGATAGCCGAAATTTTAGAGTATAATCTTAGTAAGAAGAGGTTGAGGGTAAAGGGAAAAGAAGGAAAGCACAAGAGAAAGGATGAATAAAAGTCCATTTGCGAGTCCGACCCTATGTGAAAAAATTTAACAAAACAATTTTGAAAATTCCTTGAAATGTTTTGAATGGTTTTTCAAATGATTTATTGGGAAGTTGTTTTGATAAAATAAGGAAATTTTGATGTAAAGGTTTTGGTAAAGGGATTTTTGTTTTTGAAATGAATTGAAAAGAGAGTGTATGTTTGGCTCGATGATTATTCCTATTTTGTAAATTTAGAAGTTCCTTTTTCAAATTCTTTCTAAGAGGTGGATAAATAGAAATGACACTTGATTGAAATATGGTAAAAGGAATGAAAGGGTAAGAACGTTCGATAATGAAGATAAGAGGAATATTCCCATAGAAGGAAAATACAGAAAAGAACAGCTAAAATAGGTTTACATGTATCTTTTTACATGTTAATGAAGAAAATCCCAATGACTAAATAGAAAATGAACACATTACAATGAGTCAATAAGGAAAAACAATAAAAGAGAAAAAAGGGCTATGTAAGGAGAAGCCACTTGAAGGAAATTTAAGTAGAAGAAATTTTAGTAGTAGTAGTATTAGAAAATTTGAATAGAAACAACGTTAGGAATTAATATTAAAATACAATTAGTGATCAAGTTAAATGATGTAGGAAATTAGAGGCTAAGTGTAGAAAAATGGATAATTTCCATAAACTATGCCATAATCTCACATATCTTTTAGAAGTCCGCCTTATGTGATATTAGAACCTCCGCTAAGGTTGAAAGCGAAAATAGCATGAGTAATAGGAAAATAATAGGATTAAAGTTATCCATATCTACTCAAGTTTTCAATTTTTAAAGTTATAGAAGATGTTTTTTTAAATAGTTTGGTACGACAATTGGGTTTATGATCACAAATAAATGTTTTGAGTTAAGAATACTACTTCTGAAGAAGTATATCTCTGTCGTAAAGAGTCTTTGAAAAGGGAAAGTCAGTTAGAATAGGCAATTTTTCATGGCCCTTTTTGGAAACCAAGCTATTTTCAAGAAAGGATTCTTGATTTATATTTTCAAAGGCAAAAGTTTTAGATTAAGTACTTCATGATTGTGAAGTTTTCTTCATTAAAAAATTCTGGAAAACCAAACCAATTTTTGATATAGATTAGATAGGGATTACGGTCTAGTTAGAACAGGGTAAAGGTCAAGGCTAGGAACAAAATAGCTATGATTGCTCGTAGGGTAGCAATAATGAGTCCTCATTAATATATGGAATATTGGTTTGAAATTAGAAATGTTCAATTATAAATATGTGAAAGCCATAAAAAGAACCCTTAAAGGAATGGGGAATGGTATCGAAGTACAATTTTACGAGTCCTATGATATACTTGCATGAAAGATGAAGGATAAAGAAGGTAAACACCAACGTTTGAGAATATTGTCAAGGGATTTCGAAGAAAAGAGAATGAGATGGCTAATACACATAAAGGATGTTGGTTGACGCAAGGTTAAAGAATGGAAGATAGGTGGTAGGAAAGTTATTCCACCAAGCTAATTTTCCAATGAGTGATTTTAAACGTGCGTAGTTTATATTTCTTATCCACTATAGTATGGGAATGCATAATTTATCCCTTAATCGGGTGTAATGATTGAAGTAATTGATGGATCTTATTTATTGGGAGCCAAAGAGCTAAGTTAAGACCTGTGGATTATAGTTGAATGACACACTATAAATGTCCATCTTAATTGAGTAAGAAGCAAGACCACAACATCATTATACCAGCTGATGTTGAAGAGAAACTTCCAGTAGTTGTTTTTTTAAGATATTTGAGTTGTAAACGCTAGTTGTCTCCCTTCGAGTATTGGAAAAACACACAATACGATATGAGATATGTTCCTATTTTATCATTATGTTGATTTTCTAGATGACCTTAGGCCGCTATATATATGTATATTATGAACGATGTAAATAAGAAAATCTCATAAGGATACTTAACTAGCGATAAAATGTAGGTAAGTCTAGAAGTTTATCAAATAAATAAGAAACTTAAGTAATCTAATGCTAGAATCCCTAAAATTTTAGGATTTTGAAAAAGCAAATTTTTAGCAAATAGAGGACAGGGAAGAGTTGTGAAATCACAGCACCTCCAGATGGGTCATTATCCCTATGCCTTAAAAGCTAAAATTTATAAATATGCTTGAGTGATGTTTGTTGTTTTGAAGTAAAAGGAAACGTTTCCATAAATATAGGATTAACCACACAATGCTAGTGTCAATCATATGCATTAACTCATTGACTCCGTCCTGATTACATTAAGATGTAGCTTGATTTGTTTTAAAGGATGAAGCTACAAATGTTTGGAAAAATTATATTCGAATGCTTTTGAATTTTTTTTTATTTAAATACTTTTTAGAAGTTGAGTTCAAATGCTTTTGGGAAATTTTTGTTCAGTTGCTTTTGAAAAAAAATGATGTTTAAATGCTTTTGGGAATTCGAT
Organism: Allium cepa; assembly: GCA_030765085.1. Lineage (NCBI taxonomy): Eukaryota > Viridiplantae > Streptophyta > Magnoliopsida > Asparagales > Amaryllidaceae > Allium > Allium cepa. The sequence goes on from CM060937.1 coordinate 340,870,589, forward strand.
TTTTCAAACTATTTTGCAAGTTGATTGAAAAGGGAAAAAGATTTTTGATGAAAAATGAAATTTTTTTTACCAATTTTCAAGTGCTACATGCTTAGCGTATGGATGGCTGAAGTGTTAGTGAATGTGATTTTACTATCCAACAAGGGTGATAGCATACAAAACATAGGGAGTAACAAGGAAAAAAAACTGTTCTAGTTTTGGAATTTCTATTTCCATATCTTGTTGAATGTGACACCCTATAAATTTAACCAAAAATTTAATACAAGAATTAATTTTAAATATTGTTTTACCAAAATTGAGCACAACACTCTTCGGATGTGTTTGAAGAGATAAAATGAAGAAAGTAAATGTAAAATAAGGCAGATCTAACAAACACACCAATCAACAGATAAGAAAAATGCAGAAAAAACACAAATTTGGAGTGGTTCGGCGTATTTCCTACGTCCATTATGAAATGATTGATGTTTATTGAGTTTGACTTACTTATTACAAGAGACTACAACGGTACAACTGAAGTATAGTAGTGATTTCGATAGAGTGTCAGCGTAGAGAAGCCAAAAGTCCATTTTGTGGAGGCATTGGGCTGCTATTTATGGGCATAGGCCCACTAGATCGATCCCTTGGTATTTGAGATCGATCCATGATCGATACACACACAATTCATATCGATCGAAAATGGCTCCTTTTGGGCTGAAATTGATCATAGACCAAGTAGCAGTGGTACGCCATCTCCTGTGAAAATTTGAAACATTGCAAGTTCGTATCGATATAATTCGTGTCAATGGCTTCGTATCGCTTCTGATTCATATCGTTCAGGTGACGTGGTGTTATATTCTAGGATCGATCCACTTTTCATGCCGAGTGACCGAATCTTCCATTTTTATAGGCTTTTTTCGTATCGATCAAGAATTATCGCTTTCGTATCGATAGCTATCGCTCTATTTGGTATCGATGTTTGAGATCATTTCATATCGGTAGCCTCTACCCCCATTCGTATCGATATAGACTTAAACTCTTCAAACCGATTGAAGACTGACTTTGTATCGACACTTTTTAGATGTTGCTTCGTATCCCTTATGGGTGGTATGCTTTGTATCGATCATTGACCGATCTATACGAATTATGTAAATGATGATCGTTACGAGCTGTACGTTAGTGGAGGCAATACGAAGACGGGGCTCCGGCCAAACAACTGAATACGATGACAGACGACATCGTACTTCAAGACAGGGATGCCAACAGAGTCAAATCCCCTACCATTGATCCATTAGTCATTTCAGCTCAGATAGATCCTGCTTGGATAAAGAGGATCTTAGTGGACAATGGAAGTTCAGTGAACATAGTCTTTAAGCGAGCCTATGATAAAATGAAGATGGAGGTGAAGGACTTGAAGCCTTGTCAGTCTCGTATTCATGGCTTTAATGGGAATGTGACTATACCCACTGAGGTGGTAGAGCTACCAGTAGAGTTAGGAGTTGGAGTGCACCGGAGAGTTCGGATATTGCATGTTATTGTATTGGATATTGAATCACCATACAACACTTTCTTGGGTCGATTGGCACTAGCTGAGTTCAGGGCCGCTATCGCCCCTTGATATCTAACTTTGAAATTCCCTACCGGCAATGGAGTTGGTGTCGTTCAGGGAGACCAGGCTGCTGGACGGGCTTGTTATGTAGCTAAGCTACGGAAGGCACAACGAAAAGAGAAGGGAAAGAGCGTAAAGAATCTCTCTACGTTCGCTTTGTGGATAATTGAAAGTTAACGCCTGGACCAAGGCCCGAGCACCACAACCAATTCCCAAGAGATCTTAACCCAAGAGATACTGAAAGCGAGGACGAAGTCAAAGATAGTTAGGCTTCTCCGGAAAAACTGACAATTGATGTTCCAATCGATAATGACGACGATACTAGAATGGTAAAGATTGGATCTCAACTAAGCCAATAGATGATGGAAAAATTGGTCGAATTTCTCTAGGCAAACCTCGACATGTTTGCCTGGATGCACTCCGATAATGTAGGATCTCGCCGGATATCGCAAGCCACACATTGAATATTGACCCACAGCATGTCCCGGTCAAGCAAAATAGGCGTGATATGGATCCAAAGAGATCTACGGCCCTTAAGGAAGAGGTTAATAAGCTCAAGTCAAACAGGTTTATCCGAGATGCGTTATATCCAGAATGGGTGTCCAACCCTGTACTTGATAGGAAACCTAACGGGAAACGGAGAACATGCGTTGATTACTAAGACTTGAATAAAGCTTGCCCTAAGGACAGTTTCTACTTCCCCAAATTGATCAGCTCATAAACTAAACGGCCGGACATGACTTTTATCCTTCATAGATGCATATTCTAGGTATAATCAAATATCGATGCACCTACCTGATCAGGAGTATACCAGCTTTGTCACCGATCTAGGACTTGACACTACGCCACAAATGGCCTTCTGCAACACAAAAAAAATGTTGGCTCAGGCCCGAAAAATGTTTCCATAGGTCTATGGCAACACTTTTAGGGTGATGCAATTTTTGCCGTTGCCTTAGACCTCAAAGGCAACATTTTGACTATCTACGACAACGTAAGTAATATTGTTGCAATAGAACCCTATTTGGGTCTATGGCAACACACATAGGTATCTGTAGCAACATTCCAAAACTGTTGCTATAGATATTAACTTTCTAAAGTTGTGGGGCCCGCACAATGTGGGGCCCATAATGTGGGGCCCACGACCCAACTGGGTCCATCCCTATGGCAACACCTTGAATGACTATTGCAACATTATTTTAAGCAACATTTATAACCCGGTGGCAACACTATTATGAAGCTACTGCAGCACTATTCTGAAGCTACTGCAACACTATACTGAAGCTACTGCAACACTATACTCAAGAGACACTAAGAGCACATAGAACAGTACAATATCACATAGAACACTTGCATAATACACAATACAATATCACATAAAACACTTGCATAATACACAGCATAATACACAGTACATATAACAATTCATACAGCAGTACACATCACAATTCATGTCAGTTACCCCAAAATATCCAGTTATCCCAAAATACTACAAAGCTACCCCAAAATATCCGGTACACATAACAATTCATAAATGAGACTTAAGAGCTGGTGCCTCTAGTCAGATTATCAGTCTCACTGGACATGATTATGGAAGTTAGATCCTCTACATTGATGTTCATCTCCGGGTTGGCATCACCTAATTTCTTAAGCACCCTAGCCAAATTCTCTTGTACCTTCTGATTTACCTTAGACATATATTTTCATATAAACCAAGTCAGTAATCCCTTTAACCAAATTCATTTTCAGTTTTTGTGTCATTTCTAGCCAAACACAAAAGCAAGTCCTCTTCATTCGACTAGAAAAGGAAAAAATGGCTGAGGGATCAAAATTCTTAATCTCACAATATACTCAATTACAATTTCCAAAGCAAACATCTATGCCATTAGTACATTTGCGAAACTCAGGTTCAACAAGTGTTTCAAGGACAGTTTCAAGGACATGAGCATACATGCACATGAGCAAGACATGAATAATGTGCAGCATGTGCAAAACAGAACAAAATTATTACAAAACAGAATTATTACTTACAAGTTTGTAATTCATTACTTGAGGATTAGACACGTACTCACGTCCATCTGTTCTCTTATGACTTTTAAGAAAAAGTGCTGCATCGGATGGTGTCTCCTGATACAAGTTCAATAGATAGTTAATTCAAGCACACATTGAACTACTTATCAGTAAATTAATTATGCAAAATTTGGAATTGTTCCGAAATTTTAAAATCTTTAAGATTGCAGGTCAATATGAACCATTTAGAACTGTTATAAAGAAACTAGAAGTAATGGTACCATTTCATATTGCATGTAGTGCTATGAAACAATAACCTTTGTTGTTTTACATAAATTCACATTTAGGTGGAAGTAACCCTCTCTTAGGCGATGCACTTGTAATTGCAGCAACATTGTGCTATGCAATTAGCAATGTTGGAGAGGTGACCATTTTCTATCTTTTATTCAAGCTTTTCCTCATTTAGATCAAACTACATCATAATTGTACCGGGTTTCTTATTTGTTCCATAATTACTGAAAAATATAGGAATTTTGTGTCATGAAAAAAGATGGGGTTGAATTCCTCGCGATGCTTGGCTGCATTGGAGGGCTGATTAGTTTGTGTGAGATGTATCCTTTTTATTGCTTGCTTACACTTGTGACTTATCCTTACCTTTCAGAAAATATCTCTCCTGTAAATTTCTGTGTTAATTTATCAATGCTTGAACCCTACCTTGTAGTTATTGGTTTAGTTTCACTATTATTCTAGATATATGTTTGAGAGAAAAGAACTTGTATCAGTTCAGTGGTCTGCAAGAATTGTAAGTAGTTCTACTTATCCTTTTATTTAAACTTCTGTTTTGAATATATCAGGTAACTGTATGTTACTTTTCTTTCTTGCAGATTGCTCTGTTTGCTGGCTATGCAACAACATCATTTCTATTTTACACTGCAGCCATTTTTCTACTTAAGGTTTGTATTTGTAATTGTAATATACTGAACGTATATATCATGTAAGCTGGAACGTTGAGTAATATCACGTTGCAGATGAGTGGAGCTACTCTATTGAACCTATCATTGCTGACATCTGATATGTGGGCAGTGCTTATTCGAATTTTCTTTTATAAACAGCAGGTATTCATTCTTCACTGTGATATTAATTATACTGCCATTTATTATGTATTGATGTTTGCTTATATTCATACAATTGACTGCATCTAGGTTGATTGGTTATACTATTTTGCATTTGCAATTGTTACTGTTGGACTAATCATTTACTCTTTGAGGTATGCACATTTCAAACTTATTACTCTTAAATGAGAACACAACCTCATTATTACAGTTTTATTCTGATTAAGCTCTTTGTTTCTCTTATGCAAAAGTGATAAAGATAAAATGTCAAGCACGGATGGTATGGCGGTCGAGGAGGAAATAAATCCACTAATTGAAGACTGTTGAACACACTGAAAAAATGCCTATCCTAAAATGAAGGGCTTAACATATTGAAAGAGAATTAGTAAATGATGAGAAATAGGTTACTTGTAATTCATATTTTTACTGAGTTTCCATTACATGGTTCAAGAAATTAAATACTTGCAACCATTTTAAAGATATCTACCTCTAACCGATGCAGCACTAGTAAATTTTAAAGAAAACAAGCTCAGGAAGTAACCATGAAATATGAAGTAGCCTTAGATTTTGAACTAAATGATTTATTGCATGATATTAAAGCCTTTGTATAGGCAATGTTAATGAACTAAAAAATAAAGAAAGAACATAATGAAGTAAAAGAGAAGAAATAAATTAGAAAAAGTATTATGCCAACTTAAATATTTGTCCTACATTATTCTCTTCCACTTTTGAGCCAATTAGCTTTGAGTCACAATTACTGCAAAGAGCTTCATCATCGTGGTTAAACTCATTTGGATGAGAAAAGCTAAAACTACTTGAGATTTCAAAGGTTAATCACATAGGAATTTTCATTAATTTCTATGAACTTTGAAAGGGTTGATTTCTTAATTTGATCGCGGTTAGGTACACATTCAGGACCTTACTCCTTCCTCATAATTGAATCTCATTGGCGTTCCCATACTTAAACCATCTGCAACGCTGTTTAAAGTACTAAACTAGAGTTTCATATATGATAATGTTGGTAACTTTAGAACATAACTAAACCACACCTCTCATCATGAATACAACCTAATAACTATGTCATGATTGTTGGTTCAAGTAAAAACAGATTGGAAAGCTGAATAACAGAAACTCAGATTGATTTTGTCAAGTTATGTGCCACTAAATAAGTTGTGCACCAAACTAAGAATACAGGAACACGAGGGAACTGATTCAAATGGTTCGAGTTCGTGTCTGGTTACATAGCGATCGGTAAGTCATATTGTACTTATTTTATGCTACTAAGAAGCAAAATTTATTCATAAAAAGGTGAATAAAGGTTTTGCGGTCGAGGTCAAGGGCTACCCTAGCTAGAGATATCATACGATGTAAATCCGAGATGAAAAGAGAGATGATCTCATCAAACCATAGTTCGCTCGGATCACCAAACTTTGTTTAAGCTCAAAAAAACTAGATCTGTGAGGAATGCTAATACAAAGTAAAAAAATAACAAGTAACTACATCACCACCCTACTACCTAACACTATTTGCCATTTTACATTATTTTATATATCTAGCTTTAAACCTTTAATCCTAAATCAACCTCTTTCTCTCCGTACAACAATCATTCCTGATAGAATTAAGAGTGTGTCCTAAGAGTATGTAATTTGATTATATAACTCAATTCTTTTAGCAAATTTTGTTCGAAATAAAGGAAGACTTTAGTTTTATTTTCTATTGAATTTACTATTATACTAGGAAATAAGTAATGTTTGAAATACATTAAATATATGCAAGTAGAAAATCCTTTAAAAATATATATATTTAATCGATTGCAATTATGAATGTGTTCGTAATCGTGAGTGTTGAATCATGTCAATAAATACTGCATCGGATGGTGTTCTCTTACGACTTGTAAAGTCATTACGTTGAATAAATTTGGGCTTCAGACATACTAATCCAAGCAAACAACAAAATATAGTTGATACTAGATGCCTTCTAAAATGGGGAACCAAGCTTCTATATTGAAATATCATGGAAAAAGTAAAAGGGCTAAAATCTGTTGAACCTGACTGACTGTAGATTTTGGCTTCCAGACTATTGCATTTGATTTCTTCTTATTGTTCAATTATATTGTCGTTGACCAATCCGTCGCTCCACTCATTTTCTGAGTACAAAAGGTATGCTTAAAAGAAGTCTGTAAAGTTGTGATTAACCAACAAAAAATTTTGTTTGGTCTAACAACAACACGAAAGAAAATAAAAAACTGCAATTATATGGCATGTTGATGCAAAAAATTTGAAGATATCTGCAGACACAATATTTGATAGATAATTAATTTCACACATAATTTGTTTCATACATGACAGACTGTGATAATTGTTTAATAAATAATTTGGAAATGCAGTTCTCATATAGACTATCATTAAAATTCATATTATATCAAGTCAAGGTACTTTTTTCCATAACCTTAAAATCTAGTATAAGTTGGCTTTTAGTTTGATACTTTTTTTCAGGTAATTGATGTCTAGGAGATTTGTACCCAAAATCTTTTACTCCACGCTCAAGTATCCTTACGACTATGCTAACTGTCCTGGAAAATTACACTGATACCTTTTATCTATCAATTAACACGAAGTTGAAGAAAGTTCGAACCTGTAAAGTAAATAATGTATTAGAGGTAGGATTCGCAGCAGAAGCAATTTCCAAACCAGGTTGATCCTGAGAAATATTTGAGATTAGGAAAAAAGATTGTTCATTGATTCATGTACCCCCAAATCGAAGCCCTAAAGTGATGGGAGAGAGTGTTATACCTCAAAATCGAAATTGAAGCCCTAAAGTGATGTGAACAATGCTTGAACCCCCAAATCAAAAGAAACATCCAAACTCTTCTCTAAATTCAAATCTAATTCATCCAAATCAACAAAACTATCAACACTGCTCGAGGTAGAGATCACGAAGCTAGACTTACTGCCTCCACTTGCTTTACAATCTCTATCATTAATGTAAACAAAACTATCCAAATTTTGATCAAACAATTGCTCTTGATTGTCACAACCAGAAGCTATCCCAATGAAATTCATTACAGATGGATCTAAAAGCATTGAGTCTGAAAGATCCACAGTATTCATCCCTAAGACATTAGTATTGATATTCGACATCTCATCTAAACTCGTATGATTCGATTTAAAATTAGAAAACTTTAAATCTTTGAGACTGGCAACATTCGAATTAACTTCTGGACCACCAAATTTAACTTTATAATTCATACCTATATTGACAGAGTTAATAGCATAAAAATGCATAAAAAGATCCTCCAAAAGCTCGATGCCTCAAATCTCTGAAATAATTGATCCAGTAATATACGCTTGAGTTTCATGCTCTTCAGAACGAAATGGAAACCATGGTTAGAGATACTCAGCTGTGATTTGCTTCCTGCAACTGAAACCTTCGAATTCCTCAAACACCGATTCTTCTTGTGACCTAAAAGATGCATCTGAAGCAACGAATAAGGGCACGACAATCTCTAGCAAAGTGCAAAATAACCCCACATCTAAACAAGAATTTGATTTCCATACAAAATTGTTTCGATCTACGATATTTCGATTGGCGGTTTGGGTATGCTTTAGCGAATTTTATTTGGGAGCGGAAACCTAGAGGAAGGATGAGAAACTGAAGAAGATGGAAAAGAAGATTCGTAGGAGAAAAGTTATTTGCGGAGGCTTTTTTCCCTGGCGGCTCTAAAAGATCAAGGAGTGGTGTTCGGATTGATGAGGTGTCACGTTCTCCAACGTAGGATTTGCCTTGGTAGATTGGCGCGGATCGGTGCGAAAGATATGTAAAGGTCTGCTATAGCAACACTATAAAAAAATGTTGCATCAATTACACTTGTTTAGTTAGAGCAACACATTTTTATGGCTAAGGCAACACCAAAAATTCAACGTTGCAGTAGGACCAAAATTGTATAGCTATCGCAACATTTTACCTGGCAACACCTTGCAAAAATGTTGCAGAAGGCCATCTATGGCGTAGTGTGATGGAATTTCAATTTTACATCATTTGATTATGACAAACTATATAAATAAATATTGGTATGTACTAATCATTTATGTAGGAGATTTGTTGCAAATTCGTATTCAGAATGTTTTGAAGCTGATAGTTATTTGTCTAGAGTCTTTGTATCATTTAGTAATATGTTAAAATCTCTCCTTAAATGATATATATACACACACACACACACACATATATATATATAAACATATACACACATGCACTACCCTGCTTAAAAGGTTGAAACAGCCGGCAGAATGAATAAATTCAGCCGCCTGATTGCTGAAACACTTTTACGGTTTCATAATATTCAACCGATCGAATGACTTTATTCAGCTGGTTGAATTAGGCTAAAAATAGCCTATTCCTTTGTTGTTTACGATTTGATTAAATTCAGAAGGCTGAATAGAACTTTTCAGTCAGCTGAATATTTTCGACAGCTATTTTTTTATGAAAAGACATTTCTCTTCATCGATGAAAAACATCTTTAAGCCAACAGTTGCACCTGTTTCTTTCAACGTTATCTTTCATCAATGGTTGCAACTTTTTAATCTCTATAAATAGATTTTAAAATTAAATAAACAATTCATCGAAATTGATTTTAATATTCTTGAATTCTTATCTCTCAATCTATTTTCAATTTGCACTCTAACCGCATACAAACTTTGATCGTTGATCACTCCATCTTCCACAATTCTCAAGCACATTACACTATATGTCATAAAGGAGAAGATTGTACTTAATTGACTTATATGTGCTATTTAAAGACCATACAACAGTCAGATACTTTTGTTACTTGTAAAGAAGTCCTGTTCGGTTGCTCAGGCAGTAGAAGTCCAATTCGGTTGCTTAGGCGGTAGAAATCCTATTCGGTTGCTCAGGCGGTGTAAACCTATTCCTCCCGGTTAAGTGAGGGTTGCTAGTTTAATTCCAGAAGGAGTCTGGGACTAGACGTCAAACGAGAGTTCGAACCAGTATAAAAATCTCTGGTGTCATTTTCTTTACTGCTTTAATTATTTACTTACTTTATTATTAGTCCGCACAAGTAGTTTATCCATATTACACGATCGTATAGCACAGTTACTGTCATTTGGTATCATAGCATAGTAACTTTCATTTGGTACCGGAGCATAGCAACTTTCATTTGGTATCAGAGCATTGCTTTTCATATAACCGTAACATAGTTATATGATAAAATGTAAAATAACACCAACACAATTGTTAACGCTACCTTCTTAGAAGGTCAATCTACTGCACGACCACAACTATTTAACGGATTAAACTATAACTATTGGGCTACTAGAATGAGAATCTATATACAAGCAAGTAGTTATGAAACCTGGAGCATTATGCAATCTGAATATATTATTCCTACTACTGGATATTCAACATGGTCTAACATGCAAATATTAGATGCTACTGCAAATGTTAAAGCTATGAATATGTTATATTGTGCATTAGACAAAAATGAGTTTAATAGAATAAGCAGTAAAACTACTCATGAAATTTGGCGTACACTTAAAGTTACACATGAGGGAACTAACAAAGTTAAACAAAGTAAAATTTCTATGCTTAAAAATCAGTTCCAAAATTTTAAAATGAAGCAAGATGAGGCTATAAATGTAATTTACTCTAGATTTCAAGATATATATATATATATATATATATATATATATATATATATATATATATGTATGTATCATTCTTTAATCGCATTAGGAGAAACTTACACAGATTTTGATATTGCTTCAAAAATCCTCAACTCACTAACGGATGAATGGGAACGAAAATTCGTAGCTATCGAAGAAGCTAATGACATTTCAACCATAAAACCAAAAGAGTTGATTGGAAATCTAATGTTTGATGAAGTTAATCTCCAGGAAAAATGAGTATAGGCTCAAAATAAGAAGAATATAGCATTCCAGACAGAAAAAGATGAATCAGATTCAGATGAAGAAGATATGGCATTCATTGCTACAAATTTCAATAAGTTCTTGAAATTTAGAAAGAGCAACAAATTTACAAATAACAAGAACAAGTCCAGCAACAATAACAAACCATCATCATCTGCTCTAGATTGTTATGAATGTCATAAAAAAGGTCACATCAAGAAAGACTATTTTGAGAATGTTATCCCGCTTTTTGGCAAAGCCGTGATACCAAAAGATCGGTCAAAAACAAAAGACAGTTCGTCTCAGTGATTGGTTGTACTTCACTTCTCTATGGATATCAATGAATTTTGTCCGAGCCCGGATCAGGCTACAATTGATACGACATGACAAGCAAAGCCACGAAAGCCAACGTTTCAAGTTTCAAGTCAATCCGAGTTCATACGCGTAAGATATGATCGATTCGACCCTATGGATTCGACCCTGTTGATTCGACCCTATGGATTCGACCCTATGGATTCGACCCTATGGATTCGACCCTATGGATTCGACCCTATGTATTCTACCCTATGGATTCAACCCTATCGATTCGACCCTATCGATTCGACCCTATCGATTCTACCCTATCGAGCTTGTTGACCGAAAGCACAATCTTGAATCGATCATAACTTAAGATCTACAAGTCCAAATGCTATGAAATTTTCGCAGGATCTTGCGTATACATAAAAGAATGTCCACGCCAAGTTTCATCACGATTGAACACTTTCTTGATCGATTCGAACCAAGGGTCGAATCGATCCCAAAGTGGGCCCGGATCTCCAGAATTCGGCCGTATGGGCCCTCTCACGTGCCAGAAGCGTTCTCTTCAGATTTTAGGTGAAATATCCGCCTCCTACACCTATAAATAGAGCCCCTGGTCATTCAGAAAGAGGGGGAAAAAAAGAATTCTTGGAGATAAAAGCACGCCCATACTCTGCCAGATTCAGTTCTATATCTTTTCATCATCATTGTAATCAAGTATCAAAGCTAAAACTTGCTGTAATCCACTGTAATCGATTGAGAATTATCAAGTGAATCAATAAAGAGATAACCTTCAAATTCGACGTAGGCACGATCGCCGAACCACTATAAATCCTGTGTTTTTTATTGTTATTTGTAATTTGCTGCATTTATTATCTCTTAGATCTGAGTTCTGTGTTAATTATTACTGATCTGTGTTGATAAACGGGTGCTTTCACGATATTGGGTGTTTGTGACCATTTTTGGCGCAAACATTTTGGTGCTTTCACTGAGAGCTGATTCAGGAGAAGTTGAATTTGAGGATCTAAGAGTTTAGATCTAAGAGTCATGACAAGGCAAACCAGTAAAAGACAAAGGCCAGAGAGGAGTGAACACCAACGAAGTCAAGAGGCTTCCTCAGGAGGGAATCAAGCGTCGATCTTCATCACTAGGGACGAAATGGAGACAATGATGAAGAGATAGGAGGAGTTGATTCAGAGCTTATTTCAACAAATTGGACAACTTAGAGCACAGAACAGAGGAACTGATGGAGTTCAGAACGGAGCAGGACCATCCGACATAGCACCTGGATTAGGAGGCACACACTTGGAGCATGTAGATCCAATCCCGGAGGGAGAGAGAGGAGTACCTGCGCAACCTGGAGGCAGTAGAGGAATGAACGCTCAGTCAAGGGGGCAGATTCCAGAATTCCCTCGTGAACTCGGGGGGCAGGTCGAAAGCGATGAACGAGGATTGCATCTTGGAGACGAAGATAAATTGGCACAAATGGTTAGACGAGCCATGAGAGGCGGATTAACAAACAAAGATCTTGAATACGTGAACATGAGTCCCTTTTCTCCTGCAATTAGGATGGCTAGGAACCCACCAGAGTTTAAGTTGCCATCGATAGAGATGTATGATGAGAGGACGGATCCCGCGGTCCATTTGACGAGGTACATGAGGCATATGGAAGTGCTGGGGGCATCACAAGAGGTTATGGCCCGGTGCTTTCCATTATATCTGACGGATATCGCAGCATTATGGTTCAGGCAACTGGAGAGCGGTTCCATAGGAACATGGGCAGATTTGACTGAAAGATTCATGAGACAATTTAGGGTTCACATTACAAGACCTAAGAACGTAATGAGTTTAGAAATTTTGAAATAGAAGGCTGGAGAGACTTTGAGGAGTTTTCCGACGCGATTCAATGCGGCAGCAGCATCGGTGGATGGTCCAGATCCATCCATGGTTATGATGGCAGCCGTTTTCGAAATAGCTGATGGCACGGATTTCAAAAATTCATTGACAAAAGATCCACCTATGGATCTAGGAGTATTTATCATGAGGCGGAAAAGTTCTTGCGATTGGAAGACGCGAGTGCAGAAAGAGAAGAAGGAGATGAGCTCAATGTTTACACGATCAAAGATGGAAATCCTCTCGAGAAAGGTACAGAAACTAGCAAGGGGAAGCGAAAGGCTGAGAGTGGCTATAACAGGTCGATGCGACCACGAAAGGAACCAAGATTTACTACATACTCAGAGCTGAATGAGAATTTAGAGAGAATCTATCAGGATACTAAAGAACAGGTCCCGTATCGCAGACCAATGCGAAGGGACCCAACTTCCGACGAAAGGAAATCAGATAAGTATTGCATATTTCATGAACTGAACGGTCATAACACTATTGATTGTAGGCATCTGAAGGACGAGGTGGAAGGGCATATCAGGAACGGTATGCTCCTTCAGTATGTGAGGAAACGGACTCCAGCAGTGGAGCCAGAGCGCCCACCGTCTACCTCAGCTAGAGGTGGCCCTGAGTCGGGACAACGTCTGATTATCCATTGATTGACTGAAATAACGATGAACAAGTTGTAAACCTCTCACTAATACGGTTAAATCATTTACACATGTGAGCGATCGCGCACGATCCATAGGCATGCTCTGAATGACTACCAACCGCATCATAGTGAGAGTTGACACTTTAACATCCATGCTTTGCTTTTTGCTTTGATTTTGAACATTTAGATTCTGTTTTTATGGACATTTCTGTTGTGAGATTCGTATAATCATTGCTTTGATGTTTGCAATTCCATGAAAGAGTTTATTTTCATGCCCGTTGGATCGCGAACGGTCCACGAGCACCTTCTGTATGGCGATGAACCGCTAGAGTCTTTGATTCAGAAACTCCCTCGAACATGAACTCTGACATCGATAATACTAAGTCCCCCCCGGGCACACATAATTCACCTCGAGCGGCAAACGATCGCGAACGATCAAAATCAGCCTCGAATGGCACACGATTGTGAACGATCACAAATCGCCTCGAACGGCATCCGACAGCGAACGGTCACGATTCACTTATATGACAGTTGATCGCGAACGATCACAATCCGCCTCGAACGGCACCGACCGCGAACGGTCATGATTCACTTATTATGAAATTCGACCTCGAACGGTCACCATTCGCCTTGAACGGCACTTGATCGCGAACGATCACCATTTGCCGCGAACGACATCGACCGCGAACGGTCCTATTCCATCCTTTGCCGTGAGCGGCGCAGACCGCGAACGGTCCCGATTCACCTCAAGTGGCATACAATCCCGAATGATCATCATTTGAGGACATATGAAACTATCAAGATCTTTACAGGTTGATGATAAGATATGAACATCCAACTCAAGGCATTGCAAAACACACCTTCCTACCGCAAGGCATGTTTTGGGGGGCAAATGTTATCCCGCTTTTTGGCAAAGCCGTGATACCAAAAGATCGGTCAAAAACAAAAGATAGTTCGTCTCAGAGATTGGTTGTACTTCACTTCTCTATGGATATCGGTGAATTTTGTCCGAGCCCGGATCAGGCTACAATTGATAGGACATGACAAGCAAAGCCACGAGAGCCAACGTTTCAAGTTTCAAGTCAATCCGAGTTCATACGCATAAGATATGATCGATTCGACCCTATGGATTCGACCCTATGGATTCGACCCTATCGATTCGACCCTATCGAGCTTGTTGACCGGAAGCACAATCTTGAATCGATCATAACTTGAGATCTACAAGTCCAAATACTATGAAATTTTCGCAGGAGCTTGCGTATACGTAGAAGAATGTCCACGCCAAGTTTCATCACGATTGGACACTTTCTTGATCGATTCGAACCAAGGTCGAATCGATCCCAAAGTGGGCCCGGATTTCCAAAATTCGACCGTATGGGCCCCCTCACGTGCCAGAAGCGTTCTTCCTGGATTTTAGGCGAAATATCCGCCTCCTACACCTATAAATAGAGCCCTTGGTCATTCGGAAAGAGGGGGAAAAAAGAATTCTTGGAGATAAAAGCACGCCTAGACTCTACCAGATTCAGTTCTATATCTTTTCATCATCATTGTAATCAAGTATCAAAGCCACAACTTGTTGTAATCCTCTGTAATCGATTGAGAATCATCAAGTGAATTAATAAAGAGATAACCTTCAAAGTGGACGTAGGCACGATCGCCGAACCACTATAAACCCTGTGTTGTTTATTGTTATTTGTAATTTGCTGCATTTATTATCTCTTAGATCTGAGTTCTGTGTTAGTTATTACTGATTTGTGTTGATAAACGGGTGCTTTCACGATATTGGGTGTTTGTGACCATTTTTGGCGCAAACAGAGAAAAAGAAAGACAAGTATAAGCACAAAAAAGATAGATTTAAGAAGAAAGCTTTCTCTATCACATGGGATGATACATAATCGTTTCATCATCAGAAAATGACTCGGACAGTGATTTAGAACAAGCCAACATTTGCTTTATGGCTACAAAAGACGAGGTAAGTGATCTAACTTTTAATGACCTTTTGGAAATCAATTCAGAATTACTTTACAAACTAATGGAAAAAAAGAAAGTACAAAGAAACTCTTGAAAATGGAATAGAACTAAAATCAAAGTAGAAATTCTAAGAGATGAAAAGAAAATTTTAGAAGAAGAACTCCAAGTTACTCAAGAATCTTGTTCTAATATGACATCTCAACATTCTCTACTAAGGCCGGCCAAAGAAAAACATTCTCTGCTCAGACAAGAGATAGAAACTCATAAAGAAAAGAAAGATGCTTTATTAATTGAAAATCATGACCAAAAAGAAAATATCAAATTTTTAGAGTTAGATAATTCTAACTTTAAAAAAAAGTTAGAAGACATTACTAGAAATGTTTCTAATTTTAACAAAGGTAGAGAAAATCTTTCCAAAATTGTAGAAAATTCTCAAACCGTTTCAAATAAAAGAGGACTAGGATATAAACAATCCTTTAAAATTATTCCAAAAAAAAAATCCTTCGTATAAAAGAAATAGTAAAGTTGAAAAACCTAGTTCTAAAATTTTCATATTTTACTACATCAATTAAAATTTGGGTTCCTAAAACAAATAATTCTTCAATAAGAAATAAGTACATAAAATCTTTTATAAAAACTGTTCATAAAAACGAAGATTTTATTTTCAAAAGGAATTCTGAACCCTCTTGGGCTTGGCTTCCTAAAACCTAACTCTTAGGACCCAAAATAAAATGGTGGGTACCAATGTTACTTCTGTATTTGCAGGTACCATCCAAAAAGAGAGGAAAATGGATATTAGACAGTGGTTGCTCAAAACACATGATAGGAAACAAAGGGATGCTAACAAACATTAACTACTCAGATGGAGGTTCTATCACATTTGGAGATAATTCCAAAGGATATGTCATCAGCAAAGGCGATGTGAGAAATAACGATATATCTAATTTACGTCTTATCTGTGCAGTTAATGCGCTCGTTAGATTCGAAGCGGTGAAGGTGCAAAAAGTCATAGCGGGGATACAACGAGGATATAGCGGGATATAGCGGATGGATCTAAAATAGCATATAAAACTCGTACTTAATGTTTTTACAAATAAATAAATGGTAATTAAATGAAAAATTATCATTCAATTGAATTATAAATAATATATAAATAATTTTAAATAAAAACATGTGTGAATATTGTGATATCCCGGAATTTTAGACAATATCAATTTAATAATCTTTATATAAAACTAAATTGATATTGACAATATTGATTAATAAAATATGCTTTGGTTTAATAATCAGATTAAATAAATATTTAATTTGTGATTTATCTTTTAAAAGCTAAAATAAATGTTTTAAATTATAATGTATATATATATTTGTATATATATTATAGATAATCTTTGTTTTGGAATTTAATTAATAAATAAAGTTTTGTTTTTAAGTTCTAATAAAATATTGAGTAATTAGGAAATTAGGTTTTAAATTAATATTAAGCTTTTAAAAATCTATTTAAACTAGTAATTATGTGGTTTAATAATATTTAAGATAAATATTAAACTGTTTAAAATTTGTATAAGCTTAATTTTTGTTTTAAATTTAAATAAAGGTTGATTTTATTTCTTTTTAAATATTATTTGATTTTATATATAAGATTTAGAAATATTTTATATAAGTCTAAAATATAAAATAGCCTAGGATTTAAATTCGTTTAATAATAAAGTGATTTATAATTTCTTTATAAATCATATAAAATTTGTTAATTAGTTATTTTAAGCCATATTAATAAATGTACTATTTTCATAAATATAAAAAGGAATTAAAATAGGAAAATGGAATCTTCATTTTAATTTGAATAAATTTATTTTAATTCGGAATTCAAAAACTAAATTTGAATTGAAATTGTTTTTGAAATTCAAATTAACAGATTCTTTAAAATATTTGTATAAGTTTAATTTATAATTTGATATATTTACATTTTCTATAAATAAGTAATTCACATGTATATTTACATAAATATAAGTAAATTAAGTTTAAAGCTTTATCTAACATTTAAATAATAAGAAAATATAACTAAATTAAGTAAAAGATAAATGTTAACAATTTAACAATTTAACAATCTAAGCTACAAGTGTTTAGTTGTAAAACAAACAAATGACAAGTGTCATTGTTTTGTCTTTCTTTTATTTTTATTAAAGTATTTTCAGCCTTTTAAAACATTTTTCACTTTCCTTTATTATCTTTTAAAAATCAAATGCTAGTTGAATCAAAAGAAACATTTCACTTAAAATCTGAAAACTCAAAACCCCTCAAAACCAAATCTGCATGCAACTACATTTGCATCTCTGGAAGATCAACTGCATTTTCAAAATCAATCAACCAGAATATCAACCTGCAAAATGAATTCCTGCATCTTTATCAAGGCCTGGATGCATCTATGTTGGTCAGGAATTCAAATGCAAGCAATCTGGAATTAATGAAGTTTGCATTTTTTTTCAAAAATTAAAGCAATCAAAAGACATGACTCAAAAGGGTTTTCTAAATCAATGGTGCTCTGTTCTCCTGAGTTGCTAGTGAGTAACTTCTAAAAAATTTTTTTTAACAAAATCTGGTTGCATGTTATTATATCTGAAATGAACAGATATGCATGAATATACTGGTGAAAATTTGATATGGTTATTACTGAATGTATGCTATGTTTATATAAATCTTTTACTCTGTGATGTTCCTAGGCCCTGAATGAAATATAAATCCCTTATTTACTTGATCTTGATTTGATAAAAACTTGATTATCAAACAAGATTGTGATTCAACATGGAATCATGTTTAAAATTTTAAGAAAATTAATAATGGAGTCTGTTTGTCTCTGCAAACAATAATACAGCAAAACATTTTTTTAAAATAAAGTAAAACACCAACCGTTAAATTTCTAATTTAGTATTGTAAACTGGATATATAAATAAAAACATGATTTTTGAAACTAGTATCACAATTTTTAATTGAGGATTTTGGAAGTAGTTCTGTGATGAACTGAAAAGTTGAATTTGGGAAATTCTGTTGATTTTGGAATTTTAGGAGTTTGAAGTTTCTTATGAATGAAGATGAGTGATTAGGCTCATCATAAAAATTATCAACTTAATGGATTAATCAATGGGTTAGCAGCAGTGAGGAAAATAAGTTTGTAACCCTAGTTATGTTCAAGTATGTGAATTTGACCTTTTCTGTCTCAATGTTTGTTCGAGTGTGAAGCCGCCTTGGGGAAACGTAGCTGGGTCCATGACGAGATTGTGGCCGGAGTAGCAGCTCTAATGGTGGCCGGAGGAGTTAGGATTCATCGTTGACAGGTTTGGAGTTTGTGGGGAATGTTGTGTTTCCAGGTTTGAAGTGCTACAGGTTGAGTTTGCATACTCGATTTCTACCTGAGCAATTATGGTGATTTTGGAAGGTCGTGGTGTTGTCTTGAGATGATCGGCGATGGGTTGAAGCGCTGGTGGATGGCCGGAGATGGCCAGAGCCACGGTGCACGTGCACCGTGCAATTGAAGTTCTATTGAACTTTGTGTGTGTGCAGGGAATTTTTGCCCGGGGAAGACTCGAGTCATTCGAGTATGTGACTCGAAGCAGTAGGGCTAAGGACTCGAAGCAAAACTTGTATGTGCTCGAGTACATTTTAGTTGCAGTGTTTTGTTTTCTGTAACCTGACTGTTTCAGGTTTTGAAATTTTAAAATTTAATTTAAATAAAAAAAGAAAGCAAAGCAGTTTAAATCTAAATTTGAAGCAAGTTTAAACTATGAATTCAAAATGAATTTGAATTTTTTTTGTTTTTGAAAATAAATAATTTTATAAAAGCTGAAATGGTTAAACAACTTAAAACCTGCACAGTTTTATAAGTGTTTTATAAATCTGGAAATAAGATTTTTAAAACAAGATTTAAATTTCTAAGTTAAATCTGAATTTTAAACCTGAATCCAAATTTAAAGTTGAATCTTAAAGTTTCAAATAAAAACAAGTTATAAATTCAAATGTTATAATCAAGTTGAATATTTTTTGAATTTTATAACATATGTAATGAAATTTAAAACGGGGTTTAAATTTAAATCTTTGAATCTAAATTTGAAAGCATGATTTGAATTTTGGTTATAATATAAATAAGATTTTGAATTTAAATGTTTCAAAATCACTTGAATATTTAAAGTATAATTTTAATTTATTTAAATTAATTATGGGTTAAACTATTTTTTTTAAATATACCTTAAGTAATTCTTTAATATGAAATAAAAAGGTTTAAATAATTAAATCTTGTTTAAGTTTGATTTCATTTTAACTTTAATTTAAAATGGAATTTAGAGAAATTTAAAAGAAATTTGTTTTTAATTTACTTCGATAATGATAATTAAATCATTAATGAGGTTAATGATTTTCATTAAATTGTTTTGAACTTAATAATTTATTATTTGATCAAGGTAATTAAGATTTTAATTAATTAAATTAATTAATAATAAGGTTAATTAATTAAATGATAAGGTTAATTAATGAAATAATTAAGGGTTTTATTTAATTAATTAAAGGATTTAGTAAGTTAATTAAGATTGATTAAATTGTAATTAAGAAATCATTATTTAGATTTGATTTGATTAATTAATGATTGGAATTTATTAATCAAGTAATTAAAAATGAATTAAGTCTTTGATTTCACTTGAATTATTTATTAATTAGAGATTAATAAATGGATTTTATAGATAATTAAATTAAGAATTAATATTGATTAATTCAGTTAATTACTTAGTGAAGTAATTAAAGATTTGTTATTGGTTAATGAAAGTCATTAACATAGTATTATTTAATAATTAATTAATGTGATTAATTTTAATAATTAATTAGATTAATTAATTTAAGGTAGTCATTTGAGTTGTTTAAGTGAAATTACTTAATGAAAGAAAGTAAGAAAATTAATTATTGATTGTAATTAATTAATTTTATTTTGATTAATTAAGTTAATTAATTAAGTTTAATTAATTTAAATTAATCACTGGTTGATTTGAGAAGTAATTACCAATGTAATTAAAAGTGAATAATTACTTAGTGAAGTAATTAAGAAGATAAATTACTTGATGTAATTTTAATTAAAGGAATACTTGGATAATGGAGCAGTTTTGGAAAATTAATTACTTTGTGTAATTAATATGTAATTAGTATATTGAATAATTACTTAAGTAAGTAATTAATAATTAATTACATAGTGTGATTAATTTGGGTTTTGATTTTTGAGTTCTTTTGGAGATAATAAAGAAATGTAATTAATTTAATATAGTTAATTACTTAATGTGATTTATCAAGAGTGATTAATCAATATGGATAATTGATAATTAATTTAAATAGGATAATTATAAATAAATAATTTGTGATCATTAATTTATATAATTAATGATGTAATTAAGGATTGATTAATAAGAACAATTAATCAACGAAGGAATTAATTAATGTAATTAATTAAGGATTAATGTAATTAATTATTATTAATTAATAAATGAAGTAATTACAGGTTAATTACTAAATTTGGTTTGGAATAATTAATTTATGAAATTAATTAGAGGTTAATTACTTGAATGTAATTAAAGGATAATTAGTCAAGATGATTAATTAGGGTAATTTGTTGAGAGTAATTAATTGATTGGTTTGTAATTAATTAAGGTATATATAAGCAAGGTTTATATGGATGTGTAATTAATTTAATTTATTTTAAATTAGTTATAATGAAAGTAATTAATTTAATTCGTTTTAAATTAATTATAGAATGGTGGATAATAAGTCATTGCTTATTAATGTTGATTGATATTTATTACCCTGAATGGTTGAGATCTCATATATGAGATAAATGATGTTGTGTGATTTGGATGCTATGGTTGCATTGAGTTGATAATATGAATTATCGGTTTGAGTTGATAAAATAGATTATCTTTTGTGATGATAATATTAATTATCTATTGTGATGTTGAGAATTATCTATCTGTGTGTATCCAGATAATATTGAATTAAATTGTTTAACTTTAAAACAACTTGGACCTAAAAGACACGTTTTGGATTTCGATGAGACCGGGATCGGGTTTCTATATTTGGATATCCGAAAACCACATCGATCCAAATTAACGATAGGTCGTGAATCTCAAGTGAAGATGAAGATTCAGAGTGCAAGGGTTATTGTCGTTAATTGTGAGGGTGATTCCAAAATGAGTGTAACGAGATAATGCCTTCAGTTTCGTTCGAACCCGGAACGAACTTGTATGGATTGAATGCTTTCAGAACATCGTCAGGTCGACGATGAGCATTCTAAGAGACGTGTTCTCTAAAGGTAATCGTAGCCTCAAGCCTCATCAACCGGGAATGGCTAAAACAGGGGAGGTGCAGCAAGACTTCGTGGGTAGCCCCCACTTGAGAGTGAGATTTACCCCTGTCTAGAGGTCCCTTTATATTCGGTTGTGTGGGCGGTTGATTGCAACAACTGTCGGGGTTGTCTTGTTCGATACTGTTCAGTAAGGAATGGTTCCGGCCTTGTGTTGCACGGGAGAGGGCGTACTCCTTGGTACGGTGATCTAGGCCACGTACTGTGACGGGCGGTACCCCAGTAGCCCTGCCATTGTATGGAATCCAAAATCCAATAAGTGCCAACGGTTTTGATTGTATTACCCACTTTTGTGGCTAGTAGCTGGAATTTAATAATGTAACAATTTCGGCTATTTCATATTTACTTGAAAACCCTAGGCACTATTATAATATCACTGAATTTCCTATCAAATGTTTTGGTTAGCGTAAGGTAAAAACTTTTCCATGTTTATGTGTGGGAAGTCTTACGTGATACCTTTCTTTCCAAAAAGTTTTTAAAAGTTAAGCAACCTTAACCTGTTACTCACACTAGACCCATGTCTGACCCGGAGTTTATCTTTTGTTTTCTTAAACTCTTGGGTACTCAAATTTTTACGAGTAGCCAAGGGATTCAGGTTAGCTTTGACGAATAATGGAGGAGCAATGGAGCAGGAGGCTTCTGCGTTGTAGAGATATAGTTCCGCTGTGTGTTCTCTGTGTTGTTGTTGTATTGAGTTGTAAATACTAGACAGGTGTTTATAACTGTCTAGTATATGTGATGTGTATGCTGTGTATCTCTGATTGATATTGTATATTATGTAAATACTTACGTTATTAATATAATTTATTCGTTCCGCTGTTGAGATTCTAGTGTTGTTTCTTCTTTCTCTTCTTTCTTTTCTTCTTCTATCCCTTTTCTTTCTTAATAGATGATGCGATTTTCTGAGAGTAGAAAGTCGGGTCGTCACAGTTGGTATTAGAGCATTAGGTTGAGTGAATACCTAGGCTTTGGAGTGATGTCTATCTTGAGAGAGCATATTTGTATTTTTTTAATATATTACTATATATTTATTCTACCTATCTGTTGGGTTTATTGTTCGGGTTTTCCAATATGAATTATAAAGGTAGATTGAGGTTGTAGTGTGTGTAACGCGACTACCATTGGTTGGAGTTTGTATGTTTGGTTGGGAGTGTATTTGTCGAGACTGTAGACCTAATACCGTCTCGAGTGAGTTTTGCAGTGGTGCAAGGACTTTATTGATCTCTGAAGGTAACCTGTTAAGGTTCGGAGTTCATCTTTTAAGTTGGAAGAGTAGAGTTTGGATCTGTTGGCTGGACAGAAGCGAGTGATGGTACCTTGATACCTCAGGAAGTAGTAGCTGGGTGATGAGGATCAGTGACTATGGATGTTTCCGAAGATGATTTCTTTGGAACAAGTTTAAGGAATAGGTCTGCTTTGGTGCTGTGGTTGAGTTCAGCAGGGTGTTTCTGTGTGGTTTGAAGTTCGAGTTTCTTGAAGAGCTTTGGAATAGAAATTCCTTGGCTTTGGTGTCAGCAGAGCAGCTCGGAGCATTCAGTGTGTCGGCTGAGTTTTCTGGCTTAGCAGTTTTCTGGAGATAGAGTTCAGAAGCAGCTGAGTGAATCCATTTCTTCGATGGATTGGCAAGTCCAGCATAAGAAGTTCTGATTGGTAAAGAGAGAACAATTTTCTTTGGATTTTAAGTTTGGATTGATCGCAAAAGTGACTTGCGATGATTAAGTATTCTCTTGGATTGTTGGGAATTTTTCTGGATGTTTTTAGGGAAGTCGGAGGTTGTCCGCATCTAGAGATTCAGTTTTCTTATCGACCAGGATTCCAAGTTACCGGTGGTTCAACTAGTTGAAGATTGGTTCCTCAAGATGGAGTTTGTTGAAGCAACTCAGGATTTGAGGAACTTCTGAGTTTTCTCTTGGTTATCAGAGATCTTCTTGGTTTTGCTGTCCAGTTGCGCTTGTGATTTTCATCAGCATTCTTTTCTACTTCAGATCAGAGTTGTGCAGCAGAAACAGTTTGGGAGTGCATCTGCTTTTCTTTTCCGGATAGGAGAAGTTTGTTTTCTTCTGATGGTAGTGAGTGGAGTAGTTCTTGATCTTGATTGATCGTGGAAGATCATTCCGGTGGATTGGGTTGGTCTAGTTTATTTCTTGAGACATCAGCAAGGATTGAGCTTATCAGGTAGGAGGTAGGTAGCTTGAGATCGTCTGATGAGTTTTGTGGTTCTTAAATCGGAGATCTGACTTTGGATAAGTTTTCTCAGTTTTTAGGAGCTATGAATTTTGGTAAGGTTGGGTAAGCGAGCTCCGAGATGTTTTGGATTTCTTCTGTGTTCTGTTTTAGATAAGTGTTTGATTTTCTGGATTGAATTGCCAGTTTGGACAACTGGAATTCGATGTGTTTCACGTATCTCTGAGGGAGTACGTGTATGATCTATTTCTGGTTTTGGAATCAGCTGTTTTGGGAGATTTGGTGGTTGAGTCAGACTTGTCTGTAGTCTGATGTCTTGTTCAGTTGTAGATCTAGATGAGTGGGAGTTCTGTAGCTTAGTAGTGTTGATTGTTTGGGTTCTATAGAGCAAGTATCCCGGTGTTTACTTGATAAACTCGAGGAAACTCTATCCAGAATTTTGTCTGGATAGTTAATTTTGTTTGATTGGATGAATTGATTGCTAGGGTTGTTAGCATATGTTTGATATATGTTTGTGCTTTAAAATTTAAAATCTTGGATAGGTTATTAAATAACCTTTGTTTTAAATTTTGGGGATGAAATTCTTTTAAGGGGGAAGGAATGTGATATCCCGGAATTTTAGACAATATCAATTTAATAATCTTTATATAAAACTAAATTGATATTGACAATATTGATTAATAAAATATGTTTTGGTTTAATAATCAGATTAAATAAATATTTAATTTGTGATTTATCTTTTAAAAGCTAAAATAAATGTTTTAAATTATAATGTATATATATATATTTGTATATATATATATTTGTATATATATTATAGATAATCTTTGTTTTGGAATTTAATAAATAAATAAAGTTTTGTTTTTATGTTCTAATAAAATATTGAGTAATTAGGAAATTAGGTTTTAAATTAATATTAAGCTTTTAAAAAATCTATTTAAACTAGTAATTATATGGTTTGATAATATTTAAAATAAATATTAAATTGTTTAAAATTTGTCTTAGCTTAATTTTTGTTTAAAATTTAAATAAAGGTTGATTTTATTTCTTTTTAAATATTATTTGATTTTATATATGATTTAGAAATATTTTATATAAGTCTAAAATATAAAATAGCCTAGGATTTAAATTCGTTTAATAATAAAGTGATTTATAATTTCTTTATAAATCATATAAAATTTGTTAATTAGTTATTGTAAGCCATATTAATAAATGTACTATTTTCATAAATATAAAAAGGAATTAAAATAGGAAAACAGAATCTTCATTTTAATTTGAATAAATTGATTTTAATTTGGAATTCAAAAACTTAATTTGAATTGAAATTGTTTTTGAAATTCAAATTAACAGATTCTTTAAAATATTTGTATAAGTTTAATTTATAATTTGATATATTTACATTTTCTATAAATAAGTAATTCACATGTATATTTACATAAATATAAATAAATAAAGTTTAAAGCTTTATCTAACATTTAAATAAAAAGAAAATATAACTAAATTAAGTAAAAGATAAATGTTAACAATTTAACAATTTAACAATCTAAGCTACAAGTGTTTAGTTGTAAAACAAACAAATGACAAGTGTCATTGTTTTGTCTTTCTTTTATTTTTATTAAAGTATTTTCAGCCTTTTAAAACATTTTTCACTTTCCTTTATTATCTTTTAAAAATCAAATGCTAGTTGAATCAAAAGAAACATTTCACTTAAAATCTGAAAACTCAAAACCCCTCAAAACCAAATCTGCATGCAACTACATTTGCATCTCTGGAAGATCAACTGCATTTTCAAAATCAATCAACCAGAATATCAACCTGCAAAATGAATTCCCGCATCTTTATCAAGGCCTGCATGCATCTATGTTGGTCAGGAATTCAAATGCAAGCAATCTGGAATTAATGAAGTTTGCATTTTTTTTCAAAAATTAAAGCAATCAAAAGACATGACTCAAAAGGGTTTTCTAAATCAATGGTGCTCTGTTCTCCTGAGTTGCTAGTGAGTAACTTCTAAAAATTTTTTTTAACAAAATCTGGTTGCATGTTATTATATCTGAAATGAACAGATATGCATGAATATACTAGTGAAAATTTGATATGGTTATTACTGAATGTATGCTATGTTTATATAAATCTTTTACTCTGTGATGTTCCTAGGCCCTGAATGAAATATAAATCCCTTATTTACTTGATCTTGATTTGATAAAAACTTGATTATCAAACAAGATTGTGATTCAACATGGAATCATGTTTAAAATTTTAAGAAAATTAATAATGGAGTCTGTTTGTCTCTGCAAACAATAATACAGCAAAACATTTTTTTAAAATAAAGTAAAACACCAACCGTTAAATTTCTAATTTAGTATTGTAAACTGGATATATAAATAAAAACATGATTTTTGAAACTAGTATCACAATTTTTAATTGAGGATTTTGGAAGCAGTTCTGTGATGAACTGAAAAGTTGAATTTGGGAAATTCTGTTGATTTTGGAATTTTAGGAGTTTGAAGTTTCTTATGAATGAAGATGAGTGATTAGGCTCATCATAAAAATTATCAACTTAATGGATTAATCAATGGGTTAGCAGCAGTGAGGAAAATAAGTCTGTAACCCTAGTTATGTTCAAGTATGTGAATTTGACCTTTTCTGTCTCAATGTTTGTTCGAGTGTGAAGCCGCCTTGGGGAAATGTAGCTGGGTCCATGACGAGATTGTGGCCGGAGTAGCAGCTCTAATGGTGGCCGAAGGAGTTAGGATTCATCGTTCACAGGTTTGGAGTTTGTGGGGAATGTTGTGTTTCCAGGTTTGAAGTGCTACAGGTTGAGTTTGCATACTCGATTTCTACCTGAGCAATTATGGTGATTTTGGAAGGTCGTGGTGTTGTCTTGAGATGATCAGCGATGGGTTGAAGCGCTGGTGGATGGCCGGAGATGGCCAGAGCCACGGTGCACGTGCACCGTGTAGTTGAAGTTCTATTGAACTTTGTGTGTGTGCAGGGAATTTTTACCCGGGGAAGACTCGAGTCATTCGAGTATGTGACTCGAAGCAGTAGTGCTAAGGACTCGAAGCAAAACTTGTATGTGCTCGAGTACATTTTAGTTGCAGTGTTTTGTTTTCTGTAACCTGACTGTTTCAGGTTTTGAAATTTTAAAATTTAATTTAAATAAAAAAAGAAAGCAAAGTAGTTTTAAATCTAAATTTGAAGCAAGTTTAAACTATGAATTCAAAATGAATTTGAACTTTTTTTTTGTTTTTGAAAATAAATAATTTTATAAACAACTTAAAACCTGCACAGTTTTATAAGTGTTTTATAAATTTGGAAATAAGATTTTTAAAACAAGATTTAAATTTCTAAGTTAAATCTGAATTTTAAACCTGAATCCAAATTTGAATTTGAATCTTAAAGTTTCAAATAAAAACAAGTTATAAATTCAAATGTTATAATCAAGTTGAATATTTTTAGAATTTTATAACATATGTAATGAAATTTAAAACAGGGTTTAAATTTAAATCTTTGAATCTAAATCTGAAAGCATGATTTGAATTTTGGTTATAATATAAATAAGATTTTGAATTTAAATGTTTCAAAATGACTTGAATATTTAAAGTATAATTTAAATTTATTTAAATTAATTATGGGTTAAACTATTTTTTTAAATATACCTTAAGTATTCTTTGATATGAAATAAAAAGGTTTAAATATTTAAATGTTTTTTAAGTTTGATTTCATTTTAACTTTAATTTAAAATGGAATTTAGAGAAATTTAAAAGAAATTTGTTTTTAATTTACTTTGATAATGATAATTAAATCATTAATGAGGTTAATGATCTTCATTAAATTGTTTTGAACTTAATAATTTATTATTTGATCAAGGTAATTAAGATTTTAGTTAATTAATTTAATTAATTAATAATAAGGTTAATTAATTAAATGATAAGGTTAATTGACGAAATAATTAAGAGTTTTATCTAATTAATTAAAGGGTTTAGTAAGTTAATTAAGATTGATTAAATTGTAATTAAGAAATAATTATTTAGATTTGATTTAATTAATTAATGATTGGAATTTATTAATCAAGTAATTAAAAACGAATTAAGTCTTTGATTTCACTTGAATTATTTATTAATTAGAGATCAATAAATGGATTTTATAGATAATTAAATTAAGAATTAATATTGATTAATTCAGTTAATTACTTAGTGAAGTAATTAAAGATTTGTTATTGGTTAATGAAAGTCATTAACATAGTATTATTTAATAATTAATTAATGTGATTAATTTTAATAATTAATTGGGTTAATTAATTTAAGGTAACCATTTGAGTTATTTAAGTGAAATTACTTAATGAAAGAAAATAAGAAAATTAATTACTGATTGTAATTAATTAATTTTATTTTGATTAATTAAGTTAATTATTAAGTTTATTAATTTAAATTAATCACTGGTTGATTTGAGAAGTAATTACCAATGTAATTAAAAGTGAATAATTTTTTTTTTTTTGGAGAAGACAGCGGGGTTGACTGGACCCCTACCAGATTTTTATAAATAAGAAAAAAGAAGATAACAAACACACACACACAACAGAAGAAGGAAAACAAAATTGGAAGAGAAGAACAACAGAAAGCAAAGACCTACAAAAAAAAGGAACCACCACAGAACAAAACCCCACAAATGCAAGACATAAACCCAAGCACAAGAAAAAGCATCAGGCTATCCCCACAAGTCATTTTGATGTGGGGAGAAACAATGACCAGAATCACGTAACCCACACTTTATCTCATTCATTAATTTAATCCAAAAGCTCGAAGCTGACAATGCCACATTTTTGAAGCAACGCGTATTCCTCTCCAACCATACATTGCGTATATAAACTTTTAGCACGTAGAACACTATATCCCATCTACTAGGTCGCCACCTAGTAGCTTTACGTAGGACATTCCAGTCAGCAGAGGAGATACCTTGAATATCAACGACTCCAGCTTTATTCATGACAGACATCCACATGTTAACAAGAAAGCTGCATTCAAAAAGAATGTGATCAACCGATTCAGGTGATGCATTGCAAAAGACACAGAGGTCATCCACGTTCATGCCTAGAGCAATAAGCTTATCCCTTGTCTTCATAGCTTTGTTAATAGCTCTCCAAAGAAACACATTATCAGAGGAAGTCGAATACGCAGTCCAAACAACTTTGACCCAAATGCAAGCAGGCAACTCGTCTACGTTAGCAATGTGATTGTAAACTAATCTGATGCTATGCGGTTTCCCACACCAGGAAAGAGCATGTTCATTTTCTATAATTACTTTGCGGTTAGCCAAGCTTCTCCACAGGGTGTTAACAGAATGATTACTAGTATTCGGAGCACACAACTTCTCATCAGTTATATAATTAATTGCCTTTGCATTAGTACCAATGCCGGATTGCTGCAAATCTTGAGCAGTCAACAGATTGGCTAAGATGCAACCGTTTTTAACCCAAGGATCCTTCCAAAAGCTCACATTATTGTTAAGGGTTAAACTGAATTTAAGAATGGGAAGTAAAAGTGGCCTTATGCACATAATTTTCCGCCAAATCCAGCTACTACCCTGAGCAACCTCCATAGACCAGAAGTCATTTTCCTTTATATGATATCTCCATGTCCACCTCACCCATTGACTGTCCTTCTTCACTAATATGGCATTTACATGAGTGCTAATAGCAGCAATATTCCACTGTTTGATGTTAATGATACCAAGGCCACCTCTTCTTATCGGCTTTTCCAAGATTGAATATGAAACAGGTATAATTTTCCTATTGTGAATGGAACCAGTCCATAGGAATCTCATCATTGCAGCTCTGATCATGTGGAGAAGCTTGGATGGAAGAATGTAACTTCTTGCCCAAAAAACAGTCATAGAAAAACAAACAGCTTTAATCAACACAAGACGTCCAGCGAAGGATAGAAGTTTAGTTGTCCAATACGACAACCGTCTTGTGATTCTCTCAAAAAGAGGAAGGCAAGCAGATTTGGAGATTCTCGACGTACACAAAGGAAGACCCAGATAAGTCATGCTATTAGACATTGGTTGCAAACCAGAAAGATCCTCAATTCTGTTCCTCTCATTGCTGCATAAACCAGCAATCAGAATATGGGATTTGGAAGTGTTCAGTTTGAGGCCAGTGGCTCTGTGGAACTTGTTCAATATATCGTGGATATGCTGAATGGACTGTTCAGACGGTTTCGTGAAGATCATTATATCATCGGCAAAAAATAGGGATGAAATGCAAAGGTACTGACATTTCGGATGGTATGCAACACTTTTGTCTTCATACTTGGAGGAAAGCATGCAGGTGAGAGCCTCCATAACAATGATAAACAAATAAGAAGAAATTGGGTCCCCCTGCCTCACACCTTGCTTCCCTCTGAAGTACCCATTAGATAACCCATTATAACTCAGAGAGTACGTAGGAGTGGAAATGCACACATACACCCAGGCGACGAACACCTTAGGAAATCGCATTGCTGACATTATTCGAACAATAGAAGACCATTGCAAACTATCATAGGCTTTACTTAAGTCAATCTTCATCATAGCACGTGGAGAAATCTGGCTTCTGCCATAGCCATTAATTAACTCATGAGCTAACAAAACATTGTCTAATATGTTTCTACCAGGAATGAAGGCAGCTTGATTGGGGGAAATTATTGTTGGCAGAACTTGAACAAGCCTAGCAGCAAGGATTTTAGATATGCATTTATAAACTATGTTGCAGCAAGAAATCGGTCTGAAGGAAGCAGCATTAATTGTGGGCTTAACCTTAGGTATAAGAACGAGGTTAGTTTCATTAACTTCCCTCAACATTTTAAATTTCTCAAAAAAGTTATGAACAGCTGCCAAAAAGTCATTTTGCACTATTTCCCAGCTATGCTTGAAAAAAACAGTGTTGAAACCATCTGGCCCTCCGCAGGAGGTCGATTTTAAGGAAAATAAAGCTTTTTTAATTTCATTATCAGTTACTTTGTCAACAAGCATGACCTTCATATCATTTTGTAACTTGGGTAGGGGAATATTATTGAGATCATCAAGATGAGGATTAAAGCTAGATCCGTTACCAAGCTGGTAAGTAAAGGAATGAAGGAGATAACTGTCTATCTCTCCAGCAGTTGTAAGAAGATTTCCTTCCTCATCCCAGAGAGTGGAGATATAGCTTCTAGCACGCTTGTCTTTGATTGAAGCATGGAAAAATTTAGTGTTTCTATCCCCTTCAGCAACCCACTTCTGATGTAACTGCTGCTTCCTCATACTAGCCTCAGTTTTAAGCGCTTCATTGAGCTGTAGAAAGAGATTGGATTCATTATTAGCAAGGATACGGTTGGTGGGATCTTCATTAAGCATATCTTGAGCAAGCTTCAGCTGAATTTTGATGTTATTGATTTGTTGAGTACCATCTCCATACTTTTTATGTGCCCAGTGCTGTAGAGCTAACCTAGTTGCTTTCAACTTCCTAACACATTTTGATGTTAAAAGTGAATAATTACTTAGTGAAGTAATTAAGAAGATAAATTACTTGATGTAATTTTAATTAAAGGAATACTTGGATAATGGAGCAGTTTTGGAAAATTAATTACTTTGTGTAATTAATATGTAATTAGTATATTGAATAATTATTTAAGTAAGTAATTAATAATTACTTACATAGTGTAATTAATTTGGGTTTTGATATTTGAGTTTCTTGGAGATAATAAAGAAATGTAATTAATTTAATATAGTTAATTACTTAATGTGATTTATCAAGAGTGATTAATCAATTTGGATAATTGATAATTAATTTAAATAGGATAATTATAAATAAATAATTTGTGATCATTAATTTATATAATTAATGATGTAATTAAGGATTGATTAATAAGAACAATTAATCAACGAAGGAATTAATTAATGTAATTAATTAAGGATTAATGTAATTAATTATTATTAATTAATAAATGAAGTAATTACAGGTTAATTACTAAATTTGGTTTGGAATAATTAATTTATGAAATTAATTAGAGGTTAATTACTTGAATGTAATTAAAGGATAATTAGTCAAGATGATTAATTAGGGTAATTTGTTGAGAGTAATTAATTGATTGGTTTGTAATTAATTAAGGTATATATAAGCAAGGTTTGTATGGATGTGTAATTAATTTAATTTATTTTAAATTAGTTATAATGAATGTAATTAATTTAATTCATTTTAAATTAATAATAGAATGGTGGATAATAAGTCATTGCTTATGAATGTTGATTGATATTTATTACCCTGAATGGTTGAGATCTCAGATATAAGATAAATGATGTTGTGTGATTTGGATGCTATGGTTGCATTGAGTTGATAATATGAATCGTCTGTTTGAGTTGATAATATAGATTATCTGTTGTGATGATAATATTGATTATCTATTGTGATGTTGAGAATTATCTATCTGTGTGTATCTAGATAATATTAAATTGAATTGTTTAACTTTAAAACAACTTCGACCTAAAAGACACGTTTTGGATTTCGATGAGACCGGGATCGGGTTTCCATATTTGGATATCCGAAAACCACATCGATCCAAATTAACGATAGGTCGTGAATCTCAAGTGAAGATGAAGATTCAGAGTGCAAGGGTTATTGTCGTTAACTCTGAGGGTGATTCCAAAATGTGTGTAACGAGATAATGCCTTCGATTTTGTTCGAACCCGGAATGAACTTGTATGGATTGAATGCTTTCAGAACATCGTCAGGTGGACGATGAGCATTCTAAGAGACGTGTTCTCTAAAGGTAATCGTAGCCTCAAGCCTCATCAACCGGGAATGGCTAAAATAGGGGAGGTGCAGCAAGGCTTCGTGGGTATCCCCTACTTGAGAGTGAGATTTACCCTTGTCTAGAGGTCCCTTTATATTCGGTTGTGTGGGCGGTTGATTACAACAACTGTCGGGGTTGTCTTGTTCGGAACTGTTCAGTAAGGAATGGTTCCGGCTTTGTGTTGCAGGGGAGCGGACGTACTCCTCGGTACGGTGATCTAGGCCACGTATTGTGACGGGCGGTACCCCAGTAGCCCTGCCATTGTATGGAATCCAAAATCCAATAAGTGTCAACGGTTTTGATTGTATTACCCACTTTTGTGGCTAGTAGCTGGAATTTAATAATGTAACAATTTAGGCGATTTCATATTTACTTGAAAACCCTAGACACTATTATAATATCACTGAATTTCCTATCAAATGTTTTGGTTAGCGTAAGGTAAAACTTTTCCATGTTTATGTGTGGGAAGTCTTACGTGATACCTTTCTTTCCAAAAAGTTTTTAAAAGTTAAGCAACCTTAACCTGTTACTCACACCAGACCCATGTCTGACCTGGAGTTTATCTTTTGTTTTCTTAAACTCTTGGGTACTCAAAATTTTACGAGTAGCCAAGGGATTCAGGTTAGCTTTGGCGAATAATGGAGGAGAAATGGAGCAGGAGGCTTCTGCGTTGTAGAGATATAGTTCCGCTGTGTGTTCTCTGTGTTGTTGTTGTATTGAGTTGTAAATACTAGACAGGAGTTTATAACTGTCTAGTATATGTGATGTGTATGCTGTGTATCTCTGATTGATATTGTATATTATGTAAATACTTATGTTATTAATATAATTTATTCGTTCCGCTGTTGAGATTCTAGTGTTGTTTCTTCTTTCTCTTCTTTATTTTCTTCTTCTATCCCTTTTCTTTCTTAATAGATGATGCGATTTTCTGGGAGTAGAAAGTCGGGTCGTCACAAATATACTTTAAATAAACGAAAAACTGTTATGTATAACATAATTGAATTTTGTAGAATATATTATTTCTGAAAATATATTAAAAATTAAATCAAATAAATTAGTTTCATAATTTTATAATGTACAAATGCAATTTTCAATTCATTTTATTAAAAAAGGTATAACGGGAATAGCGGAATATAGCAGAAATAACAGGATATAGCGGAAATAGCGGGGATTAAAGCGGAAAGGCTATATTCTGGGGCTATATGGAAAAATCGTAGCAGTAGAAATCCGCTATGAGATATAGCGGGTTTGTAGCGGGGTAATAACGAGGCATTAACTACACAACGTCTTATTATAAATGTCTTATTAGTTAAAAATTTGAAACATAACTTACTTAGTATCAGCCAATTGTGTGACAAAGGATTCAATATTTCCTTTTCTGAAAATAAGTGTTGCATTTTTTATCAAAATAAAAATCTTATTTTGAAGGGTTTAGAGATATAAATATTTATGTTTTAAATATGGTTATTGTAACAACCCAGGATTTGCATTACCGATTAATAAATAAAAGTTAGGATTTTTATTTATTTTAATGAAGCATAAAAGGATTTGGAATAACAAAATTTATTTGAAAAAGGCTATTTTATTTATTTTAATGAAGCATAAAAGGATTTGGAATAAAAGGATTTGCAACCGAGTCCGAGTTGCCCTATTTTGGTGTAACCGCTTCAAATTGTTGTTTCTGCAATGAACCTTTGGGCTTCAATTGCTAATCAGAAATTGTCGAACCTTGATTCACAACCATTCGGAATATTTTCCAACACGAATATTGGTTTTCAATGATTTTCTGATTTATCGATTTCTTTGAGATTTGTCTCTAGATTTCGTACACGGGTTTTTATGAACTATTTTAAAAGGACTTTTTCACTCCTAAATGGCTTTCGAAATTATTATATAATATTATTTTTAATTATTAAATTAATTACTTCATAATAGGAGAGTTTTCAAAAGCCGTTTTAAAGTGATTTCAAGATCAATTATAAATCCGTTTCGCACCATTATTTTCTATAATAAAAATCTCACACTCACTTTTAGCACGTCGAGCGAAGTGGAAAGGTGCTTAAACGGTTAGGAAATCTCCGGCCTATGGAACCGTGTGTATTTTCTTTCCGGTTAATCCCCGACCTATTCGATTGATCGTTTTGACCTTTAGGTCTAGTTTACCGATGATACGAGGTGGACTTTTTATTGTTTGAAGTGTGAGCTTGCTATTGGATAGTAAACCGTTTAGTGCGAACGTGGGGTATGGGACTCATTGTTAACACTTTACGGGTTCCTCTCCAAGAAGTTTGTGACACATTAGCCTACGGGCAGCCAGTACTGGACCTCTGGGTCACCACGCCTCTGGGCAACCGTCTCTGGACACCTGCTCTATGGAGCAGTTTTTCGGCATGTGCCTCTGGGCCTTTATCTTTCTGGGAAGGATCTCGCCGTCTCGCGCGTTTCGCATCTATGCGAGTGATCGATCACAACTCTACAGTACTTGGAAATAACGACTTTGGTCGGTGCACGTGCTATACTTGTATTATCTGATGATTTTTATATCTATTCGAGTACCGCCATTCGGTGTTGGTTCTATGGAACCATACGATGTAAGTGCGATTACCTTGTGGATTCACAATGTCTCTGGACACAGTTTTTCAGTATTGATTTCATTGACTTTTCAGTATATCCCTATTGCTCTTTGGAGCATCGATCTTTACTTGGGCATTGATTACAGACTCTGGTCACTCTTGGGATTATTGCCTATGGGCAACATTATATAGCTTTGGTTACGCCGATGATATGAGGCGATTTTATTTATTTAACACTTTGGTGTTGATATTCTCTTTGGAGATTTTTACTATTTATTGATGATTGGGGATCTTCATTATATTCATGTAGACCATAATGCTCTTCCCTCTGGAGAAGTACTGTTTTATTTATGTACCGCATTATTATGTTTATCTCAGTTTATTAACAGATTGTTTAGCTAGCCTGACCCGAGTGTTTTTCGCTCGGGTCAAACCGAGTTGTTTCAGGTTAGGCCTCTGGACTTAGCTTTCTGTGCTTCCGCTTGGACATTATTTGCTATGCTGATAGATAGCTCTTTATATTTGTCCACTATTTTGATACTCTGATTATTCAGTCTCTTATGTATATATTTTTGACTCACATATGTGAGCGGTAGGTTTGTATCCACTTTCTTTACATTTGGACTTGTATTGACGATATGATGTACTTATGCTCTGTGACTGATCTGTGATGGATATATTATCGTTGTTATTATGTTTGTTCTGAATCTATTTTTAGCCGTTGTAGTTTCATTATAAATATCTATTGGATATGTCGAACCACTTGAGAAAAGAAAACCACCTATTCAACGTATTCAGTAGTTAATTATAGCTTAATTACATATGGTCGCTTCCATTATACTCTATTCTCCATTCTAATAGACGGTATTACTCCGTAATACTCTTTACTAGAGTGGGTCTCAGAGTGGGGCGTTACAGTTTGGTATCAAAGCGAGGTACAGAGCTAAGTATAATAAACACAGAACAGTAACACTTAGTACAATACATCTTACTATGGTTCAAATATTACAATGCCCTTTCCTCATGACATTGGATAGATAAGTTAGGAATATGTTTAGCAATAAATTTATATTTCATAGTATTCCATTTAAATTATTTATCTTTGAATCATGCTTAACTCGTATCTTATCTTATCTTATCTTTCAGTATGGTTGGGAGAGGTAGGAACCTCCGTTCTGCTGACGCTGGACAGTCCAGCAATCCTCACCCAGAGGGCGTATACATGACCACGGACCAGATCATGGAGCCGGTTCGTAACTCTCAGTCGCACTCTCAGTCTCCTGCACCAGTTTCTGATGCACCGCGCAAGTCTGCTTTTACGCGTCTATGCAGCGACTTTATTCATTTAGGAGGGAAGCCGTTCAATGGCTCCGAGACTGTTCTTGAGGTCCAGGCTTGGATCAGAGTTTGCGAGCGTAATTTTACTCGCATGACCCTTCCTGACCATGACAGAGTTCTTGTTGCTTCTAGCCATCTTGAGGGCCGTGCCTTGGATTGGTACGAGCTCCTTATTTCTGAGACCGATGAGGCCACTCTCACTTGGGATCAGTTCCGAGAGCGCTTCTTGCTCAAGTTTGTTCCCGAGTCCGAGAAGATAGCCCTTGCATGCCGCTTTATTGACCTTAAGCAAGGGAAGACCTCTGTTGCTGACTATTCATCATCTTTCGAGGCCCTATCCAAGTATGGCCTCGAGTTCATTAGCTCTCCTTATAAGAAGAATCTCAAGTTTGTAGAAGGCCTGAAGAAATATTTGAAGAAACAGCTTATGCTCTAGCTTAAGCTCCCTTTTGATGAGCTTGTTGACGCAGCACTTCACCTTGAAGCGGTGGAGCGTGAGAGAGACAGCGATGGGGATGGTGAGGGTTCCAAAAACCCCAATCAGAAGCGGGATCCATTTTAGAAGACCAAGCCTTGGAACATGAAGAAGAAGACCGGTAGTTCTACTTTTCAGACTCAGCCTCAGACTCGTCCTCAGTCCCAGACTCCTGCTCAGCCTAGTGGGACACGTACCCCGAAGAAATGCTTCAACTGCGGTTCTCCAAGTCACTTTATTCGAGAGTGTCCCAAACCTCTCTATTTCACCTTCTGCAAGAAGGAGGGACACAGGATCTCCACTTGTCCTACTGCACCTCCTAGATCTGGCAAGCTTAATGCTTCCAAGGCTCATACATCTTCAGCTCAGCCTCGAGGTACGCATCCTTCCGTTCTCGAAGGTTCTATTTTATTTCATGGTAGATCTTGTAGAGTTCTCTTTGATACGGGTGCCTCTCACTCATTCGTATCAAAGGAGCTAGTAGATGCTTTATCCTTGGATGTTACTTGTATGGTTTCTTCACTAAGGATTGTGAATCCCATTGGTGGATCCATGACCCTTGGCTTGCTTTGTGAGGATATGGATATTAATCTTTGTGGATTTTCTTTCCGTGCGAATCTGCACGTTATGGAGTATTTGGGCTTTGACATGATTCTTGGCATGAATTGGCTCGCTCAGTACGACGCCAAAATCATTTGTTCGGAGCGGATATTATTTCTTCGTCATCCTGACTCGTCCGCTCCGTTAGCTATTGCTCTTCAGGATGTTGGGATTTCTGATATTACTTTATTTTCTCTTGATTCACGAGATGAGGATTTGGACTTATCTCGTATTCCTGTTGTTCGGGATTTCCCTGATATATTCGAGCCAGTATCAGGTCTGCCGCCCAAGTGGGCCATTGAGTTCCGCATCGATCTCATTCCAGGTTCTCATCCAGTTGGGCGTCCTCCTATGAGAATGTCTACTAAGGAGAATGAGGAACTCAGGAAGCAGTTAGTTGAGCTTGAAGCGAAGCAGTTCATTCGATCCAGTTCTTCGCCATGAGGTGCTGCTGTGGTCTTCGTTAAGAAGGCTGATGGCTCTCTTAGGCTTTGCATTGACTATCGCAAGCTTAATGAGTTGACTATCAGAAATCGTTATCCATTGCCACGGATAGACGATATGTTTGATCAGTTGAGCGGTGCGAAGGTCTTTTCCCAGATCGACCTTGCCACCGGATTTCATCAGCTCCGAGTTGCGGAAGATAGCATTCCTCTTACCTCTTTCCGCACTCGTTATGGTTCTTTTGAGTGGTTGGTCATGCCATTCGGCTTGACAACGCACCGGCTTTCCTCGTCGATCTTATGAATCGAGTATTCCGGGAATACATCGATAGATTCGTTCTTGTTTTCATCGATGATATTCTTATTTATTTTAGATCTGAGGCAGAGCATGCTCATCATTTGCGGATCGTCTTGGATACTCTTCGTCGGCATTAGCTTAAGGCCAAGCTCTCCAAGTGCCATTTTTGGGAGAGCAAGGTCAAGTTCTTGGTCCATATTGCATCATCTGAGGGTATTTCTGTCGATCCTGCCAAGATCGAAGCTATTCAGAATTAGAAGCAGCCCGAGAACGTTCATGATATTCGCAGCTTCCTTGGTCTGGCGGGTTATTACCATCGGTTTGTCAAGGATTTCTCTCGAGTTGCACTTCCCCTTACGACGCTGACTCGTAAGGGTGTTCTCTTTATTTGGTCTGATAAGTGTGAAGCTTCTTTTCAGCGATTGAAGTAACTTCTCACTCATGCTCCTATCCTTGTGGTTCCTGAGAGTAACCAGGATCTTGTTGTTTACACCGATGCTAGTGGTAGCGGGCTCGGTGTTGTGCTTATGCAGAAGGATCGGGTGGTTGCTTATGCTTCCAGGCAACTGCGTCCGAATGAGGTTCGCTATCCTACTCATGATCTTGAGTTAGCAGCTATCGTCTTTGCCTTGAAGACGTGGCGTCACTTTCTATTAGGCGAACGCTTCACTCTTTACACCAATCATAAGTCTCTGAAGTATCTTTTCAGCCAGAGAGATCTCAACATGAGGCAGCAGCGATGGCTTGAGTTTCTTGCCTCATATGATTTAGATATTCAAGATACCCCTGGCAAGGGTAATCGTGTTGCAGATGCGCTCAGTCGCAAGCACTCGGCGGTAGTTTCTATGATGATTGCCGAGTGGGATATTCTTGAGGCCCTATCTTTGTGTGATATTAGAGATCGAGCTCCATCTTCTGATTCTCCGGTCTTACTACTCAGCTTAGAAGCTCGTCCTATCTTATTGGATCGCATTGCCCATGCTCAGCGGCAGGATCCAGACTTATTGCATCTCATTCACCTTCTCGAGTCGGGATCCAGTGATGAGACATTGCTGGATTATTCTCTTGATTTTCATCGGTGTCTTCGTAGGAAGAATCGTATTGTTGTACCATCTGATTTATCACTTAGGCGTGACATTCTGGACGAGTGCCATCGCACTAAGTACACTATACATCCCGGTTCGAGTAAGATGTATGCCGATATGTGCCGGCTATATTATTGGGAGAGTTTGAAGAGAGATGTGGCAAGTTATGTGGGCGGTTGCATGACTTGTCAACAGATCAAGGCCGAGCATCAACGTCCATCTGGTCTTCTTCAGCCTCTAGAGATTCCATTATGGAAATGAGATCAGATATCCATGGATTTCATTGACGGTCTGCCTCGATCGAGGTCAGGCCATACTTCTATCTGGGTTATTGTTGATCGCTTGACCTAATCGGCTCATTTCATTCCGATTAAGTCCACTCGGACTGCACCTCAGTTGGCCAAGCTCTATGTGAAAGAAATCGTTCGACTTCATGGCATTCCTAGCTCCATCGTGTGTGATCGAGACACCATTTTCACTAGTCACTTCTGCAAGTGCCTACAGTCAGCTTTGGGCTTAAAGCTGAATCTCTCGACTGCTTATCATCCTCAGACCGACGGTCAGACGGAGAGGGTGAATCGTGTTTTAGAGGATCTTTTGCGCTGTTGTATTCTGGATTTCGGAGGTAGTTGGGAGGATCACTTACCGCTTGTAGAGTTCTCCTACAGAAACAGCTTTCAGTCTAGTATCGGCATGGCACCTTTCGAGGCTCTCTATGGAAGGCCATGTCGCTCTCCTGCTTGTTGGTTAGAATCTGGCGAGAAGCTTATTCTTGGACCAGATTCAGTTCGGAAATCTTCTGAAAAGATTGTTCTTATCCGTCAGAGAATGAAAGAGGCACAGGACTGCCAGAAATCCTATGCGGACAACCGTAGGAAGCCTCTTGAGTTCTCCATTAGTGATTTTGTCTTCATTCGGATTTCTCCTATGAAGGGGGTTGTACGTTTCAGCTCTACAGGGAAGTTGGCTCCTCGCTATATTAGACCATTTCCTATTACGGAATGCATCGGCCCTGTTGCTTATCATGTGGCTCTACCTGCTCATTTTTCCGGAATGCATGACGTGTTCCATGTTTCTCAGCTTCGCAAGTATGTTCGCGATCCTGATTCTATCATTGAGCCGCATGTCGTGCCTGATTTGGAAATCTTACCTGATTTATCTTTGGAGCAGCAACCTCTTCGTGTGCTTGATTTGGAGGTTAGACGCCTTCGCAAGAAAGAGGTTCCACTCGTGAAGATTCAATGGTCACCGAATCCTAAGGACTGCACTTGGAAGACCAGAGAATCTATCGAGCGCTCTTATCCTGGCTTTCTCCCATCTTCTTCTGCGGGTAAAAATTCTCTATTTTATCTCTATCACTTCTTTTGTGGATTTGACGTTATAGACGACATCTATCTTAAGGAATTGCGGGGACGCAATTTTCTTAAGGGGGGAGTCTGTAACAACCCGAGATTTGCATTACCGATTAATAAATAAAAGTTAGGATTTTTATTTATTTTAATGAAGCATAAAAGGATTTGGAATAACAAAATTTATTTGAAAAAGGCTATTTTAATTAAATGGGAAATATGGGATTTTAAAATGAGGATAAAATGTTATTTTTTTGAAAGTTAAAAATTTTAGGAGAGATTTTAAAAAGGGGTTTGGATAAGAAAAACGAGTTTTATAAACATATATGAACACTTAGACTAATTTTTGGAGACATGTAAATAACTCTCTTCTTATTGGGTTACTAAACTTAACCCAATAACCCACCCTAAACCTCCTCTATAAATTATCTCAAACTCTCCTAACCTCATTCATTCATCCCTAATCAAAACCCTAATCATTTCCTAAAGCTTTCTTAACAAAAATGGCCTCTATCTTCGTCTCCTTCTAGTTTTAGCTTATGCAAGTCATTCTATGCAAAGGTAATGCAAATACCCACCTCAAATCCGTTTTTATATCTTTCTAATTTCTGAAATTTATTTGGTAACACATGTTTTATGTGTTTTTTTGATCTTATAGCCTCCTAATCATCTTTTGCTAATTTGGGTTGATGCTATAGTGGTCTTTGTTGCTTTCTAGAGAGGTATATTGCTAAAAACCCCTTCTAATATGTGTTTAATCCTCTTTTGAATTCAGTAATCATTTAGTAACACATGTTTTATTATGTAACATGTGAATCATAGCTCTTTGATCATCTTTGCTTTCATTTTGGGTATGCACATAAGGTGTTTGTGATATTGCTTCATAAGGTAATGCTAAGCTTTGGCCCTTTGTCTCCTTTAATATAGTGTAGTAATCATTATATGGTAGTTAGTGATTGATATTGCTGAAATTTGATGCCAAAAATTTGAAAAAAAAAACACCCCAAAATCACTAAAATGAGCAATTTCAACAGGATGGAATGTTTCAGCCTGAAAACAGGCTGAAATAGTGGTCTGAGTGCACCAGGGCAAGCCTGGGCTACACCCAGGCTGCTGCCCGGGCGCAGCAGGCTAGCCCGGTTAGGCTAGCCGGTACCAAGCCAGCCCACACGGGCTCGCGCGCATGGCCCGCACGTCCCCAGCCCATGCGGCTGGGGCTGGCACCCTTCTCCCAGCCCATGCGGGCTGGGCTTCCCCCTCCTCCCCAGCCCGCATGGGGATAGGGCTTACCACATTACACCCCAGCCCATGCGGGTTTGGGGGGGGGGGGGGGGGCTTACCGCATTTCCCGAGCCCGCATGGGCTGGGGCTTGTCCCATTTCCCAGCCCAAGAGGGCTGGGCTTGTCCCTATCTCCCCAGCCCAGGCGGGCAGCGGGGGGGGGGGGGTGGATTGTTAATTCACCCAGCCCATGCGGGCTGGGGCTGGACCGAACCAGGCTGCACCATACGGTGCAACTGGTTTAAAAAAAAAAAGGGGCTGCACCCACTTGGTGCAGCCGGGTTCCGACCCACCGGTTGCACCATTTTTGGTGCAACCGAGTCCGAGTTGCCCTATTTTGGTGTAACCGCTTCAAATTGTTTGTTTCTGCAATGAACCTTTGGGCTTCAATTGCTAATCAGAAATTGTCGAACCTTGATTCACAACCATTAGCAATATTTTCCAACACGAATATTGGTTTTCAATGATTTTCTGATTTATCGATTTCTTTGAGATTTGTCTCTAGATTTCGTACACGGGTTTTTATGAACTATTTTAAAAGAAATTTTTCACTCCTAAATGGCTTTCGAAATTATTATATAATATTATTTTTAATTATTAAATTAATTACTCCATAATAGGAGAGTTTTCAAAATCCGTTTTAAAGTGATTTCAAGATCAATTATAAATCCGTTTCGCACCATTATTTTCTATAATAAAAATCTCACACTCACTTTTAGCACGTCGAGCGAAGTGGAAAGGTGCTTAAACGGTTAGGAAATCTCCGGCCTATGGAACCGTCTGTATTTTCTTTCCGGTTAATCCCCGACCTATTCGATTGATCGTTTTGACCTTTGGGTCTAGTTTACCGATGATACGAGGTAGACTTTTTATTGTTTGGAGTGTGAGCTTGCTATTGGATAGTAAACCGTTTAGTGAGAACGTGGAGTATGGGACTCATTGTTAACACTTTACGGGTTCCTTTCCAAGAAGTTTGTGACACATTAGCCTACGGGCAGCCAGTACTGGACCTCTACGTCACCATGCCTCTGGGCAACCGTCTCTGGACACCTGCTCTATGGAGCAGTTTTTCGGCATGTGCCTCTGGGCCTTTATCCTTCTGGGAAGGATCTCGCCGTCTCGCGCGTTCCGCATCTGTGCGAGTGATCGATCACAACTCTACAGTACTTGGCAATAACGACTCTGGTCGGTGCACGTGCTATACTTGTATTATCTGATGATTTTTATATCTATTCGAGTACCGCCATTCGGTGTTGGTTCTATGGAACCATACGATGTAAGTGCGATTACCTTGTGGATTCACATTGTCTCTGGACACAGCTTTTCAGTATTCGATTTCATTGACTTTTCAGTATATCCCTATTGCTCTTTGGAGCATCGATCTTTGCTTGGGCATTGATTACAGACTCTGGTCACTCTTGGGATTATTGCCTATGGGAAACATTATATAGCTTTGGTTACACCGATGATATGAGGCCATTTTATTTATTTAACACTTTGGTGTTGATATTCTCTTTGGAGATTTTTACTGTTTATTGATGATTGGGGATCTTCATTACATTCATGTAGACCATAATGCTCTTCCCTTTGGAGAAGTACTGTTTTATTTATGTACCGCATTATTTTGTTTATCTCAGTTTATTAACTGATTGTTTAGCTAGCCTGACCCGAGTGTTTTTCGCTCGGGTCAGACCGAGTTGTTTCAGGTTTGGCCTCTGGAATTAGCTTTCTGTGCTTCCGCTTGGACATTATCTGTTATGCTGATAGATAGCACTTTATATTTGTCCACTATTTTGATACTCTGATTATTCAGTCTCTTATGTATATATTTTTGACTCACATATGTGAGCGGTGGGTTTGTATCCACTTTCTTTACATTTGGACTTGTATTGACGATATGATGTACTTATGCTCTGTGACTGATCTGTGATGGATATATTATCGTTGTTATTATGTTTGTTCTGAATTTATTTTTAGCCATTGTAGTTTCGTTATAAATATCTATTGGATATGTCGAACCACTTGAGAAAAGAAACCACCTATTCGACGTATTCAGTAGTTAATTATAGCTTGATTACATCTGGTCGCTTCCATTATACTCTATTCTCCGTTCTAGTAGACGGTATTACTCCGTAATACTCTTTACTAGAGTGGGTCTCGGAGTGGGGCGTTACAATTATAAATCATTATACAAGTATGTGTTTAATAGCCAAAGAAAATGATCCTTGGTTATGGCACAAAAGATCTTGTCATATTAATTTCAAAACTATAAATAAATTATGTAAAAATAATTTAGTAAAAGGTTTACCAAATTGAATTTTAAAGTAAACAATATTTGTGATGCTTGTCAATTAGAAAAATTATAAAAATCATCTTTTA
Organism: Allium cepa; assembly: GCA_030765085.1. NCBI lineage: Eukaryota > Viridiplantae > Streptophyta > Magnoliopsida > Asparagales > Amaryllidaceae > Allium > Allium cepa. The sequence goes on from CM060937.1 coordinate 340,915,220, forward strand.
AATTAAAGAAAATATTTCTACTATACAACCATTAGAACTATTACATTTAGATCTCTTTGGTCCAACTCAAATTCTATCCATAAATCATAGTAAATATGTGTTTGTTATAGTAGATGATTTCTCAAGATATACTTGACTATTTTTTTAAAAATAAAAGTGATGCTTTTTAAATTTCAAGAATTTTGCAAAGAGGATTCAAAATTTAAAAAATTAAAAAATTAAAAATATTAGAAGTGATCATGGAGGAGAATTTAAGAATGAAGCATTTGAACATTTTTGTAATAAAAAGGGAATTTACCATAATTTTTCTTTTCCTAGAATACCACAACAAAATGGAGTCGTAGAAAGAAAAAAATAAAATGTTACAAGAATGTGCAAGAACTTTGTTAACTGAAAACACATTACCAAAATATTTCTGGCAGAAGATGTAGCAACTGCTTGTTATGCTCTAAATCGTGTGTCCATCCGACCTTTAACAAAACACACTCCATATGAACTTTTTCATCAAAGAAAACCAAACATTTCATATTTTAAAACTTTTGGTTCAAAATGTTTTATCTTAAACACAAAAGATCAGCTTGGATAATTTGATCCAAAATCTGATGAAGTAATATTCATAGGATATTTGGGTCGAAGCAAAGCTTATCGAATTTTCAATAAAAGAATAAAAACAATCAAAGAAACACTTCATATTTCATTTAGCGAAAATTTCAAATTTAATAAACTTTCTGAGGATAATGAAGATATACCTAAGACGGTCACAAATATGGTTACTCAAAATAATTTTGAAGAAGATGAAAACATTGTTTATAATTTTGAAGAAAATGAAAACATTATTCATAATGAAAATGAATTAAGATCTCCTCCTAAGATTTATGAGATCATCCAGTAGAAAATGTCATGAGAGAAATTGATTCACATGTTAGAACTAGAAATCAACTTAATCAAATGGGCCATGTAGCTTTTTTTTCTAACATCGAACCTAAAAATGCAAAAGAAGCATCTATGATGACTATTGGATTATAGCTATGCAAGAAGAGCTAAACCAATTTGAACGAAATGAAGTTTGGGAACTAGTTCCTAGACCAAGTGATTAAATCGCCATTAGTACTAAATGGGTCTTCAAAAATAAAGCAGATCAACAGGGTAGTATAACTAGGAATAAAGCTAGTTAGTTGCATAAGGATATAATCAAGAAGAAGGAATTGACTACGAAGAACATTTTCTCTAGTTGCACGACTTGAAGCAATATGTATCTTACTAGCCTTTACATGTTTTCATAATTTCAAACTTTATCAAATGGATGGTAAAAGTGCTTTCTTAAATGGTTATATAAAAGAAAATTTTTTTGTCGAACAACCTCCGCTATTCACACATGAAAAATTTCCAGAGCACGTCTATAAACGTAAAAAAGCCTTATACGGTCTAAAACAAGCACCTTGTGCTTGGTATGAACGTCTTAAGAGCTATCTAATAGATTCTGGTTTTGAAATTGGGAAAGTTGATCAAACTCTTTTTATTAAAAGAACTAAAAGAGATATTTTAATTATTCAAATTTATGTAGATGATATTATTTTTGGCTTTACAAATGAAAAATTATGTCACGAATTTTCAAAAATAATGACCAAAGAATTTGAAATGTCACATATGGGAGAATTATCTTATTTTCTTGGATTACAGATTAAACAAATAGAAAATGGAATTTTTATTAATCAAGAAAAATATTTTAATAATATAATTCAATGCTTTAATATGGAAAATACTTCTGCTAAACCAACTCCAATGAATACAACAATTCATCTTGATAGAGTCGAAGATGGCAAAAGTGTTGACCAAAAATTATATCAAAGTATAATTAGATCATTACTTTATCTAACTGCTAGTAGACCTGACATAATGATGAGTGTTTGTTTATGTGCTCGATTCCAAAAAAATCCTAAAGAATCACATATGCGAGCAATAAAACGCATATTGCGTTATCTAAGCAAAACCAAAGATTTTAGACTTTTCTATCTGAAAGAATGTCCTTTTGAGTTAGTTTCTTATAGTGACGCTGATTTTGAAGGATGTCGGACGTTTTGGAAAAGTATTAGTGGGACTTGTCATTTTATTGGACAATCCTTAGTCTCTTGGTTTAGCAACAAACAAAATTGTGTTTCACTTTCAACTTGTGAGGCAAAATATATTTCTGCCACTTTAGCTTGTGCTCAAGTCATTTATATGCAACGGACACTTCAAGATTTTGGTGTTAATTTATCTAAATCAACAATTTTTTGTGATAATACTAGTGCTATAAATTTATCCAAAAATCCTATCGGTCACTCATGAACTAAACTTATTAACACACGTCATCATTTTCTTCATGATAATATTGAAAAGGATTTAATCAGACTAGAATTTGTATCCTCTGAATCTATTGGAAAATATATTTACAAAAACTTTAAATGAAAATACCTTTATAAAATTAAGAAGAGAATCAGGAATTGTATCCATAAAGGATTTATATTTTATTTTTAAAAAAATTCAAGACTCAAACTCAAGATCTCTTACATGGAAATATGGTGTTCTACCGCTACACTACTCTTTTCTTTTCCATTAAATTGGATTTGCATTCTATTTTTATTAATTATTTTTTACCTTACACTTTCTCAACCAATTTTTTTCTCTGGTTCATACTAACTTAACCATTAATTTTGTTTCTATTTATATGAAACTCTTACATATAAATACATCTAATTCTTTACTTTTGTTTTACAACCAAATAATATATATACATATATAGTGTCAATCTTTTGTTTACATCAAAATGTCTTCCCAACATAATTCTGAATCCTCTGATCTATCATATTCTTCTCCGAGTTCGAGATCGGTAAATTTACCTACTCCAACACCGATTTATGAACCAATACTAATTGTTCCTCCTTCAACTCGCACATGTTACACTCTACCTGGTAAAAGAACAAGACAGACTCTATTTTTTGGTTCACCGTCTACCAAAGAAAAGGTAGACGACATTCATCACTACCAAAGGGAAACACTAGAATTAGAGCGTGAAATTTATTATGAACAAAAAGTTAACGCCAAGCGTTTAAGCTTTTTGGAACAAGTCGCATTGAAATTCTATGGTTCCTCATCCGAAAGCATGGTTCACCGACCGTCTCCTGTTTGTTCTCCAACCCGATGCAATACTTAGGAACTATCACCGTTGCGTCCACCAATATCACCGAATTCATGGGAACACGACAATAGATGGCCACCACTCCAACCATTTCAAGAGAATACAAAAATAGAACCAGATGAATATCACACTCCAAGCTCCTCTTCCAAATCTGTTTAAAATATTTTTTAATATGTATTCTTTTTTTTTTTAAAAATATATTCACATTGTTCTTTAAATATTGCTTGTTTTAAAAGTAAAGGTTGTCATAAGTTTTTCATAAAATTTAGTCGGCTGTCTGTAATCAAACAGATGGCTGAATATTATCTAGGGATTATTTTCTCCCCAGATTCAGATGGCTGAATCACTTCAAACAACCGTCTGAATTAGTTCAAAAATGAACCTTTTTCTTGCAGGAAGAAATTCAGACGGCTGTTTATAGTGATTTAGCCGGCTAAATTCTTCTTAAGGCATTTTTTAAGTAGGCCCTACACTTTTTCTTCCAACTTTGCCCTCACTTTTCACTTACTATATATTCATCTTTTCACTTTTTACCCATTCACTTCAAAACCCTAGCACATCTTTGTCAATTTTTTCAACTTTTACTCCTCCTTTTTTACTCTCTAATGGCTCCTAGATCCAAATGCATACGAGAATTCGCCTCTGATCCTTCCAAAGATCAGATTCGTTAATGGCTTTGGAATGATGTTTTAGTCTCCATGTTCAATTCAATGAAAAATTCCAATATCTATGAAGGGCTTTCATGTTAAAATAAATCATCTTTTGATCGAACTCTTTCTTGCTAATTCGAATCTAGACCACCATAATCCCCAAAATCGATAAGATTGTGTTTGATCAATAGTTTGTGGCATTAATTTTTTTTTCCTTTATAAAGATTAGGCAATATTTAAATTGTCCCTATCAAGGTGTTGATATTGAAGTTGATATGGATCATAGAGATGAGGTTTCACATCGTTTCTTGTTCGATCACCTTACATATTTAAGTGCATTAAAATCTAACACCTTAAGGCCACAAGCACGCCTTATTCACCGTGCCTTCATTCGTGCTCTACAACCTCAAATGGGAAGTTGTGAAAATTTTTATCAAAGAGATTTTCAAGCTCTTTGTTCAATCTACTCCAACCAACAAGTAAATTGGGGCAAAATCATTTTAGATGAATTTCAAGACATAACAATCTGAATAAAATATAAGACCATCCATTACAGTGCTTATATTATGCGTATCCTTCTCAACTTCGGCATTCCATTTCCCGACTCCGAGTTTTCAAGCATTAATGAGTCAGGCGCAAAAACCTTAGGATTTGAGGGTTTTCCCCACCAGCCTCCTCCACAACAAATCATCTCTTTTCAACGATCATCTCACAATATTCAACAAGGTATCCCACAACCTTGCGACACTAGTATTGCCTCCTCTTCACATACCTAATATGAAGAAGAAGAAGAAGAGGATGATTCCATTCAAGTTGTTGACCTGGAAACTTCCTCTAGACAAGCTATCATCACTCTCTCCCGAAATCTGTCAAAATTTCATAGGGAAATTAAGCCTCTTGAAAAAAAAATGGAGAAGTAATTCAATTTGATAAAGGGTTTTCTTAATAATATATGGGATAAAATTTCTTGTTTCGGTTCTACATCCACCGAAGCTTACAACCCATCTCCCTTTCAATGGCCTTCTTCGATTTCGGATTTTAATGATGACGAGCCTTCTCTCTCTACCCAGTTTTAATTATATTTGTTTATTTTATTTCAAACTTCTATGATTTTATATCTAGTTATTTATATAATGTTGTACGAATATTATTATTGTCGTTCAAGTAATTACATTTCGAGTATGAGTTATTTATATAATGTACTCTTTGCTTAACAATGATTCTGCGCATGCATTTTTATCTTTCTTTTCGTAGTTAGTTAAATATTTGTGCATATTGACAGGGGGAGTAATAATGTAATTGTAAGTATTTATATTATTTATACTAACATAGTTATCATCATCAAAAAGGAGGAGAATGGTGGAATCTTGATTTTACATCGTTTTGATTGTGGCAAACTATATAAATAAATATTTGTGTGTACTAGTCATTTATGCAGGAGATTTATTGCAGATTCATATTCATAATGTTTTGAAGCTGATAATTCTTTGTCTAGAGTCTTTGTATCATTTATTAATATTATAAAATCTCTCCTTAAAAGATATATATATATATATATATATATATATAAACATATACACACATACATTACCCCGCTCAAAAGGTTGAAACAGCCGGCTGAATTAGGCCAAAAATGGCCTATTTCTTTGTTATTTACGATTTGATTAAATTCAGAAGGTTGAATAGATATTTTCAACCGGCTGAATATTTTCAACAGCTATTTTATATGAAAAGATACTTCTCTTCATAGAAGAGAAACATCTTCAAACCAACAGTTGCACCTATTTCTTTTCAACGTTATCTTTCATCGATGGTTGCAAACTTTTAAATCTCTATAAATAGATTTCAGAATTAGACAAACAATTCACCGAAATTGATTTTAATATTCTTGAATTCTTATCTCTCAATCTATTTTCAATTTGCACTCTAACAACATACAAACTTTGATCGTTGATCAATCCATCTTCCACATTTCTCAAGCACATTACACTATATATATCATAAAAGAGAAGATTATAGAAAGATTGTACTTAATTGACTTATTAGAGCTATTTAAAGAGCATATAACAGTCAGAAACTTTTGTTACTTGTAAAGAAGTCATGTTCGGTTGCTCAGGCGGTAGAAGTCCTATTCGGTTGCTTAGGCGGTAGAAGTCCTGTTGGATTGCTCAGGTGTTGTAAACCTATTCTTTCGGGTTAAGTGAGGGTTACTAGTTTAATTCCAGAAGGAGTCTGGGACTAGACATAGAAAGGGAGTTCGAACCAGTATAAAAATCTCTGGTGTCATTTTCTTTACTACTTTAATTATTTACTTACTTTATTATTATTCTACACAAGTTATTTATCCATATTACGCGATCCTATAGCACAGTTACTGTCATTTGGTATCATATTATAGTAACTTTCATTTCGTACCAGAGCATAGTAACTTTCAAGACTCTATTGTTATAAAGTGATGCCGTTCGGACTTAAGAATGCCTGGGCAACCTATCAGAGACCCGTTAACCGAATGTTCGCTTACCACATCGGGAAAACCATGGAGGCATATATGGACTACATGCCTGTAAAGTCACGATTCTCCACCAATCATGTCAAAGACCTGGAAATAATGTTCAACGTCCTCCGAGGGTACAAAATGAAACTCAACCCGTTGAAGCGTCACTTTGGGGTCGCATTTGGAAAATTCCTTGGATTCATCGTTAATGCTCAGGGAATCAAAGCTAATCCCGAGAAAATTTGGGATATTAGAAATCTTGAGACTCCAAGGACTATAAAGAAAGTTCAAAGCCTCAATGGGAAGGTAGCTATGCTGAGAAGGTTCATTTTAAAATCCACCGACAAATGCATTCACTTCTTCGATCTAATCAGAAAAGGGAAATAGAACTTTGAATGGACTACAAAGTGTGAGGGCGCGTTTCGAGCACTATTTCAACACCTATCCAAACCAGCCATTCTGTCAAAAATGACTGATCATGAGAGATTGTACACCTACTTGGAGGTTCTAGAAAATGCAATCAATGCTGCTTTAATTTGGGAGAAGGGCCGAATACAACGGCCAGTCTATTACATCAAGAAACGGCTGACCGGAGCAAAGAGAAATTATCCAAAGTTAGAGAAGTTAGCTTATTGTCTTGTCATTTTCTAGAGGAAGCTTCTCCATATTTCCAGGCTCATCCTATCACCATATACACCGACCAGCTATTACGATAGCTCCGTACATAGCCTGAGACGTTTGGTAGGTTACCTAAGCGGAATATCGAGCTGAGTCGGTTCCACATCACTTAAACATTAAGGCTAGCTATTTAAGGACCCTAGCAGACTTCATCGCCGAATTCACTATCTCGGAGGACTTTCCCGAAACCAGTAAATCTCCTAAATATGTATGGAAGCTGCATACTGATGGTGCATCAAATAACCACTGCTCAGGTGCTAGTGTTGTGCTCGAAACTCCTGAAGGCCGATCTATATGATATGCCTTGAAGTTCGATTTTCGTACAACCAACAACGAGCCCGAATACGAAGCCCTAATCATCGGATTAAGGCTTACCAGAGATTTAAGAATTATTACTGTGGAGATTTACTATGATTCACAACTGGTCATGTGCCAAGTTCGGGGGGAATATAAAGCCAAAGATCGGAGACTAACTGCTTATCTTTCTCGAGTCCAGGAAATATTGAATCGGTTCAATTATTATGCCATCTTTGCATACCCCGAGAACACAATCAGAAGGCCAATTATTTGGCAAAGTTATCCAGCACCGGTGAGGCATAGCAAATGAGACTCATTCCCATTGAGTCACTATCTTCCACGAATATTGATCAAATGGAGACCAACTGGGTACTTGAAGCCGCATATGATAAGGAATCATGGATAACTTCGTTCAAGAACTATCTCGAGCATCGAACCCTACCAGAGCGAAGAAGTAAGAAAATACAAGTTCTTCGAAAGGCTTCGCGGTTCACCATTCAGAATGGAGTGTTGTATAGAAGAGGGTACTCTGTTCCTATACTCCGGTGTATAGCCCATGATGAAATCAAACGAGTATTACATGATGTGCACGAACGGGAATGTGGCGATCACACTGAGGGGCAAGCTCGTGCTAAGAAAGTGCTTCGATATGGTTATTGTTAGCCGATTGTAGCTAATAACTTCGGCCGCGATAGCCAGCATTTCGATCACGGGGAGAGGCAGACTCTAGACATCCTATGATTGTGAACTTCCAGGTTCGATAGCTATTGAACTCAGTAAAAATCATCATTATCCGACAATAAACCTTGTGTTTCCCTCAGTAAGAAGTGTGTGAATATGTTGTGTAGTGCTGTGCTACATAATACTTAGAATTCTATGGGATTTGAAAGATGTTCGAACGACAAGACTTTGAGATTTAACTGGAGTGACCTTCATCGCTGACTGTCACAACCATGCCATCCAGACTTACAAGAACGATCCAAGTTAAAGTTCGTCAAAATTTTCAAGTTGTAGTTCTGTGATGAGCTTTGAAGGGTAGTCAAATATGCAGTGAAATGGTTAAGTACAATTATCCAACGTAGAAGCTCGTCGGAGTCAAATGTTCACATGGGTAAAAGATTTCGTCTCCATCGAGTTTTGACTTGGATCGGTCTCCAAGTGAGCAATTCATATCGATCAGAAACGCAGTTCGTAGCGATTAGAAAAGCAATTTGTATCGATTGAAAAAAAATATTCGTACCAATCGGTAAACCATCAATTCACATCGATAGACGAGGATAACTTCGTATCGGTTGCCAGCTCCAAATTCGTATCGATCTCTACACATCATATGAATGCCATCGTTGATCGACATGAACTTGTCCCCCGTCCATCGTTACAAAGAAACTCTTTCAATCGATATGAAGCTATATTATATCTGGATCGATACGAACTCGTCTTTCAGCCATCATCTGCTCCTCTCGCATCCCTCTACGCTTCTTCTTCTCCAAACAACTAAGATGCCACTACAACCTTCATTGACCTTGCTCCGCCCCATTTTCGACCTCCTCATCACCAGAATTAGCCAGGAATACGTGTAGGAAGACACAAGAATTCGAGTCTCGTAATTTTAACTTAAATTTGATTGATTAATTACCTAATTTGAGCGATTGGTTCGAGGAATTAAGGTTTCGATCTAAAGGCAAAGGTGGTTTTTATTTTCTTTTTAGGTTGGATCGATACGAAGTCAATATGTGGGAATCAAGACAAATGAAAATTTTCTAATATGGAAGGTATTTATATGAGTGGAAAACTAAAAGTAAACGATTCGTCTCTTAGTGAAAAACGACCGGTAGAAGCGGTTCACACATCATTGGCACAAAACAATGTTCGTATCCATTCACCCCTATCGGTTGAGAATGCAACTGTTTATAACCATCAACTCAAATCGATCTAGGACAAGGCTTTTTCATATCCATCGACCCATTGATACGAAAGATACATAAGCGATCGTTTGAACTGTTCGTACCCATCATTGGTCCATCGATACGAAGTGACACCTTCATATCCATCATTTTGAAGACCACTAGGATCTATCGATATATAGCATTTTAGAGAAACACTAATTCATATCGATAGCCATCGATACAGAATACATATCCCAACTTCTCACATCGATCCAGGAGAGGATCGATACGAAGGGATACACTAAAATGACCATCAAGCATTATTACAACTCAAATTTCACTTCGACCCAGGAGAAGATCGATATGGAACTCGATAAAAAAAACTTGACAACGACTCGTGATCGTGCAAACGTTAACGAGAGTCGGGTTAACACACGTTCGTGCATGATGAACTAACATTCAATTTTCAAAATTTACAGGAGTTAAATGCTCACCTGGTGACAATTACAACGATAGACAGTAGATTGCTAACACTCGACACGCAGTTACAACATTGCACTGTACAATCATTGGCAACAATTCAGTACTTATATTATCGAGAATCAAACAAAAGTTACATCTTTTGACGAAAAGATTACAACTGCTCAACAAATCAAGAAGATCTTTTCGGACCAAAGGGCGCAGCTTTTTGAAGCACGTCATGTTTACACAAGACATACTTTGGGAGGCAAATGTTATCCCGCCTTTTGGCAAGGCCATGACACTAAGAAATTAACTGGAAACAAAAGACAGATCTTTCTTGAAGATTGGTTACACATAGGTCTACTATGGATACAAATAAATTTTTTCGAGTTTGAATCGAGCTACAATCAATATGGTACGGTAAGTAAAGCAATGAGAGTCAACGTTTCAAATTTCAAGTCAATCAGAGTACGTATGCATAAGATATTGATCAGTCAAGGACAAGAGAATCAACACTATTCGTATCCATGCAAATTCATATCCATCAAGAGACACATCTGGTTCGTATCCATCAAGAGAGCACTAGTACGTGTCCATAGAAGAGGCACCACTTCGTATCCATCACATCTACTCCACTTCGTATCCATACCTAGTGACATTTCCTATCGCTTCCACTAATGCAATGCTCATATCGATCATCATTTACATAATTCGTATCGTCGGTCAATGATCGATACGAAGCATACCACCCACAAGCGATACGAAGAAATACCTAAAAAGAGTCGATACGAAGCCGCTCTTCAATTGAATCAAAGAGTTTAAGTCTATATCGATACGAATGGGGGTAGAGGCTATAGATATGAAATGATCTCAAACGTCGACACGAAATAGAGCAATAACTATCAATACAAAAGGGATAATTCTGGGTCGATATGAACAAAGCCTATAAAAATGGAAGTTCGGTCACTCGGCACGAGAAGTGGATCGATCCTAGAATATAACACCACGTCACCTGATCGATACGAGCCATAAGTGATACGAAGCCATCGATACGAATTGTATCGATACGAACTCGGTAGTGTTTTGTAAATGCAAAATTGGATCGATCATAACTCAAAATCTACAAGTCCAAATGCTACCAAATTTTCACAAGAGCTTGCATCCACCTCTACTTGGTCTATGATCGATCTCAGCCCAAAAGGAGTCATTTTTGATCAATATGAATTGTGTGCGTATCGATCATGGATAGATTCCAAAGTCAAGGGATCGATATGGTGGGTCCACCCATGTGTGAGAGGAGTATTCCGAGATCCCAGTCAGATTTTTCCAACCTACGTCTATAAATAGTAGCCCAGTGCCTCCAGAAAATCGACTTTCGGCTTCTCTACGCTAATATTCTATCGAAATCACTACTATACTTCAGCTGTACTGTTGTAATCTCTTGTAATCAGTAATTCAAATTCAATAAACATCAATCATTTCATAGTGGACGTAGGAAATACGCCAAACTGCTCTAAATTTGTGTTTTTCTGCATTTTTTCTTATCTGTTGATTGGTGTGTTTGTTAGATTTGGCTTATTTTACATTTTCTTTCTTCATTTTATCTCTTTAAATACATCCGAAGAGTGTTGTGTCCAATTTTGGTACAAATAAATATAATAAAAGCAAAAATGAAATTTTCAAAAACATTCTAAATTGGCTACAAAACTTATACCGTTGTATTCATAGCGATTTCTTGGACAATTTTCATATATAAATTTCTGAAAATGGAGCTAGTATGAAAAAGTTATAAACATTTAAAAATTTAGAAGTGAAATTAATTAAATGAACAATTAAGAAATGATATCTTATTAAAATAGAAAGCTCGCCGGTCGACACTGTGGCCTTGATAGGTAGACCCTAGCGATCGACCGCTTCAAGGCAAGTGGTCGATCGGACGACCTTATTTGGCTAGGGTTTAGTTTAGCCAATGGCCCGGATTTGATAGTATATTTTCTTCAACGTTTGGGATTAGATAGTATAATTTGAATGGTCGGTATTAGTATACACCTCTATAAATACCATCCTAATGTAAACCCTAATTCATAAAATTACAACCAATACGTCCAGACTCTGCTTATTCGAAAACTGAAATCCTCTTTTTCCTCAAATCACAAATTTCTTCAAATTAAATTAAAATAAAAGTAGAGAGATTGAAGAAGAGTAAATCAAATGAAGATTTAGCAAATAGAGAAGGTTCCAGTCGTAATTTGGAGGGGACGGCTTTCGTTTGAGGTGAGTTGGTTCATTGTTAGTTAGATGATTTAATATAAATAATTTTGGTATACCCTATTTTGATCTAGAATTGTTATAAAAAATTGGAAGCATTGTTAAATTATATTAGGAATTTAAAAATGATTAAAACCTATATGAATATGATCCCTTTTCTTTTAATCTAGATATCTTAATTAAAAACTGATTCAATTTGAACATGCCCATTGTCAAATTAATATGAACCGATAACTACTTTACATATCTCTATATACTACGGATTTAACTATGTACTATTTTAAAACCGTATTTTGGATCTTTTCTAAGATGACTATTTTCAGTATTATATTTTGTTGCCTTCCACTATGAGATCTGAATATGTAGAATGTATTAGATCATATCTTTATATTCTTAGTCTCTATAATGAAAAAAAAAACTCCATAGCTTGTACATTTTGGCAACAATGCGAGTCTGAAAGTCACACAAGGCTTTGGATCGGTATGTCTCGAGGTGAGGGTTGTCACATGTTGTATCTAAGCCTAAGTTTGAAATTCCTTCGGATTTAGGGGTGTATTGAAAGCGCACATGAAAAGTTTTTGAAAAAAAAGAAGACTTCCAAAAAGGTTTCCAAACTAGGTTTCCAAAGTTTGTGTATATATAGGCCTGTTGATAAATACCTGAAAAATTCCAAAATCCATACGCATCTATATTCGAAAAGTGGGGATATCTGATATTAAGAAAAGCAGATACAGATGCGGATACAAAGGAATCTACATCCGAAAATTATCCGTCTGGTTTTTGCCAAGATTATAGTTTATTTTATGTGGATTTTTGCACAATGATAGATATGTATATTAAGTGCTCAAATGTATTTATTATCATCATACTTGTTTATTTTTAAAAATTTATAATCAATGGGAGTGAAAAATAATTGAGTTATTTTCTATTTATATTCCTTGATTTGTCGATCGTTAGTAGATATGATAATCGTTTGATATCCATCCATATTCACGAATGCGGATATTTGATATCCGAAAGTGGTTTCGATGCAGATGCAGATATGAAACTATCCATATCCAAAATTATCCATTTATAAGCTTATGTATTGTTAAAAGCTTTTCAAAGGTTATAAGTGTAATGCATAAACTTTTTCCTTTATTCTTGCCAATACTATATATGGAAAAGTTGGTAATAAATTTTTAAAATCACAGAAAGAAAGAATGGGCGATCCTACTGCTTGTGGCATAAATGATGTAGTTGAGATCCCAGTTGTAAACGTCCTGATTTGGTTCCGCTGGTATTTGCAAGCAAGAAGACAAGCTAAGCTTAAACCTAATAGAGGACCTACGGAGCAAGCGCCAGGTTCAGTTCCTGCCCACCCACCTACGCTCGATTTCGCTAAGCTTTATAAGGACTTTATGAGCCTAGGAGGGAAGCCATTTGTGAGGACTAAGTCATATGTAGATTCAACGATATGGATTTGGACTTATGAGAGGATTTTTGAATTGATGGGTCATAGAGATGACGTTAGGAGGCAGCTTACTCCTTGGCATTTACAGGGCAATGCTCTGAATTAGTGGGATATGGTCATTGCTGACATCAATGCTGGAGAGATTACTTAGGTGAATTTAGGAGGTATTTTGAGATGAAGTTTCTATCCAAGGCTAAAGAGGGAGTACAATTGAAATAGTTCATACATTTATAACAATGAGAGATGCCAATGAAAGAATATGTTACTCAGTTTAATATGTTGCTAGGTTTGGAAATAAGCTGATCAACAACCCTCACAAGATGGCTATATACTTTGCAAAGGAACTGAATTAACCTCGTCAGGATTAGGTACTTGATCATAACCCCATAGGTGCGACTTTTGAGGGATTGGTGGAGATGGCTTTGTTCAATGCTATTTGTAGGGAGAAAGTGAAAAGTGAGCCTATGAAGACAAAATGAAAGGCGCCCTAATAGAACCTACATAAAGGGCGGATTGGGACGTAAGGGAAAGATCAAGAAGAAAGAGTTGTAGTGTAAGAAGTGCGGTAAAAAAGGCATTTTATAAAGGAGTGTAAGGCACATAATTCGAAGATTAAGTATTACAACTACAATCAATTTGGGCACATGAGGCGGGAGTGTCCAACAACTCAGAAGACCTCTACCCAAGTGGTTTTACCTTACGCATTGGATTGGATGTCGTTCCTAGCTTGAGTGCATCTCCATTCGTAGACAAAGGGGAAGGAGGTCATGATCGAAAGTGTGTTAACTTTATCCGATTTACCTATTCATACCTTGTTTGACATGGAGGCGTTACACTCATTTAGAATTGTGGATGAGTTACATTTAGACACTAGCGTAGTTATGGACCCTGTTGTTGTATCAAACCCTTTGGAAGGATCAGCTTATTTATCTATGATATGTAGGGGTTTGAAATTGATTTTTTAAGGGTCGAGTTCGATTGCGATGCTTTTGTCTTAGGATTTTTTAGGGTTGGTTTAATTTTGGCCATGGATAAAATGACGATGTATGGGGTGATTTAGATTGTGATAGAAAGGTTATTAGGTTGGGTACTTGTAATGGATGCAATCTAGAGTTTCACTACGATCCTAGAGGTTCAGTTATGTTGATTTACCTATATTTATTAGATCTATCACATGATGAGTTGGATTTAATGCCTGCAGTTAGAGATTATTTAGATATTTTTTTGAGGTTTACGTTCACCCACCCCAAAGAGAGATCGAGTTCTAGATTTATCTTATGGAGAATGCCAAGCTTATTGCCTTACCTTCGAGGCATATGGCTCCTAAGGAGAGAAGCGAGCCGAATAAGAAAGTGAATAAGCTATTGCAGAAGGGCTTCATTAGGAGGATTATTTCAAAGTGGGAAGCACCAGTTGTCTTTGTCACCAAGGCAGATGATTCTCCAAGGATTTGCATCGATTATCGGGAGTTGACTAAGTTGACGAAGAAGAATCTTTACCCATTGCACCACATATATGATCTTTATGATCGATTTATTGGAGCAAAGGTGTTCTATCAGCCTGACTTAGCTACCAGATTCCATCCAAATGCATGTGGCTGGGAATAGTATTTAGAAGATGGCTTTTCGTACACTCAACATACTGTATGAGTGGTTAGTCATGCCCTTTAGATCGGCCAATGCATCCGCCTACTCTGTTGATTCGATGAATCAAGTTTTAGAGAGTTGCTTAATAAGTCCATGGTGGTATTCATGGATGGTATATTAGTATATTCGAAATATGGGGAGGAGCACAAGTTGCATTTATAAGAAGTGCTCAATACACTCCGTGAGCATAAGCTAAAGATGAAGTTTTCAAAATGCAACTTTTGGCTAGAGGAGGTATGCTTTTTGGGACAAGTTGCCTCCAAATATGGATTGGCGGTTGATCTTAGTAAAGTTGCTGCAGTACAAGATCTTTGCCTCACTGACTCGTCTTACTAATAAGAATTTTGATCTCTTATGGGATGCGAAGTGTGAGGATGTTTTTATCAAGCTAAAGGAGGCGGTAACTAGTGTACCTGTTCTAGTATTACCTGATGGTACGAAGGCATTCACAGTTTATCCTGATGCTTACCGTATGGGATTTGGTACGATATTAATGTAGGAAGGGAGAGTAGTGAGCACTGTTAGTCAGCAGTTGAAGGTCCACAAGAGAAACTATCCTACCTATGATCCTGAGTTGGTGGCCGTTGTCTTTGCACACTAATCATGGAGACACTGTCTTTTAGGAGAGTGGTTTGAGTTGTATACGAATCATAAGTCTTTAAAGTATTTATTCTCCTAGAAGGACTTGAATTTAAGACGACAAAGGTGGATAGAGCTTTTGTCATCGTATGATTTTGATATTTCGTATACTCCAAGCAAGAGCAATGTGGTAGTCGGTGCCTTGAGTAGGTAGCATGCGGTATTGAGTTTTTTGTTCTTAGAGTGGAGGCATTTGGAATTCATCTCTAGGTTTTATTTTTGACCATCATCGGACATCACTCCGGAATTGTTAGCGGCTTTGGATATACAACCTTCGCTCATGGACCACATTTGGTTAAGTTATAAGCAAGACAAGGAGTTGGTAGATAATTTTAAGAAGCTTTGTGGAGGGCAGCAGGCGAGTCACTTGAGATACTATACATTGACTCGAAGGGGTGGTTACAGAGAGATGGTAGATTTTATGTTTCTCTCGTTATGAATTTGATTGACATGGAAAGAGCCGAGTCTTATTATTGTAGCATAACCATTGATCTTGATGGAGACAAGATGTACCATGACATGAAGATAGTCCTTTATTAGTCTAGTATGAAGAAGCACGTGGCAAAGTGTTTAACCGTATGTATGACTCGCCAGATGGTAAAAGTGAAGTAGAAGAAGCCAGAAGGACTACTGCAGTTGTTCGATTTCCGCAGCGAAAGTAAGAGAGTGTTTCTATGGACTTCACCATTGTACTACCTAGGCGTAGGAAGGGGAATGAGATTATTTGGCTGGTAGTTGACCGACTAATCAATGTGCACATTTTATTCCGTTTAGGAGTACGAGGACCGCTGCCTCTTTGGTGACACTATACATGAGAGAGATCGTTAGGTTACACGGAGTTCCTTCCAGCATCCTAGTGCTCGAGATCTGCTTTTCACTAGTGAGTTTTGAAGGAGTTTACAGGAGGCTTTAGACATTGGGTTGAGCTTAAGTACCACTTATTACATGTAACAACCCTATTCTTCGTTAGCTGATTAATTAAATATACTTAGGGATAACTAATTCTAAATTGTGATTTGTGGAATGTAACTGCGAAATTAAATCTAGTTTTGTGAAAAATTGAATTGTTTATCTTAATTAATTTTGATATAACATTGGAAAATGTTGTAAATTTATTTAAGTGTTAATATTATGATTTATTATTTTGAAACGAGAACTTGTAATCAATAATTTATTTGTTTTAATTAAAAATAATAAGAATAACTTGTATTTAAAAAGTTACATTTAATTGTACAAAACATTTCTATATATATATATATATATATATATATATATATATATATATATCTTGTGAATGAGTTTGATAAATTTTGAGTGGTTAAAACTATGTTAAATAAAACCTTAGTTAAAATGTAAAATAGTACTTTATAAATTAGTAACACTTGGGATATTTGAAGCACTTGGCAGTTTGTTCCATATCTCAACCCATTTAGCCCGTTAATAGAAGTTTCCTTCTCATTTTATGTAAACAGTACATCGATTCCAAAAGTTGAGAAAATCATAGAACTCGATTCCTCATTCAAAATCTAGAAAACAAAAATCAAAGCTCTTCTTCAATTCGTGGTAAATTAAACTTCTTTAGGAGCTTATTTGTTCAGTAATCATCTCTATCTTAAATACATCTTAATTGTGATTTGAATTCTCAATTTACAATAAACTAAATTAGGACTTTTGGGTGTATTTTGGATTGATTTTTGCCTAGGGTTTGCTGGTTTGAAAATTTGGCCTGAATTGATAATCTTGATTGTTGAATTGAAGGATGGAGGTGAGTTAATCACTCACAAATCTATTTCTAAATGTTTATTTAATGTATATAATTTTTTTACATGATTTGTTGAATTGAATTGGCTAAAAATTGATTACAAACTTGAATGGTTGTTGTGTTGTTTTAATTGGAAATCTAGTGTGAAAATCGCTGCGGCAAAATTGCAATATCCTAGTGCAAAATGAACCAAATCGACTCAGTCTTTTTATGGTTGAAATGTCTTCCAGTTAACTACATATTTTCGTTTAATTGCATTTCTAAATTTTGTAGTTTAGAGGGTCGAAATTGAGTTTGAAACCGATGGTGCAGATCTCCCCTGTGCAATTTTTTTAAGTTGAAACCTGATATTAAAATTATCATAACTTTTGACTTGTAGACCAAACTTTAGTGAGATTTTTTTCATTTGAAAGGTATTTTTACGAGGAATAGCATTTATGTATATAATATTTGTAAATCTTTGGTTTACTAAGAGTGATGTTGGTTTGAAGAAAAGGCAACCACTCTGGCCTATGTTTAATTTGGGCATTGAAACACAAAAATTGTTTTTGGCACAACTTTTTCGTCACTTATCGGAATTTGATAATTTTTGAAGTTCTGTAAAGCATAGACTTTGTGCTGCAACTTTCTTGTTTTGGGTTTTGCAAGAATTTTAAGTGGTCAAAATTCGTTTCTTTTTTGCGGCCCTGTCAATGAAAGAGAAAGTTAATAAATTTAAATCTGAAAATTGTTTCGATCATAACTTATAAACTGTAAATTCAATTATATAATCTTTTACTTGTTTGAAAGCTGAGAATTTTGTCTACAACTTTCATGTTTTAAGTTTTGTAAAATTATGAGATTTAGATGGTCGAAGCTGCATATCTTTAAATCACAAATTTGGGTTAAATGAAGTAAATAAACAAGCTTCGTATACAAGTAATTTTACGAAAGAGAATTATTTTAATTTATAAATATTAGAATCATTTCTAAATTAAGTTAAAAATATTAAAAATGATTTTAGCAAGTTATTTTGTATATTAGGTATATTTAGTAAAAATTTGTGGATCAGGAAATATGAATTTGGAAATACAGATCTAATCTATTTTTACATAAAAGTGATTATAGATTTGGAATATATGTATTACGATTTATTAAATAAATAACATAGGGTTCATGGAATTTGGAAATGTAGTTTTGAAAAGTACAATTATTTTTTTAAATAATATGGTTATATTTTAATTTGGATTTAGAAGAGTGATTGAATCTATCGTTTTAAAGTATAGTTTTGTGAATAATACAACCATATGGAAATTTGAGACAACTTGGTATATATAAGTAAAATCTTGGAACAATTCAGAGTTATGGAATATGTTAACAAATACGTGAATATTTTTATAAAGTTAAATAATGAACGGATTCATGGAAATTATAATAAGTGTTTTAAATAATAAATTAAAAAGAGAAAAATGTTTTGAGAACCTTAATTCTATGATTTGAGGAGTACTAATAATCGACTTAGTATCATCGATTAGTTTAAATGCTTTTGAATAAGACTTCATCGAATATGGTATAACTCATTGAATAGAATGTTTGAGTGGAACTTACTAGCCTATTAGCGAATACTATAATTTCACCGGGTAGTATGGGATGCCTTGTTTAAATTATTGTGATTGCTATTCGGAAGTATTTTACACTTTAGAGTTGTATCCTCCTCTACTGTGTAACAAATGGTTGGTATATCCTTAAGAGAATGCAGTTCATGTTTTTCGATGGTATCCGTAATAAATGATATTTACGAGCTTTTAATAAATACTTGGATTTCACCATATGGTATATGACGTATTGGTTAAGTTCTAGTGATTGCTAAAGGTGATAATATTTGGCAATTCAGAGTTTACTCTCTTTGATGTGCGGTAAGTGGCTATAAGATCCTTAAGAAGTTTATTTCTAGATTTCTTTTCAAACATAGTAATATAATAATATTAAATAAATATAGAGTTATCGAGTCATGGTATCTACGACCACCTTGATCGGTATGGACTATCCTTGAGATTATTCTATGATTCTATGTGCCCGGTCTTAGTACGATTCTTGGTGTCGGATCGGTTCGAGTGATACCAATTTGTTTGTTTGTTTGCCATGGGCTTTGAGTACAATCATTGTGATTATTTTGGACGATCATTACGACCGGTTTGGATTAAGATCACTTGGATTCTGGATGTTTTGATTCTATGACTTTTTTGTGTTCGTGAAATAAATATATATTCTTGTGTCTTGTGTTTGTGAAATAGATATATATTCTTGTGTCATGTGTTCGTGAAATAAGTATATGTTCTTGTGTCGTGTGATGGATGTTAAGTTAATTCTGTTATTTTGCGTTTACTGACTAGTTCTTGTTTGTGACTTAAACTTATAAATCTGTTCTGAGTTAGTCATTAATATTTGGGTGCTTAGAGATATTTTGTTTTATTCTGTGAATTCAGTGTTTAGTGACTAATATGAGTTCGTGACTTAAATGTATAACTATGTGCCTTGTGATAAACTCTAAGTTAAATTAATTTCTATGACTCGTTATTTCATAGACATCTGTATTTACTTATATGTTGTTTATTCTTGTGTTATATTTTGTTCTCACCCTATTGAATATTTAGAGGTAGTCTGACCCGGGTGTTATTTTGCTTGGGTTAGGCAGAGACTTTTCAGGTTATAGGACAAGTTGACCTTTAGATGTTTGAGCTAGCATGGAGATAAACCCTTTTGACATTTTAGTTTATCTCATTTAGGAAATTTGTGAATATGTTTATAAGATGTACAATTGAGATTAGAGAATTGTAAAACTATTATAATATTGAGTTTAGTATTTCGTTTTGTAAACTCAAAATTTGTGTATATATATACACATATAAGTTGAGATTTGTTCCGTTGTGATTTGTAACTGTTATTTATATGATATATTATTCTGATTTTGAGAAATTGACGTGTCTATTACTTTGTGTTGGTATTGTACACTCAAATTCAGTTTGGATATTAAGTGAAAAGGTATAAGTGACATGTCAGTGTTAGTACAAAGATATATTCACATTCGATCGTCTTTAACAAGCCGTATTCTTCGAATTAGCAGATGACATTACTTGTGACGTTCTTTGCTAACCTAATCATCATGGTGGGGTCGTTACTGTTTGGTATCAAAGCTGTGCTAGAACATTATAGCATATAACATTATGGATCCAAGACCTAGATGACTTAGAGTCCTATCCCCTGGAGTGTGTGGTAGATAGTTATATTAATTATCTAATTATGGATTGGAATATTAAATGATTATTGGGATAATCATTTGGGACATAAATTGATTTAAAATTTTAAATTGATAAATTGATAATTTGGAATTTGTGATATTAAACCTTTGGGAAATTAATAAGTAAAATATTTTATAGTTTAGAAAATTTTGGAATTAAACTGGAATGAATTGATTTTAAAGTAAATAATGTTACTTTTAAGTAAGAGAATTAGAGAAAATCGAGTAAATAAGTTTAGGAGTTAAATGGTCTAGAATAAATTAGAGTTGCGCAACAGAATTGCAGACATTGAATTGTGCCGCTATAAATGATTATATATGTTTGATTGATTGGTTGCTAAGAATTAATTGCTTTGTTGCTAAGTATTACTTGCTTGGCTGCATTTATATAAGAATGGATGCATGTATGTAATTGATAATAAAATAAACGCATCTAAACTTGTGATTATCTATTGTGTTAATTTATCTGAATGTTGTTTAAGGATTCTGATCGATATATGGGATGCCATGTTATCGGTAGGAATTCCTAAACATCGAACATGACATTTTGACACAAATAATAATTCAAAAATTGAAAATTTAATACAGATTTCTTTCATTATGGAATGTTATATGATGTCAATCTAATTAAAGTGTAATAATGAATTGTTGATATCTTCTGCATGATATAATTTGATGTTAAATACTAATATGAATTTTTGAGATAAGTGCAGATATTTGAAGTTAAATAGATATTGTTTACAAGATTGCAAATTGTTTCCTTAAGGAATATTAGCGGACTCGCTAATATTTCGAATATAAGCTACGTATCTCGGATTACATATCGTATTTTTGTGTTTTTCCATACGGGATGCCTTATCCTTGAGATGAGATGTATATTATGTAATTATATTCATATTGTAAATTTTCGAAACACTAGCCACGCAAAGGAGACACTGGCAAAATTTTCCGCAAATTTGAGGCGTTAGAATATTTTTGGAAATTTTAAGAAATTTTGATAACTAAAAATTTGAGTTTACTGTTATGATTTAGAGTGATATTAATTAAATGTTTTGGAAATGAAATTAGAAACTAGTTAAAAAAATAATTGTTTCAAGAGAAAAGTTGTATTATGAATTTCTTTCATTAAGAAAATTGCGGGGACGCAATTTTTTTAAGTGGGGAAGTTTGTAACAACCCTGTTATTAGCTAGCTGATTAATTAAATCTACTCAAGGATAATTAATTCTAAATTATGATTTGTGAAATGTAACTGTGAAACTAAACCTAGTTTTGTTAAAAATTGAATTGTTTATCTTAATTAATTTTAAGATAATTTTGGAAAATAATATAGATTTAGTCAAGTGTTAATATTGTAATTTTTTATTTTCAAATGAGAATTTGTAATCGATATTTTTTTTAATTAAAAGTAATAAGAATAACTGTATTTCAAAAGTTACATTTAATTGTACAAAACATTTCTATATCTATATAAATAGGAATTTTTATCTTGTGAATGAGTTTGATAAATTTTGAGTGGTTAAAACAATGTTAAATAAAACCTTAGTTAAAATGTAAAATATTGCTTTATAAATTAACACTTGGGATTTTTGTAACACTTGGAAATTGGGTATCTCAACCCATTTAGCCCAGCTTCCTTCTCAATTTATGTAAACAATAAATCAATTCTTAAAGCTGAGAAAATCAGAGAACTCAATTCCTCTTTCAAAACCTAAAAAACAAAAATCTAATCTCTTCTTCAATTCATGGTAAATTAAAGATCTTTAGGAGCTTATTTGTTCAGGTGATCATCTCTAGCTTAAATACAACTCAATTGTAATTTGAATTCCAAATTTACATTAAACTAAGTTAGGGCATTTGGGTGTATTTTGGATTGATTTTTGTTTAGGGTTTGCTGGTTTGAAAATTTGGGCTGAAGTGATAATGTTGATTGTTGAATTAAAGGATAGAGGTGAGTTAACCACTCACAAATCTGTTTATAACTCTTTATTTAATGTATATAATTGTTTGGATGATTTGTTGAATTGAATTGGTTAAAAATTGATTACAAACTAGGATGATTGTTGTGTTGTTGTAATTGAAAATTTATTGTGAAAATCGCTGCAGTAAAACATCAATATCCTAGTGCAAAATGAACCGAATCGACTCAATTTTTTTACAGCAGAAATGTCACCTAGTTAACTATAAATTTTATTTGAATTGCATTTCTAAATTCTGTTGTTTAGAGGGTCGAAATTGAGTTTGAAACCAATGGTGTAGCTCTGCCCTATGCAATTTCTTTAAGTTGAAACCTGATATTAAAATTATCATAATTTTTGACTGGTAGGTCGAAATTGAGCAAAGTTTTTTCACTTGAAAGGTATTTTTATAAGGAACAACTTTTTTTTATCATTTTTTGTAAGTATATAGTTTACTGAGAGTGATGTGGGTTTGAAGAAGAGGCAACCTCTCTGTCCTGTGTTTAATCTGAGCATTGAAACACAGAAAAAAAAATTGGCGCAATTTTTTCGTCACTTATCGGAATTTGATAACTTTTAATGCTATGGAATGCATAGACTTTGTGCTACAACTTTTTTTTTTTGAGTTTTGCATAATTTTGAAGTTTGTATGGTCAAAAATTCATTTCTTTGTTGTTTCCTTGTCAATGAAAGACAGAGTTAATAAATTTAAATCTGAAAATTATTTCGGTCATAACTTTTAAACTATAAATCAAAATTAGATGATCATTTCCTTATGAATGCTGAGACTTTTTTACAACATTCATGCTTTAAGTTTTGTAAAATTATGAGATTTAGATGGTCGAAACTGCATATCTTTAAATCATAAATTTGGGTTAAACGAAGTAAATAGACAAGCTTCGTATACAAGTAATTTTATGAAAGGGAATTATTTTTAATTTATAAATCTTATAATTATTTCTAAATTAAGTTAATAAATATTAAAAATGATTTTTTAGTAAGTTATTTTGTACATTAAGCATGTTTAGTAAAATATTTGTGGATCTAGAAATATGACTTTGGAAATAAATATCTAATCTATTTTTACGTAAAAGTGGTTATGGATTTGGAATATCAGTATTACGATTTATTATATAAATAATGTAGCATTCATGGAATTTGGAAATGTAGTTTTTAAAAGTATAAACTTAATTTATTTTTATATAATATGGTTATATTTTAGTATGGATTTAGAAGAGTAATTAAATATTGTTTTAAAGTGAGTTTTGTGAATAATACAACCAAATGGAAATTTGAGACAACTTGTTATATATAAGTAATATCTTGAAACAATTCAGAGTTATGGAATATTTTAACAAATCCATGAATATTTTTATAAAATTAAATAATGAACGGATTAATGGAAACTATAATAAGTGTTTTAAAAAATAAAAACAAAAGAGAAAAATGTTTACGAACCTTAATTCTAGAGGAGTACGAATAATCGACTTAGGTCATCGATTGGTTTAAATGCTTTCGAATAAGACTTCGTCGAATATGATATGACTCATTGAATAGAATGTTTGAGTGGAACTTACTAGCCCATTATCAAATACTCGAATTTCACTGGGTAGTTTGGGATGCCTTGGTTAAATTCGTGTGATTACTGTTAGGAAGTATTTTACATTTTAGAGTTGTATTCTCTTCTGGTGTGCGACAAGTGGTTACTAAATCCTTAAGAGAATGTAGTTCAGGTTTTCCGGTGGTATCCGTAATAAGTGATATTTACTAGATTTTAGTAAATACTTGGATTTCACCATACGGTATGGGATGTATTGGTTAAATTCTAGTAATTACTAAAGGTGATAGTATTTGGCACCTTAGAGTTTACTCACTTTTGGTGTGCGACAAGTTGCTGCTAGATCCTTAAGAAGTTTATTCCTAGATTTCTTTTCAAACATAACAATATAATAATATTAAATAAATATAAAGTTATCGAGTCATGGTTTCTATGATCACCTTGGTCGCCAAAGACTATCCTTGAGATCATTCTATGATTCTGTGTTCTCGGTCTGAGTACGATCCTTGGTATCGGATCGGTTCGAGTGATACCAATTTGTTTGTTTGTTTGCCATGGGTTTTGAGTACAATCATTGCGATTGTTTTGGATGATTATTACGATCGGTTTAGATTAAGATCTCTTGGATTCTGGATATTAAGATTCTTGTGTCATGTGTTCATGAAATAAATATATATTCTCATGTCATGTGTTCAAGAAATAAATATATGTTCTTGTGTCTTGTGACGAATGTTAGGTTAATTCTGTTATTTTGTGCTAGTGACTAGTTCTTGTTTGTGACTTAAACTTGTAACCCTGTTCTGAGTTAATCATTAATATTTCCATGCTTAGAGATATTATGTTTTGTTTTGTGAATTCAGTGTTTAGTGACTAATATGTATTTGTGACTTAAATGTATAACTACATGCCTTGTGATGAACTCAAATTAAACTAATTTCCATGACTTGTTATTTCATGGACATCTATATTTACTTATATGTTGTTTATTCTTGTGTTATATTCTATTCTCACCCTATTGGATAGTTAGAGATGGCCTGACCCTGGTGTTATTTTGCTCGGGTCAGGCCAGTTACGGGACAAGTTGACCTTTGGATGTTTGGGCTGGCAAGAAGATAAACACTTTTGACATTTTAGTTTATCTCATTTCGGAAATTTGGGAATATGTTTATGAGATGTAAAATTTAGATTTGAGAATTGTAAAACTTTTATAACAATCGAGTTTAGTATTTCATTTTGTAAACTCAAAATTTGTATATGTATAAGTTGAGTTTTATTCCGCTATGATCTCTGACTATAATTTATATGATATATTATTCTAATTCTGAGTAATCGTTGTGTCTATTACTTTGTATTAATATCATACACATCAAGTAAAAATATATAAATGATGTGTTCATGTTAGTATAAAGATATATTCATATTCGATCATCCTTAATAAGCCATATTCTTCGGATTAGCATACGACGTTACTTGTAATGTTCTTTGCTAATTTGGGCATCATATTGGGGTTGTTACATTACCCATAGATGGACGGACAAACAGAGAGGTAAACCAAATATTGGAGGACTCGCTTGGCTGTGTTGGATTTTGGAGGCTCTTGTGAGGATCACTTACCATTTGTGGAGTTTACCTATAATAACAGCTATCAGATGAGAACTGGGATGACACTGTTCAAGGCATTATACGGGAGGCCTTGTAAATCATCGTCTAGTTGGTGGACACTACATATAGGATTATTCTTGAAATGGATATGGTTAGGGAGAGTCGGAGAAGGTGGACTTAATCCGTAAAAGGATGAAGACCGTGCAGGATAAGAAGAAGTCTTACGTTGACAGGAGACGCACGAAGTTGGAGTTCACAATGGGCGATATGGTTTTTATAAAGGTCCACTACATAGGCATTTAGATTTGGTAGTTTGGGCAAGATAGCACATAGGTTTGTAGAGCCATTTTCGATTACTACTAGAGTTAGGAAGTTGGGTAATAGGGTAAAGCTTCCTGAGAAGTTAGCGGTAGTACATGATGTTTTCCATGTATCACTTACAAAAGTGCCTACACGATGCAACAACCGTAGTCAAGCTGATTTAGCTAGAGGAGGTGGAGGTAGAGAGCGTGTCAGTTGTTTACAGTGCACCTACACAAAGTGACTTCGCAACAAAGTCATCAAGCTTGTTAAGATCCAATGAGGAGACGACCTAGCGGAGAGTATGTAAGACCCGGAGGAGAAGATTCGAGCTACCATCCACAACTCTTCTTTGGTATATTTCTATTTTAGTCAAATAAGTATAGGTTACTTATGTGTTAGGTTCTAGCTTAGTACATCCCATAGGTAGGAACAATGGACTCTAAGAATGGTTGCGAACATGTCATTAGGACATGTTTTAAATGATGAATGTTAATGGATGTATTTATTAAGTTGTTCCTTGCACACTTAGGCATATCTTTGATTTAGCATACACACACACCCCCCCATCTCTTGTTTTATTTTATTGAGTTATATGCATATGGTTGCTACATATGGATTAAATGGTTACACATACATGTGGAATTGCCAATATATTTGCATAGGATGTTGCATACATTTTGAACATATGGCATAAGCACCTACCTTTTAGGAGGTCGACTGGATCAGGAGATCGTTTAATTTTTGCACTAATATAGGTTCATGTCCATTCCACACGTGTGTGTACGTATTGCATTAGAAATTTAAATAAGGACAATGGTTTTCAATGGTTGATGGATGAGTAAATGGTTGGAGTTATTATTTTTATAAGCATGAGTTACATATTTCCATCTTTGGATATTTTAGGAATGAAATCCTTTTAAAGGACGACAATGTAACACCTCGAAAATTAATATAAGAATTAAATTTAAATATAATAAGGGCAAAAATGGAATTAGCACAAACGTCCGAATTTGGCTACGAAACTTGCATCGTTGTGATTTTCCGGTAATTTTCATGCGTAACTTTTTGAAAATGAACCAAATATGAAAAATTATGAACGTTTGAAAGTTTGGAAGCAAAATCAATTAAATAAATAATCAAGGAAGGAAATCTTATAAAAATAAAAAGCTCCACCAGTTAGCATCACGGCCCTAACTGGTTGACCATTAACGGTCGACCGCTTCAAGGCAAGTGGTCGACCTTATGCAGCTAGGGTTTGATTTGTCCAATAGCTCGGATTTGATCATATTTTTTCAGTGTCTGGGATTAGATCATATATTTTGAACGATCAATATTAGTTTGCACTCCTATAAATACCATATTAATGTAAACCCTAATTCAAAAAATCAGTATATCCAACTCTGCTCCTTTGAAAACTGAAATCCTCTTTCTCCTCAAATCAAAAATTTCTTTAAATTCAATTAAAATAAAAGTAGAGAGATTGAAGAAGAGTAAATCAAGAAAAGATCTAGCGAACGAAAGAAATTCCAATTGTAATTCGGAGGGGATAGCTTTGGTTTGAGGTGAGTGTGTTCACTGTTGGTTAGATGATTTACATATGATTAATTTTAGTATACTTTATTTTGATCTAGAATTATATTAAATTGAATTGTAAGTATTGTTAAATTAAATTTGGAATTTAACAGTGATTAAAATCTATATGAATATGATCTCTTTTCTTTAATCTAGATTCTTTTAATGTAAATCTGTTAATTAAAAACTGATTCAAGTTGAATGTACTCTTTTATCAAATTAATATGGACGGGTAACCATGTTGACGTTAAACCTAAGTTAAATCGATTCACTGAAAGTTGGAAATATTTTATATCAAATTGGGATGATTATAAGTTGTAAATATATAAACTAGGGTTACTTACGTTAAATTATAATTTAATTTACTTTAATTGGAACAACAATAATTAATAAACAAAATAGATAATCTTCGCTTATTAAAAATAGTAAATAACAACGACCGGTCAATTGCTCTCTGAAGCCGGTCGACAAAACCCGGTCGATAGCAAGCGGTCGACCACTCCAGAAGTAAGCGGCCGATCGAATGTTAAAACGGGCACAGCCTGAACCTCGACCTAAGGTCCAAGTTATAAATAAAATAGTTGTGCATAAATATTATGTATATCTATAAAGGTTAGTATACGTAGGGAAGTTAGTTCCCTATGCGGATGATGCTAGGACGACAGGACTGGATAAATGCTATTTATCCAAAGGGGTCGATATTCGACTGGGATGATTCAATCATAAATTGCACTTAAAGGAGGTTCTATGGTGGACGTGCGACACTGATGATAATTCTTGACTGTGTATGCGGCGCAGCACCAATGGAAGTTCCTTGGTATTCATGGTGACATGATGTGATGTTGCGTTATTGATGAATCCTGGCGTGGTGCAATATAAGGCATTACGTTCTTTTCAGAGATGAACATGGTTACAGTAATGATGAGACACTTCGACGAGTCAGCATTGCGAGCTCCCGCTCAATGCATAACTAGCATACTTGCAGTCGTAGTGTGAGAAATGTAGTCCCCTGGTGGAAATTGTAGGGAAGCCTTAGGATAGGTACGTTTAGTCGTAGTTGTGGGAAATGTAGTGCCATGGTTGGAAATTATAGAGAAACCTAGGTGGAATAGTTCTAATAGCTATTAGCCATCATTAGTTGTCTTGAGGTTCGATTAGTTGTTCGACCCTAAGTATGAGCCAGCACAAGTCGTTAGTTTATGTCTATATTGAAATAAACCCCTTAAATAAAGAAAACAAGTAATTTACAAACGCTTATAGAACATCCTAGGTCACAATATTATTAAAGTCAATTTCACGTGATCACCATATATTAATGATGTAACTCATTCATTAGACTTTTGTCCGATCCATCCATTTTCCTTTCTTTTCCTCCACCATAGGAGGAAAAGACAGTGGATGATATGCCCGACGATATTATTTAGGGAGGTGAGCTTGGCATCAGAGTTTCTTTTTTATTTCCTGTTGCTCTCCATGTATTATTTATCATATTTAGTATCATATTAGACTACCGATGTATCTAGGTATACTATGAATTTGAATACGTACTATTTTGAGATTATGTTTTAGATATTTTCTATGATGACTATTTTCAGCATTATATTTTATTACCTTTCGTTGTGAGTTCTGAAAGTATAGAATGTTTTTGATCATATTAATATATTCTTAGTCTCTGTAATGCAAAAAACCCGATAGCTCATGCATCTCAGCACCGACTCGAGTATAAAAATCACATTAGGCTCTGGATCAGTATGTCGGAAGGTGCGGGTTGTCGCATTGATAGTGAACAAAAATTGCAACTAGAATTATTACATTTTAACATCCAAAAATAAACCTCCTTATGCAAATTATACTTAGGAAAGTTGGAAAAAATTTAGGGGCAAAATAGAAGGTCTAAGGTACAACAGAATAGATATCCATGAGAAGAAGAAAATATAAAAGTTTCCATCTGAATTCCTTTTTTGGCATAGGAGTGTAGATTTAAAAATTTGTATTTTCAAAATTTTGGATGTTAGAAATCGTGTGTTAGGTATTGGATGGTAGGGATTGGATGCAAAATTTGTTGAACCATACTCCTACTTGTAGTACTTTGGAAATTATTATGTGAAAATAAGGAGGTATGATTTTTGAGAACTTGCATACAGTATATATAGGTTGTTTGCATCATATTTTCAAACTATTTTTTATAAAATGTTTTCATATATGAGGCGCCAATTTAGAATTATTCAGCATGCATATCATATATGTTATGATGCATTGTGCACTTGTACACATTTGGTTGTAAAATTAGATGTAGACTAATTAGTTGGATAGTTAGAATGACCGCGTGCTATGTTACGTGATTCAACTCTTGGGAAATATGAGGGAAAAATTCTTTTAAGGGGGAGAATGTAACACCCCTTAAAATTATTAGTAATTAATAAATAATTATTAAGGCTCAAAAATGAAATTTGAGCTAACTTCGGAATTTGGCCACGAAACTTGTTGCGTTCATGGCGATTTTCTGAGCAACTTTCATACTTGGATTTTGCGATTGGAGTTCAAAAGAAGAAGTCATTAGCATTGAATGTTTTCAAAATAGAATTAATTAAAAAAGGAAAAAAATGAAATAAATAATATTAACGGCATAGGCCTCATTGGTCATCCCCCTCCTTGGGCCGGTCGACCGTCCATATTGGAGCGGTCGATATGTCAAGAAGGTGGCAATTAAGGTTGAACCTTGGTTGAGCAGGCTGGGTTTATTTATTTTAAATCTAACAAATATGATTGATTTGAGCGCCTATAAATAAAGGCACAGCCCCTCACTTTTCTTCTTATATTTCTGATCAAAATAGCATAGTTTTGCATTTTCCTTCACCGCTATTTCTATTAATTATAAGATATTATATTATATGTATATATAATTAAAGAAGGTAACAAAATAAATAAAGGAAGATAAGGAGCGAATCGATACTGTGGAAAATTATAAATCTATGTTCATCTTAGCTCTAAATCTCTTATCAGATCTGTAAAATTCTAATAATATGTACATATCTGGTTATATATATTCCTTTGGGTCTGAATGGAAAAAGAAGTCAAATTAAATGGATGAATTCAAGTTTGAGAGATTTAGAAAGCAAGAAAGGTGAATTTGAAATTATATAATTATTTATAACATTGAAATTTACATCGTTTGGGTTTTTAAATTATTAATCCTATGCAAGATTTGCGGGGTTATAGGATTAGTGAGAACATATTTAATTGAAACCTCGCCTTCATATTCTATAAGTTAGGTATATGTAATAGGAATAGTATTTACACCGTTATCTAGAAATTTGAAATAAGTCCTTAAACTAGTTAAACTAGATCGCAACATTTATTCTACATTTATGATAATTGGGTTGTAAATTATTAGTATTAGTTTAGAGTGCCCTATTTTGATTTGAAAAAATTCCTATGTTTTAATTTATTGATAGCGTCGTGAGTACAATTTAATTTTATCTATTTCTATATAGTTTTCATAAATTATCTAACTCCACAAGTATGTATAAAAAGTGTGTCGCTTGAAATAGTAAGGAATATACATAAAAGGAAAGAGATGTGTAAAGATAGGATGTTCCCCTACATAGTTTACACTGTCTATTTTAGTAAAAGAAAAGATTTGATTCCTTGTAATTTCAAACGGAGCAAAAGTTTAATTTTTTGGTTATTTATGGAAAGTTATACGGTAATCCTTTTTGAGAAGGACAGCTCTAATATATTAAAATATGGAAATAAATGTTTTTTAATGTACATATAAGTATGTTTTGGAATTCCTAAGCGTATGAATTAATGAGTTAGAAATAGGAAAGATATATATATATACAAGTAACCGCACCTACCGATAAACACACACACATATATATAGCGTAATATACGACGATATTCATATAAGTTATAATTAGGATGACTAGTTATTAATAGCTTAGTAAATTATAGGACTAGAAGGTATTAATGGAAAAGAGATAATAACTCCAAAGTCAATAGGGCAATAAATGTGCATTTAATACGGAGTTACATGGATTAAATGGGGACGTAAATGCGTTTAATATGACTGATTAAGGAATTTAATACGGTATTTTTGAAAAAATGGAATGAGCATAATAAGTTGATTTAGAACGAATAATAAATGTCATTAGTGATTGTTCAATTTGAATAATAATGACCTAATTATTTTGAATAATTGACACATATGGGACATAAGAGAAAAATAAGGAATATACGTAGTAAGCGTATAAGATAGGAGTAGGTTTGCAACGAATAAGTGAATAAAATACCATGAGGCAGAATAATTTTCATAGTGGAAAATTATATAGCCTTAATAATATATTTACGATGAGCGTGAATTAGTGGGCCTAGCCCAGTATTTAGGCCTAGGATAATCGGTTGGGTTTAAAATGGGTTGAAATGAGAGGTCAACAGGGTTACACAACAGTAGTCTGCCCTTTATCTAGAGGCTACTAGTAGTTGTGCATACGTACTACTGATGTGGGACATTTTCAACCTTAGAACATGTGAGGAAGGGATATACATTTGCGTATAGGTATGAAAAAATATACCAAGGATTTGCCTAAAATTTGAAGTATTTAATGGCTCAATACCTTTAGAGATGTCAAGGTGTTCACTTCAGTGTAGAAGGTATTAAATGATCGTTGGGTCTACCTCCTCCCTATCTAAGAAGTCTTAAGTAAGCTACGACGGTATCTAATAAGAAAATGAGGCCTGCTTTATTTCTAACAAGTGGTATTAAGTAATTAGGATGGGTATTTTTATTTGACTGGCATTAGGATGGTCTAAAAGGAATTTCGGATACGGGAGGTCGACGGGCTATGTAAGTGTAGTTGTTGGACCGATATTTGTAGTAGTGTTGGCATATAGGCTATGACCACCAGTGGTCGTTAGTAAAGACTTGGGTTATGCCTTAACGGATTTCACTTTCTACTAGTATAGAATCTGTATGGGATACACAATGATCTCAAAGCTGAATTAGTTATTTTCTTGTCGGACGTGGGCTAGTTAACCCTTAGATATAAATGCGTTAGCGATACGACGATTAAATTATAAAGCAATATTAGGAGTCCCTGTAGCTAGGACTGACTGACTAGCGATTACTTTACGGAGGGCCCGCTTTGGGGTTGAGGTATTAAATGGCCGATGGGTCTGCCTCCTCCCAATTTAAAAAGTACTAAGTCCTGGTTTCTTTACGAGCAGTGAATGTTTAGATATGTATGTGAAAAGGCATATATATATATATAGTTATACCTTGGAGAACGTTAGATATATTGTACGCATAGATGGAATTACATGAAATAACCATGAATAATGGACATAACACTTAAATATAAATCAATCGGCATAAATTAGTGTTATGGATAAAGTATGAAATTTTTTAGTCACCAGAACATTGTTCTAATCCTCCTCGTTACAACCTACAAGATAGATTTGAGGACACGCCACTGGTGCAAGACGAGAACTACAGATGGCAAAGTCTTCTCATTCATTCTCGGCGCTTGGAAGACAATTAGATACTAAAGAATAATATTGATTTCAGGGTAGTAACCTTGGTCAGCATATATGTTCTACTATATTTTTCTATTCCGCTGTGAGTTTATATAGATAGCTCTTTGATATACTTATGTTTATTACAGGTTACCAAAATTACGATCCGTATCATAATGGACTTGTGTTTCGATTTAATCGAAATTCGGGTCCATTAAGTTGCGGGTTATTATAGTTCGCAACCTAAGCTATGATACTACATGTGAAGTCTTAATGGCCCATTTAATTTTGATAAGCTTTCTTGATGGAGAGGAAAATTAGAAGAGTGATAGAGAGAGTCATTCCTACTAAGATTTTTTATTCCTTATATACACCTATCATTAAGATGCTAATAGGTTATTACCTTTTAATCCACAACGAGAATTATTCTCTTTATTTTATTGATATCAATTTTGTACTTATCGGTTGGGCTAGTTAATTATCCCACTTGGCCTACATATGGATATACGGGTAACTCCGAAACCTTCATGACTTATGAACTGTCTTTTAAACTGAGAAGTAAAACTCTTGTTATCCTATCATTGCATGGTACTGAACAAAACACATTAAATATAATGTATATTTATTGCCATCAAATAGAAAGTGATCGTAATATTTCACAAACTCTTCCTTTTGATAATAACAAATATAAGTTGTGATATACAAATAAAGTGTGGATGTGTTTGATATGCAATGCATTGATTAAAAAATAATAGATAACAAGTTTGTTGGAAAACAAAATTTTGCTTCCAATATTTTTTAACCATAAAAATCAAATCTATATATGTATGTATGTACGTACGTCAAACAAAATCGTCGATAGCTTTTTTGATATACTGTGTATAATATATGCATTACATTCAATGGATGCCATTAAATGACAAATCGATTGGAAAAAAAATTTGGGCTTTCTTGACATAATACGTATAAAACTTTGTAAAAATAAATCAAATACAAATACGTGTTTGTTATCATCAATCAATACATATACAACACATCCTATTGACGTAATTCCCAATTGCAAAGCAGTTAGCCCAACTGACATTACCTTGCAACTTTTTCTAGAGCTTAGGAAATAGTCTAGGAAATAAACGATATGATATGAATTATTACACATCTTTTACTAAAGGTTTCTGTTAACGTGTGCTTTAAGGGCACATGATTACAAGGATTGGTTTATTCTAAAAGACAAAAAGAATATTAAAAAGGAGCATTTCACTAGAAGGACAAACTTTTCAGTCCAATTAGTTTTTAGGACACACATCCACAGAAATTAATTTCAAGGCCAAAGTCAGCATAATAATTACTTTTAAGGACAAAGCCAGCAGTACAATTATTTTTAAGGACATAATTTCATAGGTTTTTAGGCCTTAGAAACTAATTATTTTGCATTTTGTCCTTAAAAGTAATTATTTCATTTGTGTTTCTAAAAAACTAATTACACTTGCTAAAGAGGTCCTTGTAGCTAATTTCCACTATTTTTAAAAACATATATTTTATCCTTCCATAGAATCATAGATGTGAATTTCAAAAAGGCTACTGGGAAAATTAGAAATTTTAATATGTACAATTATTAACATTGCCATTTACTAAAAACATCTCTATGTATGTTTTACCCTAGGGCATATGTTAACATTTCCGTTTACTAAAAACATCTTAGAATGCTTTATTATTTAAAAAATTTAGAGTTCATTTGAAAATTTGTTTTGCCTATTATTAAAGTATATAAATTTAGGAGAAAATGAAGTGCACAACTGTTATACCCAAATTCAAGAACAAATTTAATATGAAATAAAATCAAGTGATAAATAAATATGGTTGTGTTCACGGTAATCTATTACTTCGTTCCCGCGTCAAACACGTCCAACGTGTAAGTGGGAACTGAGTTACATTACGATTGAAGAATTTGAGAAGAAGCGACGGAAATGAATCGTTAGCATCGGATGCGTTCCGCATGCCAAACGCTAATGGTTCATTTCCAAAAGTCGGTTTCTTCTCCCATATGAACCTCTTCTCAGCCTCCAATATCTTAACCTACATGGTCGCTCGAAATTCTGACTTCTCCAAGGCAAATCGAGCTTTTTCGACCAAAATTTTAGGGTTTTTTCTATCTTCACGTTTATTTTGAATGTCTTTAGAACGTATTTATTTCTTGATTTTTTCCGAATTTTTATAATCGGACATTTTATTACAACATGCTATGTGAATCCTCCAATTATTCGTCCGGAGCTATTGCTAACTAGACACCAAAATGAGCGCTAACATTTATTGACATCTGTGCTAATACGATCGAAAGCCGTACGGAATAAGTTGAGGTATGAAACAATCAGGCCGGAGACATTCTTGACATCCAAAAAGGCTTTAACCTGAATAAACTACAAATAAATAACATATGGGACAGCTTAAAGCGAATTTTGTCTCCATTGAATAAGTTGCTATAAATTAAAGGTAGAGCCTGAAATGTAGAAAGAGACAACGTTGAGGGAGACGATGAGCGGTGGAGTACCATGGCCAAAACGTACAAAATTTTGGTTTCATTCTCCATCAAAGGTTAGGAAGAAGAACAAGATGTACCATAGCTTTTTTGGGATGCCATAATTGAAATTTCTTGTCCTTCTACATACTCAAGCTAATATTAACATTGTTGTACACCAACATTCTTAATGGACTGGAGATTGAATTGGGTGATGCTAGCTGTTGTACCATACCGCAGAGATGACCCGTTAATGTTACTTCATCATCCAGGCCCAGATGATCAAGATTGCATACGTCTACCGCTCTAGTTCATGAATTTGAGTTCCATCAGACGGTTGAATGGTGCATGACGATGAAGGAACCTACACTACGCCACAGATAGGATTTTGGCGCAACCTTAGGCGGGACATTTGATACGGCTATAAGCCGTATCAAATTTTAATACGGCTTATAGCCGTATCTATATTATTTAATACGGCTTTAAGCCGTATTAACATTTGATACGGCTTATAGTCGTATCAAAATCTGTGCCTCTTTTCGTGGAAAAATTTTCCCCAAAACGCACACCCTCCCTCCTTTTTTTTATTTCCAGCTTTTATTTTTTTCCCGTGCTTATTTAGGGTTAAATCGCCAGCTGAGAGCCTTCCACCTCGATCGATCGAACGTTGCTTTGGCGTCGTCCATCAGAGCCTTCCACGTCTTCTCGAATTCGATCACTGGTCTCAGGTAATTTTGTTATGAAATTGCGTGCTTAATTCCGTTGTTTTTGTTATGAAACTGCGTGCTTAATCTATGCCCGCAAGGAGGTTTGATTGAATTGGTCTGTGCGATGGTATGGTAAGTGTTGTGTGGTGAAGGAAGGTTGATGTTTTGTGAGAAATGTTTGCAGGGGAGTGAGTGAATTGTTTGCAACTGAAAGTAGTTTGATGGGGAGCTGTTGTTGTGGGTTTGTGAAGAGGGTGGTATGGACTGATTTGATGTTGTAGCAGGAATGAATGTAGTGTTTGTGTACTGGTTTGATCAGGCAAACAGGGGGAGGTTTTGTGAAATGCAGGCAGGCAGTTGAATGAGGGAAGACGAAGTTATTTGTTGGTTGAAATGATGGTGAAGTTCTATTGAGGTATTTGATGTTGTTAATGGTGTTCTGTGTGTCAGTGTGAAGTTGGTATGACAGGTTATAACTTGCAAGAGAGGGGGTCTGAAGGATTATGGTGTAGACAATTGTGGTATGAAGTTGTGTGCCAAAGGGGTTTGTAATGCTTGATGCAAGGCAGAGGGTAGTTGTTGGTTGTATTGGTGGATGTTGGGCAGTTGCTTGGTTTACGAGGAGAATGGCAGTGGCTATTGGCAAGGCCGAAATGATGATAGAGGGGAAAGGGGGCAACTGGGTGGTTGAGTGACAGTGAAGTATGGTTTGTATAGCTGAAGTGATAATAGTATGTAGTTTGACTGGGTGATGATGTGTGGCAGGGATGTGGTGTGTTGCTAAATCCAAATTTTTTTGAAAACAGTTTGGTGCTATTGTTGTATATTGTTATGACATTGTTGTATAAGTGGATAAAATTATTGTTAATGGCGCAAGCCAAGTACCAGGAGAGGGGTAATGCATAGATATTACTCCGGTGCTACAAAATGGCGCCGTTGTAATGGCAAATTTTTTGGAAACAGTTTGGTGCTAATGTTTAAAATAAACCCTATATTTTGAGTTCCATTTATTGAAATTTAAATAGTCCATATATTTTAACTATTTAAAATTAATTAAGTGTTTAAAATCATACTACAAAATTCTAGGTCGTACAGGAAAACAAAAAACGATCATGAAAAAGGCATGCATATAAATCTTACAAGGAAGTTAATTGTTTACTAAATTATATTGTTCTTTACTAAACAATTTATATTATGAGCGATCAAGTAGCTTGAATCGTGTAAAATTACTAACTTAGAAAATGAAGTTACATCTGTTTCCCCGTAAAGCTTTTTTTTAACACAATGATGATATCAAGTTTAGATATGTCCTCACAATTTTATGATGGTGAATTATCATGTGGATTAAATCATGTTCTAATTTGGAAAGGAAAGTTACAGACTTATTTATTTTCTAGAAAAGATTCTTTTGTGATAGTGATTTCTAATTTGTTGATATTGATGTTCACTTTAAATACATTATGCTTGGGACATCTTGAAAATAGAGGTTATATGGAATCTGTACATACAAGAATAGAGATATTTCGATGTACAAATGAATGGCAGATTGTCATAGTTTAAAAGCATAGTGAGAATTAGAAAATGAATATGTGTTGTGTATAGAAAAGAAGTAACTTACTATAGTAACATCTTTTCCATCCAAAAAAGAAAGAAAAAGCTAAAACAGATAAAAAACAGAAATAAATAAGAATTGGTTTGTCAACATATGTACATAGTTACTACAATGTGATAGCACTATATTGTTCTCATAAGAGGATCCAAATTCTTGAAGAAAAAGGTAAGAATTTAGATTCAATAAGCAATTGGTTCCATTTTAGTTGAGGATAAAGAACTCGGGCCAACA
The DNA here is from genome assembly GCA_030765085.1 of Allium cepa. Classification (NCBI taxonomy): domain Eukaryota; kingdom Viridiplantae; phylum Streptophyta; class Magnoliopsida; order Asparagales; family Amaryllidaceae; genus Allium; species Allium cepa. Next base: position 340,953,481 of record CM060937.1, read on the forward strand.
AAATTTCAAAGGCCGAACTATGCTGAACTGTATAGTTTGGACTTCTTAATAAACTGACTATGCTGAACTAGCAAAACGGCAATAGTATAACTATTATATTTAACAAGAACAAGATAATTTAGTAAAGTTAAACATGTAGAATTAATCTTACAACAAATTTCTCAATATAATTTCAAAAATATTTTTTTCGAGCAATTGGAACGAGGACCCATTGAAGGGCAAGTCTCATGTTCTGTTAAAATTATATCGGAGGGCAGTATGTCTTTCATCATAGACAAACAATGGATAAATGAATCAGATCTAAGATCTACATACTATATAGACGGGGTGCAGAACTTCATTAGTTTTGTTGAAGAAAACGGTGGTAAGAAAGGATTGTATTTATGCCCTTGCACCCGGTGCAAAAATATGAAGACGATCAAATTAGATGACATTCATTTTCATTTCCTTAGATGGGGTATTATCCAATCGTATACAGCGTGGTATTTTCATGGGGAAAAAGGGGCGGAGATGGAAAAAGAGCAACCAGTTACTCATGGAAGAACTACTGCTGAGTCTGAACATATTAGGATGGAAGATCTGGTCAATGATGCAGATAGATTTCATCATTTTCAACCTACAAATTCGTTTTCTGATCATTCTAATGTTGGAGAGCAGTCTACTGATTATCCAGATTGGCAGGCCAATGAAAGTAAGAAGTATAAATCGCTTTTTGGTAGCGTAAAAGAGCCATTGTATCCTTCATGTTCAAAAGGGATTAGAAGCTGTATGCCATTGTGAAACTGAATAGCTTGAAGACCCAATATAGCTTTTCAGATAATGGTATGACTACACTTCTCGAACTAATAAAGGAGTTACTCTCCGAAGGTAACACGCTGCCAACAAAGTACTCCGACGTGAAGAAGATCATTAAGCAAGTTGGGATGAATTACAAAACTTATGATGCATGCATCAATGATTGCATATTGTATTGGAAAGATGATGCGAACAAAGTTTCTTGTACAAATTGCAAGGAACCAAGATATATGACATCATTAAACGAAGAGAGAAAATGCACCAAAGTACCTCGAAAGACATTAAGACATTTTCCTTTAATTTCTAGATTGAAGAGACTGTATACTGTACCATGGATGGCAGATGCGATGACCTGGCATGGTCGTGCCAAGTTTGATCCAACCGTAATGCGTCATCCATGTGACACTTCTTAATGGAAAGTCGTAGATTCATTTGATCAAACTTTTGCTGCCGAGACACGAAATGTCACACTTGGAATAGCAACAGATGGTTTCTGGCCACATGCTTCTCTCTCTAACCCTTACAGTTGTTGGCCAGTAATTGTAGTACCATATAATCTTCCTCCGTCTATGCGCATGAAAAGGGAGTTCTCAATGTTAACATTGTTGATTTCTGGGCCAAAACAACCAGGAAAGGATATTGATATTTATTTACAGCCGTTGATAGACGAGTTAAAGCAGTTATGGGAAGGAGTAGTTACATTTGACACGTTAAATAAATCTGAGTTCACAATGAGAGCTAGGGTGCTGGGGGCAATCCATGATCACCCTGCTTTTGGGACTTTATCGGGATGTACAACTCACGGTTACTTTGCATGTCCTGTTTGTGGGGAATACACTTGTTCTTATTATCTTCCTGAAAGTAAGAAGATGTGTTACATGGGATATCGAATGTTTCTTCCTAACGAACACAAGTTTCGATACGATAAGACAAATTTCAACAACAAACAAGAACTTCGTCGTTCTAAATGGCCATTGACTGGTTTTCAATTTGAAAAGAAAGTAGCGAATATCAAAATGAAAGTTGGTAGACAAAAAGAAGAAATTGGTCGAAAACGGAAAAAGTCAACCAATGAAGATGTTGACAATATGTCTGGATGGTATAGGAGGTCTATCTTTTTTGATTTACCATATTGGAAAGCAAATTTGGTCCGACATAATATTGATGTTATGCATACGGAGAAGAATGTCACAAAGCATCTCATCAGCACCATTATGGACCATAAAGATAAGTCAAAAGATGGCATCAATGCACGCAAGGATTTGAAAATCATGGGTATAAAACAAAAGTTGTGGGTGATGGAAGATCCTGAAACAAATAAAACAATCATACCAAAGACAACTTTCGCTTTGAGCAAAGAAGAAAAGATACAGTTTTGCACCATTTTGAAAAATCTGAAAGTGCCTAACAAATTTTCTTCTAACTTTCACAACAATGTGAGCATCAATCCTCCTGAACTAAGAAATATGAAGTCACATGATTACCATGTCATAATGCAGCATTTGCTTCCGGTATTGCTTCAACATTCTTATCCACAACATAAGGATTTACGAAATGCTGTTCATCGTATTAGTTTATTCTTTAACATTTTGTGTTCAAAGGTGATCAATAGGGAACATCTTTTAAAAGAAAAGGCTAGCTTAGTAGAAGCAATATGTGTTTTTAAAAAACATTTTCCACCTGCATTTTTTTATATCAGTGTCCACCTTATGGTTCATTTAGCCGATGAAGCATTGATTTGTGGCCCTGTCAGATATAGATGGATGTATCCATTTGAACGCTAAATTTCTAATTTCAGTTATGCACATCATTATTTCATATAAACAGCTACCGTCTACAGTATATAATTGATCACATTTATAGGTTGATGAAAACATATAAAGGATATGTGCGCAACAAAAGATACATTGAAGGGTGCATTGCAGAACGATATATCGTACAAGAAGCTAGTCTTTACTGCATGGAATATATGCCAAACGGAGGTGATGGCAATCATAAATTTACCCGCGAAGCGTTTTTAGACGAGGATGATGAGTTTGCTGGTGAGATACCTCTGGATAATGGTAAAGACATAACATTAACCCAAGTGCAGTTTGAACAGGTGCGTAGATGGGTCCTTAATAAGTACGATGGATTGGATGAATGGAAGAAGTAAGTTCACGAACTTGTTTGGAATTTTAATTTTTTTAATTCAATTTATGTATACATTTTGATATGTGTTTTTCGTAGGAGGTATAACTCCTATGTGAAAAGTACTAGATTTAAACCTAGAGGCAGGGCTACCACCGTGGAAGTAGTTCAAAGCTTTAATCTATGGTTACGTAATGAGGTTTAACTTCGTCTTAAGTATTCATGTGTTTATAAGTGTGCAATACACCTTTGTGACCATGCTTTTTTACTTATTAAAATTTATGTAGCTGTTAAAGACCATCGATGTTGATCCAACTCTGCGGCGGTTAGTGCACGGGCCGAAGTTCATAACGCGTAGTTATATGAAGTACCAAGTGAATGGATTTTCATTTTCCACGAAAAAGTACGAAGACCGTATGGTAACACAAAATAGCGGTGTATGCATAAGAGCAATTACAAAATTCAGAGCGAGTGGCAAGGATAAAAATTATAAGGAAGCAGAAACAACGTATTACGGAGTCATTCAACAGATACTTGAGTTGGATTACACTGACTTCAAACAAACAGTTTTTTATTGTGACTGTTGAATATGCGCTTATATGATTTTTGTTTGATGATAATAAACATATATACATTCGTTTAAATGTATTTGATAATATACTATTTATTTTCACAGATTAAATAAATATTTGCTGAATAAAATAAATAACACGGAATTTGAATTCAAACGAATATTTTATTCAAACAAATATTTATTACATCTTTGAAGAGTACAATTTCAAGCTCTCACTATAACTATACAACTTTGATTACAATTACATCACATTTCACATTTACAATTCACCTCACTACATATCACTCACACTCGTATTTTCAACTTCCTTCCAGTTAGAATCCAGAATCTGAGAAATCTGCAAAAATATAAACTAACGCAGTAAAATTGAAAAAGAAATATTTTTGCAATTCAAAAATAAAATATGGTTTTTGAAAATATGATTTGCCTCAGTTATTTGGGTTGTTCATCATCATTTATATTTGAATTCATCATACACGAACAACTTGTGACATACACAGTGTATTACTGTATATGACACAAGGCCGTGCACGCCGATATATACACTTGATTGATTTACAGGGACAGGTGAGCACAGGTCAAACCCAAATAAAAAACCGGGTTCAACACACGTGCAATAACATTGAAAATCACGACGCGAGCACAAGGTCAAACCCGAGTTGTGAAACTGGATTCAACACAGGTGCAAATTCAAAAATAAATTCGAATGCAATAAAATGGTCGGGAGTACACATGCCCAGACTCAAGCCAACATGAAACAAGACCAAGTCAGGCTACAACAGATGATCAACCTCAATGGACCAGTGATGCAACTAAGCACAAATCACTTACAACATGTATGCAGCCCAATAGACCAAAGTACAACATCACACAATCAAACTACAACAGGCCAGAGGTGAAAACAATACAATATTGAAGTGATGAAGTGCATATAAACAACTGCAACACACATGCACGACTTATGGCAGTGAAACTCAAGCAAGTCAGACCAACACTGCAACTCAAAATGAAACATGGCTGCAGTTACAAACTAGAATGAAAACTGTACTAATCCAGTTCCAACACAACATGAATCAGAGATTACAAATTCAAATGTGCAAATGCTAACCAGAGTAAAGTCCAACACAGTTACAACTGACTACATGCAGGAGAACAAATACAACACTACAGCCAACATGAATCAGAGATTACAAACTCGAGTGTGCAAGTGAACATGACAGGAAACAGTTCAATATGAACTGATGAAGCAGTACAAATGAACATGCAACCAGACCACAAAGACTCAAGTCTTAAATATGAAACAAGGTGCACAAGTCCAGCTACAAGTTACAGACATAACAGGTGAAGCATCACCAAAGACACAACAGATGCACATGGATGTCACAACAGATAATGATGCAAGTGTCGACCAAATACAAATACAAGCACCAAGTATACATGAAGCAATGGTCAAGTGAAGTCCAGGCCAAACCAACCAGAAGTTCAAAGCACTGGGTACATGAAGCAAACAACAACACGAATGCAAGTGCAGACAATAGCTACTCATTGTAACTCAGTAATACAAGGCAAACTGACAACAACAAACATGAATACAACTCGAATGAATGCATTGAACAAACATTAAACCAATTGCAACATCACTGATACTAGTGAAACAAGACACAACAGTGATCAGAAATGCAACAAAGTGAAATGGAGCTCACTGAGAATGCAATGCAGTACCAACCAGAAAAAGATGGCCAGAGACGAAATGATTCAAAGCCAAAAGTCAGCAGTAAAAAAATCTCACGAAATCAACACGGTCAAAGCAAATCAACGCAATTCAAGTGAGGATGAAAAATTGACCAAGTCACAAATCAACACCGTGATGAGCACGGCAATTCAAAGTCGTGGGGGGGTCGAACATCAAAAAAATACGATATTGAAAAAGTCAGAATTCATCGTAAACATCCAACAATAATCGAACGGCAACGCAAGAGATTTTGAAGAAATCAGACGAACGTGATTTTAGGAAATTGACTCCTATAAAAACCCTAATCATCATCGGCATTTGATCATCGAATTCCAGAAAGCAAAAATCAATAAAGCAAATAAAACAAATAATACCGATTCAGGGAGAGAATTTGATCAACGAAGCAGCCGCGTAAGGAACGAGGAATCAATCGATCAAGGCAACACGCAAAACATCACTGGATCAATCGAATTTAAGCTGGCGACTTCAAGCCCAAATTTCCAGAGCAAGAGGAACGAAAGCCCCAAATTTTTCACAAGCCCTAATTCAGTGCAAAGCCGCCATTTGTTCAAGCCAGAGAGAAGTATCGGGTCAACTAATAAAGAAAAGAAGGGCCGGCTTTGTTTATATTTATATTTATAGGGTTTTGATATAAAAAGGGGTTTTAGTTTTTATTTATAGGGCTTTTTTTTAGTTATTTTGAAATTGTTTTTAAATTTGTATCTAAATTTCAAACTGCTAATTTTCTAGTCGTGTGACTAGGAGACAAACTACGGTGTGTAGTTTGGGAATTCACAACTCGGTTGTTGAGTTGTGGCCAGGGTTTTGAGCGTAGAGTTAGGATAGTCAATAGCGGGTACAGCGAGTTTACGTGTGTAAGCGAGGGACTTTCTAATTTCTAGTAGAAACCTTGGGGGCAGCACGTAGGCAGGGTTTTGCCGAAGCTGGGTAAATTCTGTGTTGTTCTGTCTGCATTTTATTATTCTGCTATTTATTTCTGTGCTGGTAATATTCTATGATCTGTGTTAATATTAATTTATTAGCTTCTGCAATTAATTTTTATAATTAACACTATCACCCTATTCACCCCCCTCCCCTCTAGGGTGAAATCGATCCTACAAGTGGTATCAGAGCTAGGAATAGAAGTCAACATTTGTTTTAAAATTTTTTTTTGAAAAAATCAGTTTTTGTTTTAAAAAATTTGAATTTTTAAAATGGCTTCTTTTAATAATGCTTTTGCAGAAGGTCAATCCATAGTTAGACCACCAATGTTCAATGGTGAATATGCTTTTTGGAAAAATAGGATGAAATTTTTTTTGAAAACCATTGACGCTTGGGATATTGTTGAGACAGGTTATAGAATACCAACTATAACTGTAGATGATCAGGAAATAGAGAAACCAAAGGAACAATGGACGGAACTAGAAAATAAATTACAGAATACTAATGCCAAAGCTATGAATTCTATTATCTGTTCATTAGATCAATTTGAATTTAATCGTGTCTCACATTGTCTAACTGCGCAGGAAATATGGCACATACTAGAAGTGACTCACGAAGGAACATCTCAAGTCAAAGAATCTCGTCTTGCCATGCTAAGCAGCGAATACGAGAACTTTACAATGGCGAGAGAAGAAAATGTCAAAGAGATGTACGGACGACTTTCCAATATCGTATACGAATCAAAAGCTCTCGGAAAAACATACACCGAATTGGAAATAGTCCGAAAAATCTTCAGAGTCCTTCCACGAAGCTTTGAAGCAAAAGTAACTGCCATTCAAGAATCGAAAGATTTAAAACAACTCAAAGTCGAAGAACTCATCGGAAATCTCACCACTTATGAGCTAGAAATGAAATTCAAGGAAGAGCGTGAAGGTGGAGATACTCGAAAGAAATCAATAGCTCTCAAAGGAACAACTGAAAGTGATGATGATAATGATGATGATGATGATGGAGCAGCAGAGCTGGCACTACTAATAAAGAAATTCAAAAGGTGGAATCGCAAATACGGAAATCCAGCTCGAAATCATGAATTGAAAAGCAGAATAGGCAAAGCACTAGACAACCCAGAAGAACAGAAAATCATCTGTTACAAATGCAACAAACCCGGCCATATCAAGCCACAATGTCCTCAAAAACGATCAAATCAAGGAAAAAAACTAAAGAAGAAAAGCTTTGCGGCTACTTGGGATGAAACTGACGAAGATGAAAGTGATAACACCGAGAGTGAGAGTGAAAAAGCAAACATGTGCCTTCATGGTGAAGTTACAGACAGTGATGACGACGAGCCAAGCGAGGTATCAAAACTCACTCATTCTGAATTACTAATTTATTTCCATGAAGTAAATGGCTGTTATGAACGACTTAGGGAAAAATATGCTAAACTTGAATCTCAAAAGGATACTTTGATAGAATGCAATAAACAACTTGATCAATTAGTTAAGAACTATCAATGTAGAATCCCTAAGTGTGATAAGTGTCCAACATTCGAAGAAGAAATTAAAAAATCGAAAATCAATATAAAATCACTTGAAAATGAAATTCTGATTTTAAAAGAGAATGAAAATACTAGAAGAGAGATTTCTATTAAAAAATGCACACAGTTGTTAAACGAAAATGAATCTCTCAAAACACAAGTCCAACAACTGTCAACAACCTTAGATAAATTTTCAAAAAGTGAAAAATCGTTGAATATGCTATTAGGAAAGCAAACTGTTAATATGGTTAGACAAGGACTTGGATATAATAATTCGAAAATTGTTGAAAGCAATATTAATCAAGTTAATTCTATATGCACAATTTGTAGAAAATTTGGACACAATCACAATAATTGTTGGTATAGACCCAAACATATGAAAACTATACCGATTTGGGTTTCAGAAGGCACAAATATAAAATCTCTCAAAGTTAAACAAATTTGGGTGCCGAAGGGAACAATTATAAATAGTTTTGGGTATCCACAAAATTATCATTCTAAATATTTTGCCACTAACAATCATGGACCTATAAAAACAAATAGGTCACTAAACTCTCTTCTCGTGTAGGTATGCTGGCAGGCTAAGGAACAACAGCAATGGTACTTGGATTCTGGCTGTTCCAGGCACATGACAGGCGATAAATCGAAGTTCCTTAGCCTAGAAAAGTACAAAGGTGGCAGAGTCATAATGGGGAACAATGACAAGTGTAAAATTGTCGGTAATGGTAAAGTAGGTAACAATACATTTACCTTGAATGATGTTCTATATGTTGAAAATCTACACCACAATTTGATATCAATCAGCCAGCTATGTGATAAAGGTATGAATGTTATCTTTGATTCTGACTTGTGCAAAATTGTTGACAAATCATCAAAAGAAATCTTATTTTCAGGAAAAGGGAAAGGTAATATATATTCTCTATCTTTTGATGATCTCATCCTCTCTAAATGTTTGGTAGCTAAGGATATAGAAGTGAATTTATGGCATAGACGTTTAGGGCATGCTAGTATGAACTTATTAAACAAATTAAAAAGGAAAAGTTTGGTAAGAGGGTTGCCATCACATGAGTTTGAAACTGAAAACATTTGTAAAGCATGTACTTTGGGAAAACTTAAAAAAATCATCGTTTCATGCCAAAAACAATGTACGCACTTCTAGAGTTCTTGAACTAGTTCATATGGATCTATTTGGACCTAATGACATTGCTAGCTTAGGAGGTAAGAAATATTGCTTTGTGTTAGTTGATGATTACTCAAGATATACATGGGTATATTTCTTGGCTAAAAAATCAGAAACTTGTTCATACTTCACAAGATTCGCAAAATTTGTGCAAAATGAAAAAGAAGTCTCTATTGTTTCGTTAAGAAGTGATCCTGGTGGAGAATTTGAAAATTATGAATTTGAAACTTTCTGTGATGAAAACGGAATCAAACATGAGTTCTCTGCTCCACGTACTCCACAACAAAATGGGGTAGTTGAGAGAAAGAATCGAACTTTACAAGAATTGGCTTGGTCTATGTTAAATGAATATGAACTACCTCTGCATCTCTGGGCAGAAGCAGTAAATACAGCATGTTATGTAATGAATAGAGTTATCATTAGACCGATTCTTAACAAAACCCCCTATGAGCTATGGTTCAACAAAAAACCAAACATCGCTTACTTCAAAGTGTTTGGATGTCCTTGCTATATTCTTAATACAGGTGATCAGTTAGGAAAATTTGAAGCAAAGGCTGATGATGGCATCTTCATGGGTTACTCTTCGAGAAGCAAAGCTTATAGAGTCTACAATAAAAAGACTAAAACAATCGTAGAGTCAATCAATGTGAAATTTGATGAAGGCATTGACGATCAGGATACATCCAAAAGCAACGTTGAAGAGGAGAAAGAAAAAGATGAGTTCGAAAAACCAAAAGAAACTGCTGATGCTAGAGAAACTACCACAACTCAAGAAGTCCGAAGAAATCTAGATCCAGAAAAGCTGAAACACAAAACAGACCATCCACCAGAATTGGTAATTGGAAACCCTATAGCAGGTATACAAACTCGTTCATCCTTTAAAAATCTATGTGATCTGTGCTTATATAGTGGATTTATTTCAGAAATAGAACCAAATAACATAGATTCAGCCCTTAATGATGAAAACTGGTTCATGGCCATGCAAGAAGAGCTAAATCAGTTTGAACGAAATAATGTTTGGAGTCTAGCACCTAGACCTAGTTATAGGAACAAAATGGATTTTTAAAAATAAATATGATGAATCTGGAAATATAATTAGAAATAAAGCTAGATTAGTTGCTAAAGGATACAATCAAATTGAAGGAGTTGACTTTGATGAAACTTTTGCGCCTGTAGCTAGACTAGAATCAATTAGAATATTGTTAGCTTTTGCTTGTTACAAAGGATTTAAACTAAGACAAATGGACATTAAGAGTGCTTTTCTTAATGGAATTTTAAAAGAAGATGTGTTTGTTGAACAACCAGAAGGTTTTGAAAGTCATGAATATCCAAACCATGTATACAAACTAAAGAAGGCATTATATGGATTAAAACAAGCTCCCAGAGCTTGGTATGAATGTCTTACTTCTTATCTCCTTGAAAATGGGTTCAAAAAGGGATGTGTAGATACCACACTATTTCTGTTGCATGAAAACGATGATCTTTTGATTGTTCAAATATATGTTGATGACATCATTTATGGTGCTACTAACAAGTTATTGTATGAGAAATTTGAAAAAGTCATGCAGGAAAAATTCGAAATGAGCTTGGTTGGAGAGTTAAAATTCTTTTTAGGATTTCAAATCCAACAAAGCAAAAAAGGCACATTCATTTCTCAAACAAAATATATTAGGGAACTTGTCAACAAATTTGGATTGAAAGATGCTAAACCAGCAAGAACTCCCATGAGTACAACACTTAAACTTGACAAGGATGAAAAGGGTAAGACAGTTGATCAAAAGCAGTACAGAGGTATGATTGGATCACTCCTTTATCTTACCGCCTCTAGACCTGACATCATGTTTTCTGTCTGCTTATGTGCGCGTTTTCAATCTAACCCAAAAGAATCTCATTTAAAAGCTGTTAAAAGAATTATAAGATATTTGTTGCACACCCCACGATTTGGTCTTTGGTATCCATCAAACGATAATTTTGAATTGAAAGGTTTTTCAGATGCTGATTATGCTGGAAATTTGGTTGATAGAAAAAGTACTAGTGGAGCATGTTTTATGTTAGGACATTCATTAGTTGCATGGTCGAGTAGAAAACAAAATTGTATTGCATTATCCACAACAGAGGCAGAGTATATTGCTTTGAGCGGTTGCTCTGCTCAAATCTTATGGATGATACAAACTTTGCATGACTATGGCCTAAATTTTAAACGTGTACCACTAATGTGTGATAGCAAAAGCGCAATTGATATCACAAATAATCCTGTACATCACTCGCGAACAAAACATATAGATGTTAGACATCATTTTATTAGAGATCATATTTCCAAAGAAAATATCTGCATAAATTTTATTTCAACTGATTCTCAATTGGCAGACATCTTTACAAAACCCCTACCAGAAAATAGTTTTTGTAAACTACGACTCAGTCTAGGTGTTTTAGAAATTTGCTGAATACTTAACATTTTTTTTCTCCCTACAAATCATCGAAGAAATAAATAGTGATTGAAAAATTGATGAGTATTGATATTTATCATATATTATTACTCGAGACGGTATAATTAGTAAAAATTTTCAAATTAAACAAGAGTCATAAATTTTTTTTGTTGGTAAAAAATTCCATGACCATCTCGATTTCTATCATATTTCTAACGACCATCACTCATCAAAATTCTATATAATTTGTCGATGTGTGGTATTTTAAACAGGAATCGTTCGTTTTTCATTTTCACATTTTTTTAAAAATAAAAAATAAAAAAAAAATAAAACAAATAACAAAAAATAAATAAATACCAAAGTATTCACTCTCATTTAAAAGTCCTCACGGTTATGCATGGGTGAATTACTTGGAATTTGTTATGTGCTTCCATGCTCATTTAAAAGTCCTCACGGTTATGCATGTATGGAACGCATATCAAAAGTTGATTTTTTTTTAAAAATAAACAAGTTGATTCTAATCCCATTTAAAAGTCCTCACGGTTATGCGTGGTTAGAAGATACTTGAATTCATTTTTTTTAAAATAAAATTGGAATACTACTAATCTCATTTAAAAGTCCAAACGGTTATGCATGGTTAGTAGATATTCAAATTCCTGATATAAATATACCACAAATATACACAACTGTATAGTTTTATATGATGATATCATTCCTATCATTCTAAAAGTGGAATATGCGCCTAACAAAATATTTATGATTTTTGTTTGATTTTTTTGAAATTTAATATTTATATTCAATTGAGTTTTAATGTTGGATTAATATCAATTACTTTATCTCTATTTTCCCTAACACTATTATTCTTTTGCTGATAACAAAAGGGAGAGAGAAAAGTTAAGATTTTGTCAAATAAAATCAAGCAAAGGTCAAATAATTTTCTATTTGCATCTAGACTCATTTGCATATTTTTATTTGTATGCATATATGTAGGGGGAGTTTTGTGTAGAAAGGAAGCATTTAAATAGGGGGAGCAATTGGGATATGTCAATGATCAAATACATTTAACATATTCAAAATCTTAAATATATGTTTGTTATCATCAAAAGGGGGAGATTGTTGAATATGCGCTTATATGATTTTTGTTTGATGATAATAAACATATATACATTCGTTTAAATGTATTTGATAATATACTATTTATTTTCACAGATTAAATAAATATTTGTTGAATAAAATAAATAACATGGAATTTGAATTCAAACAAATATTTTATTCAAACAAATATTTATTACATCTTTGAAGAGTACAATTTCAAGCTCTCACTATAACTATACAACTTTGATTACAATTACATCACATTTCACATTTACAATTCACCTCACTACATATCACTCACACTCGTATTTTCAACTTCCTTCCAGTTAGAATCCAGAATCTGAGAAATCTGCAAAAATATAAACTAACGCAGTAAAATTGAAAAAGAAATATTTTTGCAATTCAAAAATAAAATATGGTTTTTGAAAATATGATTTGCCTCGGTTATTTGGGTTGTTCGTCATCATTTATATTTGAATTCATCATACACGAACAACTTGTGACATACACAGTGTATTACTGTATATGCCACAAGGCCGTGCACGCCGATATATACACTTGATTGATTTACAGGGACAGGTGAGCACAGGTCAAACCCAAATAAAAAACCGGGTTCAACACACGTGCAATAACATTGAAAATCACGACGCGAGCACAAGGTCAAACCCGAGTTGTGAAACTGGATTCAACACAGGTGCAAATTCAAAAATAAATTCGAATGCAATAAAATGGTCGGGAGTACACATGCCCAGACTCAAGCCAACATGAAACAAGACCAAGTCAGGCTACAACAGATGATCAACCTCAATGGACCAGTGATGCAACTAAGCACAAATCACTTACAACATGTATGCAGCCCAATAGACCAAAGTACAACATCACACAATCAAACTACAACAGGCCAGAGGTGAAAACAATACAATACTGAAGTGATGAAGTGCATATAAACAACTGCAACACACATGCACGACTTATGGCAGTGAAACTCAAGCAAGTCAGACCAACACTGCAACTCAAAATGAAACATGGCTGCAGTTACAAACTAGAATGAAAACTGCACTAATCCAGTTCCAACACAACATGAATCGGAGATTACAAATTCAAATGTGCAAATGCTAACCAGAGTAAAGTCCAACACAGTTACAACTGACTACATGCAGGAGAACAAATACAACACTACAGCCAACATGAATCAGAGATTACAAACTCGAGTGTGCAAGTGAACATGACAGGAAACAGTTCAATATGAACTGATGAAGCAGTACAAATGAACATGCAACCAGACCACAAAGACTCAAGTCTTAAATATGAAACAAGGTGCACAAGTCCAGCTACAAGTTACAGACATAACAGGTGAAGCATCACCAAAGACACAACAGATGCACATGGATGTCACAACAGATAATGATGCAAGTGTCGACCAAATACAAATACAAGCACCAAGTATACATGAAGCAATGGTCAAGTGAAGTCCAGGCCAAACCAACCAGAAGTTCAAAGCAGTAGGGTACATGAAGCAAACAACAACACGAATGCAAGTGCAGACAATAGCTACTCATTGTAACTCAGTAATACAAGGCAAACTGACAACAACAAACATGAATACAACTCGAATGAATGCATTGAACAAACATTAAACCAGTTGCAACATCACTGATACTAGTGAAACAAGACACAGTAGTGATCAGAAATGCAACAAAGTGAAATGGAGCTCACTGAGAATGCAATGCAGTACCAACCAGAAAAAGATGGCCAGAGACGAAATGATTCAAAGCCAAAAGCCAGCAGTAAAAAAATCTCACGAAATCAACACGGTCAAAGAAAATCAACGCACTTCAAGTGAGGATGAAAAATTGACCAAGTCACAAATCAACACCGTGATGAGCACGGCAATTCAAAGCCGTGGGGGGGTCGAACATCAGAAAAATACGATATTGAAAAAGTCAGAATTCATCGCAAACATCCAACAATAATCGAACGGCAACGCAAGAGATTTTGAAGAAATCAGACGAACGTGATTTTAGGAAATTGACTCCTATAAAGACCCTAATCATCATCGGCATTTGATCATCGAATTCCAGAAAGCAAAAATCAATAAAGCAAATAAAACAAATAATACCGATTCAGGGAGAGAATTTGATCAACGAAGCAGCCGGGTAAGGAACGAGGAATCAATCGATCAAGGCAACACGCAAAACATCACTGGATCAATCGAATTTAAGCCGGCGACTTCAAGCCCAAATTTCCAGAGCAAGAGGAACGAAAGCCCCAAATTTTTCACAAGCCCTAATTCAGTTGCAAAGCCGCCATTTGTTCAAGCCAGAGAGAAGTATCGGGTCAACTAATAAAGAAAAGAAGGGCCGGCTTTGTTTATATTTATATTTATAGGGTTTTGATATAAAAAGGGGTTTTAGTTTTTATTTATAGTGCTTTTTTTTATAGTTATTTTGAAATCGTTTTTAAATTTGTATCTAAATTTCAAACTGCTAATTTTCTAGTCGTGTGACTAGGAGACAAACTACGGTGTGTAGTTTGGGAATTCACAACTCGGTTGTTGAGTTGTGGCCAGGGTTTTGAGCGTAGAGTTATGATAGTCAATAGCGGGTATAGCGAGTTTACGTGTGTAAGCGAGGGACTTTCTAATTTCTAGTAGAAACCTTGGGGGCAACACGTAGGCAGGGTTTTGCCGAAGCTGGGTAAATTCTGTGTTGTTCTGTCTGCATTTTATTATTCTGCTATTTATTTCTGTGCTGGTAATATTCTGTGATCTGTGTTAATATTAATTTATTAGCTTCTGCAATTAATTTTTATAATTAACACTATCACCCTATTCACCCCCCTCTAGGGTGAAATCAATCCTACAGTGATTGGGTAAAAGTCGAGGATAAGGTCAATGGTTGCAAAATAGATCCCATTTCAAACCTCATCATGGTAAATTTAGGGAAATTGAAGAACAAAAATAACGTGAATAACGAGCCATTTATTCTTGCATCAGAAGCGAGTCAAGTTTTCTACTCAAAATATTTAAAAAATAACATATGGTCTGTGGTCTTGCCTACACCAAAACGGTTGACTACAAATGTGGATGACATTGAGTTCCCTACCGTCTATCAATCAGCTATTGAAGACAGTGAAAAATTAGAAGACCATACCAAATCCATATGTTAACTTATTAGTATTCGTACATCACATGATTGTGTGTCTGTATATTTTTAATTGCACGATTGTGTGTATGTATGGTTTTGAATATTTTATACATTCCAATGCAATTCCAGGTGTTGTCACTTAATAATTTTGTATGTGCAAGTGTGTTATATTATGGAGTGTTGACATTGATACATTGATACATGTATAATTATTATCGTGACTTATTAAAATAATTAGTAATATTATATTTTGTAGGAAACTATGTCAGAAAATCCACCATTTTCACATTCGTCATGTTCAAAGGCGAAGAAAGTTTATCAAAACTTACTTGGTATTCCGGTCTCAGATAACGCTGGAAAAATCGCTATTATGCTCGGTAAACTAGTAAGAGCTCATGTGCCGATATCATATATAAGTTGGAATAAAGTACCTAGAATATACAAGGACAACGTTTGAAACGAATTGGTGGTAAGTATCCTTATATGTTTGACAACAACTATTTCATTCAATAGACTTATGGTTTCAACTCTTTGCACAACACATAATTTAATATATTTTTTGCAGAAAATTTATGAGCTCAATCCGCTTTCAAAGGAAATGCTTTTAAAGAGAATGGTCGAGGCTTTTAGGAGATGCAAGAAAAACTTGAGAGCAATTTATTATGACCCTTTCAACAATGACGAAGAACGGTTGAAAAATTGCCCATCTACAGTTGCTCAAGAAGATTGGGCAGAGTTCGTAAAAAATGAAGCAACGCCTGAAGCGAGCGGAAGAAGGGAGGTAGGCAAAAAGAACAGAGCATTGCTCAGTTACGCTCATCATGCAGGACATAAAAGTCACGCTAAAATAGAACAAGAAATGGTAATTTATATTCATTTTCATTCAAATGATTTACACATTGTGATTGGATATTCATGTCGTTGCATCAACTTGTATTGCAGATCGTTGCTAGTCCATCAACAAATATCAGTCGTCGTCAAGTATGGGAGAAGACATACAGGAAAAAAGATGGTAGCATATCGGATGCCACTTCTTCATACTTTGTAAGTTAAACAAATATAACTTGCATATTCTTTAAAATTCGTTATTCATGTAAGTATTATCATATTACAGGATCAAATTGCGAAAGCGAAGGAAAAGATCACTGATAGTGATGAAGAAAAATTGACAGTGGATGAAGACATCTTATCACAAGTGCTTGGTAAGGATGCAAGGGGTAGGAGCCGCGGTGTTGGGACCGTTATACCAAAGACTAAAGTTAAGGCTTGTGCCATTGCACAGAAACGACTCCGACATGTTCATGGCGAGCAGGATGAGTTGAAAATGAGGGTGGGAAGTTTGGAGGGTACAGTGGGAAATTTGTCTGGGCAAATGGAGGTTTTGATCAACATGGTGGGTAATATTGAACAAGGAATTCGTGCACCGGTCAATTCTTCTGATGGAGGACGCGCCACACAATTCAATGCTCCTGAATTCATTGCTTCGCAGTTCCAGGATTCGACCAATGTTACGAACAATCAAAAATGTGAAATCCTCAACTCTGATTTAGAAGTAATAGGAACGGGTATTTTTAACATCTAAACATTTATGACATAATAAGTAGAAAACTTAAATAATAATAAATATTTCCTTTTATTGCAACATGTACTATATGCCGAGATTCTACATTGTCCAACATCCATGGGAAATCTGTATCATCCACACATGAAAAAATGGCGTTGGACAGTATATTGCTACCAGATGAGAGAACCATCAAAATGAATCATCAATTTGCAGAGACCTTTGCTGATGTTGAAGTGGGTGGATATATGTGCCATCCGAAGTGTCTTATTCGATATCTCTAGATGATAGAGCAGGTATATTTACTGTTATGACCATACGTTTATGTACAACTTTGTTTGCATTGACATGATTCATACTATAATATTTTCTTTTCATAGTTTCAATATTTTCTTTTAACATGTAGGTTAGATTATACTACTCACAGTCAAATTTCAGATTTCGCATTATATTTGTAAATGGTATTAGAATGAACTGCTTTTGGATTTGACCAAAATTTACATTGACTTGCCAACCAACATGCGAATGAACTCGAGTATGTGGCTCTGTCAGTAAGAAAGAATAAACCAAACTCGTTACTTGAAATAATAGAATACATCATAGCATGTCAGATAGCAGAAACTCCTACCGTAGCTTTCTCTTGGGTCATGTTAGTGGTGCGCATTTCAGTGCAAGTGAGTGTGCAGCAGCATGCGTATCCATGTGTAACTTAGTGTAGCATGTTATGTGCCGTTGTGTTTAGGTGAGAACTATAGTCGACGAGTGTATGAGAATAGGTTGTGGGCTATGTTATGCGATTGTTTTTTGCACTCACATTAGTGTAGCATGTTATGTGCCGTTGTGTTTAGGTGAGAACTATAGTCGACGATTGTATGAGAATAGGTTGTGGGCTATGTTATGCGATTGTTTTTTGCACTCACATCTATGCCTAATTCTTGCTTATTCCAGTCGTAGGTTATAAATCCAAATTGAGTATATGTGCATCTCTGTCCATTTATATACGCTACTGCTTTAATAAGTAAGCTATTGTACACACGTTTGTGCCGCTGCTTACGTAAATATAAGAATAACGAGTGTATGGGCTATGGCTTTCGGGTGTGGTGTATTCTTGAGTAGCATGGACCTATATCCATGTGTGTACTTTTGATATTGTCCTGAAAGTTGGGTAACACTTGGATATGATATCTTATTGGAATTACCCAAGCAGTTTCGTTGTCTTCAGACTTAGCACAACCACCCTTCTATACAAGTGACAACATATAAGGGAATTTAAGTTGTATTGAACCGTCGCTCCTCTCCTAAATATTATTAAAGTTTCAGACACCTTAATAATAATACTGTAATATTAACCACATCAACAAATTGCATTACTGCTATGTATTTTATTCTTGTTCTAGTTTGTAACCTGTAAATCTAATACTATTATAGTGCATAATCATAGCTCTGGCTTATGCATGTAATCCTGAACCATGCATGCATTAATAAGTGCTGGGTGAGTTTATGGGTGCTATACGTGTTATGGTGGGGGTGGGTGTGTGTTAATATGTGAAGCGTGCTATGTGCTTTAACTTGTGTTATGTGTTTATATGTATTGAGCGAGTTGCGTTATTATGTGTGCCTAAGATAATATATTGTGTGAGTGAGATAATATATGTTGTGCCTTGTACTTAGTTGCTGTAAATACCTTGGGAACTTGCCCTTGCATTGCTTTGAACCTTTCATGTTTTGGTCTTATTAGTTTGACCATTTTGTTGTACAAAATTGCTATCATACTGCATCTTGTTCCCTTGTCATATCTAAAGATGTACTAATATATATATATATATATATATATATATATATATATATATATATAGAGTTAACTCTTAAAACTAAAGATGTACTAATATTTTGTAATGCTTGCGTAGATGTTTTGGGCTGGAGGAGTTAGCTCTTTGGCTTTGCATTGTGCAGTGGCTGCCGTAACAACACAGTATAACAGAGGCTTGTTGTGTATTTGTATTATGTAGTAATGTGATACATTTGTATTATTGTTGTGTATTTGGATCTTGGTACTGGAGCGATAGTGTTTTCTAGTATCCGCTACTGCGATACATTAATGTGCTAGATGCTAGTATGTAGTATTTTTCGTATTATGTAATGATAATGTTAAGTTACTACGCACTGCAATGCGGATTATTGAATCATTTGAATGTGCACTGTCTATAATATTATTTGTTTTGATGTCTCGGAATGATTATTGATTATATATTGGATATGAATGGGTCTATAATATTATATATTGGATATGAATAGGTCTATAATATTATATATTTGATATTGATTATATATCTATATCTAATTGACTAATTAAATACGACTTTTAGCAGTATCTAGTTGATTCATTAGACGCTGTCTATTTGTCAATTAGATACGGCTTCTGACCGTATCTAATGTGTCAATTAGATACACCTAATGACCGTATCTAATTGGCTCATTAGATACGGCTAATAGCCGTATCAAAATATTAAGCTCAGCATATTTTGATACGGCTTTTAGCCGTATCTAAAAAGTTTAGATACGGCTTTTAGCCGTATCAAAATATCGTTTATGGTGTAGTGCTAGGGAGGAATTCCGTATATTTTGGCACACCTGGAAAGAATATTACACATTTGTCCGTACTACGATCAATTATGCAGACATTATGAGGTGGCTAAATTACCCGACGACGACAAATTTCCGTCCTAACCGTTTCTAGCTTGTTCGCATTGTTTATGTACTCATTTTCGATATAAAAATATTGCAGTACATAAGTTTTTATTTTAAAATGCAGCGTATCGATTATTTTTAATTCAGTATTTATTTTGCATTAGGTTATAACTTATTACTAGTTATTCTACACTATTTAAAATTAGGGCCGGCTCAAAGAAATTGGTTGCCTGGTCTATTGTTTAATAAAAAACAAGTTTATTAGTAAGAAAATGAAATGGTTGACCATGGAGATTGAACCTTCATCATGAACCAAACAAATTGAAGTGAAATCACCAAACTATACTAGCATTTTGTCACATGTTGCTGTTTTATATCTAGAATTTTCAAATTAGCCCGAAAGAATTTGATGTTCTCTTCGACATCATTGGATAGAGAAAGTCTGAGCAAACTACTCCTAAGGCTGGACCTGTTAAAAACAAATAAAAACAAAAAATACAAATAAATACATACAATTGCTTTTTTCTCGCAACTTTTTTGGAGTAAACAAAAAAGAAACATGTTACCTTAACCTACTGTTTTTCAAAATACCCTTTGGTTTAACAAAAAACTGACTGTATCACTAATCTTTTGTTATCTATATTTTGACGGGTCTGATTATTAATTTTGTTTTAAACCTCAGGACCGACCTGGCATCATCGATTCCAACAATAAAGACAAATTTGGAAAAACTAAAAGGCATAAAGCCATTCGATGTATTTGTATAAATTCTCCATATTTCATAACATGTCTCACCGAAACCACTTATTTCAGATATTTCTTTTCTTCTTTATTGCTTCAGTGATGGCGAGTTTCATTTGAACCATTTTTTCCCTACGTTTATTCAGTTTAAAAGCAAGGTAAATTGTTCTAATCGTTTTTCCTTTTCATTTGCAGGGAAGTAACGTGGTAGCTATAAAAACTGAAGCCCGTGGGTACCTCACCAGTAACTATTGGAATAAGGAAACGTTCAAAGAATGGGACGAAGGAGCGTGCGAGAAAATGCTATATATTATTGTGTCACATTCATCTGCAGGCATAAATTCACTACAATTTGTTTACCAAGACGGGTGCGGAAAGATTGTTACTTCACCCGCTCATGGTGGCGGAGGCGATAAACTCGATATGGTTGCTAAATATATACTTGTTTCATTCTAATAGTTCATTCAATGTGTTCTTGTGAGATTTAAAGACCATGGAACTTTAAATTTGAATTCACTAATATTAGTTTTATTCATTCATATGCTGTTTACAGATAGAAATAAAGAGCCCAATAACTAAAATATCAGGAGTATATGGAGGTTGGAATGGCCAATCCATTTCAAATCTGATTATTGACTCAGATTTTCGTTTTTATTAGCGCTATGCTTAAACTTGGTCTTTGTTATGAAGATGAAGAATTTTGTGTTTTGGATATTTTTGTTTTGATAATATTAATTTCAAATATTGTATCCACCTTATTTTTGAACTAACATTGATTATATGCATATATATTTGATATTTTTACCAAGCAAGAAGATGTTTTGTTGAACGCCAACAACATCTCGACTAGCTAAATCAGTAATGTTACTGATGTTGCTACTTCACTTAAGTGGTTTCTTGGATTACCATCATCTAGAAATTCGCTGTAGATTCGGGCCACGTGGAAATGATCCAAGCCCATTTTTCTTGGCAAATATATTCGAAATGGTTTGTTGCGTGACACCAAAGCCTCTTGTATAGGATACTTAAGAATTAACTCGCTTACATTTAAAGTCATTACAGACTTCTTCCATGCAATCTTTTTTTCTTTTAACCTAAATCTAAGTTGGGTGGGCTTTCTACGTGGTAGCAAGAGGCCTGCATGAAGTTTAATATGATTTTTACGTAAACCACACTAGAAAAACTCTATACATATATTTCAGAAACCTTTTCTTTATTCTGAATTATTTTTCTAATTAATTGTTATATATTTGAATATTAGAAAATAAAATTAGACAATGAAATCTTTCCGTCAATCCCAGGAAATCTATTTATATTCTCCATATGACGCCAGGAATTGGATGGAGTTAGGTCAGTCTGTATTTGCTGTAAGAGCACGCTGACGGTACTCATTCATTGGAATTTGTAGGTGCATTGTTAATGTTTACATACAGGTGGAAAATCAGCCGACTACCATTCTGTTAAAAAAAATGTGACTGGAGACAAGTTTTTGGGTTGGGCCTGCCACAATTTACAATTTTGCCTCTTTGAATTCAAAACGAGAAACTACTTCTTAGAGCAACTCCAACAGATGTAGAAATCTCGAATCTGTACCCACAGGAGTTCACAGCAGAGCACGAGAATTCTTAAGAGTGCGGAAAGGTGGGGCTGTGGTGTGAGAATTGGAGATTCGGTGAGGCGCTTGTTTAACAGGCGTCTGAGGGTGAGGTGCCTGTTTAACAGGCGCCTATTAAACAGACGCCCACTTATTTTCCCTCCAACGGCCATTTTCTTCCTTCAAATAAAGCTCCTCATTCTTTTTCCATTCACAACCAATTTGTTTCATCCATTACAGTTTTTTACTGTCACCGGTCTCAACTGAAAATGTACTTCGATTTCAACATCGATGCTGCAAGGTCCAGTTTTGAAGACTACGACTTATAAGACGTTACGGCTCCGATTGAGGAAGAAGTAACTAATGCAAGTTGAAGCGCTGCGGAAAACTACGATCTTTGCTACATTTAATGTGTCCTCTCGATCGATCCTAATCGAGAGACCGATCAAAGAGGTGAGTCTTTTTGGAGCAAAATTACTAATTGCTACAATCGGAAGAACATCGATCGGAAAAGAACGCAATCTTTAGTCAAAAGTCATTATGGAAAAATAAATCGCCAAACGCAAACGTTCGATTCTCAAATGTTCAAACTAAAGCAAACGAATGTGGATTTGGAAATGAAACGCATTTGATAAGCTTTAATATAATATCATTGTTCTACTTTTTATCATAGTTTTCTAATTATACTAATTATTATTTTTAACAGAGAATGGTCGCAAACAAATTGTTCAAACAAAACTATAAACCTAATAGTAAACAGCACCACATTTTTATCAGTTCATGCATGTTTATGACATGTTGGTCGAACACGTTAAATGGAAATCATCGCTTCAGAAAACCGTTCAACAAGTTCAATCAAACAGTGGTCGGGTAAAACGCCTAGAGTTGGAGAAAGCTCTAGTCCTAGGGAATCGCAAGAAAGCTACGGTTTAGGATCAGAACAAGACCCAATCCCAACCGAAGATCATTTTGTTAGGCCACTGGAAGAAAAAGCGGCCAAAAAGAAGCAGACTGCTGGAGCAGATCAAGTAGAATTAAAAAAATCCTGCTTGAATCCGAAGATAGATTTGACCGGGCAATGGACACTCGAGCAATTCAACACCAAGAAAAGTTATCAAGAATGGATCAACTTGCTGGAAACCGGCAAAGAGATGAAAATGCAATAATGTTCAGGGATACGTCACACATGTCTGCAGAACAACTGCAGTATACGGAGCAAAGAAGGAGAGAAATTATGAGGCGTAGACTTGAAGAGGGTCATTAAATGAATTACCGTTTTTACAACCTTTGTATCTTTTAATTACCGTTATTTGTATTGTGTTCTGAATGCAAGCAATTATTAATATAAGTATTTACATTGAAACTGCATTACATTGAAAAAATATTATAACAACATTACGGTAATTAAACATAAGCAGATTAAAATAACAATAATAAGTAACAACAACATAAACAACAGTAGGAAAAGTAAGAACAGTAATATAGTTTCAGTGATTTCTAGGAAACCTTCAAAGATGATCCGTGAGATCATTTTGCAGTCTTCGATGCAGTTGAACACTACGGTAGGACATTTGGTTTTCTACATGAAACTCGAGTTCTAGTGCGCTTCTAATCATATCGTTTCGCCAAACAGGTGGTGGTGTTTGAGCACTCTCGTAGAAGTAATCTTCTTCCATGTCTCTTTCATCCTCTATAATCATATTATGTAAAATAATACAAGTGTATATTATTTTGGTCATTTAACTGGTGACCAAAGTCTGCATGGATTACTGACTATGGCAAATCTAGACTGAAGAACCCCAAATGCTCTTTCAACGTCCTTCCTCTGGCCTTCTTGCGTCGTTGCAAACTTTGATTGTTTATTGTTTTGTGGATTAGGAATTGTCTTGACAATGGTACTCCATTTAGGATATATACCATCGCCAAGATAATATTCATGATCATACGTGTTACCTCCTAAAGTAAAGGTACAAGGAGTTGATCTACCGTTTGCTAAATCATTAAACAACGTAGATCCTTCGACTACTTAAGGTCATTGTTCGAACCCGACATTCCAAAAATGCATGCCGTATCCATAAGTCATACGATGCTACGGCTTCAAGAATAATGGAGAACCTACGAGACTTACCCTGATAAGCTCCAACATACGCCTTTGGACAATTTTTCCACTCCCAATGCATGCAGTCTATGCTGTCTAACATTCCAGGTCAGCCTCTACTACCATGCATATTTAATAACCTTACTATATCCACCTCGTTTGGTCTGAGTAAGTATTGATCACTGTAAATGTCCACGATAGCTTGACAGAAATGCTCCGAACACTCTAATACCGTGCTTTTCGCCGCTTTCAAATTTTTATCAAGCGCATCTGCCGGTCCTGCATATGCAAGCATTCTGAGTGCAGCTGTCATTTTTTGAATTCCGGTCAATCCCATTGTACGAGACGCATTGGGTTTGAAGACAAAATATTTGTCATACTACTTGATGCACTGTAGGATTCTAAGAAATAGAGGACACCGCATGCGGAATCTTCTTCTAAAATCAGCATATGTGTAAGTAGGATTTGGAACAAAGTATTCTTCCATCAATCTGTCGTTGTGCCATGAATGTCTACGATTTTTATACCGACGACCAACAACTGATCCACCGTGTTGCTTACTCGATTGACCAACCTGTAGTGCAGCCATACTTATTAGTTTCTTTTCGTGACGAAAATAATCTTCCATCATTTCATCAAATTCGTCGTCGCTATCATCAAAAAATATATAATCTTCTGCCGCCATTTGTTATATTTGAAATTGTATGAAATAAGAATGAGCAATAATACTTCCCAACATCTAACAAGCCTTTTATAGCTTAAACCACAAGTTGGCTTTCATAACAAAACAAACAATCATTTGTGGGTACCATTAATCAAATTCAACTACCATCTATAAAGTAGATTCCATTTATGTCACGGCTGCATTGTCTCATCACATCTAAACACTATGGACTGCTGATACAGTGTCTCGTCCCATCATACAACTATAGCCATGTTCTTAACGTACACTATTAACTGTTGATGCAGTGTCTTGTCTGTAGTGTAACGTCTGCACTGTCTTGTCCCTCCATACACTATTGACTATTGATGCAGTGTCTCTTCCCATCATACAACTGTTGCCATATTCTTAACACAATAATACAGAAAGAAACATGTCAACGTTACTGAAACACCCAAACATTAATAAAGTCAACGGCAATACATACACAAACAATAATACACTCCATAATAATACACTTCATAATAATAGACTCCACAATAATACAACCATAATAATAATAATACACTCAATAATAATACACTTCATAATAGTACACTCCACAATAATACACTCGATAATAATACACTCCACAATAATATACTCCACAATAATAATACACTCCATTAAGAAACTACCGGTTACTGTCAAATTGTAAGTTATGCACGATATTTCGGAGACGTCTTATTTCTCGTTCCAACTCGTTGGCATACGTTAGGGCCCTTGGACACAACCGTCCATCAAACCATTCTGCATAATTGCGCCCTTCAAGCCAGAAAGGACACAACTGGATTGGACGATCAATATCTTCGCCATCAGCTCTAACCACAACTTCAACCTTATAACCACAATGGCAAAATACTGTGTAAGAGTCAGCCTCTTGTCCAACCGAAGGTTGCAAATTTGGTACTTGTTCAACCTCATGTGGTTGTTGATGAACCAACTGTTCGTGTACTGGTTGAACATCTTCTTGAAGTGTGAGCTGGTCAAGGTTTGGGAATTCACGAGCAACGTCCTCGTAATGCTGGTCTTGGTAATTGATATTCCAATCTTCATCGGTGTGTTCGCTTTCCGTTGGAACGTACCCGGCATCAGAGTCAATAGACGATGACCAGGAAGGCGTTGATATGAGGATTAGAAGATTGAAGGAGCGGAGAATTGAATTGTGTATTTGAGAAGAAAAGCTCTTACATATATATTATAGCGTGTGAGCGATAAAAATTAATTATGTTTAAATATTAGCACTGTGTTTTGATTTGATAATGCAGTAGAATGTTAAAATTACTCATAAACAAGACTAATAAATATGCATACATAGAAACAATAATACACTCAATAATAATACACTCAAATTATGGATATCCAAATCGTTCTAGCCAATTTTGACATATGATATAAGCCTCATGTCCAATAAATGTGATGTGATATTTGAGAAAGTAATGTCCTTCAAATGTAGAATGGGTTAGTTTAAACAAATTTTCAAATATAACCTCATTGATAACCGTATTGTACCGCGTACAAGCGTTGCAGAAGTTCCCATAACCAGTCCTCAACTCCTCCGTACGTCTACTTCTACCCTCAACATTGTTATTGTAAAGTTCAGCAATAGTGTCCCAAAACTGAGTTTCCATTATCTCTTCATCATCGCACATCTGATCAGTTTGTATAAAAAAAATTTACTAACAGTTTCAATTCTGTAGTCGAAAATATTATGTTACACATTGATTGATTTAACCAAACTTTTAAACGTTGCAACATTAGAATATAACACTTTATCTTAAATAAAGAGGTCATAATCCGTATCAAAAAAATGAAGCATGAGATTAATGTCCACGTGTCAAACATCCATAAAAAATTTGACAAACAAACACAACTGTGTTTGTTACTTCAACATGTTGACTTCATATACGCTTATAATAAACAAGCATAAATTAACATCAACACAATGCAATACTCAACATAGAATATAACACAATGTCATAATATATAGATAATTACATATAACAGCAGCATCATCACCAACATAATATGCAACCAACTAATGCAAGGTGTAAAAAATAATAACACAGTCTAAAACATCTAAATGCAGCACATCAGTCTATGTGATCGGAGCCGCTGTCAATCTCCTCGTCCTCTCCACTATCGTCGTCACTGTCATCGTTGACGTCATCAAAGTCGTGAGGCTGAGGTCCGGCATGGAGCTTCTCCTGAAGCTGCTGAATTTGGGTCTGTAATCTCTATATTCGTGCATCATACTGAGTCTGCTGCTGTTGGACCGCAGTTTGGTAACTCTGATACATCATCTGTGTATAATCGAGCGTCATACGCTCAAATGCAGCAATCATCCGTCTATCATAAACCATGTACTGAGAATACTGATATGTGCAAAAAAGAATTATACACAGGTGGACAATATAATGACAAGTAATTTAAAGAACAGTTAAAATTCGTACAAACCCGATGAGGCTGATACAATTCGGCGGATGGTACACCAGTAATACCGTCATCTGTAGGATACTGCAAGGGGTACTCCACCACTTGACCATGTACATCATATGCTTCAAACGAATGAGGAGGGGGTCGAAATTAGGAGGCTGCGTGTACTGAGATAATGTAGGCTCAAAGGTGGCAGGCGGTAGTGGAACTCTACCGGAAGAGGTACGCGGACCAATATGATTGGAGTTCAAACCCCGAATATAATCAGGCAACGCGTAAGCACGTAGGGCTACTCGAGCCCAATATGAATCAAAGTCTCCAAGAACTGTAAAAGGCTCACCATCCACCCATCACGCACCCCTCATCGCAAGAATATAAGCTGTCCAACCCTAATATCACCATACATATTATCCCATGGTAGTGGATCTGATGGAATGAGAACTATACCATACAACTATAGCCAACACCGCTACCCTAAATACCATATGAATGGACATGTAGGAACCTGAAAGCTAATCCTGCGTCGTGACATGGAAAACTGAAAAGTGAGTGGATGATCAGGACCGGGCTCTAGGAACTGTAAGTACTGATCCCATGGACGAATGATAATGTTACCACGCCGCCTCATATCCATCTGCTATCTAGCCTCCATCAGCTCATTATGCACCCCTTGTGCAACACGGGGCAAATGCATAAAAGGACCCCAGCGACGCAATCTAGGAAAGTAAATATAAGGTGTGGCATTCGCCACTACAATAAGTTAGGGATGCATATTGGCAGTATACTCGTTATACCAAAATGGAAGAATGTACTAAAATCCATACATCATTCTAGACTACTGAAGCACATAAGTATCTAATGCTATGTACAAATAACCAATACTAGCAGTACCGTAATCATATATATGTAGTCCATCCACATCTACTAATCCAGCCAAAAAACCAGGCCTAATAGTATCCTTATTGTTACTAAAAATGTAGACCCAAAAAGGTATAATATGAAGGCACGGATAACCGGAGTGTGCATATCCTCAACGGTCATGTACTCTACTATATACCGCTGCAAACAAGGGAGAGTAACAGCTCCTCCTCTAACCTCCTCATCGGCCAAAGTCGGTAAATAAGCTGAATATGACTCGAACTCCTCAAATGAACTATCAAATGGAACAGGGAGACGGTCTGGTCGACCAGCCTCTACGCCAGTGAGCATATAAAATTCTAGAGGAGTCAGTCCTAGCTCAAAATCAGGGAAATGAAATGTGTGAGTGGTAGGCCACCATCTCTCGGTGAGGGCCTCTACCAGGCAACGATCTACATGTGCAAATATAGGTAAAGCTAGAAATTCACCAAAAGGTGATGCATGTAGCCTATCCGAAATCGGCTGCGGTAACTGATCAAAATACTCAGACACACACCTATACCAAATACCTCGCATCACTACGTGACGAACCTAAATATATGATTATTTAATGTTAAAAACACAAAGAATTATCATACATATATATTTACATGTTTGTTCATCAAGCAATAAAGAAATAAACGTATACCAGTGTCGTCGCTATAGCTGGAGTAAGTCGATGCAAAATAGTAGGAGGTAAGTCGTGCAAGGATCGAAGATCGTCTGGAGTCACGGTAGCATCAGGAGGGACATGAGCAGGTTCGATATTGGCATCGGTCGTATATCGAACGGTGCGTCTACCAGTTGTGACCGGACAGGAATGCATTTGGATGCAAAGTTGAATTAAAAATAGTAACTGAAAAGAGGATCGAAGAGGGAAAAATGAGGGGGTGGGGAAAAAAGCGCCTGATATAGGCGCATTTACCAGGCGCCTGTTGAATAGGCGCCCGATTTCTAATAAACACAGGCGCCTGTTCAATAGGTGCCCGCCCTTATTTCTATTGTAGAAATGAGGGCTCCAACATTTCAGAGTGCGAAAAATCGAATTTTCGCACTCCGAACTGTTCGAGATGCTCTTAGGGTTTGAAAATTGAAACTAGTATTTTATGTTTGTATAATATAAATCCGTATGTTATTTTTACTATTTACTGACCAGCCTTCCTATCTTCTAACACATGTACTTTTCACATGCAAGATGGGAATCGCACAAAACTAATGACTTTGAAATCGCGGTGGATTATTGTTTCGACATAGGGTTAAATTTTTTTGAATAGACTGAGAAAAAGGTTTATCAAATTTATTTGGATATCGATCGTTGAATATGTGATAAGTTAGTTGAGTTCGAATAGTAAGTATGGACATTATTGTTTAGCGTGGTTACCATCATTACTCCATCCATTGTATAGATAGAGATTGATAAGTGGAGTTTGTATACTGTTATCTCGCCTTTTGGTCAAGGCCGGAATATCAATAAATTGGCTGGAAAGGATGGATATCAAGATTGGAGATCGGTTGGGAACAAGGTTATGATCGATGTCGTCAAAATTTGGCCGAGCACCAATCAAGACGGAATCGATTGGGAATGATGGAGAAGGTTAGAAGAGGCTATATTTCAAGTTTCAAGTCAAACAAAGTTCATTTGTTCAGAAAATGATGGATATGTGCACAAGGATGTGTCATTCGAATCGATACGGATTCATATCGATCCGGCATTGATGTGGATGAATTGTTCGTATACATCGGCGTGAGTGTGAACGCATTGTTCGTATCGATCAAGGAGGGAGTTGCAATGTGTCTCGACTCGGTGAATATGAACTTGGATTGAGTATATGATGGTGCGTTCGATTCAATTATTTTGCATCGATCGTGATGGACTCAGGTTGCGGACTTCGTGTCAATACGTACGTATCGATTGGATGACAAAGTATGTCAGTGCATTTCGTATCGATTGGGGCTAGAATCAATACGAAGGATGAAACAGTGGTCGAAGGGACTTGGATAAGCATTTCGTATCGGTCAATTATTAATCGATACGAAGGACCCACTCATGCATCGACTCGAAGAAGACCGAAGGGCATGCGTAGGATAGGTGTATTGGTTGGATATAAAGGGTTCAGGAGCCATGTTCGTATCGATCATATTCGTATCGAATGATACAAAGGAAGCAATCGAAGCGCGCGCGAAAGGTGGATCTCCCTTGGATCTTCAAGACATGTCATCGACGCCAGTTTGATCGATTCGAAGAGAGGAGAGTATGGAGACGAAGCGATGGATACCAACGCGACAGCCAACCAATGAACACGAACTTGCATCGATCATATCTCACAATCTACAAGTTTAAATGCTATGAAATTTTCACAGGAGCTTGCGTACAAGCTAGAGAAGGTTCATGCCAAATTTCGACTCCATTGGACAAAATCTTGATCGATACGAATTAAACTCGTGTCGATCACGGATCGAGTCGAAATTGCCTTGGATCGATCGCGTGGGCCTACTCACATGCCAGAAGAAGTCTTTCGAGATCTGAGCTAGATATTTGCATCCTACACTTATAAATAGCATCCCAGAGCGAATAGAAAAAAGAATCTTTTGGCTATCCAACGTCCAGACTCTGCCGAAAACCTCTTTGCACTACAAAACTGCTGTTGTACTCGAATTTTATCATTGTAATACACTGTAATCAGCTATAGACAGTAATAGAAGTCAATAAAAGATTAACTTTTAAAGTGGACGTAGACCGAAGATAGCCGAAACACTATAAATCTTGTGTGTCTGTCTATTTCTTTCCGTTTTAAGTTTATTACTCTTCATTTTTCGTTCTCTACATTACTTGAATCTGTGTTCATATACTGGTGCTTTTACGATATTTGGGTTCGTGATAAATTTTGACGCAAACACTTTGGTGCTTTCATCGAGAACTACAAACTCAAGGATTCTACCGCTGAGATATTAAATTTGAAGCTTAAGGATTAATATCTGAAAAGCTATGACAATGCAATCAAGTAGAAGACAAAGAGCCGAGAGAAGTCAGCATGAAAGAAGCCAAGAGGCATCATCAGGGGCTAATCGGACTTCGGCCTTCATCACCTGAGATGAGATCGAGATGATGATGGGAGCTATGCATAAAGAGTTTCTGAAAAGACAGGATGAAATGATGCAGAACCTCCTCAAATAGTTTGGACAGGCAGGGACAGCTAGAGTTGTTAGTGTTCAAATCCACGGAGTTGGAACAGAAGGACCCACAGGCAATCAAATGGAGCAGCTAAACAGGTCGCAGCCTCTAATCAGCACATGACTACTAATAAGGATGGATCCAGGCTCAGAAGCATGCCACTTGGCAACGATGGACCAACTCATAGAGGAATTCAAGATGACTCCACACAACAAGATGTTGGTAGGAATGCGGGAGCGTGTGATGAAGAGTACGTACTGGAATTCACTTGGGGACTCGGGGGGCAACCCTTGACAGACAACGTTGGATTGGCTGAGATTATCAGGTGAAATATACGCGGAGGTTTGACAGATATAGATCTGGAAGGAGTAAGCAGGAGTCCGTTTCCTCATGACATCAGAATGGCTTCGAATCCACTAGAATTTAAGCTACCTACACGAGAGGTATACAATGGAAAGGCTGACCCTACCGTTCATTTGATGAGGTACACACGATATATGGAAGTGCTGGGGGCATCAGAAGAAGTGATGGCCCGATATTTCCTCTGTACTTGATGGATATAGCTGCTATGTGGTTTAAACAGCTGGAAAAGGGATCTATCAAGACATGGACAGAATTAATGGACCGGTTTCTGAAGCAGTTTCGGGTTCATATTAAAAGACCGAAGTACGTAACGACGCTAACATCGGTAAAGCGAAGGATAGATGGATCAGTCAGAGCTTTCTTAACTCGTTTCAATACAGCGGTTGCTTCGGTGGATCGGCTGGATCCATCGATGGTTTCAATGGCAGCAGTATCAGGAGTCAGAGAGGATTCGGACTTCAAAGTGTCTCTAATACGGGACCCACCAATGGATCTCGGAGTACTCTTTCACGAAGCTGAGAGATTCCTTCGGCAGGAAGATGCATGTTCATATATGAAATTAAAGGAGGTGAACGCGGCTGAAGATGGAGGGCCATCCAATGGAAACTCGGATAAGAATAAAGATAAAGGAAAAAGGAAGCTGGATGATGAACCAGGAAAAGCAAGGAAGTGATGGAGAGAACTAAAATTTTCCACTTACACAGGATTGAACGAGATGTTGGAACGGATATTCATGGAGACTCGGAATCGCCTTCCCTATCGAAGGCCAGCAAGGAGAGAACCCTCAGAACGTGAAAGGAGATCAGGAAGACACCCACTTTCACGATATGGACGGACATGATACCAACAATTACAGGCATCTAAAGGATATAATCTAGGAGCATGTAAGGAATGGGCAGTTGCGACAAGACGTCGGAGCACGGAATGCCGCGGTGGAATAGGAGCAACCACCATCTACCTCAAACAACAATGGTGCGAGGGCCAGGAATGATGGTCGATTGGTTATCAACTGACATGGATGATATGGAATAAGTAGCAAACTCTAGGAAAATGGCCAAGTCACTTACTTATGTACGGGGACAGAGATGGCCCCTAGGCGCTCTGAGATGATGGTAAACCGCGATGTATGGTTTGCGAAATCTGCTTTTTCTTTTTTGGTTTGGACACTCGCTTTTTCTGGTTTGATTTTGGAGTTTGGTTCGAACTCCTGATTTTGTTTGTTTTTTGGTTTGGCTTTTGTTTGGATGATTGTTTTCATGTTTGGATATCGGTTTGGATCTTTTATGCGGATTTTTGGTTTTCCGATTTGATCTGAATTTTGGATTGGATTTTGCTGGATTTTTATCTGCCTTTTGGTAAATGGTCGCCAGGTATGGATTGTACCTAGTAAGGCATAAGTCACTTTGCCCAAGCGTGGCGAATCGACTTATTCAGGTCATCGAGTATGGACTATGCTCGACAAGGGTCCGTAGAGATCAGAATTCGGCCTAGGACTTAGGCTATATATTATCGGTTACTACTTCAGGTCATCGAGTATGGACTATGCTTGGCAAGGGTCGGGAGCGATCAGGAATCGGCTTAGGACTTAAGCCATGGCAATATTACTCAACGTTTAGGGACACTGGACCATGGATAACAAGGCATTGCCTGGCATAGGTCGCTGAGTGTGGATTACGCTTGGAAAGAACCCAAAGAGGTTATGGATGCAAATGTTGGTTATAAATGGCAAAGGATTTGGACATCAACCCAGAGAGGTCCTAGATTTGGTTATCGGGTTCGGATGGATATGGAATTGGCTAAGGCTTTGGTTACTGGATCGGACATCGACTCGGGGCGGTCAAGAATGATGAACCGGATAGTATGGCTATGGTTGGAATATGGACTTCGGATATCGAGATAAGAGCTTTTCAAAATACGTCTTCTTACCACAAGGTATGTTTTGGGGGGTAAATGTTATCCCAACATTTGGTCAAGGCCGGGATATCAATAGATTAGCAGAAAATCATGGATATCAGGATTAGAGATCAGTTGGGAACAAGGCTATGCTCGATGTCATCAAAATTTGGCCGAGCACCAATCAAGATGGAATCGATTGAGAATGATGGAGAAGGTTAGAAGAGCCTGTGTTTCAATTTTCAAGTCAAGCGGAGTTCATTTGCTCAAGAAAATGAGGGATGCATACACAAGGATGTCTCGTTCGAATCGATACGGATTCGTATCGATCCGGCATGGATGCCGACTCATTGTTCGTATTCGTCGGATGGGTGCGAATGCGTTGTTCAAATCGATCAAGGAGGGGGTTGCAATGTGTCTCGACTCGATGAGTACGAACTTGGATTGAGTAGACAGGCGCATGATGGTATGTTCGATTCAATTATTTTGCATCGATCAGGATGGACTCAGGCCGCGGACTTCGTATCGATACGTACATATCGATTAGATGATGAAGTATGTCAGTGCATTTCGTATTGATCAGGGCTAGGATCGATACGAAGGATGAAACAGTGGTCGAAGGGACTTGGACAAGCATTTCGTATCAATCTATTATTGATCAATACGAAGAACCCACTCATGCATCGACTCGAAGAACACTGATGGGCGTGCGCAGAATAGGTGTGTTGGGTGGATACGAAGGGTTCAGAAACCATATTCGTATCGATAGTATTCGTATCGATCGATATGAAGGACGCAATCAAAGCGGCGTGAAAGGTCGATCTCCCTTGGATCTTCGAGACACGTCATCGATGCCGGCTTGATCGATTCGAAGAGAGGGGAGTATGGAGACGAAGTGATGGATATGAACGTGATAGCCAACTAATGAACACGAACTTGCATCGATCATATCTCACAATCTACATTCTACATGTCCAAATACTATGAAATTTTCACAGGAGCTTTCTTACAAGCTAGAGAAGGTTCATGCCAAATTTCGACTCCATTGGACAAAATTTTGATCGATACGAATAACGCTCGCTACGATCACGGATCGAGTCGAAATCGCCTGAGATTGATCGCGTGGGCCCAGTCACGTGCCAGAAGAAGTCTCCCGAGATCTGAGCGAGATATTTGCATCCTACACATATAAATAGCACCCCAGAGCCTACAGAAAAAGGATCTTTTGGCTATCCGACGTCTAGACTCTGTCGAAAACCTCTTTGCACTACAAGACTGCTGTTGTACTCGAATTTTATCTTTATAATATGCTATAATCAGCTGTAACTAGCAAGGAAAGTCAATAAAAGATTAACTTTTGAAGTGGACATAGGCCGAAGATAGCCAAAACACTATAAATCTTGTATCTCTGCCTATTTCTTTCCGTTTTAATTTTATTACTCCTCATTTTTCATTCTCTACATTACTTGAATTTGTGATCTGTGTTCATATACTGGTGCTTTTACGATATTTGGGATTTGTGACCAATTTTGACGCAAACATGTATTCTATTGGCACATGAAAAAGACACTGAAAAGTGGTATTTGAAAGAAGCCGAAAAGAAAAATATTTAACGAGAAGAGAATGCATTTTTGTGTCACGAATGTCATTCGAATGTAGTAAATTATAAGGAAATCAAATTTTGATAAAACGACATGATTTTTGACGAGGTCATTTTAATTTAATTTATTGAATTTTTTCATAATTTTTAAGTTGGAATGTAAAAATATTTTTGTTCGACGCGTTTTGCGCCATACGTTGCTCTTTTTGAAATTTAACAGAATAAGTTAAGATGTCTATTTTATTATTGTTTTGTGACCATCTTACGTTGTTGAGCGTGATCGTATTTTATTTTATTTTGGTTTCGTAGTCTTTAAGTGAAGGTGATATGGTATATTGTAGTACCCTGAAATTTTAGTTTTAAAAGCAAAATAATTAACATTAGAAATATCTTTCTCTGCATCCGCTTGTCTCACGTCCTTTCTTTATACTGCATTAAATGTGTTGTTGTTTGATGGCTAGCATTAAAATACATGTACCTTACTTTACTTATCAGCTAAGGATATTATTGCCTATATAAAGTGAGTACGAAAGGAAGAAAAAAAACTTGCTCTTTTTTTGTACGCATGAACACACAACATGTCATTTTCTCATTCATATTTCCATTTTTCTTTCTCTGCAATGAGATATCTCATTCTCTTCGTATATAAAAACATATATTCATCCATACACAAAAGGAGAAAGCATGCATTGGAGCGGGGGCAAGCAAATGTTCATCTTTATTTTTGCACATTACATTTTGCATGTAAATATGGAGAGAGAGAGGCAGGCATGTTCACACTGAAATACATTTATACATTCATGCATAGAGAGCCAGTATATCTTCTTTTTCATTTTCCTGTAATAGTAAAATAAAACAATTCTCCAACTTCCAAAATAGATATCTTCCAATCTATTTTCTTTTATCTAAAACTTCGAACTACAAATTTGTTTATATTTGTGTTTACACTGCAAGGATAACTCTATTTAGCATCGGCCTATAGCTGACTCCGGCCGACTCCAGCCGTCGCTAAATGCCGATGTTAAATAGCTCGTCGCCAAGTGAAATGGAGACGGCAAAGGGGATGGCTCTGTCCTCTAATTTAGCGTCGGCTTGAGTCGGCTAACCGACTCCGGCCGACGCTAAACGTAGTCCACGTGTAAAAAAATTACCTAACCCATAGGCCGACCCTAGCCGACGCCAGCCGACGCTAATCTGGGTAAATTTTTTCTATATTTCCAGCACCAATTTCTACCATCCATTCACACAATCATATATATATTTCACAAATATACTTCACCACACAACAATATACATCAAACATATGTCCA
This sequence comes from Allium cepa, assembly GCA_030765085.1. Lineage (NCBI taxonomy): Eukaryota > Viridiplantae > Streptophyta > Magnoliopsida > Asparagales > Amaryllidaceae > Allium > Allium cepa. The sequence goes on from CM060937.1 coordinate 340,990,088, forward strand.
ACTAAGAACCACAAGCATCAATATACATCTTCAAACGTCCATACATCTCCAAACGTTCATCATCACAAGTATCCATAATATTTACAAAATTCAACCTAAAGTTCATCAGAAAACATATATAAAAACATGCTACCACTCACCCCAATTATCATCAGCGCCAGATCCCTGTGATGGCGGCATATTCGTCCCGAGCTCCGCCAAGTAAGTAGCAATCACCTCGTCTAGTTGCAGCTTCGATCCAGTCTTCCTCTAACCGTTCAACTCGGCGACTTGTACTTGGAGGGCGGCTATTGTTTCTTCAGCCTGTTGTTTATTGTTAGCGGCTTGCGTCGCGGCCTGTACATTAATAATTCATAGTTATAGTTTATACGTAATATTCAATAAAATTTATAAATTGGTTAATGAATTAATTAAATTCAATAAATATTACCGCTTGATTGCCATATCCATACTGTCTATTTCTGGTCGGCGGGTCGGTAATACGAGCAAATATCATATCTGTCTCCTCGACGGTCAACAGCTCCCAGCCAGACTCTGCAAGCACGCAAGCAATCTCCTGATCGCATATCTCCTGTGTTTAGAAATGTAATTTTGAGAAGATGAATATTCAATTTAGTGTACTGTTAAATAAGAGAAAAAATTTATAGTCTTTATACCCAGATATTCACTGATTTGGTGTCTGGCCAATCATATGTTACGTTGCCATATTCATCTGTATGCTCGACGACGTGTGTTCGAGTGAAGACGTCCAAATGAGACGGTGCAACACCACCTCTCTCCCTCGTCTGAAATTGGATATGATTAAAGAATGTATATAAGTAACTTACAAATAACAATTTTTATATTTACCATTTCTTCTCTATATTGTTGAAAAGACTTGGTTCCGCCGCGGTGTGTTGCAGGATTCCTAAGCCTATTTGCGGAGTTTCTCGATGCTACCGCCTATGTAATTTAACTATTATATAAGTATTTAAACAAATTATAATTACAGACATAATAAAGTAGAAATTTTGCCTTCGCGTCTTCACTTTTCCAATATTACAGAAACCACGCATACAGATTTTCACTCATCCAGTTTGGCTTTTTACCGGCCTCTTTTATCTTGGAGAGCGTACCTCTGTAGTTTTTCCTCATCTTCCTCTCCCAGTGCATCCTGAATGTCCCGAGATCTTCGGGATCCACAATAAAGGACACCTGCATGTTGAAATTTAAATTTCTTATATAAATTGTATATTAATTTTCAAAGATCAAACATGTCAATCTGAAATTAATTAGAATTTTATACTTACCCAGAGATCAGCCCATATGGCATCTCTGATATAAAGTGGGATACTATCCTAGTGCTCCCACAAGTCCGTAATCCACAACGGTAGCTGTTTCGAGACACAACTAGAATGGGCTCGGACGGCTATAAATCGAAACCCCTGAATACATTTTGATATTGTCAGTTAATAAATCATAAATATACTAGTAGCATGCATTAAATAATATAATGAAATTGCAGTAAATTAAATACTTACTTTCCATCGGTCTTCGGCACTAAGTATGCTCTCTAGCGATTATCGGCCATACCATCACTACCCTCGCCTTGATCAGGGCTTCACGAACCTTGGGACCGCCTGTTGTGTGACATAATATATGCTAAAAACATGCATATATATATATATATCATTTCATATAATGAAAAAAACATATATCATTTCATAATTAGAAAATATGCCTGATTAATAATCACATACACATAGCTCACAACAGAATATATAATAAAAGAATAATACAACAAATGATACTAATTTCCATTACATTAACACAGGTTCTAGAACTGACATAATACAACAAACGATACAAATTTCCATCTTATATACATTACATCATCACTAATTAATAATGAATCTTCGTCGTTTTCTGATTCTGACTCGGTCTCGCACTCTATATCGTCATTTCCCTCTAAAGTCTCAAATGCTTCTATTAGAATATTTGATTCATCGTTTAAAGGCCTTATATAAGCAAGATCATCAGTTATTATTAATTCATTATTTGGTTCAAGATCTGCTTGATAAGCTGCTTCGTTTGGAATATTATTTCCGTCAAGTGTAAATCTTGCCTTTGTTTTAAAAATAGCCGACCAATCTGCTTTATCTCGTTTTAGTGATGGATATGCGGCAAAATAAACCTGTAATGCTTGTTTGGCTAACACGAAAGGATCATACTTTGAGTAACGTGAGTTATGGTTTATTTCAATAAGTTTATAGTCTTTGTGTTCGTTGATACCAGAGCCCGAAACATTGCTAAACCAACTGCATCTGGATAAAAATAATTTTTCTGTAGATTGGACAGAATATATCAATTCCAAAACCTATATTAAGACGTCGTAAATTCTTTTATATGTTCATCTGGATCATCAGCCCCTTTGACAAATACACCATTGTTATAAGTCATTTTTTCAATACCGTATTCATTGGTGTTGAATTTAAATCTATTCACGAAGAATATTGGATAAGTGTTGACATTTCTTTTTGGTCCTATCGCAAGACGTTTCAATCCTTCATCACCACACAATTTCTTTGATCATAAACGTATTTCGTAAACCAGTTAGCAAATTCTTTGCTGAGATCTCCAAGTGGATGTTTTGATTCGTAAAAACTGCAAATATATGTATACGTATATTAAGTGCAAAATCAATTTAAATTGGGTAACTCGTAAATAATGCAAATATGTACTATTATTGAGAATTATCATTTAATATTTACCTAATAAATGGAGCAACTTCAGCATAACTAAGAAGAACGTATGTGTGTACTATATGGTAATCTGTATCGTCTAACCATATTTTCACACATTTTCCAGCAGCTCGGCCATTCTGTCTAAAAATAGAAAACATTGATTCAGAACAATCTTGTTCAACGGCTTCATCATTACGCGAAACACTTGCAAATGATAAGTTCACATGGTCACTGAAATAGTGAGAGAAAAAGAATAAAGCTTCTTCTTCGATATATGATTTGCGAATCGAACCTTCAACTCGTGCTTTTTGTCTAACTTTTTTCTTGAGATGATTCAAGTACACGTTACAAAATTTATTCGATTAAAATTTACTTACATCAAATTCAAATTTAAATCATTATTTCAAATATTCATAATTACCTCTCAAATGGATACATCCATCCATATTGTACAGGACCTCAAAAGAAGTGCTTCATATGGAAGATGAAAAGGTAAATGCTCCATTACATTAAATAATCCTGGAGGAAATATTTTCTTAAGTTTGCAGAGCAGTATAGAGATGTCATTTTCAAGTTTACGAATACGCTCAACTTTTAACGTGGTCGAACAAAGCTCTTTATAAAATAGACTTAATTCTGTTATAGCACTCCACACTTTTACGGGCCATAGTTCTTTGAAAACGACGGGTAAGAAATTTTCCATCATGACATGACAATCGTGACTTTTCATCCCACTCAATTTATTGTTCTTTAAGTCAATACATCTACGAAGATTTGAAGAAATCCTGTACATCTCAGCCCTTCAATCCACTTCAACACAAGTTTTACTTGATTGTTGTTTAGCTCGTAGCATGCTTTGGGTTTTTTACTGTCATTAGGGTTTATATGAAGTTTGGGACATTTACAATATTGTTCTATATCACGTCTTGAATTAAGATCGTCCTTAGTTTTACCCTTGACATTCAAAACTGTATTAAACACATTATCAAACACGTTTTTCTCATTGTGCATCACATCAATATTATGTCGTAGTAAGAGAAGCTTCCAATAAGGTAACTCCCAAAATATACTTTGTTTGCACCAATTATGCCAGTTCGATTTACCTGGAATTTCAGTCTGTACTCCAGTTTCATGTATCTTCGGATATTCTTTAACTAGTTCATATAATTCTTCACCTGATAAAGTCGTTGGTTGTTGTCTATTCTCTGCTCTATTTACTACAAAGTTTTTCTTATCTCTTCTAAAAGTGTGATTAACATGGAGAAAACATCGATGACAATCAAACCATGAAATTTTCCTTCCACAAGGTAATGAAAATGCCCGTGTATCTTCCATGCAGTAAGGACAAGCCAGACGACCAGCCGTACTCCAGCCTAAAAGCATTGCGTAAGATGGAAAATCACCAATAGTCCATAACAAAGATGCAAACATACGAAAATTCTTTTTTTCCGACACATCGTATGTATCCACCCCTTCATACCATAATGTTTTCAACTCTTTGATCAATGGCTGTAGATAAACATCGATTTCTTGTGTCGGATCTTCAGGACCAGGGACGACAATAGTAAGAAACATATATGGAGTTTTCATACACATCCACGGAGGTAAATTATAAGGTGTAACGATAATAGGCCAAGACGAATATTTACTACCAAATTGAGAGAATGGTGAAAATCCATCTGTACATAAACCAAGTCTCACGTTACGACTCTCTGCGGCAAATGTAGGATAAGTCTTATCGAAATGTTTCCATGCTTCTCCATCCGATGGATGTATCAAAATCCCTTTTTCCTGCATTCCCACACTGTGCCATCTCATATGTGATGCTATCGCAGACGACGCATATAACCTTTGAAGTCTGGGATTGATGGGTAAATAATGCACTCTCTTGTATGGAACTTCCTTTCCTTTTTTTTCTTGCTTTGTCATTACATATTTCTGCATTTCTTAAGATTAATGTCATCTTTCCAATACAACATACAACCTTTTTGTAACAACCCGATATTTTCAACCATTCGCATCCGCACATGTCGGACTTGAATTGCTCAAAATACCGCGTTGTAAATAAAATTTGGCAAATCTCAGAATATACAGTAAATAAAAATCACAGAACACAGACACAGAGTAAGAAATGCAGCGGAAGTAAAGAGATAGCAGTTCATGAAGCTACTATGTAAATATATCAGAGTTAAATAAAATACAACAGACTAAATAAAGTACAACAGAACTCTTAAGATGATAGCCAAGTACAAGCTGAATAGAACAATAGAACTGGAATAGATAAAACTAGAAAAGCAGATAATCTCCAGTGATTCCAATCTCCAGAAAGTGGAATCCAAATCTGTGAATAACTCAGGCTGACCCGAGCGTAAATAAAAATACAAACACTTGAGTCAGGACAATATATACTTATGTAATGTAAACCAACTTAAGTGAACTGTAATAAGGTACAAGTAACTTAAAGGATGCCTGGGACCGCCCATCCTTTAAGGATCCGTTAAACTATTTACTATGTAGTAATATTTCGCTATTATAATAATGTCTACAGTAAAATAAACTTACTTTTAAATAGCATTCCGGGCTACCCATATCACCCTTCACACATGATAGTCCCAGTAGTCCATCCAATATCATGCCATCTCCACTCCGGGTGACTGTCAGAGGATACCACACAGGCTACGGGAGAAAAACAAACTCGTAGTAAAGGCTCGGTATGGTAGGTGACACGGCACACAAGGCAATGCCAGGGTAGATATACCAATTACGCACACGGGCTGGTGGTAACGCAGCAGCCACATACGCCCACCTCGGAACACACTCCCATATCAAAATCGGAGGATGGCCATCTAATCAATCACCAGTAAGAGTATAGTATCGAAGGAATGTGTCCGATAGGAGGAATGACCTCACTTGGCCCGAGATCGCTCCTGTTTTAGCCACCTTATGCCAACTCACGGGAGTTGGGTCCACGTAAATATACCTCAAGAACGTCGCCACCATCCTACTTCATTCTGGAATCTCCACCGCGTACACGGTTAGTCAAAGTGGTTTTCGGTATCGACAGAGAGTATGCCCATATCCGATCCCGGTCTCTTTGCCAACCAATCGTTATTATAACCCGTAGTTATAACTTTAAAACAATATTTTATACTTCAAAATAAAATATCATTTCAATCCAAATCTTTATCAAAATAAAGATTTAATCATTCCAAACCATTTCAATATATCATCATACCATATCTTCCAAATTCAAATATTTATCAAAATAAATATTAAATCATTTCTAACCATTTCAATATATTAAATTATCCTATCCTTTCAAAACTTCCTTTCAAATCATTTTAATATATTAAAATTCATAACCTTTCAAAGCTTCATTTCCAAATTATCATATCTTTCAGAATTTCTTTTCATATCATTTTAATATCGAAATATCATATCTTTCAAAACTTCATTTTTTTTCAAATCATTTAATGTCAAAATATCATATCTTTCAAAACTTCCTTTTAAATCATTATTCATTTTATTCAATTTAAAATACCAATTCAATTCACATTTCAAAACAGCTTATATTTCAAAAATCATTTTAAATCATTAAAATGAAGTTATTATATTTAATAATTAAAGTATTAAATTTCCAAAATTTTCAACTTCCAAAGTTCATTTACTCACTCAAGTTTATCAAAACAGTGAAAATTCACTTTTCGCAGCATTTAGAAAACGCTACGAAAATTTACATTCAAAACGGTTCAATTTAACAAAAGACAGCATTTTAAAAATGCTGTAATAGGGTTTACTTAAATTTCAAATAACTTAGTTAAATTCAACAATTATAGCACTTAAAAAGATTGCTATAATAGCCTTTAATTTAATTTAGTTTTTTAGTTCATTATCATCAACTACAGCATTTACAAATACTGTAATATCATTTACATTGCAATTATTAGCATTTCAAAAATACAGTTAATTAACTTCAAATATTCAATATAATTTCACAACCAATTATAATTTTATTTAAAACATTTTTTTTACTTATAAAATCATACATTTTCACATTTATGAACAACATTTAATTTTCCTTAAGTTCATGATTTTATAAAGTTAAATTTCCATTCAAAAATCAAGATTTAATAATAATTCACTTATTAAATTTCAACATTCAAATTTAAATTCATTGAATTAAATTTCAACTTAACACTTAAGTTTAAATTTCAAAATATAACTTAATTTCAACTTTATTCACTTAACTTAAAATTCACTTTTAAGCCAAATTCACAAATTCCCATTTGGTTATATTTCAAAATTTCAACTTAAATAATCATCCCTTTCATTTTTTAACTTTACTCAAAAATCATTAATATATTATAAAATCATTTTAAATTCATTTTAAATTCAAATTATCATAAATTTATCATAATTTCATATTTAATTTAATTTCCAATTATAATTAAATCAAAATTTCCAAAATAACTTACATTTAAATTTCTAACTTTTCCATAATTTATTTAACCTATAAATTTCCAAAAAATCAATAATACTGTACAAAAATCATTTTTTATTATGTTTTAAATCAAAATATTATAATATTTACATTTCAAACATATTTTTAAAATTTTTAGAAAAATATATTTTAACTACGGGTCTGTATATAACTTTCTAGCCTAGGTAAAGTGATACGGGTAATGTATCATTTCAACCCGTAATTTACAAAGAAAATCCGGGTTTTATCATTTCAAACCCGCAGTCCCAAGTAAATGAAATAAAAATGAAAATCGCTCAGGCCTATCATTTCAGCCCATAACGATTTTCCCCTATTCTAAAGTCCGTTCGGGTATGTATCATTTCAACCCATAGTGATTCTAATCTAAAGGGAACTTGCAGTGTGATAAACTGATAAAAATAATAGAACAACATAACATAACAGTAACAGATGTTATAATAGGTGTTTAAGAATGGGTGAACATCATATAATCATAATATAGCATATGTAACATGATAATGCATTTTACAGATTCAAAAGGGGTCAATTTACTAGTTATATATGTACATATTGTCTGGTGAGGATAACTCACATGTTTGAGCTGGAGACACAACAACGAATGCACGAATGAGATCCCAACAAGAACGATAACACGACACAAAGATGAGTGGAAGAGCCAAAGTATCAATTTCCTCGGATACATTCAACAAAACAAGTATAACAACACATAAGTTTCAACACAAAATACCATTAAACAATGATAGAATTGGATGCATAAACAAATCCAAAGTGTTTGCACTTGCTTTCTACTACCTATGCTTCAGCTCCAGATCTGAAATGGCACGGCTAAAGGCATGGTTTGGATCTGGTCTGGGTTCCTAAAGGTCGGTCTAGCATGGGAAAATGATGGAGCAAAGTATGGTAGAGAGATAGGTGCATGGAACTAACACTACAATGCAACTACCATGGATCCTATGCAACATATGGGTTCGGCCACAAGCTAGCATGGTGCGACCATCACTGTAGTGGGCTGTAGGATGGTGTGGCAGCGGGTTCCAGGTCATCCATGGATGGTGGAGTAGGTGGCGGCCAACGGGTGGTTGAAAGTGATGAAGGCATAGGTGATTGGCTATGGTGCATATAGGTGAAGTTTGTGTAGATATTGTTGGATTTGGTCACATGGGTGCATGGCCAGTGGCTTGGGGCTGTAGAGGAGGTGGTGGAGGCTGGCTTAGATGGTGGTGGTGGCAGCCATGGTGAAGGAGGAGCAAGGGGTTGAGCTACAAAGGTGAGAAAGCAAGTGAAAACAACATAAACAAGTAGAAAAACAATGGAAAAGAAAAAGAATTTTACCAAACTCTTGGAGATGATGGAGGCTGAAATTTTCAGAGATGAGAAGGAAGAATTTTCATGAAAAATGAAGAAAAAAAAGATACGGCTGAAGATAGTATAAGGAACGGCCACAATTGAATGTAACTGGAGGTTGAAAAATGAAAAGGCAGGGAGGTGAAAAGTCAAAGGTAAATGAAAGGTTTTAAACTCTTCATATTTCTCTAATTCTTTTTGTAATTTTGAATACATTTAAAATACTGATAAATAAAGATAAAATAAACTTAGAAATAAATTAAACAAGTAAACAAAATAAATAAATATTAATTACATATAATAAAATAAATAAAACAGCAAAAATTGCAAACTAGTCTTGAAAATATGAAAAATAAATGCAATGAACTTTGGAAAATTTTTATGTACTTGTAAAAATATTTATAACAAAAATAATAACATAAAATAAAATGCATTCACAAATAAATATATAAATTTTAATTTAAATATAATTTAAATGAAGAAAATAGCAAAGAAAATAGAAACTAGGCTTTAAAAATAGAAAATAAATTCAATAAGCTTTGGAAAAATTCAAACATCACTTTAAAAATATTTAAAAGTCAAAATATACATAATATAACATAAATATACAAATTAGAATAAGATTTATCAAGTAAAAATATCATTTATATAAATTAAAAAAAAGAATATTGTTAAATAACCTTATATACACACAATATTGTAAAGGGTATAACTTTCACAATTTAAATTCAATTTCGACGAAACAAAAAGAAATATTCATGATATTAAATCTATTTTCATAATAAAAGACAAAATTAAATAATTCAAATATTTAAATTTAAAATTTAAAAGTCAAAGTTTGACCAGTTTTGACCACAAATCCATTTTTTCAGGGAAATATTCAATTTATACCAGTTTGAAATTATAATTAAAATAATAATCAAAATTTATATTTAAAAATGAAATGTTTGAAATTAACAAGTTTAAAATAATTTCAAAATAAAATAAAATCAAATTTAAATTATATGCAAAAAATATAGGGTTGTTACACTCTCCCCCACTCAAAACTTTTCGTCCCCGAAAAGGAATGAGGTACGGGAAAGCACAGAAAAGATAAAATGAAATCGTATTAAGATAAGATGACAGGAAGATTAAAATTACACCTGATAACTGTTGCTATAGGTAAGTTTAACAATGTGGAGATGATCTTTCCAAGATCTTCCAAAATCAAGAACACAAGCATGAAAAAAATCTTTTAGAATCTAATTCACCCTTCCCATTTGACCGACGGTCTGTGGATGGCAAGCAGTGCTTAGATTCAAAGATGAGTACCAAAGATTATTAAAGATTATAGAAAGATTTCTAAACAGACTGGTATATGCAATAGCCTCCCATTCTGTAGCAAGATAAGGGAAATTAGGACAACCAAAAGATAGTTTGAAAAACAAAATAAAATAATAAATTTGAAATCATAAAATTTCAACTTAAACTGAAAATTAATTTTACATAAGTCAAATAAATCTTAAGAATCTCTAATTTCATTATCTTATCATCCAATTATCTTAAATTAACAAATCCCTAAAATCATGTATTTGAAAAATCTTTTATTATACTCAAAATGTACCAAATAAAATTTAATTCTTCTTCACTACTAATTAAAATTAAATTTATTCCTCTCAATATATTTTATCACCTATGTTAAATATATTTACACTCATTGTAACTGCCTTAAATTTATTCTTAGTTCCTTTATCATCATTTTATATTGTAAATTATTCCATTACACTTTTTCTTTATTTACCTCTATTAATCCTTTTATAACTAAAATTTAAGTATATAACATTTATAATAACCACTCAAATTTTATTTATAAAATCTTTTTTTTATATTGTATATTATCCAATTACATATTCAACTTCTGAAAATTAAGGTAAGTTATATTGGAATGAAATTGTGTATTATACAAATAAAACTTTCTAATTCAATTATTTCAAGCTTGAATATTTATCCAAATCTTGAAATTATAATTATCTTTCAAGATAAAATTTAGGAATTAAATTTTCGATAAATTCCAAACTATTTAGAGATAAATAAATGCTCATATACTATATATATATATCCATTCAAATTTAAATCATATATCAGCATATGTTATAAATCCATTCTTATTTTAGAAACTAAAATCAATTAAATTTTTCCAAAACAAAACTGTAGCAGGACTACAGAATGGTCTCTTCACTTCGAAACTCGAAAATGAATGTCGATGATGCTGCAGTCATCACCGAAATTATTTTCCAGCGACAAAGAGAAGAGCACTAAATTTAAATTTAAAATTCTTTGGAAACAAATTTCTATTCGAAAATACTTTAAATAATATATCCTTTAAAACTTTAAACACAAAGTTTGAAATCCATCAGAAATTAAATTCTCAAATTCTTGTTTTACATTCATTTTAAATTTCCAAATAAATTTATAACCATGTTTTATAGTTCAATTAGATATATGAAACAATAGAAAATGATATATAAATCAAATATTATTTCTTAACAACCAATTCAAATAAAATCCAGATAAAGATTTATAATATAGTTACGAAATTTATTTCACAAAATTTATTTCATTACTAAATTTTAAAAACATATCATGTCAGTTTGCTCTGTTCAAGTGTTTTGGAAATCTTATCGATAGCGTTGATCAGACGAATCGATTAGAAACCCAAATCAACATCAACAACTCAAACAACACAATATATAGAACATTTTAAATATTAGTTTACAAATACACTTCAAGAATAATTTGAAGATAAGTTGGAAACAAAGATGAGATGATTAAATAACAGAATAGGGAGATGGATGGGTTTATATAAATCGCGGGCAACCTTAACCGGGTCAACCGTGACTAAAAAATAAGATCGATGTGGATTTCTTGGGTAAATCGACATTCGATCTCAAGATGTAGAGTTCGAAATTATAAGAGATACTAGCATCTAAACCGAGGATATAGAATCTCTGGTGAATCGATGTTGTTGTAAAGGGGTTTTCCCCCTTTACAAATAAATTTGAGGTTGGCGAGACCGCCGACTCATTATGAAGATCTTTTGAAGTGGAGTTATGGGATACTCCAGAAACAAAAGAAGATAAATAGTGAGGGACACGAATGGATTTCGGAACCACAGGGAATGTTCCAAAATTCAAAGGAATCGAGTCAAAAAGGAAGAGGTTTAAACTCGAATGAAAGTGATTTTGTAAATACATTTACCCTATATACTGAGTTTTTCCTAGAGCTACCAAAGCTCTGATACCAACTGTAACAACCCGATATTTTCAACCATTCGCATCCGCACATGTCGGACTTGAATTTCTCAAAATACCGCGTTGTAAATAAAATTTGGCAAATCTCAGAATATACAGTAAATAAAAATCACAGAACACAGACACAGAGTAAGAAATGCAGCGGAAGTAAAGAGATAGCAGTTCTTGAAGCTACTATGTAAATATATCAGAGTTAAATAAAATACAACAGACTAAATAAAGTACAACAGAACTCTTAAGATGATAACCAAGTACAAGCTGAATAGAACAACAGAACTGGAATAGATAAAACTAGATAAGCAGATAATCTCCAGCGATTCCAATCTCCAGAAAGTGGAATCCAAATCTGTGAATAATTCAGGCTGACCCGAGCGTAAATAAAAATACAAACACTCGAGTCAGGACAATATATACTTATATAATGTAAGCCAACTCAAGTGAACTGTAATAAGGTACAAGTAACTTAAAGGATGCCTTGGACCGCCCATCCTTTAAGGATCCGTTAAACTATTTACTATGTAGTAATATTTCGCTATTATAATAATGTTAACAGTAAAATAAACTTACTTTTAAATAGCGTTACGGGCTACCCATATCACCCTTCACACATGATAGTCCCAGTAGTCCATCCAATATCATGCCATCTCCACTCCGAGTGACTGTCAGAGGATACCACACAGGCTACGGGAGAAAAACAATCTCGTAGTAAAGGCTCGGTATGGTAGGTGACACGGCACACAAGGCAATGCCAGGGTAGATATACCAATTACGCACACGTGCTGGTGGTAACGCAGCAGCCACATACACCCACCTCGGAACATTCTCCCATATCAAAATCAGAGGATGGCCATCTAATCAATCACCAGTAAGAGTATAGTATCGAAGGAATGTGTCCGATAGGAGGAATGACCTCACTTGGCCCGAGATCGCTCCTGTTTTAGCCACCTTATGCCAACTCACGGGAGTTGGGTCCACGTAAATATACCTCAAGAACGTCGCCACCATCCTACTTCATTCTGGAATCTCCACCGCGTACACGGTTAGTCAAAGTGGTTTTCGGTATCGACAGAGAGTATGTCCATATCCGATCCCGGTCTCTTTGCCAACCAATCATTATTATAACCCGTAGTTATAACTTTAAAACAATATTTTATACTTCAAAATAAAATATCATTTCAATCCAAATCTTTATCAAAATAAAGATTTAATCATTCCAAACCATTTCAATATATCATCATACCATATCTACCAAATTCAAATATTTATCAAAATAAATATTAAATCATTTCTAACCATTTCAATATATTAAATTATCCTATCCTTTCAAAACTTCCTTTCAAATCATTTTAATATATTAAAATTCATAACCTTTCAAAGCTTCATTTCCAAATTATCATATCTTTCAGAATTTCTTTTCATATCATTTTAATATCGAAATATCATATCTTTCAAAACTTCATTTTTTTTAAATCATTTAATGTCAAAATATCATATCTTTCAAAACTTCCTTTTAAATCATTATTCGTTTTATTCAATTTAAAATACCAATTCAATTCACATTTCAAAACAGCTTATATTTCAAAAATCATTTTAAATCATTAAAATGAAGTTATTATATTTAATAATTAAAGTATTAAATTTCCAAAATTTTCAACTTCCAAAGTTCATTTATTCACTTAAGTTTATCAAAACAGTGAAAATTCACTTTTCGCAGCATTTAGAAAACGCTACGAAAATTTACATTCAAAACGGTTCAATTTAACAAAAGACAGCATTTTAAAAATGCTGTAATAGGGTTTACTTAAATTTCAAATAACTTAGTTAAATTCAACAATTATAGCACTTAAAAAGATTGCTATAATAGCCTTTAATTTAATTTAGTTTTTTAGTTCATTATCATCAACTACAGCATTTACAAATACTGTAATATCATTTACATTGCAATTATTAGCATTTCAAAAATACAGTTAATTAACTTCAAATATTCAATATAATTTCACAACCAATTATAATTTTATTTAAAACATTTTTTTTACTTATAAAATCATACATTTTCACATTTATGAACAACATTTAATTTTCCTTAAGTTCATGATTTTATAAAGTTAAATTTCCATTCAAAAATCAAGATTTAATAATAATTCACTTATTAAATTTCAACATTCAAATTTAAATTCATTGAATTAAATTTCAACTTAACACTTAAGTTTAAATTTCAAAATATAACTTAATTTCAACTTTATTCACTTAACTTAAAATTCACTTTTAAGCCAAATTCACAAATTCCCATTTGGTTATATTTCAAAATTTCAACTTAAATAATCATCCCTTTCATTTTTTAACTTTACTCAAAAATCATTAATATATTATAAAATCATTTTAAATTCATTTTAAATTCAAATTATCATAAATTTATCATAATTTCATATTTAATTTAATTTCCAATTATAATTAAATCAAAATTTCCAAAATAACTTACATTTAAATTTCTAACTTTTCCATAATTTATTTAACCTATAAATTTCCAAAAAATCAATAATACTTTACAAAAATAATTTTTTATTATGTTTTAGATCAAAATATTATAATATTTACATTTCAAACATATTTTTAAAAATTTTAGAAAAATATATTTTAACTACGGGTCTGTATATAATTTTCTAGCCTAGGTAAAGTGATACGGGTAATGTATCATTTTAACCCGTAATTTACAAAGAAAATCCGGGTTTTATCATTTCAAACCCGCAGTCCCAAGTAAATGAAATAAAAATGAAAATCGCTCAGGCCTATCATTTCAGCCCATAACGATTTTCCCCTATTCTAAAGTCCGTTCGGGTATGTATCATTTCAACCCATAGTGATTCTAATCTAAAGGGAACTTGCAGTGTGATAAACTAATAAAAATAACAGAAAAACATAATATAACAGTAACAGATGTTATAATAGGTGTTTAAGCATGGGTGAACATCATATAATCATAATATAGCATATGTAACATGATAATGCATTTTACAGATTCAAAAGGGGTCAATTTACTAGTTATATATGTACATATTGTCTGGTGAGGATAACTCACATGTTTGAGCTGGAGACACAACAACGAATGCACGAATGAGATCCCAAAAAGAATGATAACACGACACAAAGATGAGTGGAAGAGCCAAAGTATCAATTCCCTTGGATACATTCAACAAAACAAGTATAACAACACATAAGTTTCAACACAAAATACCACTAAACAATGAGAGAATTGGATGCATAAACAAATCCAAAGTGTTTGCACTTGCTTTCTACTACCTATGCTTCAGCTCCAGATCTGAAATGGCACGGCTAAAGGCATGGTTTGGATCTGGTCTGGGTTCCTAAAGGTCGGCCTAGCATGGGAAAATGATGGAGCAAAGTATGGTAGAGAGATAGGTGCATGGAACTAACACTACAATGCAACTACCGTGGATCCTATGCAACATATGGGTTCGACCACAAGCTAGCATGCTGCGGCCATCATTGTAGTGGGCTGTAGGATGGTGTAGCAGTGGGTTCCAGGTCATCCATGGATGGTGGAGGTGGAGTAGGTGGCGGCTAACGGGTGGTTGAAAGTGATGAAGGCATAGGTGATTGGCTATGGTGCATATAGGTGAAGTTTGTGTAGATATTGTTGGATTTGGTCACATGGGTGCATGGCCAGTGGCTTGGGGCTGTAGAGGAGGTGGTGGAGGCTGGCTTAGGTGGTGGTGGCGGCAGCCTTGGTGAAGGAGGAGCAAGGGGTTGAGCTACAAAGGTGAGAAAGCAAGTGAAAACAACATAAACAAGTAGAAAAACAATGGAAAAGAAAAAGAATTTTACCAAACTCTTGGAGATGATGGAGGCTGAAATTTTCAGAGATGAGAATGAAGAATTTTCGTGAAAAATGAAGAAAAAAAAGGTACGGCTGAAGATAGTATAAGGAACGGCCACAATTGAATGTAAGTGGAGGTTGAAAAATGAAAAGGCAGGGAGGTGAAAAGTCAAAGGTAAATGAAAGGTTTTAAACTCTTCATATTTCTCTAATTCTTTTTGTAATTTTGAATACATTTAAAATACTGATAAATAAAGATAAAATAAACTTAGAAATAAATTAAACAAGTAAACAAAATAAATAAATATTAATTACATATAATAAAATAAATAAAACAGCAAAAATTGCAAACTAGTCTTGAAAATATGAAAAATAAATGCAATGAACTTTGGAAAATTTTTATGTACTTGTAAAAATATTTGTAACAAAGATAATAACATAAACTAAAATGCATTCACAAATAAATATATAAATTTTAATTTAAATGAAGAAAATAGCAAAGAAAATAGAAACTAGGCTTTAAAAATAGAAAATAAATTCAATAAGCTTTGAAAAAATTCAAACATCACTTTAAAAATATTTAAAAGTCAGAATATACATAATATAACATAAATATACAAATTAGAATAAGATTTATCAAGTAAAAATATCATTTATATAAATTAAAACAAAGAATATTGTTAAATAACCTTATATACACACAATATTGTAAAGGGTATAACTTTCACAATTTAAATTCAATTTCGACGAAACAAAAAGAAATATTCATGATATTAAATCTATTTTCATAATAAAAGACAAAATTAAAGAATTCAAATATTTAAATTTAAAATTTAAAAGTCAAAGTTTGACCAGTTTTGACCACAAATCCATTTTTTCAGGGAAATATTCAATTTATACCAGTTTGAAATTATAATTAAAATAATAATCAAAATTTATATTTAAAAATGAAATGTTTGAAATAAACAAGTTTAAAATAATTTCAAAATAAAATAAAATCAAATTTAAATTATATGCAAAAAATATAGGGTTGATACACTTTTATATATGTATCTATCTTTTGGTAGGGCAAACCGAAAGCAGACATTAGTTTTTTCACTTTATAATGACTATCGCACATCAGATTATTGGATGGCATATGTCCTTTTGCAGCTTGTACAACTACTGTAAATCTCGCATCTGTAAAATTGAATTTTATTTTCATAGTAATGTATTCAGTAGTAACTGACAATTCTGTTCGGCTACTACAACCATTCCAACGGTCTTTTCGCAAAATCCGGTAAATCATAAAATTTTTTCACCCCCTCGATGGGTTCTTCTTCGACATTTACGTCATTAACTTCAACAGTAAGGAACATTGACCGTGCTACATCTTCCACCATATCTACTATTGGATTCGTCGTAACATTATTGTTATTCACCTCAACCTCGGGCACTATAGAATTAGATGCACCAATTTTTTCTCCATGATGATCCCAGAAATAATAGTTTGGCACAAAACCAGATTTACACAAATGTACAATAACTAAATCCAGTTCCCAATAATGCAAATGTCGACATTTACGACACAGACAACGAATTTGTGTGCCGCCTTCTTCATTATTAGCTTTAGCGAATTTAACAAATTCATCTACACCATCCTTAAAATGTTTTTTAGTTGGACCTTTCGTTCCTGTTCGACTTTCATACATCCAGGTATGGTCGAGAAGATAGTTGAACAATTTTCCTAATTTAAAAACATATATATTATATATATTATAAATTTCGACAGCGTTTCTTTCCTATTCCTATACGCATATAGACTTTGCATCTGAAGTTTTATGTGATTATTATCGTATTTTCTAATCTACCAAAACCTTTTGGGACTAAAGGCTTTGTTGCTGTTTTATTTTCGTTTAAATTGTTTATATTAACTAGAGATAGACTAAAATACCTACACCCAGTTATTCTCAATTCATACTTTCGCACTTTCAAATTTACGCTTTCACACTTTTAAATTCTCAATTCCCAATTCACACTTTCAAATTCTAAATACCAACACCCCAATTATTCTCAATTCACACTTTCAAATTCAACGATTTCATACCAATTAAAAATAACCTAATACACTAAATTAGCAATGCCTACACCCAATTATTATCACGATAATTTACATTTAAACCTAATTAAACAATTTAATTTGAAATTAAGGCTTAGAGAAAATTACCAAATTCAAGAAGAAGAATAGATTCCGGCGAGTTCTTGGCTTCTACGGCGATAACGAAGGAGGGTGACGGCTGGAGAGGGTCGGAATCGGTGATGGAGAGGAGAAAAATCATGTTTTTAAGGGAGCAAAGAAAGTGAGGAAGAAGGGTTCGGCTGAAACCTGTATACGCGACATAGCATCGGCTGGCGTCGGCCTGCATCGGCTCGTGGGGCGTCGGCTAGCATCGGCCATATTTTTTTTTAAATTCATTTTTTGACCTATTTCGTTTAAAAAAATAAAAATCACTACTACATTATAAAATAAAATAAAATTGACATGTATGATTATTAATATACACCCAATGACGGGTCGTGATAGGTTAGATTGGTATTTTCGATGATATATGTTTGTGTAACTCGAAAAGTTATCGTTGTTGAAAATCTAATTCGCACGACCAACCGATGCAATTTTTAGTTGATCCGCTATACAAATTCGATAAAGGTGGTTATATGTAATATTTGAAAGAATTAAAATAATTTTTTAAACCGTTGGGTAATCAATTATGAATTTTTAAATGTATTTGGTATAATAAAATTATATAAATTAAATTATGCGGCGTAAAATTAAATTCTTTGTGTGCTATGTCGATCTAAGGTATTTTGGACTTGTTTCCAGAATATGGTTTAAAAATAAACGAATTTGGGATGTCGATCTTGGATTTCAAATTTATGTCCGTTCGTGGACTTTCGGACAAAAAACCTTCGTTCGACGGCCGAACGACCTTCAAACGAGACTGAATTTGAACCATGATGCTTTGTAGTGTTTTAATCGAATCCGCACAGTTGGATTCACAAAAAATCCATCGAAAATAAAATTATCTAAGAGCTAACTCCTACAAAATGACATATTTCTTGGATAATTTTATTTTCGATGATTTTTTTGTGAATACAACCATACGGATTCGTTTAAAACACTACAAAGCATCACTGGTTCAAATTTGGTCTCGTTTGAAGGTCGTTCGGCCGTCGAACGAAGGTTTTTTATCCGAAAGCCCACGAACGGTCATAAATTTGAAATTCAATATCGACACCCCAGATTCGTTTATTTTTAAACCTTATTCTGGAAACATGTCCAAAATACCTTAGATCGACATAGCACACAAAGAATTTAATTTTACGCCACATAATTTATTTTATATAATTTTATTATACCAAATACATTTAAAAATTCATAATTGATTACCAAACGGTTTAAAAAATTATTTTAATTCTTTAAAATATTACATATAACCACCTTTATCGAATTTGTATAGCGAATTGACTAAAAGTTGTATCGATTGGTCGTGCGAGTTAGATTTTCAACAACGATAACTTTTCAAATTACACGAACTAATATCATCGAAAATACAATCTAACCTATCACGACCCGTCATTGGGTGAATATTAATAATCATACAAGTCAATTTCATTTTTTCGGCCATTTTAGTACTGTTTTTCATTTTTTCAAATGAAATAGGTGTATATAAGTAGTTTGAGAAAATAATTAAATAGCCGACGCTAGCCGTCTCGGACCATCACAGGCCGACTCCAGCCGATGCAAAATTCAACAAAATTTTATGTCGTCCCCAGCCGACCCCAAATAGAAGACGGAGCCGGCTCCGACCGACTCTATGCTCCCTCCCTATTTTAAAGTATTCTAGTTGTGTTAGTATTTTTTAAAAAAATCGCTCGTCATTTCTCCGAGTATGATGGCCGAAATCGTCGATTTACTAGACTGTGTTCAAATTGGTGTGAATTTGACGATTGAGGAATGGAGACTAGTGGGCATGATTTTGTTCAGGTCGTCAATTCCTGATTATCAAGGGCATTCGCGTGCGTGCTTTTTGTGTGTGTGTGTTTCCGTGTGTGGTATGTGCATGGATGAGTATATACGTGCAGAGCCATGCATGTGTGTGTGTTTTATATGCGCATGG
Source organism: Allium cepa (assembly GCA_030765085.1). Lineage (NCBI taxonomy): Eukaryota > Viridiplantae > Streptophyta > Magnoliopsida > Asparagales > Amaryllidaceae > Allium > Allium cepa. Next base: position 341,009,938 of record CM060937.1, read on the forward strand.
AGTTGCTGGGCTCGGAGGTGAGGGACAGGCGGCATCTAATGAAGGTGGTCATGCGTGGTTGCACGTGTGTGTAGCCTATAGAAAATGATGGCAGCAGCGTAGATGAGATGAAGATTTGGAAATATGGAGGGGTTTGGTGCTGTTTGAATGGAGATGTGTGTATAGGGAGGTAGGCATGTATGGAAGAGAAACGAGGGAGGGGTTGTTGAAATATTAACTTGATTTGTTATTTTCTAGAAGTTCCTTTTTTGGGAGAAATGTGTGATCCTCTAATAAAAGAGGAGAGCACACATGAAACTATATATATATATATATATATATATATAACACATAATATGGTGCTGCCAACATGCTCATGTTGGCAGGTGACAAGTCTATGTACTAGAACAAATAAAGTTGTTAAATGAGTCATGTTTTTAGAGTATTCTGTATGTAGAATGTTCTATTGAGTCATATAAATAGTGGATCTCTCCCCTCATTTTGTATTAATCAAGCAAGAAGTAAATCATCAATAAAGAAAAGTTTTATAAAATAAAATAAAATAAAAACTCCTCTTTCTTATATTCTCTCATTTTTTTCCAAAAAATATTCAACAAAGTGGTATCGGAGCGAGGATTTTTTTTAGAAAAAAGATAGAGATGGCGAATAATGGCATTCCCCTGTAAGTTCCAATGTTTACCAAGAAAAAATATGCTAAATGGAGTTTAAGGATGATGGCTTTCCTTGGAGCACACGACGCGTGGCAGACAGTTGAAAATGGCTATACTGAACATGAGAATGGAGATGGTTTATCTCAAATTTAAAGAGATGGTTTAAGAAAATCAAGAACAAGGGACAAGAAGGCTCTTTGTCTAATTTATCAAGCATTGTATGATGATACCTTTGAAAAAAAATTGGATCAAAATCGGCCAAAGAAGCATGGGAGAAGCTTCGAACGTCTTACAAGGGAGCTGATCAAGTTAAAAAGGTATGTCTTCAAACTTTAAGAGGAGAGTTTGAAACTTTGCATATGAAAGAAAGTGAACTTGTTTCTGATTACTTCTTAAGAGTTCTAGTAGTTAGTAATAATCTTAAAAAAAGGTAAGAAGTTAGATGATGTAAGAATTATGGAGAAGATTCTTAGATCATTAGATCCAAAGTTCGAACATATTGTCGCCATCATTGAAGAAATGAAAAACTTGGAGACCATGTCAAGGTACTTCTAGGCTTATTGCAAGCTTGTGAAGAAGAGAAAAGGAAGAAGGAAGATACCGTGGAGCAAGTCCTTAAGACATAGATTAATTCAAAAAAGGAAGAAAGTAATCGAAGCTAACAAAAATGGGGTGGTGGCGAAGAAAGAGGAAGAGGTCGTGCGTATGGACATGGACGAGGTTGGAGGCCCAACTATGAAAACAACAGCAACAATAATAAAAGAGGAGAAAGCTCAACAAGAGGTCGTGGGAGAGAAAATTCAAAGTATGACAAGTCACGTGTTAAATGCTACAATTGTGAGAAATTTGGACATTATGCTTATGAATGTAGAGCTTCAAAGCATAATAAAGTTGAGAAGAAGGCCAATTACATTGAAGAAAGAAGTCAAAAAGATGGTATTTTGCTAATGGCTTATAAGGAAAAGAAAGAGGAATTAATCTCCAAAGGATTATGTGAGACTGTCGAAATTGGTTATGAATGGCCAAATGATTTGGAGAACATATCGGAAATGGACAAGAAAGCTTTTTCAAAATTACGATGGAATGATCATCATGCTCATGTTGTAAAAAGTGAGGACGGTGATGAAGTAGCTTATGATCATATACTTGGAGAAAGTTCTACAGAAGATTCATGGAATTTTTTGAAAGAAGCATACAGAAAGAATGATGCAAAAATAATAGAAGAAGACAATTTGATTGATGAAAAAGAGGAAAAGACGAATAGAGAGAAGGTGGAAGATGAAAAATTGCTAAAATTTGAGGAGGAAAAATTGAAAGAAGAAGGAAAACGTGTAGAGAGTGAAGAAGAAGATGAAGAAAATAAAGTAAGCGAAAATAATGTCAATGATGAAGAGTACGAAAATGAACGAGATGAAAATGCAGAACGCATAAGTCAAGGAGATAAATTCAAGAGCTTGAAAGAGATTTGAAATATGAGCAAAAATATGAAGAAATTAAAATGGAGAATGTTAAAGAAATAGAAATTGGATTGGTCAAAAACTGCAGAGAGAAGTTATGAAAGAATTAAAAGATAAAATATGCGACTCGATTAAAATTATGGTGCTGAAATAAGGCTGATGTTAGAATGCTTACTTTATGGAAATTCCTATTGTGATGAAGAAGGACGAAATGAAAGATGTAAAACAAGAATCCATGAAATTGCATTGAAGATCTCGATGTTTGGTAACAAGGTCAACCCGATGAAGAAAGATTGAATAATATCTCTATTACTGCCGAAGCACGTGAATATAAAGATTTCAAGCATTGTTTGGTATTACAAATCAAGTTTAAAAGGGGGTGATGAAATAATAAACTTGATTTCTTAATTTCTAGAAGTTTCTTATTATTAAAGTCTCCAGAGTCTTCTTGTATTTGATAGAATTTGGTGAGAGCTCTAGAATTTTATATTAGATGCTAGAAATAAGAATTATATAATAGTTATGTTTCTAGAGTTGCCTAAAGAGTCATTTCTAGAGTTGTCAAATGAGTCATGTTTCTAGAGTATTCTATATCTAGAATGTTTTATTGAGTCATATAAATAGAGGAGCTCTTCCCTAATTTTGTATTAATCAAGCAAGAAATAAATCATCAATAAATAAAAGTTTTATACAATAAAATAAAATAAAATAAAAACTCCTCTTTCTTATATTCTCTCCCTCTTTCTCCAAAAAATATTCAACAGGGGTAGTGTGAATGTGAGGGAGAAGGAGTAGAGTCCAGCAAGAATAGAAAGGAGGGGAAGAAAATGAACTACTGTTCATTAAACTATATAAATAGTCCATATAAATATGCACCCCTGCATGTATTGCAGAAATGAAGGAAAGAAGCCCAGCGGTTTGGTTTTTGGGCAATAGAAGTTTGGGCCGTGCATTTTAATATGGGCTGAGCTTGTATGTAGAAGTGGGTATATATGTCAAGCAATTTATTTATTTAATAATTAGTAAAAGTTTAAACTTTAAAAGTAAAAATGTTTAACTACCCCATACGGAGTCCGTTTTACACGCGGTCTTCGACTTTAGATTTATGTTGATGAATAGAATGCACTAGTGTAGTTTATTGACATGTTTGGAGAAATATGAAATATTGATAAAATACCAGTGACATTTTATTAGCAGAACAAATCCTCATTCTGCTATGGTAAAACGTGTAGATTTATCATTATTCTATAATTGGTCCGTTTGATATTGATTGTTAATTTTTAATACATAGATGAGTTGCTATTTATTATCATTGTTGATTAATTATTTAGTTGTTTGGATTGTGCTCGGCCAGTTTATGAGCATTGATTATTATTTATTGACTATTGACTTTGATCAACCAGTTTATGAGCAATTAATTATCTATATGCATGGGCCGAGTAGAAAATAATTGTAGGCTAACACTGTGACGACCCGGAATTTTCAAGCATTTAAAATCGAAATATTTAATTGATTGTAAATATTCAAAGGAGTAATTTTAACTTGTATTACGAATATCACAATTTATTTGATAATTAAATTATTGAATTAAATAATTTGAAGTTGGGTGAAATGTTGAATCTGGAGTTTTAAGCCGGTTAAAAATAATTTGAAGGCTCATAAAATTTATATTGATAATACTAAAGATAATAGAAGTTGTAAAACTGAAATTTACAGTGGTTTGTTCAGTTTTAAAATTTTATAGTTTAAATTGAATTTAAAAATAGCCTTCCGAGGCGCAGTCTCGGAATTCGACGAAACCGGTTCCATTGGATTTGTAATATTTTATTATTATCGGATTTCAAATTTCGTATTGATTGGAGTTAGTGTGTGAGTGTACGATATGTAAACGCGTTGGACATTTAATTGATAATAATCTAATGAAATTTAATTTAATAAATCAAGCTTCTTGTATACGCCACCCACCTTTTCACGTTCAAATCATGTTCTTTTGTTCCCCTCATTTTCCTTTTAAACTCGAGCCTTCGTTTTATTCAAAATAAACAAAAAGAAAAATAGTGGCCGATACTTTCCTTTCGGTTTTCAAAATCGAAACCCATTCGATTCTAAAAAAAATATAATACTAACCTATAATTTCCCTCTTTCATCTTCAATCTGTAAGCGTACTCCGAAAAGAAAAGAAAAACAAATAACGACGATCTCGAACAAGATCGAAGTCGCGCGCGTGCAATCGAGGAAGGCAGGCGAACTCCTGGAAGCGTCGATAGTTGTGATTAGGGTTTGGGGGGAGGTGGCGATCTGGTAGTTCGTGGCGGCTGCAGGGGGATGGCCGCGCTTGCAATTTTGGTGGCAAACTCGTGGGCGATTTCGGCAGCAGCGGCGATTGAGGAAGGCGAGCCGATCTCGCATGCGATTGGAGAGTTATGGCGAATCATTTGGTCGGGTTCGAGGCTTCGATTTGCGGCTGCGTTCGTTTTAGGTATGGCCTTCCCTTTAATTCAATTCGATTTTATAAAAAAATTTACTGGTTAATAACATTTGTTTACGGTATAGTTTATGAATAATTTCATTTTTTAATTTTTAGAAGTCACATCTGTTTTCAGAAAAATGATGAAATAAGCATGTATATATATATATAAATAAGCACACATGTATATTTTAATTTGATATATATATATACATGCATAAAAAAATATACAGATATTTACACTTTGAAATACTGTTGAAAATAATAATGGTAATATAGATAGGATTTAGGAAAATAGAAGATATCAAATTGTAATATAAATTTTATTTATAAGCTTATATCTATGGTTTCGAAGATAAGATTTTGAAATATACGAGGTTTTAAAATGTGAAGAATTTATTTAAAAATTTGATTTTTGGATCTATATAAGCTATTTTATAAGTATATATATACATATGTGATTTCAAAAAGAAAAGAGCATAGGTATAAGTTTATATAATTACAACTCATTTTAAACAAATATGGAGATGGTTAAATTATTTAACTGAATTGTTACTAAAAGGTTTTAAAGGAGATATTATTTTGAAGTAGTTATTGTTTAGATTAAATCTAAGGTTAAAATTTAATTATTTGTAAACAAAATAAATAAATGGTGAATAATTGTTTGGTTGGTTCAGATAATAGTAAACCGTGAATTGTTATACAAGGTTTAAAAATCAAGGAAACAAGTCAGCTTGGAATGGATTGCGGACAGCAAAGCAAAGGTGAGTTAATCTCACTCAGTTAAATTTAAATTTAAATGATTAAATTAAAGTAATTGTTTGAATGGTTGAATTGATTTATGTGTTATGGTATGGTATATTTTGGAATTGACATATTATATTGTGCTAACATCTGTGGATGCAGGGAAAACATGTGGGAGGGATCCAACTGGATCCCTCAACATTTATTTAAATTATTTAATACCCTCTGTTGTTGTGATTATTTGATATTCCATGATGGATTATATTGAAATATTGAATGCTATGGTTCGATTGGATATAATTGGGTATAATGAATTACCAAAAATATATAAATTGGATTTTGGAAAGGAAATAAAAGGAGTGAATTTGAAAGTAAAATAATTATAGAAAAGTTGAATATATTTAAGAATGAATTGGAAAGGAAATTTTTGAATAAACAGAAAGTTAATGAATTTTAAACTTCAATATTAACATTTAAAAGAACAAAACATTTATTTAATATTTAAGATTTAATTTATTGAAAAAATTAAAGAAGAAATTGGGAAAAGCTGAAATTTGTTTATGTCAGTTAAAAGATTTAAAATCAAATGGAAAATAATAACAATAATAATTAAGGGCATAATTAATGAATTTTGAAATAAATTGAGAAATTAAAGAAACTTATTTCAAATAAAATAAATTGGAAATCAATTTGGGGAAATTGATTTAAGTGCATGAAGTTGGAATTTTCTCTGGATGGCCAAGTACACGTTTTTAAAAGTAAATTTGTAAATATAAATTAAATGTTTTAAAGTTATTTTAAAAGAAAGTAAGTTTTGTAAAACTTATTATTTCTAATATTTAAAGTCTAAAGTAAGAATTTTCTTTTAATCTATTTTAGCAGTAATTATTAAGAAGTAACTTAATATTTTGTTTTTTTTAAAGGTAGAAATCTAGTATATATTTTATTAAGTAACCTTATTTTCAAATATTCATATAGTATGTATTTTCAACAAATTATTAAAGTAATTTTAATTTGAATGTTTAAAAGTATATTTTTTTAAAAGTAAAGAGTTTTAAATTAATTTAGAAACTAGTTTTGTGCTTGGTGATTCCAGTGGAGATAGAAATACTTGGAATTTATTCTGAGAAGGGCAAATATGTTTTGAAACTGTTTTCAAAGGGTTTGAGAATAGAAATATATCTTGTGAAGATATTTTTGGGATTAATAAATAATTTGAAAAATTATTTATTGGTTGATGGTTCTTTGTGAATATTAATTGATAGTTAAATAACCGACTATCAATATTGGATAAATGCGTTGATCGTTTCGAAGAGACCGGGATCGAGATTAATTTCTCGAAAACCACTTCGATCCGGTTTGTATGTTTCGTGAAAACGATTTTGGATTCGAAAATGGAGGGGTGAAGTGCAAGGGCTAATCGCTACTAATCCCGGGGATATTTCCAAAATGGATGTAGTAGGAATAGTGCCTTCGGTTCCATTTGAACCCGAGACGGACTTGTATGGATGAATGCTTGCGAAACATCATCAGGTGGACGATGGGCATTCAAAAGAATATGTTCTAAAAAGGTAACGCATAGCCTCAAGCCTCATCAAATGGGAATGACTGAAAATCAAGGGTTATGCAGCAAGGCTAGGTGGGTAGCACCCAAGTAGGGTGAGGTCATTTCAGTCTAGATGTCCCTTATTATTTCGGCTTAGTGGGCGGTTGCTGATCCCAACCGTGGGGTGATCTCACTCGGGATTATCCAGTAAGGGGTAGTCTCGGTCTTGTGTTACAGGGGAGCGGGCATACTCCTCGGTACGGTGATCTAGTCCCCGTACTGTGACAGGTGGTACCCCAGTGCCTAGTCATTAGTTGGAAATCCATTCTCCCTACGAGCCTTGTACGAGTTTTGTTTGTATTACCCACTCTGTGGCTAGTAGCTGGAATTTAATGAATGTAACAATTTCGGCTATTTTATAAGTATTTGTATATAGACGCTATTATAATATCAGAGGATTTCTATAAAAATTGTTTTAGCTATCGTAAGGTAAAAACCTGACATGTTTATTTGTGGCATGGTCTTACGAGATGCTTTTGATTTCAAAGGATTTTTGAAACTTTAATAATCAATTGAGTGTGATTTTCTCACGCTGGTATTCCAGACTGACGCGGGTATTATTTAACTGTAATGCTCGGGTCAGACCGAGTATTATAGGATACAGGAGATGCTGTGGAGCTCAGGAGACGAGCTGGATGACGATATGTACTCCCGTATTTGTTTATATATTTATATTCCGCTGTGTTGGATTGCTGTGTATCCAGTGTATGATATTGTTGAGCTGTGATTGATGTACTCTGATGATGTAATATATGTAAACAGATATATTTGATTTTTGAGTAAAGATTATTTATTATCTATTATATTTTATTCTGCTGCGATGGTTAGGTTCTGATGTTGTTTTCTATTTTCTTCTTCTACCTCTTCTTCTTCAATCCAAATGGTTCGTATTTCTGTGCAACTTGAGTTGATTGTTGTAGAATAGTGTTGACTAAAGGGGTACGGATTTGCGGGCTGTTACAAACACCTTGTGATTTATTTCATTATTTGGCTGAAAGGTGTTTAGCGATAATATTGATTCATTTAAATTGTTATAATTAGTTATAATAATTTGACGTCAATGGAATTGTTTACAAAGTTGGTTTTCATGAATGAAAGTGTATGAAATGTTTAAAGAAATAGAAATAATTGAAAACGAATATTTTGAAGTTATATTATATAAAAATGATTTGTATAATGGTTTTATAAAAGTGTTTTATAAAGCAGAAAGAATTTCGAGGACTAAATCTGATGGGTTTTAATTGATTTTTGAAAGGATTTGGAAATGAAAATTATTATAGATTGGAAGTATTTGTGATTATCAGTGTAAATGATTTTTCCACTTCGGGATATAAAGTGATTTGTTATGTTACCAAAGATTCAGCTAACCCATAACAAAAAAGTGGGCAAGGGAGGTGTAGATGTTATGTAGCTTAAGTATAGTCTGCTCTCGTTGTAGAGAGATATACATATCTATAATTATTTTCGAAAAATTGGGACCCAGTTGCCTTGTTATGGCTAGAAACCTCCCGATCAGTTAGCATATAGTTTTATATGCTTGTATATTGATATCATTTCAAAAAGGTGATCTGTTTTCAGATCCCCAAGTAAAGGACTAGTTTGAATATATAAAGGTATACATATATTTCAAAACTTTTGAAATAAGAATTCGAAAAAAATCCAAAGAGATAATTTCCGTAAAGCTAATTAGATTTTGAAAATCTAAAATTAAAGATTAAGCCTAAGTTGGTAGTTTTGGGAATTGCATATTGTTTGTGCATCGTAGGCTCCACGAGTCCTATTTGCTATAGGAGAACTACGTTGGCTTGATCTTGTATTTAATTGGGTACCCAATTAGATAGAGGTACGTAGGGAGTCACAAGTGGTAGTGATGCAGCTCCAATAATAATGTAAATTTTTTTGTTTATTGGTAGCTGTTTGTCTTGTGTTGTTTTATCTTTCCTCCTTACTATTTTATTCTGCATTTACCTTATTTATTGAGTTCATGGGTGAGGATGTTGCCGATTCTCATCAGAGTCGTGCAGCGGTGGATTTATGGTTATTTGTAGTACATGAATTTGGGTTTGTATTAAAGCACACTAGTAGATTGAATTGATTACTCTGATAACCTGTACAATTAAGATTGTATCCTATACATTTAATAGTGCTAAATATTTATCAAATATTGTGTATTAAGTAGGTAGTTTTCATTCATGGTCTTATAATGGACGGGTTTTCGGCGATTTTGACAGGTTCGAAAACTTAGGTCATTGCAAAGGAGGTCATTTGAAATGGTATTTTAATAATTTTTTTATGAATAATTATTTTTGTTATTTGTTTATTTTGTTTTAATTATTTTTAAATAATATAGTTAAATGAATTATATTATTTATAAATTATGAAATGCAAGAAAAAGTGCAATAAAAGAAATTTTTTTATCGCATTGTAGTAATTCTGAATACAAATACAGTACTACATATCTTTCCTAAATTTTCCCACTAGATTCATAAGTCTCTTAAGCTTTTCAGACTTGTCCATTAGATAACAGACAGATATGTAGTCTACCTCCATATTACTCAAAATGCACCTGATTTTCCATTTGAAAAATGGATCATCCTCTTGTCGCACGGTCATATATCTACCAGTGGACTGTGATATCACATCGTGCGAAGAAGTTCTACTTAACTAACGTCTACGAGTAGTGTAAGTAGTAGAAAAGCGACATGGATGTGAAAAAGCTCAAAGAGTGTGAGTGTTGATCTCGACATCATCACCCTTGAGAAAGTTAGCATACAACTGCGTGTCGAACTGGACATCGACTGCCGGAGCCATCAAAAGTATGAATTTGTAAGAGTAGGTTCCGATACATCCTTCAAATATCACATTCAACTCTTTGAATTTCTTGAACTTATACCAGCCACATCCCACAACTCATCATCTACTCCGGCGCTATCTTTCTGCACATCCTAGAACCCACATTCAATCTGTAGCATCCGGTTACAAGGGTTCCAGTCGAGTTTTAGATTGTCAAAATTGTTTATTATACGATTGGGGTTATAATCAATGCATATCTATGTGTCGAAGTGGTGATTTCGTCATACTAATGGCCAACTCGACTTTCCTGAGATTTGATATTGGAGAAACAATTAGCGATAAATGTCAATGTTCGTTCATCGATACAGTTTACAATGTGACGCGTAGACAAATCGGAAGATTCTTGGATTAACATTCTGGAAAAAATAAAAAAAAAATCAAGAAAAATATAGAAGGTGGATATTAGTATGTAAAACAAAAACTAAATGATGTTTACCTCAAATAAGTGATGTAGAAACGACTAAAATTAGTAGATTTTTGGATTAAGGGTGTGGGATTAGATGTGATTCGGTAAAGCAAATTGAAGGAGGAGGAGAAATTATAAAAAAGGGAATCAGAGACCATTGGATACTTGGCTGTGGCGTCCGATGCGTCCGACGCGTTTGACGCGTTGGAGGCCAACCATTAAATTCCAATGGTTTACTTAAGTGGATCCAAAACATAGGACCTGCCTTTGACGCATCGTATACGACGTCAACTTTAACTGACCAACTTTTGGTTGTAAACGACACCTTTTTGTGATTAATACTATGTGATGATTAAATTTTACTCGTAATATTGAATGATTGATTTATTCCGAATTTGTATGTTTGTGGTAGTTATATGCATTCACAAACTGTTAGTTAGTATTTAATTCGTATTCGTGGTAGGAAATTGTTTATATTGTTAGTTGAGTATCATTGCATGATAAGTATGTTTTTTTATGGCACAATATACATAAGATTGTGTATTATTTGTTCCGTGGCTTGATACACAAAATCGTGTATTATTTGTTTTTATAATTTAGTATAGATTAGATCATTTATTATTTGCTTGTGCAGTTTAGTTTAAGTAATATTGCAATGGACCAATTGCTGTTTGGTTGGCATCGACAAGAATTGGTGCCAAGCAAAATCCCAGCTGCCTAAAACCAGGTTCAAATAGACCTTGCCTTCTTCCTATGTTTAGAGGTTTTTGTCTAGACGGTTTTCCATCTCCATTAATCAACCTAAAAGCGTAATAGCATTAAGAATACGTCTATAAAGACCTTATAGAATCTCCGTAATGAAGATCAAGTTCAAGAGTGCCTCTACTCCACCTATTTGAAAGAAAAAGCCTCTAGAACACTATTGGGCAACAGGGAACCTAACCAAAGAATGGACTTTGTTACTATGGTCGATTTTTTTTTAAATGTTATAATAATGTAATAAAAGGAATTGAGAGGGCCATTTGGTAATTTGATGTGTAGTCCCTCCTAAATTTTTTTTTATGATATTTAATTTGTCAAAACTAAAATTATGTCATATTTGCATTTTTGTAAATTGATATAGATCCTACCCAATCAGATCTACGTTGATTCAAATCCAACTTAAAATGAGAAATATATGGATTCAAGTAATGGTTCAAACTTCTTCTTCTATACGCAATTCAATGAAGCGAAGCGCTAGAGCAATGCGGGCAAGAGCAACATGGGCAAAGGGAAAGACTCGGAGATGAGCTCTACACCACAAGAATCAACCAAATGGTTCTGATTGGTGAAATCTAGTCAGCATCGAAACATGGAAAAAGTATGGTGACTATATTTTTGACAGCAAACTATTTCAATTTCCATGGTTTGATGCAAGGATCCTACTGGACCCTGGAAACAATCTGATAGGTGCCTTATTGGCAGCAACTAGGTTCAAATGGACCTGGCCTTCTTCCTATACTTCGAGATTCAAATCTGGACGACTTCTTATTTCCCTCCAAAAGCCTCATAGGCTTCCTATCTTCGGAATACATCTATAAATTCCTCATACAATTACCACAATGGGGATAGGATCTTAGGGTACCTATACTCCATCGGATTGAAAGAAAAAGCAACTATAATACTTTTGGACAATAGGGAACCTGCTAAACCATCATAAAATATATGATCTAATCATATCATACAGTATCAAGCACCAAATATTGAATTGATCTCCACTGAAATCTAGGGACGCCATAGCTTCACATAGATCTTTATAGGTATAGATAGGACGAATTTTTGCACTTGAGCAATGTGGATTATATACTCCACCAACTTGATGTTAAAAACCTATCAAACACTTTTGGAAAATAGGGGAACTACCAAAAACATCAACATAGATTTGATTCGATCAAATCAACATCTAGCATCGAGCATTAGAAGTAGAATTAACTACCTGTTTGATAATTCATCATCCTACATCCAATATACGTTTTCAGTTACGATTCATCGATTTAAAATTGATTATTGGTTTGGGAAATCTCATTAACACCCCTATAAATATCCCTTAGAATCACCGTAAAGAATACTAAATTTGAGAGCACTTTTACTTTTCTAATTAGAGTAGACATTCAAAACATCCAATTGGTTTTTACAAGTGATGTCCTATATGTTGGATAAGTATTCATGTGAACACAATGCGAGCTATGATACCTTTCTTTGATCCGATGCATTGACTGCAGGGATAAAATGGGATTTTAGAAAAATTTCTTTTCATTAATTTGCACAAGATCGTATTTTATATTTGCATGAATAATATTTTTTTACACCATATCTAGTAGTGATTAATAAAAGAGTTGGGGTTTAATTGTAATTTACCTGTTTTATGTATTATAACTTTTATGTGTATATGTTATATAATTTAGTTAATATATATATACAAATATAGTTATTTTATTTTATTTTAATTTTATAGTGTTCTTTTATTTATTCATCATATATACAAACATTATAACCATATTAAGTACAATAATCTAACCTAGGGTATACATGATGAACATATGTCATGGTGTATAGTTATGCATTGAGATTTATGGTTAATAAGTATAGTATCAATGTAATAATCATTTCGATATGGATATGTATGTATGTGTATATATATAACATATATAATGAATGAAAAAATATACATATATATGTAACAATATTTTATTTGTTTAATTTCTCTACCATGAATTTATATGTGATTTTTTTATAATTTTATATTTGTTAAAATGTACACATGCATACATATTATATATATATTGATATATATATATATATATATATAATGTTTGAATTTAAAACGTTTTCTCATCGAAGAGTTTTATAAATGTAATATAAATATATAATATATAATATTTTATTTCAGATTCAAATATGTTTGATTAGTTGTATATTTAACATAATTTGACTTATTCAAAAAAAATCTTAAACACAGTTGACAACAATAAAATATTTATAATCTTTTTAAACCAAAATTCATAGATACACACACACGTATATATACAAGTAAGCCAAATTATTGTTATATAAAGTCGAATATGTTTTAAATTAGAAATTCACACGCACACACACACACATATATATATTTGAAATGATATATATATATATATATATATATATTTGAAATGATATATATATATATATATTTGAAATGATATATATATATATATATATATTATAATAACTATTTCTAATTATTTTTGTTGTGAACAATAATGAATTAATTTAGGTTATTAAATCTGAATAAATTTCTTCTCAAGGTATACATAGTGGCTTTTGAAACCTTCAATATAATAATGACTTGTCATCCTTACTTTCGTTTGCATATGAATCTTTCTACCACATTACCAAATTCGATTCCAAATACTACTCCAAATTTACATAGGAATTATAATCGTAATTCATGATTCAGATCTTTTGCCGAGGTGGTTAGGGATTCACATCCCTAGGTTTGATTTGTCAACAACAATAGAAAAATTCGATTTTCTTGGGGCCCAAAGTTGAAAAGGGATTTGTATTATTATTGTTGTGGAGATAAAAAACATTTTGCAAAGGAGTGCAGTAATCCAGTATGGTGTTTCAAATGTGGATTCTTGGTTCACAAGATGTAGTGCTCGAAGGTTTCAAATCCTCTGTTGAATTCAAAGCCTCCCCTTCCAAAGCCATTGAGTAAAGCCGATCATCACTGCTATTTTGTTCTAGAATTCCTAAAGTTAAGAAGTCTATTTCTCGATTGTTGTGTAAAGAAAAAAGATGAGGGCGTTTATCCTTTTAATAAATTTTATTGGCATTTTGATTGTATTACTGCAGAAAAAATTGGATATAAATAAAAAAAGATCGGGAAGTGAGATAATCCTATTAAGATAAGGTATTTGAGGAAAAAGAGAGTGTGCTTCTCAAGTCAGTGGGTCCTCAAAAGCAAGATCGTTGGGCAAAAATAAGGAATGTTGTGTGAGACATAGGCTATTTTCTTGGCTGATACAAGGGTCTGGTAATAGGAGAGATCAGATTTGCAATGATATGGGCTTATCTTGGAGCGTGTCTGTGTGGAAACAATTGAAATGGCATTAACAATTCAGAGTAATGCAAGATGTGCGTGTATATGCACTATGCATAAAAGAGCATATAAAATAGTACGTACATGGAAAGGTAAATGTCTACACATTTTGTTCCGAGTACATGATGATGTGCAGAAGTGGATGATCCATAATTGTGCAAAACCACTCAATTCAAAGCAATGTGACATGGGTATATTTAATATTCTAGTTCATAGAAATGAGGGTACAATAGTTCATACACAACAATTAATTACTTTATACTGAGCTAATAAAATTTATTTTGTATTGTTGCCTCGCATCTTTAAGAAGATCTACACCTCCTCCTATCCGTGCTTATGATTCTACTCATACTTTCAAATATGTAGTTTCTGTTAAAAAAGTAGGAATAATTCAATAGTTAGTATTAGAAAAAGTACTAGATTGTTAAAATCCAAAGCTTCTATTTCTTATACATAAGGTTATGTGATAGTTCAAGAAGCAATGGGTTGAATTGGTTTTGCAATGGTGAGAAAGGGTTGGCTTTCTATGTGAGGATATTGGGGTCTATGCATGTTATATCACTAAACATGCACATCCCTTACGATAAGTGCTTTAGTTATTCAGTTGTGGGATCAGAGATCCTATCAAGTGAATTTTTTTTAATGGTATGCATGAAAGAAGGGATGCTTGTTGGAACAAATGTTTAGATGCTGACGATAATGGTGTTGAAGGCGTATTAAACGGTGGTTTTAATTGTGTTGAGATTACTTAGGGGAAGGTGCATTGGTTAATGTGTTGAATGGTTTAAATATGGAAAACATGGGCTATTCAAAGGGGTAGAGTAGTATAACGATTTTTATATTAGCAAATATGAGTAACAGTATAAAGGGGTAGCAAATAGGTTTATATTGAGAGAGATGATATAGAAGACTGCACATTTCATGGAGATGTTAGGGCTTTGGATACTTGTTCGAGTTGATTGATGAGGGAGAGAGTGTTTCCATGCAGAGTGTCCATAAGTAATTCTAAGTATGTGAGTTCATGTTGTAGAGAGGGCGATTTAGCAGTGCATAGAGAGTCTGGTTCTATGTTTTTCTTAGCAGCAATAAGTATAGTTACTGGATTGGCTGGATTCTGACGATTTGAGGATTGGAGCATTTATCACATTTTGTTTTGTTGTATATTTCTATTATGGACCTTAGTTACATAGGTTTTTAGAAGGGATTTTTATTTTTCCTTATTTGTATGTGGGTTTTGCTACCTACCAGGCTTGTTTGCAGCTCCTTCTTAAGTGTTGAATAAAATTATATAAGTGTTCTTCGCTTTGTGAGGAGGATCACTTATTTTCCTCAAAAAAATCCAAATAAAATAATGTGTATATATATATTTAAATTATATCACTTAATTATTCAAATACATATATACATATTTAGTTTCAAATTTTTCAATTTTATTTTGGATGAATATATAAATAGCAGAGAAAATTTATGAATAATATGTATATTTAAATGTAAAATGATTAAAAAAGGAAGTATTACGTTTTCCGTTCCTATCGATTATCGAACACTATGGTTTCTAGTCGTTTCCTTTTTTTAGACTTCTTAGTTCTTTCACCTTGACCATGGGATGCAATTCCATCTGCAAGGCATTACCAATGCTCAGTAATGGACGGTAGGGCTACAATATCATTCAATATAAGAAGGAATTGCAACAACCTGCCTTTATAGAATCTAAAAGCTGTCGTCTCATAACAACGACAGACTCCCGAATACCACAAAAGACAGATTGGGGTAAATTAGAAAAAACACTATATAAAGACATTGATAGGGTCTCACAACGGAATGACAATATATAATATACTAAATATACATGAACAAAATATAATTACATTATGTAAAAGACTGCACTAGTGGAAGCAACTGATAAATAAGTATCAGTACAAAAATTCAGAATACATCAACTCCAAAATTAATGGAGTTCTGAATAAATATCTATATAGCAGTCTCATATACAAATAACAGGTCTGTCATGTACTACTAAAATATCGGGTATACATATCTCAAAATACTGATGCCACACATCCAAAGTGCTCCAACTGCACATCCTAATCATGTATCCCCAAAAGCACCTGACTCTCTAACTGCACAATCGAGTGCCCAATGGTTGTAATGACATAAGAAGATAAAGATAAAATGTGGGTCAGACATAAAGCGTGGTGTAAAGAGAACTATCTTAAAATACTGTACATCAAAACTATGTACAAATAAACAGGAACAATGAATCACAACCGGCCCTCTCCACTAACATGGCTCAAAGGTAATCCGGAATGCCCATAAACAAGTATAGAAAACCCATTTCAAAAAGAGGGAATCATACCATCTTCTGTAACTACGATTCAGTACAACGTATATAATATGACTGTCACGTAACAATTCCGTGATAAAGGAAATCGCAATTTATAAGTGCAAAGGTGATTAAAGTGTAATAATACAAGCCTTCTCTATGATATACATAATGATAATATCAGTTAACAAATGCAACATAAGCAAAACATAACAATCGAAGATGACTAATGAATATAAATCCATACCCATCATTACTGATGGGTGGAGTCAACTACGGACCTCTATTGCGATTCAACGATTCAAATAAGTAGAGTCAATACACAAACATACCTAGACGTCTAATGCGATCAAATGATTCCCTTAAAGAGTTAAAGATATATAGAGTGAGTATCTGAATATACCATAAACCCATAGCCTCAAGTTTCACGTAGATCTCACCATACCCCACAATGAGTATAAGTTATGTTCTACTCTATATACTCAAAACCTAGTCTCAATAGTAAAACCCACTATAACGGGCATAAGTGCTATATGATCTATCCTAAATAAATAGGACCTTTGGGAATCCCATCGCATCCCTATGATGAGCATAAGTGTTCTAGGATCTAGTAGTAGATTATTTTCATCATCCCCTTTTAGGACATCAAGGATTGCTAATAATAAATGTACACCTCTTATAAAAAATGAATAAAGGTCGTGTCTTTCATGATACGCTATCGGGGCCAAGAAGGCACGTCGATGTCGTATACATATGCACACATCAAATGTAACATTGCGCAATTAATATGCCTGCCACAAACAAAGACAAATATCTAGTCATCGTCTATACGTATGGTCCCTTATATAAAGCCAATACAAATGTCTGATTACCAATATGAGATCAATACAGGATACGATCACAATCATAAGACTGATACCATTCATTAGACATCACTACCTCAAAGTCAAAGCCAAGGGGTATGGACTAACTCCACTCAATTGTACGCGCTCACCAAAAGCTACCATGTAAGGAATCAATACATGTCCGATCATCATTAACCGCACACGCATCACTATACATTGCACCACCTTGTCCTGAATCCATGCTTTGCCTTGCATCCTACATTTTCAAGCGGCTCAAAGCCTCTCCAAAGTCATGCCAAGACCCTATAGATAACCATAATCGAACGAGAATAAATTTCTTGAAGTCGTTCGTTGTCCTAATATTTTAATTAATTGTTTAAGTATTCGATCGTTAAAGTTACAAAGTGTTACATTCTCTTCTCCTTAAACGAATTTCATCCCCAAAATTCCCATGAGTATGAGAAAGTAATAGGACTAACCAAACTTCTCGAATCTCAGTTTCGAAAATTCCTAATTGTACCTTCCCTTTTGCTATCACCATCACAGAAACTCCAAAGTTAGAATGCATATCACACTAAGAAATATGCGCTGACCTACATCATCCCAAATTCCCAAAAATTCATACATCCCTTAGGAAATATTCTCACTATTTAAATGCTAATCAAAGAAAATAAGCATTTAAATAGCTATACATCAGCTTTCATATAACGAATTTTACTATACAAAGAGGATTGTGCGCAAACATAGAATTCAAACACGTATAACCTCAATGTAGTAACCGATACTACAATAGTCATACATAACAATCATTTGGAGAGTAAGCTCAAATGATTCAGTTTCAAAATATACCACGAACTCTGATTCATACTAAAAGGCAATGGACATGTATAGATCTCATCTCGACCCCATAGTGGGCATGGATGATATGCGATTTATTTCAGATAGCTATCGTTGTCCCTCTTCGAATCATATTTTAAATTATGAAATTATAACTACCATATAGGGAATCAAATAGATAAGCCAAGCAACAATCAATCAATAATGACCAATATTAATAAATAGCAAGCAACCATCTAACAATAGAAAACAATGATAAGCAACAATAACTAGCATGCAAATTATTCAAGATGTAAGCAAGTAATCAACAAGAATCGACAACAATAAAAATCAGCCTATAGCAAAATCATAGAACAATAAACAACATCAAACCGTAGCAAGTAAATGTAAGTAGTTGCAACAACAGCAAGCAACAAGCAATAGTACCAACAAGCAATAACAAGCAACAAGCAACAAGCAACGATTGATCCATATCAAATAGAAATAAAAAATCAATAAGCAACAATGGTCATACTAAATAATGAAATATTAAAAGGAGTCTACACCAACATGCATGATAACCATCAAGAGTCAAACGCGCATGTCAAACTATAAACTCCAATGAGTCCATTCGGCATTCAAAAGGAGTAAACGACTAAGTGGTATAAACCCTTTTGTGAAAAATAATACATGAAAGGCTATTACACCTCCTACTACGAAATGGGAAACCTATAAGATATGTAGGATCATCGAGTCTTGAGACTCTGTAATAAATCCAGCAACCAATGCCTCAACTCTCCTTTTCCTCCAAATAGAACTCATCCTCTAGAAGAGAAAATTCTACTAATTATCATCATTAAATGAAGATCTACAAACGTCTAGGTTTTCTTGGGTTCAAACTCACCTCAACCGCACATTGTTAATAAGCATAATATACTAAGTGCACTACGACGCTCACCTAAGCAATTAACATCTCATTACTTAGAAGGTTATCCGAATTGCCACAAAACCAGTTGAGTCTTTTCCCGAACTATCCCATGCAACAATAACTATACTATCCTAAAATCTTACAACAACTAAAGATTATCCCACTTGACATAATGCTCGTCTCACCCATTTATTTGCTCTTAAGATTTTTTTGTTAAATTAGGGTCATTCACCTGGATCTATGTGTGCAAACTCCGATTCGGTTCCTTAATCTGACAACTAAAATCTCCTCACATGACTAAGGCCGTATTTCGAAAATCTCTCAGTGATCCTAAGAATCCGACTCAAGTGCTTGTCTATCAAAATTAAGTGAAAAAACTTTTCCTAGCTGGTGTGAATCACCTAGAAACTTTGCACTCAAACTATAAGTGGACCAATCTTTAGAAAATATTCCTTTCGGAACATGGGATTACTCCCATCACCTGAGGTAAAAACATTAAGCGACTCTGGGAAAACACTTATAAGTCATCCGCTCAATCTCTGCTCATTATCGGGCTTCCATCGAACTCCACATGGATAAAAATCCAAGTCACACTTCATCGACCAAACTCACTCAACTTGAAAGCTCGTGCATCGAGTTGGAATGGTAGTACTTTCGATTGCTTTACCATAACTTTGCAACAAGGTGAGTTATACAAGGTTTACCTCTCCTAAAGAATTTACCTACTATGAAATGTATCAAGTTTAGCCTATCTATTGAGTAACTAGCAATAGGTAAAATATACCGCTCAAGTGTCGGAAGGGACAAAAGTGAGTGCCCAAAAATAGAGCATACATCATTATAAGATCTTTTAGATTCTCCTAAGCCGTAAGCCTATTAGGATCTGGTAATACCTGAAAGGCACAAGTCATCATCACAAACCCAGCCTTGAAAATGTAAGAAAGCTAATCGCAGTTAAAGCACTTATGCTTCGATTTAGCTGGATGACATCTCATAGTGAATGTTCCCATATGCCATGGGAGTGACATATTAGGCCAGCTTCTTCTTCATAGAAGCTCGATCTTCCTTATATCATGGTCTTTACGCTTCGGTTGGAGTTTTGGTTACTTTCCACTTTCACTACCTCAAACAGTATCTCATGGGCATTCTCACGGAGGAGAACCGTCCCAATAAGACTTCTAAAAGTGGACCCTAACAGGAATATAGCTAAGAAACGAACCCCAACAAATGCTTATGAACCAAGTAAAATCTCTTTGCCCATAACAATGGAGTAACGGCCATCTGAAAACCCAAAAAAAAAGGTTGAATTGTTCAAATTCCTTTACTGACAAGCTACTATGCCCAAGATGGATGGCATGATCAAGTTACACCTCCTTTTCGATCCCAAAAATGAACCGAGTACCAAAGTAACGCCTGGACTAATTTCAAATCACAAGCGTGCTCATTAGCCACATAAACATTGCATCCTACTAAGCCAAAGTCTTCCTTCTCCAATGCCAAGAAAAATCTTCCTAATGAGAACATCTGCCAAACCTACATAGATGGAAGCCCTCTTACGCATGTGTCCAAGATTATGTCTCAGCAACAGTCTTAGGCCAAAGCTAAGGAAATTTCGACACTGCTTCGAAGAGTCTAAAGTTGGTGGAGATAGAATACTAGTGTCCCATGGGCCACACCACTTATGACACCAACCGCATCTACTGGAAATGTTCACAGGCGGTAGAACATATTTTACGGTAGCTAAATAGTCTCTAAACTAATCAGACAACTCAGACAACTCAGACTGCCTGTTCGTAGTCGCACGTGCACTCCGCCTGTTCATACTAGTAGCCAAGCGAAGATACCTCAGCAAATGGCGATAGAAACAAATCAAGTCCGAAAGACAAGTGGTGTGTAGAATATAATGTAGTAGGAAAATACAAATGTACGCTCTCTCTATGTATCTTCTTTCACTGGATTGATTAACTCAAATTGGTATACTTGGTCCAAGTGTTAAGCCTAAGCTCTGATACCAACTGTACAACCTGCCCTTTGTAGAACCTAAAAAATCATTGTCTCATAACAATGACAGTCCCGAATACCACAAAAGACAGATTGTTGGCATAAATTAGAACAAAACACTACACTAAGACATCGATAGGGTCTCACAACGGAATGATAATATATAATATTGAATATACATGAACAAAATAGAATAGCAATATATAAGACACTGCATTAGCAGAAACAATTGATAAATAAGTATTAGTACAAAAAGACAAAATACATCAACTCCAAAAACAACGGAGTTCTGAATAAATATCTGATACAACAGTCTCATGTACAAAACAGGTCTTCCATGTCCTACTAAAATATCAAGTGCGTGTATATATATATATATCTCAAAATGTCAATGTTATGCATCCATAATATCCAGCTGCACATCCTGATTACGTATTCCCAAAAGCACCCGACTCTCTAATTACTCAATCGTGTCTCGAGAGTTTTCATGACATAAGCAGACAAAGACAAAATGCAAGTTAGACATAAAGCCTGGTGTGAGGGGAACCATCTCAAAATACTGTATATTAAAACTATATAAAAACAAATAGGTTAAATTGAATCACAGTCGGGACACTCCACAAACATGGCTCAGGGGTAATCCGGATTGCCTATAAACAAGTATAGTAAACCTATCTAAAAAAAAGTGAATCATACCATAACCTGCTCTTCACCTGTAATCAATGAGTCATCACAATTAATATAATGTAACTGCCATGTAACAATACAATGATAATGGAAATCACAGTATTCAAGTGTAGAGGTGATAAAAGTGTAATATTATGCGCCTACACTATGTTACACACAACGATAATATCAATTAACAAATACAGCATAGGATAAACATAGCAATGGAAGATAATTAAGGAATATAAATCAGTACTCATCAATACTGATTGGTGGAGTCAACTATGGACCTCTATCGCAATTCAATGATTCAAATAAGTAGTCTTAGTATACCAATGTATCCAGACCTCTAATGTAATAAAATGATTCCCTTCAAACGGTTTAAGATATATAAAGTCCGTATCTGAATATACTAGAGATCCCAAGTCTCAAATCTCCTGCTGATCTTATTGTACCCCGATAATGAGCATAAGTTATGATCTACTCTATATACTCAAAACTTAGTCCTAATAGTAAATAGAATCACTGTACCCCTACAAGGAGAATAAGTGCTATATATATTCTAAATACTTAGGACCTTTGCAGATCCTACCGTACCCCTATAATCAGCATAAGTGTTCTAGGATCCCATAGTGGATGATTTGCATCATCCCCTTCAAGGAAACCAGGATTTCTAATAACAAACGCACACCTCTCATCAAAAAGAGAATGAAGGTCATGTCCTACATGATAAGCTATTGGTGCCAAGAAGGAATGCTGATGTCGTTTACATATGCAAACATCAAATGTAGCACTGCACAATCAATACGCCTATCACAAATGAAGACCGATATCTAGTCTTCGTTTTATCCATATGTATATGGTCCCTTATATAAGGCGACTACAAATGTCTAATTACCAATATAAGATCAATACAGGGTTGGGTCACAATCATAAGACCGATACCATTCATTAAACATCACTACCCTAAAGTAAAAGCCAAAGGGTTTAGACTAACTCTGCTCAATTAGACACGCTCACCAAAAGCGACCGTGTAATCAATCACTGCATTGATATCGTGTTCGATCATCATTGACTACACGTGCATCACTATACATTGCATTACCTTTCACCCACATCTAGATTTTGTGCTTTGTCTTGCGTCCTACTTTTCCAAGTAGCCCGAAGCCTCTCTAAAGTCATGCCAAGACCTCACGAAGAACCATAATCGAACGGGGAAATTTCCTGAAGTCATTCGTTACCCCAGTATTCAATCAACTAGGATATTATTATAGTCGACTGAGGAATATCCCCTAGTCTTCTATTTAGGGTTTCTCCCTCGAGACATATTTTACTCTCATTCGGTTGACTGAAATTTCCGTTCAGTCGACTGAAATTTTGCCAAGTTCAGGCAATGAACCTAAGGCATCGAAAAAATCTCTCGTAGGATGCCAATTCACATGTTCTTTATTTTGACGCTTCGCCCGACGAGTTCTCTTGCTTCCAAAGCTTAACTTTACCCTATCGGACGTCCATCGAGGTTCGTTTGTTGATGCTTTGGTAGTGAATTCCATAAGTATTCGAAAACTGATTTCGATACTAATGACCACTCTTTGCATGAGTAGAGTTCATTGGGCGATGATAGCAACCTGGCTTCCTCTAACACGCCTAAACGACATACCGATCTCCTGTCCTTATGTGTAGCTTGATTGTGTATTGATATACTCACTCGTGCACGCCCATGCACTCATGTTCATGCAAACACACACTAACTTCACAAGTCACACTTTGGACTTCTCCGTAGCGATTACTCGACCCGATGTACTCTCACGCAACTTAGTGCACACGATAATCGCTATGATTATGTGAAATGCCTGCAAAGAACATGTATTCTATAATATTTCTACATAGTAAACCAATTGCATACACACACATCCAAGCTTACAACAACTCCAACTACAATTCAAACGGTTGATTGTTATATGTCTTCAAATACATGCATACATACGTTTTCCTATATTCATATACATACACATATATTAAAATAAGTAATTAATTTATTACTTAATCAATTATTACTTTTACATACTAATCATTTCAATAAAAGTAAAGATATCTCTTTATAATATTTCATGAAGTCCTCAAACCATTTTATAAGATACGATATTATAAATCAGTTTGGCCATTGAAAACACCTTATTTGCTTCATAAATTAAGTATTCATCGGCTTGCTATTTTATAAAATCTCATATCTATTTTATAAATATATTCTACATTTATAAAATATTCAAACCAGTTTATAATACTAATTAATCTTCATTAGTTATTTTATAACATATCATACCACCTTATAAAATACCTTTACTACTTATAAAAATTATTCATCTATTTTAACAATATTTATAAATACTAATTTAGCTTCATTAACCCTGTAATCACTTTAATAATAAGTGTAGAGTTCAAAACTTGCTAAATTATCTTACTAACTAATTTGAAAATCTTTTGAATTAGTTTAATTTTGGCCAACTAATGACAAGCACATAGTTATAACATGTAATTAGTCTCTAATCTATCAATATATCACTTGTTAACATTCAGTTAACCTAAAAATCAAATTTTAGGTTACTAACTATTTTCAAAAATAGCTATTAAGGTCTTAAACCGTGACACCCCACCTCTATACCCATACTATCCAAGAGTATTATTAGGTAATACCTTCAAATAATACGGAGAATAAGGCAATATGGGCACACACGTGAATATTTGTAACATCCCCTATCTTGAGGCCCAAAGCTAAGCGCTACGGATGTTGTAGTCATCTATAGTATTAACTTCCAACGATAAAATATGGTAATGCTAATGGTATCCATAATATCAGAAGCACATGGATATGAAACAAAATCACATATTTCAAAAGAAACTTTTCTGATTACATTTCATAAAACATGTATCATATCTAGATTAAATAATTCCAACGTTTCCCGGGTTAGAATCAAATATAATTATTACATAAAAATGAAAAAAGTGACATATGAAGATGCCACCTTGGTTACCAATGTATTAGACAGTCATAACTTACTTAATACAACATAGCGGAATAAAATAAATAAATAAACTCCTAAATTGCTATCCATCAGCCTCCTTTTCATCTTCGAAAGCTTTATTCATCAACCTGCTAAAGCCTATAAATCTTCAAACCTCAGCCCACTCAAATCAATTTTAAGCACCCGAGAGTTTATGGGGAAAAACATAAACTTTGAGTCAGACATAAAGCCTGGCATGAATAACACTCTTACATCTCGGTTTACATATTTTAAGTGAGACCAGGTCGCTTAGCGGAACGGATTTCCCCTCACTAATATCCCTTTAAAACATATCTTTTTGCAAATCAAAACCGTACAACCAAACTTTTTAATCAAACTAATTATATCAATAATAGAAAATACCATATATACTCAAAAACATGTAATAAATGGACCATCTGTCCGAAATAATGTAGTTTTTTTTGGCTAACTACTAACCTTTGGCTAGCTCGGGCCTACCAAACAAACTAAACAAATTATCTAACAACTGTTGGCCTACCAAACAAACTAAAAAAATTATCTAACAACTGTTAGATACACTTTTGAATGGTCTGTCCTTAACCTACTTCTCCAAGGGTTAGCTGATCCTAGTGGTTTTTCGGGCTTACCAATAACCTATCCTTCTTCTCTGTACATATATATTCCTTTCTATGTGTTACCATCATTTAGGTATTACCTGTGACTAAGCCCAACAAACTGGAATCTTGGACTGAATTAGCTAGTGGCTAATAGCTAACGTATAGGGCGTGACCATATACCAGTCATCTGGTATACAGATATCTGAGTTATTTTACTTAGGGTTGAATACCTTTTAAATTTTCCTTGAAAACCTTTTCAAAATGGTTTAACCCTTTAAATCATACTTATACAAGGAAAATATACTATTTGCTTTACTCAAATCTCTTTGCCATGATATATGCTTTAATAAAAATACTGTTGATGAAAACATTCGAAACCTTTGTTCAAACCTTTAAACAATCTCTTTCGAAATCATTAAAAGTACCCCTTTCGACACAAGTAAACTACTTTACTTTATAACCTTAGTCCTAAAAGGCAAAAGATATCTTTCAAAATCATTGACCACGGTCCTTTCGGAAATATTGGAAACATCTTCTTCGAAAGCTGTATAAACCTTAGACATCCTTTTCTAAACACTTTAAATATCCCTCTCGAAACCATTGGAATCCTTCCATTTAAACACTAAGGTAAACCTTCCGAAAACATTGGGGAATCATCCACTCGAAACCATATATATATTCCTTTCAAAAACACTAGGTGACCGTCGCTTCGAAACCTTTTCTTGTTACCTTTTGAAAGCCTTAAAGTAAACTACTTAAAACAAACCTTTCGAAAGCATTGGGTTCAAGTCAAAATATATGGAACAACCTTTCGAAAGCATTTATTTCGAAATCTTTGGGTTTAACTTTCAAAATATCAAAAAGGGTCTTAAAAAACATTAAGTCAAAAGCATCTCTTTCAAAAATAATTTCCTAAGTAAAGAAATGGATGTTGCCGAAACGAATCCCTTCGATAGCATTGGAGAGTCAGCTCTAATTTTAAAACAAAGAACCCTTTCGAAGGCATTGCTTCGAAAGGTATAAAGACGACAGGCAGGGGTTTTGACTCCTTCTAAAGAATTTAATTACAACAAGGCCGCAACCTACTTTGACAGATCCTTTCTTCTAAACAAATTTGACCCAATCGAAAGCTGACCAGGTCGAAGGCTATCTTATTCGAAAGCAAAGCTGACGCTTTTCCTTTAAAAAACAAAATAAGGCTTCGACCCCTTCGGAACCCCTTATTTCGACCCTATACCCTTCGCCTATGTTCAATTCACTACGTACCAAGTCTTGATACCATGTGCATTAGTTTCGATCTAGTTGGAGGTGGAGGTACTAAGTCGAAAGGTGGCTGCCGAAGATGGTGAGACAGCGGAACCTTGACAATCTAATTTTTTAACTTTGAAAATTAATTCTTTTCAGCTAACCTGCTTATTTGTCATCATATAATTGGTTATCTTTACTTTTTCAAAATCTTCTCTAAAAGGTGTTGGTGAATTTTAGAAATTAACATCTTAAAACATTAGCAAATAGCCACTTCTCCTTTTATAAACATACAAAACATTTAAGTCCCATACCTTAAATTATATATTTATTATACACTTAGGAAAATTCTATAAAAATTCACATAAATAGCTTTTAATATTTTTTCTAACATATTTTAATTTCTGACCCAAAACATATATATAATTGCCGTAATTAATTTTAAACCCAAATAACCATTTCTTCACTAGAAAATTAATAATAAATCCATATTAATTCAAAAATTATAAAACTTGAAACCCATCTCTAGAGTATCATTTTTGACCATATATTAAAATCGCAAGGCATTTGGATGTCATTTGATATGTTTTTCAATTCAAAACATGTATAAAATCAATATGAATGAGAATAATTCATCAACAAGCATATATAGGTCTAAACATAATTCAAAACATGGAAATATACTTGGAAAACATTCAGTCCGATTCTAGAAAATGAAACATAAAAAATATGAGATGTAACAATTATTCACCTTTTTCTTTGTTGTTAAGGAGTTGAGATTTGATCTTGGATTAAATTTGATTAATCTTTTCCTCTTAATTCTTGCTTATCTTACCCTTACTTCTCTTTAATAGGGTCGGCCTTTGGTTTAGCTTTAATTTGCTTATGAACGTGAGAATGATATGGTATGAGGGTTTAGGGTATAAGAATATAGCTTATTCCTATATTGCCTTTATATGATTTTCCTTTTCTATTTCATTTTAAATTCCATTTAGTTCATTAGTTCAACTAGGCATGTCTCCCCTTTATTATACAAATCTCACTCCCTTAACCATTTACATTATTTCATTTAATTTATCTAATTTAATGTTAACCAAAATTAGGGTCATTACAGACTTTCCTTCTTAAAGAGTTTCGTCTTTGAAATTACGATAAGGCACTTATCAAAATCTATCATAAAGATAAAACATACCATGAAACAAGTCAGGATAAGTATCTCGAATCCTGCCCTTAGTTTCCCATGTACAGTCCCTCTCATCGTCACTCCATTGGACTTTAACTAATCCGACTGTCTTGTTCCTTAGCCTCTTCTCATCTCTTGCAACTATACAAATTGGCTTTCTAACTATTGTCAAATTCAATTCCATTACTAAATCGTCTAACACAGTGACTGCTATGATAGTCTCTGAATTCCAAACACGCTTCCTTAGATGAGAAACATGAATAACATTGTGGACTCCTGCCAAACTATTCGGTAACTCTAACCTATATGCGAGTTTCCTGATCCTCTCTATGATGGAAAATGGTCCAACGAACCTCGGCACCAACTTTCTTGATTTCCTGAATCGAGTTACACCTTTCATTAATGAAACTTTGATGAAAACTGGTCTCCGACTGAGAATTCTATGTCTTTCCATCCGTTATCGACATAATTCTTCTTCCTTGAGTGAGCTTCTTTCATTCTAGCATGGATCAACTCAATTTTCTCTGCAGCTTCTCTAACCAAATCCGGACCAAGAACTAACATATCCCCGTTCTTTAACCAAAAAACTGGAGATTTGCATAGCCTTTCAAACAATGCCTCAAATGGTGCCATCCCTGTACTAGCCTGATAAATGTTGTTATATGAAAACTCGACTAAGTGTCGATGGTCTTCCTATGATCCTCCAAAATCTAGCACACAAGCTCATAACAAGTCTTCTAAGACTTTGTTAACTCTTTCCATTTGCCTATCTGTCTACGGATGGTAAGTGGCACTCATCTTGAGCTTAGTTCCCAAAGTGTTTAGTAGACTCTTCCAGCGCTAGTAAATAAGGAATCTCTAATGCTTACTATACTATTAGGAATTCCATGAAGTCTAACTATATCTTCACGAAAAAATTAGTTAAAACAGGCGCCTTCCTGGTTGACTTAACTGGAATGAAACAGGCACTCTTGGTCAACCAGTCCACCATGATCCATATACTTTCATGTCCTCTATTTGACCTTAGCAACCCGTCTATAAAATCCATCGAGATAGAATCCCATTTCCATACTGGAATAACCAAAGGCTGAAGTAACCCACTTGGTTTCTGATGTTCGGCTTTTACCTGTTGACAGTTCAAACACTACTTCACCCATAAACCTACATCCCTCTTCATACTTTCCCAGAAGAAACTCCTCTTCATATCCTGATACATATTAGTTCCTCCCAAATGAATGGTGAACTTCGAACGATGGCATTCCTTAAAAACTTCCTTCCTAATGCTTCCTATATTCAAAACACACAATTTTCCTTTCTTTCTCAACCACCCGTTTTGGTCAAGACTAAAATCCTTCAAGTCTTCGCTCTCTGTTCCATCCCTTAACTTTATGATCCGTTCAACTAATAATGGATCCTCCTCCTACTTAGAAGAAATCCTTTCGATCATTACCGGTCGAACTCCTAAACATGACAACAAAGCGGTCTCCTTACTAGATCTAACTTCAGATATCCACTGCACTTTGCATGTCGTCAACTCTTCTAAATCTTTCCACTCAGCTATCATTGCAAACACCGCATTCAGATGTTTTCGGCTAAGTGCATTTGCAACCTTATTGCGTTTTCCCGGTATATACTCAATACCAAAGTTATAATCGGCTAAAAACTCTTACCAACTCTGTTGTATAATATTCAACTCGTTCTGAGAGAATAAATACTTTAGCGACTTATGATCCATGTATAACTCGAATCTTTCTCCCAAAAGATAATGTCTCCACACCTTAAACGCAAAAATCACTACAGCTAATTCCAGATCGTGAGTTGGGTACCTAACCTCATACGGTTTAAGCTGTCGAGATGCATAGGAAATCACTTTTCCTATCTGCATTAACACAACTCCTAACCCTGTTTCACATGCATTTGTATGTACCACTAAATCCCGATTCACTTCTGGAACAACTAACACAGGTGTATTAGTCAATAAGTGTTTCAGCTTCTAGAATGCCTCCTCATGCTTATTGCTCCAAACAAACTTCACATCCTTTCGCGTTAGCTTGGTCACCAGTGCTGCTATCCGTAGAAAATCCTTAATGAATCTTTGGTAATACCAACTAATCCAAGAAAACTCTTTATCTTAGTCACTGTCTCGGGTCTCTTCTAATAACTCACTGCCTCAATTTTAGTCGGATTTACAGAAAACCCTTTCTCTGAGACTACATGACCAAGAAACTTCACTTTCTTCTTCTAGAAATGACACTTTGAAAACTTTGCCTTTGGTTGATGCTACCTTAATGTCTCAAGAACCACTCTAAGATGAACTTCATGCTCTCTTTCATCCTTAGAGTATATCAAAATAACAGTGATGAAAACTAAAATGGAACTATCCAAGAGCTCTCTGAAAACTCAATTCATTAAATCTACAAAGAATGCTAGCGCATTAGTTAGTCCGAACAGCATTACTAACCATTCGTACGATCCACATCTGGTTCTAAACACTGTCAAAGGAATAATATCCGCTGCGACTCTAAGTTGACGGAACCCTGTCACTAAATCCAAATGGAAAAATACTTTGGGTCCACTCAACTGATCAAATAAATCATCAATTATAGTCAATGTATATCGATTCTTTATCGTCTTCTCATTTAGCTTACGATAATCAATACACAACCTTAACGATCTGTCCGGTTTCATAGCAAACACGATGGCTGCTCCCCAAGCGAACTTCTCGGTCTGATAAAATTCTTGCCCTCCAAATCCACTAACTGCACCTTTAACTCCTTCATCTCAGTAGATGTCGTTCTTCTTAGCGATCTACTCACCGGTTTGGCTTTGGTACCAAACTATTCGAAACTCAATGGCTCGTTTTGGTGGTAGTCCTACTACAGGTTCAAAGATACCTGCGAATTCTCTAACAACAAAAACTTGTCTCAAATCGTCTTCTGCCTCCAAAACACCCAACAAGGCATTAACCTCAAAACTAGGGTTTTCTATGGAGTATACTATCTGATCACTACAGTTAGGGTGTCTAAGTGATATTTCCCTATCATGGCAAAATATCATAGCTTTGTATTTACTTAATCAATCCATACCCAAAATAATTCTGAACGTATGAAATCAAACGCATGCAAACTACAAACAAAGGTATGACCTAACAATTCAATCTCTAGATGGTCACACATCATCCCAATTGTCGCGTACCCTCCTATCGGATTTGCAACCCTTAAGGTAGTAACTAGGTATGAAGGTTCTAGATTAAGCTTATCTATCAAATAGTGAGACATATAAGAATGTGATGCACTGGTATCAAACAGAACTCTAACTGATACATTTTAAATCAAAAGCGTACCTCCCAACATAGCTTTTCCCCTCTCCTCTGTTGTTGGTCTCGAGGTAGCTAGTTCCAATGCAAACATCTTGCCTTTCCCATCCTTGGTTGGCTCCTTGCACTGGTTCTTATAGTGCCTAATCTGATCATGGTTGGAACAATTTATCCCTTTCTTCTGAGCAGCTTTCTTTCCCTTTCCTACTCGACACTCATGGGCATAGTGTCCTTTCTTGTCACACTTGTAACAGATAACTTCTGCCTTTTCCTTCTTAGCAGCTCCACCCTTCTGAGCTCCTTTCTTGTGAAAAACTTTCTCTTTTGACTCTGCCCTCCTTAAGCTTCCTTGGCCTCATTTCTTTTAATAAAAGCTTGCATCTCTTCATTCCTCAAGGCCATCTCAACAACAACATCACTTGGATGCCTAATATGCGATAACATAGCCATAGAAAGCTCAGGCTTCAACCCCTTGATGAACTTCCCATTCCTCTTAATCATAGTATCTATCGTAGCATAGCCATATCTCACTAGCTCCTCAAACCATGTTGCATACTCAAGCATAGTCATATCTCCCTGCACCAACTCGGCAAACTTCCTAAATATAGTGGACTTAGAAATATTTGACATAAACCTTTCCTTAGACCTCCTCATGAAATCTGCCCAAGTCATATTCTTCTCGTTGACTTCAACTGTCACACTGTTCAACTAATACAGTGCTTCCCCTTGTAGCTGTCTAGAGGCGAATCTCCTTTTCTGCACATTGTTGAGCCTTAAATCAGCGAAAACCCTCTCGCAGTGAAGTAACCAGTTCTCCACTTCGATTGCGTCTTCAGTAGCAATAAACGACTTTCCCCCCAACCGAACGTAATCTCTAGAATAGCATAGTTATTCACCACTGGAGCTTCTTGGTTCCCACATCTAGCATTTCCTCCAACTACTCCAGCATCAAATGCTACCTGCATCATGTTGACAGAGAACTTATACATTGCTCCCATATCAACTTGCGGGACTCCAGCACCCACATTTCCAGCATGTGGCTGACCTTGGTTCCTTCTCGTATTTGGTTTAGCATTTCCATTTGTATTAATGCTTCTCCCTCTAAGGTTAACTCTTCCACTTCTAGCATCCATATCTGTATTCAAGCCTCGTAGGATACAGAAGATTAGCCTAAGAGTGGTAGGAGAATATAGATATAGCGTATACTTATATATAGCAATTACAAGTATGTTACTATAGCGTTATCCCATATCCCGATCTTATCTCTAATTCCTTAGGATTATTTTTACAAAAATCATTTTATCTTAAAGTTTTTCATACACCTATGCTCTAATACCAAGTTGTAACTGTTAGTGCCAAAATTGATCACTAACACCCAAATCCAAGCGAAAGCACCAAATACCAGTCATAGCTCACAGATAGAATATACGTGGAGGATATTAATATAAAGAACAACAAAAATTAAAATGAAAGCAGTAAAGAACAACAGATTATATAGTGGTTCGGATAACTCCAGCCTACGTCCACTCCAGAAATTTCCTTTTTATTGCTATAACAATCGATTACATTTACAAAATGGTAGAGTAGCCTTAGCCTTAGAAAATAGAAAGCAAGAGAGCCGAAAAAAAGATCCCCCTTCTCTGGAGACCTACATGTTGTATTTATAGGCAAATCTCAAGCTACTGGCCTTCCTTAGTGGTCTGGGCCCACCAAGACCATAACTGACCCAGACTCTTCATTCCGACTGATCCCAAGCACTTCATATGCTGACCCGAAGTAGCAAGGATACTGACCCGAAGTCCATCTCGAAGTTAAATCGGAGCAAAGTCGAATGTCGATCCCATGCCTCGCTCGTCGATCGACCCACTATGGTTGAAGCACGTACCGCTTATCCATATACACCGACCCCGACCGACCGAACCACACAGCCGAACTCTAATGACCAAATGCTCACGATCGACCCAGAAACGACGACTCAGGTTACCACCAAGCCACATCTACAAATCCACTTAGTCCGAGCAGCTCAAGTGCCAACCCATCTCCAATGCCGACCCATCCAAATGCCAAGCCGCCTCCAACATGTCGATCCAAACATGACCTTCTCTCCCTAGCCAAACCGCATGTGACCGAGGCACCTCCGAGCCACCTTGGCTGAACGACACACAACGAACCACCCATGACCGACCCACTTCAGCCAACCCCATCGAGGCCGAACGACCCCATCCTGACCGAACCGTGCCTCCTAGACCGAACGACATCACCAAGGACGAACCACACCATTATGCCGATCAAATTCACCTCCGAGCCACTGACACAACTGAGCCAACCATGCTGAGCCACCTTGCCGAGCCACTTATGTCGAGCCACCTAGAAGACTCGAAGAAATCATCCATACGACTAGAAGCTTGACTCCATATGACTCGAAACAAATCCAGGGCTACTTGCGACTCATCGAAACCCAAGTTTCAAGTATCCAATAACCTTCGTCCATCGACTATACCGAATATCGATTGTAAATCCATGATTATTATCCATGCTTGATCGTCCATCCATCTAGTCGAATAAATCCATCTAACCAGCCTCGACGAATGAGCAGTCGATTTAGTTGAATCCACCTGCTCATGGCCTTGCCAAAAGGCGGGTTAACAGTAACATCCCCTATCTTGAGACCCAAAGCTAAGCGCTATAAATGCTGCAATCATCTATAGTATTAATTTCTGATGACAAAATACGGTAATGCTAATAGTATCCATAATATCAAAAGCACATGAATATAAAACAAAATCACGGATTTCAAAAATAACTTTTCTGATTACATTTCATAAAACATGTTTCATATCCACATTACATAATCCTAATGTTTCCCAGGTTCAGATCAAATATAATTAATACATAAATATGCCAAGAGCGATATATGAAGATGCCTCCTTGGTTGACCAAAGTACTAGATAATCATAACTGACTTAATACAACACAGTGGAATATAACAAGCAAAACAACTCCTAAATAGCTATCCATCTGCCTCATGCTCATCTTCGGAAGCTTTATTCGTCAACCTATTAAAACTTGTAAATCCTCAACCCTCAACCTACTCAATTTAATTTTGAGCACCTGAGAGTTTAAGGGGAAAAACACAAACTTTGAGTCAAACATAAAGCCTGGTATGAATAAAACTATTACATCTCTGTTTACTGATTTGAGTGAGACCATGCTGCTTAGTGGAATGGGTTTTTCCTCACTAATATCCCTTTAAAACATATCTTTTCGCAAAAAAAACCCTACAACCAAACTGATTATATCAGCAATAGCAAATACCTTACATGCTCAAAAATAGGTAATAAATGGACCATCTGTCCGAAATAATGTAGTTTTGTTTGGCTACTAACCTTTGGCTAACTCGGCCTACCAAACAAATTAAAAAATTATCGAACAACTGTTAACATACTTCTGGACGGTCTGTCTTTAATCTACTTCTCCAAGGGTCACCTGCTCCTAATTGTTTTTTAGGCTTACAAATAACCTATCCTTCTTTTCTGTACATATATATATTACTTTCTATGTGTAACCATTATTTAAGTCTTACTTGTGACTAAGCCCTACATACTGAAACTTTGGACTAAATTAGCTAGGGGCTAATAGCTAATGTATAAGGCACGACCCTATACCAGTTCCATCTGGTATACAAATCTGTGCAGTTAATGCGCTCGGTAGATTTGAAGCGGTGGAGGTGCAAAAAGTCATAGCTGGGATACAGCGAGGATATAGCGGGATATAGCGGATGGCTCTAAAATAGCATATAAAACTCATACTTAATGTTTTTACAAATATATTGTTATCCCATTTTTGGTCAAAACTGGAATGTCAACAAATTGGCAAGGAATGTTGAATATCGGGGTTGGAGATCAATTGCGATCAAGGCTGCGATCGATATCGCCAAAATCTGGTTGAGCTCCAATCGAGACGAAATTGATTGGAAATGATGATAAGGACTAGGAAAGGTTGTGTTTTAGATTTCAGGTTAATCGGAGTTCGTATGAAGGAGACATAACCAAGCCAAATGAAAGGAAGCACTGCCGAACCATCCATCCTCCACTCCCAAGCACTGCCAGTCCAAACTTCACCTCCAATCATGGCCGAACCAGCTACCTCCTCCCACTGCCGAACCAGAATCAAGGTAGACCACCACCGAACCAAGCTTCGTCCCCATCACCGAACCAACCATCTTTCCATGCACTACCGAACCGGCATACCACCGAGCCAACATGCTACCGAACCAACTGCCGCTCCAACCCTCACCGGACCAACTCACCACCGAGTCAACCTCCACCGGTCCAAGGCCTCACCGGACCAACCCCTCCAACCATCTACCACCGGACCAAGGTGTACCGAACCAACACTTCCAGGCCAGATTGCATCAGCCCAGGCCCACCAGCAGCTATATATATCCAAGACCCCTGCCCCCCAGCCTCACTCTATAAATGGAGGGGCAGGGGTACAACAATGGGGGACAAGTTGGAGAGCTCAAACACGGAAGGAACTTTCAAACAACTTATATACGCTTGTAATCAAGGCCCTGGACTTGTAATCTGGAAAATAAAGGAGAATAACATATAAAGTGGACGTAGGCACATTCTGGCCGAACCACTATAAATCTGTGTGTCTTTTACAGTTTAGTCCCTGCTTTTTACATATTTCCATAAATCACCCAAATCACTAAGAACGACACAAAATCAACTGAATCATACGACTTGGAGGTGTTTGCCCATTTTTTGTGCAAACATTTTTGGTGCTTTCACTGAGAAGGACTAGCACCCGCTGCATCAGATAGAAGTTTGGATTTGGAAGACAATGACTAGGCAAAATAGTAGAAGGCAAAGGGCTGAGAGAAGCCAACCGGAAGGAAGTCAACAAGCATCCTCCGGAGCTGAGGAAGGACCGGCTTCGATCTACATAACCCGGGATGAAATGGAAGGCATAACAAATTCACTGCAAGAGAGGTTGTTGAAGAGTCAACAGGAGATGATGTAGACTTTCTTGGAGCAAATGAGAGCTGCAGGGACCCAGAACTTAGGAACAGCTACAGCGGCTGTGGATGCAGGACAAGGAGCTAGGGTTATGGAACCCAATGGAGGACAGGATGCAAAGCCAGAGGGCAATCAACAATGGCATGGAGGCAGGCCCGCAGGATCCAATACAGGAGGGCCTTTGGAAGGAGTTCAACAGGCTAGAACCAACGTGGCTGCTAGCGAGCCACATGAAGAGTATATACCGGAATTCCCTCCGGGGCAACCCCCGACAGACAACGCTGGATTGGTAGATATAATCAGAAAGACTGTGCGAGGTGGTTTGACCAGCGGAGACTTGGAAGGAGTGAACAGGAGTCCGTTCGCTCGGGAAATAAGGATGGCTCAGAATCCACCTAAGTTCAAGCTACCTAGCGTGGAGGTATATGATGGAAAGGCAGACCCTACGAATCACTTGATGAGATACACCTGACACATGGAGGTGCTGGGGGCATCGGAGGAAGTGATGGCCCGATGCTTCCCTTTGTACTTGACGGACTTAGCTGCGATGTGGTTTAGGAAGTTGGAAGAAGGATCTATCAGGACTTGGAGGGAATTGGTGGAAAGGTTTTTGGGACAGTTTCGGGTTCATGTCAAGAGACCGAAGAACGTGATGACATTGACATCGGTAAAGCAACGGATAGATGAATCGCTTAGAGCTTTTCTAACTCGATTCAGTGCCGCAGTTGCTTCGGTGGATCGGCCCAATCCATCGATGGTTTTAATGGCAGCAGTATCAGGAGTCAGGGAGAACTCGGATTTCAAGGTATCTCTGATACGAGATCCCCCACGGGATCTCGACGAATTCTTTCACGAGGCAGAAAGGTTCCTTCGGCAAGAAGATGCGAGTACGGATTTAAAGTTAAAAAAGGTTAATGCAATTGAGGTTGGAGGACCATCCAGCAAAGGTTTGGATAAAGACAAAGGAAAAAGGAAGTTGGACGATGATTCTGGAAATGATAGGAAGCAATGGAAGGATCCAAAGTTTTCCGACGCTGGAGCGGATATACCTGGATACTTGGAATCGCCTTCCCTACCGGAGGCCAGCTAGGAGAGAACCAACAGAACGGGAAAGGACATCAGGAAGGCACTGTCTCTTCCATGATTTGGATGGACACAACGCCAATAGCTGCAGGCACCTAAAGGACATAATTGAGGATCATGTAAGGAACTGACAGATGCCACAATATGTTGGACCTTGGAATGCAACGGCGGAGCAGGAGCAACCGCCTACCTCAAGCTACGATGGTGGGAGGCCCAGGAACGATGGTGGGAGGCCCAGGAACGATGGTCGATTGATCATCCATTGACCAAGATAATATGGAATAAGTAGCGAACTATTGGCAAGCAGCCAAGTCATTTACACATGTACGGGGATGGAGATAGCCCCTAGGCATGCTCTGAATGATGATAAACTGCAATGCTATGGTTTGTGAAATTTATATTTTGCTTTTGGATTGGACACTGCTTTTCTTTTTGGTTTTTGGTTTTGGAGCTTGGATTAAGCTCCTAGTTTTGCTTGCTTTTGGATTTTCCTTTGGATGATTGTTTTCGGTTTTGGACGCTGGTTGGGATTTCTGGCTTTCTGGTTTTAATTTGGATTTTGGATTTGGATTTCAGATTTGGATTTTGGATTTAGATTTGGGATTTAGATTTTGGATTTGGATTTTGGATTTGGATTTTGGATTTGGATTTTGGATTTGGATTTTGCATTGGATTTTGATTGGATTTTTATATGATTTTTGATAAACGGTCGTCGGGTATGGATTATGCCTGGCAAGGGGTGAGTCGCTTTGCCCGAACATGGTAAATTGGCTCATTCAGGTTCGAGTATGGACTATGCTCGGCAAGGGTCCGGAGTGAATAGGATTCGGCCTAGTACTTAGG
Organism: Allium cepa; assembly: GCA_030765085.1. Taxonomy (NCBI): domain Eukaryota; kingdom Viridiplantae; phylum Streptophyta; class Magnoliopsida; order Asparagales; family Amaryllidaceae; genus Allium; species Allium cepa. The sequence continues at coordinate 341,048,154 of CM060937.1, forward strand.
CCCTCTATTATCAATTGTTATGATCAGGTCGTTGAGTATGGACTATGCTCAACAAGGGTCCGGAGAGACCAGGATTCGGCTTAGGACTTAAGTCATGGCATTGTACAGCGTCCAGGGACACTGGACCAAGGTCGTCAAGTGTGGATTACGCTTGGCAAGAACCCGGAGAGGTTAGCTCAATGTCCAGGGACACTGGACCAAGGTCGTCAAGTGTGGATTACGCTTGGCAAGAACCCGGAGAGGTTAGCTCAACGTCCAGGGACACCGGACCAGGGGCATCAAGTGTAAATTGCGCTTAGCAAGAGCCCGGAAAGGTTATGGATTCGGATGTCAACCTAGAGAGGTCTTGGATTTGGTTGTTGGCTATTGGATAAGAATGAATTAGGACTCGGTTGTCGAGTTCGAATGGATGTGGAATTGGCCAAAGCTTTGGTCATGGGATTTGGAATTGGACATCGACTCGGAGCATTCAAGGATGATATACTCTGGCAATGTGTCTATGGACCTTGGATATTGGACTCGGAACTATTCAAAACACGCCTTGTTATCACAAGGCATGTTTTGGGGGGCAAAGTGTTAACCCATTTTTGGTCAAAATTGGAATGTCAACAAATTGGCAAGGAATGTTGAATATTGGGGTTGGAGATCGATTGGGATCAAGGCTGCGATCGATATCGCCAAAATCTGGTTGAGCTCCAATCGAGACGAAATTGATTGGAAATGATGATAAGGACTAGGAAAGGCTATGTTTCAGATTTCAGGTTAATCAGAGTTCGTATGAAGGAGATATAACCAAGCCAAATGAAAGGAAGCACTACCGAACCATCCATCCTCCACTCCCAAGCACTGCCGGTCCAAACTTCACCTCCAAGCAGGGCCGAACCAGCTACCTCCTCCCACTGCCGAACCAGAAGCAAGGTAGACCACCACCGAACCAAGCTTCGTCCCCATCACCGAACCAACCATCTTTCCATGCACTACCGAACCGGCATACCACCGAGCCAACATGCTACCGAACCAACTGCCGCTCCAACCCTCACCGGACCAACTCACCACCGAGTCAACCTCCACCGGTCCAAGGCCTCACCGGACCAACCCCTCCAACCATCTACCACCGGACCAAGGCGTACCGAACCAACACTTCCAAGCCAGATTGCATCAGCTCAGGTCCACCAGCAGCTATATACATCCAAGACCCCTGCCCCCCAGCCTCACTCTATAAATAGAGGGGCAGGGGTACAACAATGGGGGACAAGTTGGAGAGCTCAAACACGGAAGGAACTTTCAAACAACTTATATACGCTTGTAATCAAGGCCCTGCACTTGTAATCTGGAAAATAAAGGGGAATAACATATAAAGTGGACGTAGGCACATTCTGGCCGAGCCACTATAAATCTGTGTGTCTTTTACAGTTTAGTCCCTGCTTTTTACATATTTGCATAAATCACCCAAATCACTAAGAACGACACAAAATCAACTGAATCATACGACTTGGAGGTATTTGCCCATTTTTTGTGCAAACATATATAAATGGTAATTAAATGAAAAATTATCATTCAATTGAATTATAAATAATACATAAATATTTTTAAATAAAAACATGTGCGAATATACTTTAAATAAACGAAAAACTGTTATATAACATAATTGAATTTGTTAGAATATTAGAGTATTTTCATTTCTTAAAATATATTAAAAATTAAATCAAATAAATTAGTTTCATAATTTTACAATGTATAAAAGCAATTTTTCAATTCATTTTATTAAAAAAGATATAGTGAGAATAGCGGAATATAGCGAAAATAACGGGATATAGCGGAAATAGCGGGGATTAATGCGGAAAGGCTATATTATAGGGCTATATGGAAAAATCATAGCGTTAGAAATCTGCTATGAGATATAGTGGGGTTGTAGTGGGGTATTAGCGGGGCATCAACTACACAGATATAAATATCTGAGTCGTTTTACTTAGGGTTAACTACCCTTTAAATTTTCCTTGAAAACTTTTTCAAAATGATTTAAACCTTTAAATCATATTTATACAAGGAAAATATACTATTTGCTTTACTTAAATCTCTTTGCCATTATATTTTTACTCAAAATATTATTGATGAAAACATTTGAAACCTTTATTTAGACCTTTAAATAATCTCTTTCAAAGCCATTGAAAGTACCCCGTTCGACACAAGTAAACTACTTTAATTTATAACCTTAGGCCAAAAGGCCAAAACATATCTTTCGAAACCATTGACCATAGTCCTTTCAAAAGCATTGGAAACATCTTCTTCGATAGCTTTATTAACCTTAAACATCATTTTCTAAACAATTAAAATATGCCTTTCAAAACCATTGGAATCCTTCCATTTAAACACTAAGGTAAACCTTTTGAAAGCACTAGGAATCACCCCATTGAAACTCTATATATACACCTTTCGAAAATACTAGAGGACATCTCCTTCGAAACCTTTTCTTGTTACCTTTCGAAAGCATTAAAATATACTACTTAAAACAAACCTTTCGAAAGCATTGGGTTCAAGTTGAAATATGTGGAACAACCTTTCGAACATTTGGGTTTAACTTTCAAAATATCAAAAATGATCTTAAAACAATTAAGTCGAAAGCAACTCTTTCGAAAGCAATTTCCTAAGTAAAGAAGTGGATGGTGTCGAAACCTATCCCTTCAAAAGCATTGGAGAAGCAGCTTTGATTTTAAAACAAAGAACCCTTTCGAAGGCATTGCTTCGAAAGGTATAAAGACGGCTGGCGGGGGTTTTGACCCCTTTGAAAACATTTAATTGAAAAAAAAGGCGCAACCTATTTCGAAAGCTCCTTTATCTAAACAAATTTGACTCAGTCAAAAGTTAACCAGGTAGAATCTTATTTGAAAGCAAAGCAGGCACTTTTCCTTAAGAAAACAAAACAAGGCCTCGACCCCTTCAGAACCCCTTGTTTCGACCCTATACCCTTCGCCTATGTTCAGTTCATTACGTACCAAGTCTTTCATACCATGTGCATTGGTTTTGATATAGTTGGAGGTGGGGGTACTAAGTCGAAAGGTGGCTACCGAAGATGGTGAGACAACGGAACCTTAAAAATCTATTTTTTTAACTTTAAAAAGTAATTGTTTTTAATTAACCTGCTTATTTCTCATCATATAGTTGGTTGCCTTTACGTTTTCAAAATCTTCTTTAAAAAGTGCTGCCAAATTTCAGAAATTAATATTTTGAAACATTAGCAAATAACACATTCTCCTTTTATGAACATATATAACATTTAAGTCCCATATCTTAAATAATTTTATATATTTATTAAAACACTTATGAAAATTCTACAAAAATTCATATAAATCACTTTTAATATGTTTTCTAACATATTTAATTTTTTGACCCAAAACATATATATAATTGCCATAGTTAATTCTAAACTCAAGCAACCGTTTTCTTTACTAGAAAATTAATAATAAATCCATATTGATTTAGAAAATTATAAAATTTGAAATCTATCTCTAAATATCATTTCTGACCAAATATTAAAATTGCAAGGCATTTGGATGTCATTAGATAGGTTTTTCAATTCAAAACATGTCATAAAATCAATATGAATAAGCATAATTAATCAAACAGCATGCGTGTGTCTATATATATATATATATATATATATATATATATATAAACATCATTCAAAACATGATAATATACTTGCAAAAACATTCAGATCTTATTCTAGAAACCGAAACATCAAAATATGAGATGTAATAATTATTCGCCTTTAGCTTTGTTGTAAAGGAGTTGAGATGTGATCTTGGATTGAATTTGATTAAGCTTTTCCTCTTAATTCTTGCTTAACTTCCCCTTACTTCTATTTAATGGTGGTCGGCCTTTGGTTTAGCTTTAATTTGCTTGTGAATGTAAGAATGATATGTTATAAGGGTTTAGAGTATAAGAATATAACTTATTCCTATATTGCCCTTATCTAATTTTCCTTTTCTATTTCATTTTAAATTCCATTTAGTTCAACTAGGCAAAGCTCCCCTTTATTATGCAAACCTAAATCCCTTAACTATTTACATCATTTTATTTAATTTATCTAATTAAATGTCCTAAATAATATTAATCAAAATTAGGGTCGTTACAATATTCCCTTGAGGTAACGCGGTACGTATTAAAACATCAAATAAATATCTAATGGAAACGTACATGGTATTAACACAAAGCAACAAACGTGTGCCTCCAGGATAGAATAATACATAAAATACAATAAATATTAGAGATCACAGAGCCAATCGTAGCGATGTTATATAATATATAATATATTCAATACAAATCACAACAATATACACACTAATGATTATATAATACATGATAATAATCTAGAATACAAAATATCTATTCTCCTCTATGCCCACAAAATACAAACTGATCTCTACGTCCCTGTACCTGAAATGTCTTGGACTAACTTGAGTATTATAAATAACATACGGTTCAGACTATACCTAAATATATGGTTCAATACACACATAAATATAGGTTATACATAATATAATGGTGATTATACATTAATAATGGTATAATATAACAGTAACACTCTCAACACGTAGCATAAAGATGTCATCATCCATATAAAGCACATCAAATCAGAATTCACATAAAACAACATTGTATGGATGAATCATCCATATCTTGAAATCACTTACAAATCCAGAAACAAATAATAATGAGATATACTCAAGTATAATCGTGGAAGAACATTATAGTGCCCAAATATCTCTCAATCTAATGACATAAATTATCATATATAAATATAAAACCATCCAACAAATAGGGCTAATACACAAGAACGCCCTAATATAATATCATAAAGTTGTATAATCAATATATAATGTGAGATAGCCCATCAAATCATCCAACTGATATCCAATATCATACAAATCATAAAGATAACCCAATACAATCTAAATCATAACCAATAATATAGGCTTTCTCAAAATATTAAATCATCAAATAGTATGGATATAACGGGGATTGACTACACTTTAGACTCAACCAGTCTCTAGTTTAGTCAACTTATTATGTGATGTCCCGGAATTTTGGGCAATATTTATTTAATAATTTCCATTAATAATTATTTTTAAATGTGCAATATTGATTATTTAACAGAATTTATCTTTTCAAAACTACTAATAATAATAATTTAATTTGGCAAATTTTATTCTTTTCAAAGTTAATAATATTCAATTGATAAGTTTTTATCTTTCTAACCTTAAAAAAGTATTATGTTTATAATGTATGTATGTATATACATTGTGAATAAGAAGTTTGTTTTCAATCTAATAAAAATATTTTCAAATTTATAATATATATATATATATATATATATTGTGATTTGGAAGATTTTGATTGATTCAATATAAAACTTTTCAAAGGAACTATTTAAAAATTTATCTCATATTTTCAAAAACACTTAAAATAAATATTTATTTTGTTTAAAAGTATGATAGCTTAAATTAGTATATTACCATAAAAGTTTAGTATGTTTTCTTTTTAAAATTGGTTCTTGAAATAAATTTAGTTTATATATATATATATATATATATATATATATATATATATAAATTAAGTACAATATTTTTAGTTTAAACTTTAAAATAAGATTTAATTTAATGTCCAATTCTCTTGTTATAATTTTCTTTCTTTTAAACTTAGCTTTGGAAAATGAATTTTAAATTAAATAAATAAAACATAAAGATATAAACACATTACATAATTTATTAAAACATAAGTAATTTATTTAAAAGAGGGATTAAAACATTTGTTATTCATATATAATATTGCTTTTGGACATTTGTATAATCATAATGTCATGCAATGAAATTTGTAAGCACTTAACAACTTAAGTTAACAAGTGGCAACACCTTGTTTTAAAGAAAATTAAGTATATAACTAATGTTTAAAAAGAAAAACCTATTTTATACCTTCCAATTCAAAATTTCCTTAGTACCTACTTCTTCTTAAACATATAAACTAAAATCCAAAATCAAAGAAATTCAAAACTAAGTACAACATCAGTTTAAATAATTTCAAACCTGAGATCTTACAAACAAAAATGGAGATCAATAACAATAATCAAAATAGTAGATCAACACAACAAGAATTCAACTCAAGGATCCAAGCACTAAAATTTCAAGGATCTGATTCAGACCAAACTAAGCAAGCTTCAGATCATTTCAAAATATAAAGTGCCAGAAACAAAATCAATTAAATGTTTATAATCGGGATTTCCAAATATAATCGGGATCATTTTTGTTCGGGATTTCCAAATATAATCGGGATCTTTATAGTCGAGATTTCCAAATATAATCAGATCATTTGCTCGGGTCATTTGATTTTCAAAATAGTCATGTCCAGTTTTGAACTATAAAATGAATTTCAAATTTTGAAAGCAAGTTAAATTTTTAAAAAAGTTTTTAAAAGAAATTTCCAAGTGTACTAACCAGTTTTAAAGAGGTATGAGATGTTTGAGTTTAGGAAATGGTATTTTAAACAAATTTAAGTTTTTAAAGTATGGATTTTCAAAGTTTAAATTTTGTTTTAAAAATAGTTTGGTTTATATAAATATTACATTTGATAAATCTTGAAATTAGTCCATAAATGTTTTCTAATAAAACGTAAATAATGAAATTGAGATGTGATTTAAGTGAAAAGTATTTAACTTTAATAGATCAAAGGATGATGATTTTGTATAAACTCAATTCAAGCTTTTAAATTTAATTTAAATGGTAGGTAAGAGTTTAATGTAGTAAATGGATTATCTTAATTTAATCAAGTTTTATTAACAAAAGTAATTAAAGTATAATTACTTAATTAACTAAGATGATTAATTTAGGTAATTAAATTAAGATAAATTAATTTATGCAACTAATTAAGGGTAGTTGATTACTTAATTAGGATTGATTAATCTAAGTAATCAAAGGTTAATTAATTAAGGAATAATTAATTAATGGATGTAATTAGGGGCTAATTACTTAATATAAAAAGGGTTATTACTTAATGAAGTAATTAAAGGAATTAACTACTCAATGTAATTAATTAAGTTAATGCGGCTAATTTAAGTTAACTAATTAGTTAATTAGTTAAAGAGAATTACTTGGTAATAGGTTAAGTATAATTACTTAATGTAATTAATAAAGTGTAATTACTTAGTGTAAGTAATTAATGGATAATTACTGGGTGTAATTAAATAAAAGGGAATTACTTGATGGAAGGTAATTAAAGGATAATTACTTAGTGGAAGTAATTAAGTATTAATTACTTAGTGTAATTAACTAAAGGATAAATTAAGTTAATTAATCAAGGAGTTAATTTAATTAATGTAAAGAATAGTTAATTAGTGAAAGTAATTAATTAAGGGTAATTAATGAATGTATTAAGTTAAAAGATTTCTTGTTAAATGGAATTAATTAAAAGAATAATTAATTAATGAAAGTAATTAGAGGATCATTAATTAATGAGAATAATTAAAAGGGTTAGTTAATTAATAAATGTGATTGATTAAAAGATAATTAATCAATGAAGTGATTATAGTATAATTAATTAACGTAATTAATTAAGGATCAATGTAATTAATTATAGTTAATTAATTAATAAGAGTAATTAAAAGTTAGTTAATGTGAATAATTAATGAATAATTAATTTGTGTAATTAATTTAAAGGCTAATTACTTAATGAAATTAAAGAATAATTAATCAATGATGATTAATTAAGAGAATAATTAAAGGATAATTAATCTGTAATTAAAGATTAATTAATTGGTTTATAAGGTAATTAAAGAATGGTTAATTAATTAAATGGTTAGAAATTAATTAATGATTGATTAAGCAGGGTTAGGTGGTTAATTCTCAAGTACTTGATTTAATTTACGTTATTTAAATTAATTATAATTTGGATTAATAATTCCTGTTTATGGATGATTGTTTGAGTAGAATGTCTGGATTGATTGATACCTATAGTTTGATAATCTAAGGTATTCTATGATGTGATATTGGATATATCTGTGATAAATGTGTGATATTTATCTGTGAAAGATGCTGTGTGAATTCAATGTATTAAATTGAATTAAATTGTTTAAACTTAAACAACTTGGACATTAAGATGGCGTTTTGGATTTCAGTGAAACCGAGATCGGATTTCCAAATTCGAAATTCTAATAACCACATCGATCCAAATTAAACGATAAATCGTGAAATCTCAAGTGAAGATGAAGATTCAGAATGCAAGGGCTATTATTGTTAACTTTGAGTGTGATTCCAAATTGAGTGTAGAGGGATAGTGCCTTCGGTTTCATTCGAACCCGGAACGAACTTGTATGGATTGAACGCTTTCAGAACATCGTCATTGGAGGACAATGAGCACTCTAATATAGATGTGTTCTTAAAGTTAATTGTACCCTCAAGCCTCATCAACCGGGAATAGCTAAAACAGGAGAGGTGCAGCAAGGCTAAGTGGGTAGCACCCAAGTAGGACGAGATCTACCCCTGTCTAGATGTCCCTTTTTATTCGGCTTAGTGGGCGGTTGGTCATGAACAACTGCGGGATTGTCTTGTTCGGGACTATCCAGTAAGGGATGGTTTCGGCTTTGTGCTGTAGGGGATCGGGAGGGATCCTCGGTATGGTGATATAGACCACGTACTGTGACGGGCGGTACCCTAGTAGCCCAGCCATTGTATGGAATCCAATCTCCAATAAGTGTCGTACGTTTTGATTGTGCCCAACTATGTAAGCATTCCAGCTATTTCTGTATTTTACTTGAAAACCCTAGACCCTATTATAATATAACTGAATTTCCTATCAAATATTTTGGTTACTGTAAGGTAAAAACTTTTTCGTGTTTATGTGCGAGAAGTCTTATGAGATACCTTTTGTTTTCAAAGGTTTTTCAAAGTTAAGCAATTTTAACCCGTTTACTCACACCAGACCCATGCCTGGCCCGGAGTTTATTTTCTGTTTTACTAAACTCTTGGGTACTCAAATTTTTACGAGTAGCCAAGGGATTCAGGTTAGCTTTGATGAGTTTCGGAGGAGATATGGAGCAGGAGGCTTCAGCGTTTGTAGATATATAGTGGTTCCGTTATGTTTTATCTGTGTGATGATGTCTGTATTATCTTGAGTTGTAATGACTAGACAGATGCTTATAACTGTCTAGTTTGTGATGCATAAGCTGTATAACTCTGATGTATATGATACTATGTAATATCTTATGTGATATAATATAATTTATTCGTTCCGCTGTGAGATTCTGATGTTGTTTAGTTCTTTCTTTTCTACATTTTCTCTTTTCTATCCCTTTCTTTCTTATTAATGATGCATTTTTCTATGGGATGAAAGGCGGGTCGTTACATTGTGGTATCAGAGTTCTAGGTTGATTGAATACCTATGCTTTGGAAAGATTTATTTCTTGGGAGAGTGTACTTGTATATATATATACACACACACACACCCCTACCTATTTTGTTGGGTTACTTGTTTGGGTTTTCCAATATAAGTTCTAGGGGTAGGACGGGTAGTGGTGTGCGTAGCACGACTACCAATAGGAGAAGTCCGAGTATTGGGATTGGAAGTGTATCTGCCAAGGCAGTATTAGGCATCTTGAGTAAGCTTTGCAGCATAGTGTAAGGATTTCACCGATCTCTGAAGGAAACCTTTTTAAGGTTTGAAGTCCATCTTTGGAGTGTAAGTTTGGTTGCGCTTGTGCGAGCGGATTTTCTAGAATTTGGATCAGTCGGAAGTGCTAAAGCAAGTGATGGTACCTTGGCAACCTTAGGAAGGAGTTTTGTCTGTATCAGAGTATGAGGTTGAGTTCAGCAAGATGTTTGTGCTTGGTTTGAGGTCCAAGGAGCTTATGGATTAGGAGTCTTTGGCATCTGGGGCATCAATAGCAGCTCGGAGGTGTTGAGTGTGCTGGCAGGAAGGTCTCTTGGCTTAGCAGTCCTAGAGGTGGAGTTCGGAAGCAGTAGAGTGGCCCATTTCTTCGATGGTTCAGGAGTCTTTGTGATTCTTCTATCAGTAGGCCGGGCAAATGTGAAGGCTTTCCCACTTCTTCTAGAAGCTCAACATGGTATGATGTTTGTGGTTGAGGGTGGACCATCGGTTTCTTCTTTTAGTTAGAAAGGGTTAAGCTATTCTGATATGTGAAGAGAGAACAGTTTCTTTGGAATCTGAACTGGGTAGAATCGCAAAAGTGACTTGCGATGGTTCGGAAGTTCTCTTGAGCAATCTTTTATTTGGGGTTGAGACATCTTTAGAGGATGTTGGAGCTATCGAAATGGTTTTAAATTTTTTGGATATCTTCGAAGAAGTCAAGGTTTGTATCCGCATTAGGAGACTGAGTTCTATATCGACATGGTTCCTGGAGCATTACCGGTGGTTCAGCCTAGTAGAAGTAGATCTCCTAGAATAAGGACTGGTTATGCAGCTCAGGATTGATCGATCTAGTTTTCTGGCTGGATTTTTGCTGTGGTGTTTGTGATCGAATCGAATAAGTCAGTAAGACTTTATGGAATTTGATGGACAATGTTTCTGGATGGATATGGATCAAGTCTATACTTGTGTTCTGTAACGACCCTAGATTTTAATTTAATTTAAATTGATAATTAAATGAATTTTTGAATAAAATTGTAAGATAAATTGATTTAAATGGAAGCGAGTTTCCCCGATTCGACTAGAAAATATATTAAGTCAAATTGATTCGAAAATTTGCATATATGTGTATATATGAGAATATATATATGTATATGTTGGATTTGAAATAAAATCTTAAATAAATGGTTTTAAAAAAATAAATATAGAGATATATATGTATATACATTAGATATGAATTGTAAATGAATGGTTTAATAATAATTGATAATAATAAGTATTACAATTGATGGTTAATAATAATTTGAATTTATAAATTTATTATAAAACAATAAATATTAAAGTAAAGTAAACAATTTAAGTTAAAATAAAAGAGGAATACAAATAAGACAATGGAACAAAAGAAATGACAAAACGAAGTTTAAATATAAAAAGATAAAACAAAGCCATAAGATGAGTAATAAGCATATACTAAATTCATAAGTTAAAATTTTATAACATAACTAAAACTACTTTATATCTATATCTATATGCATGCAAGTATCTGCAGCCACCAAGTATTACAAATAAACAAAGCATAAAGTACAACTACATTTTTATCTATAAACAAACAAAGTATAAGTGTTGAGGCTGAGAAGGGAAAATATGACACAGCAAAATAGGATAAGTATGTAACAATACAAAAAAATAAAAATATATACATGAAAGCTTCATAAAGAAAACAATAAAATGAAAAATATCTATGTACATAGAGGAGAATGGGATAAGGATGTAGGCATGGGGGAACATGCATCTACTGTAACCAGTACACTAACATATCAAAGTAAGTATGCAGCAAAGTAGTAAAATAAAGTACTCAAGCAAATAAACATTCAAAGTAAAGAAATACAATACAAAGTAACTAAATAATAAATGTGTAGCCTGTAAGTAGCATGCAAAAGTAAGACAAAGCTGCAACCACCATCCAATCTGCAGTAAAACAAGCATGTAATGCCTTCATCTCAGCCGAGTAATGTAGAGCAAGCCAAAGTAAGTAGAAAAAAGAGACATCTATGAACAAAAATATAAATAAAGTAAGTACATACAAAATAAACAAGTACTAGCAAAAGCAACATACCTCTGTAAAGCAGCCGAAACAAAGATAGGCAAGGCTAGAAGCAAATATAAAATACATCTATTGTGAAGCATGAAGTACTTACTCATTTAATGTAGGCAGCAAACATGTCAATTCGAATGTAATAAAATAAAAAGATAGTATACCTGAAATTGCTTAGCCCAGAAAACACCCTGTAACTTCTTTATATGCATCATCCCCTTTGTTTCATTTTTGTTCTCAAAGCATATCTAACCAGAAACAAGAAAAATATATATACATCATCATTCTACAAACTTTAAAACAACAATTCAAACCAATACAAATATCTGAAAGTAGAAGATTAAGCAAGACAGTTTCAAAACAAGCTGATTTGGAGGAAGATCAAAGCAAACATTCTCAGTTTTTTATGATCAAAGCCTGTTTCTATAAAAAAGCTCTGCCACTTTGCTAAAACACGGTGAGTAACTTCTTTAGTATAACTATATATGTTGCTTGAGTAATGCTTGAAATGTGTATGTTTATATGTATACTATTTTTTTTGCAATTCTGAGTATACATGATATCAATGTTTGTTCAGCTGGAAGATAACCTGTTTTTAAATTTCAAACTCAGTTTTAAATTCTTAACCATTTTCTCTTGATACATTGAATTCTGGGACTTGGATAAAATAAGGCCTGACTGTTGATTACAAAAGGAAGTGTAAAAAAAAAAAATTATTTAAAACTAAAAATGAAGTAGCTGCTCTGGAAAACAAAATATAACAGGGCCAACATTGGGTAAGTGAAAATTTAAATATCCAGATTCTTTGATCCAGAAGTATAAGTTGATTTCTTATACTAAAACTTGATTTTTAAAACATAAATTATAATTTTTAGTTTAAAAATGATGGAGCATTTTTGGTTTAACCAGAAATCACGTTTTGGGTTAGAACTGTTGATCGAGGAGGTTGGGTTGGCCAGCATCGATTCTGGAAGTGGAGTAATGATCGAAGATACAGGGAAAATTATTGAATAATGGATAAATGCATTGAGGCAGGGTGATTTAGGATTAAAAATTTAAACCCTAGTTTTCTGTTACTCGAAGAATTTAATCATCGCGACCTCATTCGTGCATCGAGTCGCACGCACTTCTGGGAGGTGGAAGGGGGGGAGAGGCGATGATACGGCCGGAGTTTGGTGGCGAACGGTGGTCGGAGCGTGGAGGGCGAGGCGTTTTCCAGATTCGACATCTGTTCCAATTTGAGCTCATATGCTCGATTTTGATTTTTGACCTCTGCAATTGAATTGATGATCGGTATGGCATTGGGAGAGGGCCGTTGACTTGCGAGGATGATCGTGAGGGGTCGGAGTTGATTGCCGCGGTGGTGCAGGTGCACGGTTATCATGCATATCAGTTTGTTCTGGGGGAAGAAGGGAATGGGTTCTCGCGTTTATATCGGGCTGAATCGTGTTTTGTTCGAAGCAAAGGGGTTTGGGACTCGAAGTTGATGGGGATGGGTTGTTTTACAGAGCTACAGATTTGAACCTGTTATGTTTGTATGGGACGAGTGCGACTCGAAGTATGGAATGGGAAGTCTCGGGTCAGCCAAGTGCTTGACTCGAAGCGAAGGAGTTTAAAATAAAATAAAAAGTAAAGCTATAAATAAAAATAGAGATTTAAACTTAATTTTAAATCTGGATTCAAATTTGAATCTGAATCTTAGTTTTTTTTTTAGTAAAAGAAATTTGAAATTTGAGTAAATTATTTGTTAATAAATTTTAAGGATTATAAATTAAATTTAAGTTTGATTAATGTTTAAATGGTTATTCATTTTGGATTTTAAATCCAAAGTGGAATTTAAATTTGGATTTAAAAGTGTAATGTTTTAAGTATACACTTAAACGTTAATTAAAGCATAAGTAAAGGAAATGAATTTTCTATAGTAAATCGATTTATAATTTATAATGGTTAATGTGAGAAATTTTCTTTAAAAAGGGAATCAAAGAAACTTAATAGTTAATGAAATCATTAACTAAGATTATCTGAACAATTAATTTACGTGATTAAATTTTTAACAATAAATTAGATTAATAAATTTGATGATAATAAATTGTGGAATTACTAAGTATAATTACTTAATGATAGAAACTATGGAATTTATTTATTTAGCATAACTAATTGAGTTAATTTGATTTATTAAAAATCTAAATTTCTTAAGTTAATTAATTCAGAATAATCATTTAATAATTTTGAAAATAAAATTACTTAGAGAAGTAATTAATAGATAATTAATGAATGTAATCAATTAAATGGTGATTTGAAATTTGAGTAAATTATTTGTTAATAAATTTAAAGGATTAATTAATAATGTGATTAATTAAGATTAACTTAACAATTAAAGATTAATCGATTCATTAATTAAGAACGATAGTTAATAATTAAGGGTTAACTAATAAATTGTGAAAGGGAATTTATTTCAAATAATTTGTAATTAGATTATGATAATTAACCCGGATTAACAATTGATACATCCGATTTAAATTAATTATTTGATTAATAAGTTCGTTGGTGAATGTTTGGACTTGGCTGAATAATTGGTTTGTTCGATACCCCTGATATGTGATGCTTTGTTTTGATTTGAGCCGTGTGACTTATTTATCTGTGATATATATTATCTGTGAATTTGTGAATGAACGATGAGCGTTATAGTTTATATCGCTTATCAACTATATTTCTGTGTTTTAATCTGTGATGATTGATGATGTGGCACTTTTATTGTGTTAAACCCCTAGACCACACTTATACACACACAAATATGGATTTCACGAGGAAATCGATTGAGTCACAGATTTTTGAAAATAGTTTTTATTTTGAATTTTAAATTCAAATGGTTTGAAAATAAGATTGGGTTTTAAGTGAAAAACTTTTGAAAATGGAATTTCAAAGATGAAATTTATTTTTGAATAACTTGATTAAATTTTGGAATTTAAATAATTTGATTTACATTTAAATTCAAAATTTGAAACTGAATACTATGATTTGAAACTAGGGATTAAAGTGTTATACCAGTTATATATGGGTTAAACCATTTTAAAATGTATTAATTTGGGAATACAAGTATAAATTAAGAACTTTAACTCGTATAGATATAATTGGATTTTTTTGAAACGAAAACTGTTTGTTTTCAAATAATAAAAGCTTTTACATAAGAAATGAATGTCCAATTTGTGTTAAAAAGAATTTCAAGTTAAAAATGAAAATGATTTCCAAGTTATGGAAACGGTTTGAAAGTTACAAATTAAATCTTTAATTTAAAGATTTAATGGGTTAATCCTATCGAAATGAAATTGTTTTGGAAATCTATGAATTGATTAAGAAATAAATCTTTTTGTTTAAAGATTTGAAATGGTGATTTGTTTTAAACCATTTGAAAGTTTTGGGTAATAAGTTGTGACTTAATTGAAATCCCAATATCCATATGTTTTTTTTATATTGCGCTCACTATTCGGTTTAGCCGGGAGAGGACCTTTGTGTCATATATCCCATTTCGAATATGTGATATGTCGTTATGAATTGCATTTGAAGACCGGTGTTGAAGACCGGATATTCTTGAAAACGTAAGGACAACTCGTCGAATGTCTTTGCATCGAATGGCCCCGGTATAGAGACTCCATATGTGATGGAAAGTCCGAACGTGATTAGTGAATATCCGGATTGCAAGGACTTCTTTGTAAGTGCCTTCGGTTCTGTTCGAGCCCAGAACAGACTTGTATGGATAGTATGTCTGACATTACAAATTGAGATATAAAGCAGATTTCTTTCAAATATATTTCTGTTGGTGGCGGAGAATTTATTCTTTTAGCTTAACACCCTTCTCTGAGACGTACGAGCTCAGAGGTTATGTAGTTGAAGGTTATCAGCGATATATTCCCAATTTGGTAATGTGACATGCTGAGTGTTGCTGTGAAATGATCATTGTGTTGATCATTTGTGATAGGATCATTTGTTTGATCGTTTATCTTTGTGATCATTTCGATGATCATTTGTTGACCCAAAGCACGGCTTTTGTATAAAGTGTGTCTTTGTGGACGAGACTTCGTCGAGCCTCACACCTCGGAATGGTCAAAACAGGAAGGATGCGGCAAGGTTATGAGGGGTAGCTTCCTTTAGGGTATGTGCATTTCCTTCTGGAAAAGGGTGGTATCATGGTATGGAGCCCAGATACTTACTCATGTGGAAACACTTTATTTATGATTGTGTGATGATGGTGACGAGCGCTCGGTTAAAGGTCCTAAAGGACCGGGGGATGGCATACTCGTCTCAGTAGTTACCCAGTTCGGGGTAACCCGGCCTTGTGTTGGCAGAGATCCGGTTTGGTTCTCGAGGACGTCCTTCCACAGGCGTTCTCATGTGGCAATGGGAAGTTCCTTGGCCTGACCATTCGTTGGAAATCCAATTCCCAATACGAAACCCTGTACGGTTTTAGTTGTAGAACCTGCCATTTACTTATGGTGGTCACCACTGTTTAGATGGTAGCTATAGTAGGCATAGTTCGAAATGTCTATGCTGGCTAAGATTTATATCTTTATTTTCGAAAAGATTTTCTCTACACTATGCACTAGTAATAATATCAAATGTTTCTTTTTAATGCGTATCAAGCATCTTTGACTATCATAAGGAGAAATCTCCTCTGATTCTACGTTTGCATTGTGTGTGTGTGCGGGAGGCCTTATGGTAGTCTCATTTTTAAAAAGCATTACGAATTGACTTTGAAAATCTTTTGTTGAATGTTTTAAAAGATAAACTGTTTTTGTTGCTCACACCAGTCCCACGACTGATCCGGAGTTTATTGTTTCCTTCCTAAACTCTGGGTGCTCATTATTTTCTACATGAGCAGTCTAGAGTTGGGTTTTTCAGATAGTCAGATTAGTAGGTTATCTGGAGCTAGTTCAGTCTTTGGATCGGACCAGTCTTGCTTAGCTTGGTGCATCGTTATTGGGGGTTCAAGCTATTGCTGGATTGATTCTTGGAGATGGAGTTGCAGGTCTCGGAGTTCTCTTTTGAAGACTATCTTAGAGTTATATTGTTCCGCTGCTAGATGTCATCTATTTTCTTTTCCGCTGCTATTTATTGTATCATATCTCTGATGCATATTGATATCTATTGGATCATCTGTTGTATCAGATATTGTATCAAAGCTGTATATCAATGTATTATTCTTTTATTCCACTGTGTTATTTACTTAATGTTGTTATAAGCTCCGGCGAATCGGATTTGAATGGTCGAATCTATGGCATTCGAATACGATTTGAAGTATGGATGTCGATTTTCGAGCGGGCAAAATTCGTTCTCGTTACATTTGGTATCAGAGCTAAGGTTGACTTTAGCTCAGGAGTATAACACATTAAGTAGCTCATTAGAGATAGGTGAAGTATCCCTATAATGAGTAATCCCTAAGATATCCGTTTTAACGCCTCAGTAAATTCTCTTACTATCCACTGATAGTGAGTATGAGGGCAAGAAGAGAACGAGATAGGGGACAGGGAAATACGACTATAAATGGTCAATGCCCTGCAACAGTGGAAATAACTTTCTTTGATTCGTCTTTCCAAATTCTTTTGATTTGCTTCGTGGCAGTTGCAAGAAGAAGTTTCGATGCGGTGATGGCCCTACGAATCGTTGTAGAAATTCTTTCTTCGTATTTCATCAGTTTCTTTTTTTTGATTTAAACTTTAATGAATATGAATTCGAAAATTTGAAATTGGGAATTTTGAATAAATTAGAAATTTTGAATTGAGTTAAAATTGATTAATAAAAGAAGAAGCTAAATCGAATTGTATCGATAAAACGATTTCGTTTAAAACCAAATTTTGAAATTCTGTTGTAATTTCTTGGGTTGGTTGAAGTCCGAAGAGGGACAAATTGGTATATATTTTGAGATATTCCGACTTGAATTTGGAATCCATATCTTGTATTTGAGAAATTGTAGAGATTGAGTCTATCTCCGTGTTATTTTCGTGCCTGCGAATTTCGAGGACGAAATTCTTTTAAGGGGGGAAGTTTGTAACGACCTTAGATTTTAATTTAATTTAAATTGATAATTAAATGAATTTTTGAATAAAATTGTAAGATAAATTGATTTAAATGGAAGCGAGTTTCCCCGATTCGACTAGAAAATATATTAAGTCAAATTGATTTGAAAATTTGCATATATGTGTATATATGAGAATATATATATGTATATGTTGGATTTGAAATAAAATCTTAAATAAATGGTTTTAAAAAAATAAATATAGAGATATATATGTATATACATTAGATATGAATTGTAAATGAATGGTTTAATAATAATTGATAATAATAAGTATTACAATTGATGGTTAATAATAATTTGAATTTATAAATTTATTATAAAACAATAAATATTAAAGTAAAGTAAACAATTTAAGTTAAAATAAAAGAGGAATACAAATAAGACAATGGAACAAAAGAAATGACAAAACGAAGTTTAAATATAAAAAGATAAAACAAAGCCATAAGATGAGTAATAAGCATATACTAAATTCATAAGTTAAAATTTTATAACATAACTAAAACTACTTTATATCTATATCTATATGCATGCAAGTATCTACAGCCACCAAGTATAACAAATAAACAAAGCATAAAGTACAACTACATTTTTATCTATAAACAAACAAAGTATAAGTGTTGAGGCTGAGAAGGGAAAATATGACACAGCAAAATAGGATAAGTATGTAACAATACAAACAAATAAAAATATATACATGAAAGCTTCATAAAGAAAACAATAAAATGAAAAATATCTATGTACATAGAGGAGAATGGGATAAGGATGTAGGCATGGGGGAACATGCATCTACTGTAACCAGTACACTAACATATCAAAGTAAGTATGCAGCAAAGTAGTAAAATAAAGTACTCAAGCAAATAAACATTCAAAGTAAAGAAATACAATACAAAGTAACTAAATAATAAATGTGTAGCCTGTAAGTAGCATGCAAAAGTAAGACAAAGCTGCAACCACCATCCAATCTGCAGTAAAACAAGCATGTAATGCCTTCATCTCAGCCGAGTAATGTAGAGCAAGCCAAAGTAAGTAGAAAAAAGAGACATCTATGAACAAAAATATAAATAAAGTAAGTACATACAAAATAAACAAGTACTAGCAAAAGCAACATACCTCTGTAAAGCAGCCGAAACAAAGATAGGCAAGGCTAGAAGCAAATATAAAATACATCTATTGTGAAGCATGAAGTACTTACTCATTTAATGCAGGCAGCAAACATGTCAATTCGAATGGAATAAAATAAAAAGATAGTATACCTGAAATTGCTTAGCCCAGAAAACACCCTGTAACTTCTTTATATGCATCATCCCCTTTGTTTCATTTTCGTTCTCAAAGCATATCTAACCAGAAACAAGAAAAAAATATATACATCATCATTCTACAAACTTTAAAACAACAATTCAAACCAATACAAATATCTGAAAGTAGAAGATTAAGCAAGACAGTTTCAAAACAAGCTGATTTGGAGGAAGATCAAAGCAAACATTCTCAGTTTTTTATGATCAAAGCCTGTTTCTATAAAAAAGCTCTGCCACTTTGCTAAAACACGGTGAGTAACTTCTTTAGTATAACTATATATGTTGCTTGAGTAATGCTTGAAATGTGTATGTTTATATGTATACTATTTTTTTTTGCAATTCTGAGTATACATGATATCAATGTTTGTTCAGCTGGAAGATAACCTGTTTTTAAATTTCAAACTCAGTTTTAAATTCTTAACCATTTTCTCTTGATACATTGAATTCTGGGACTTGGATAAAATAAGGCCTGACTGTTGATTACAAAAGGAAGTGTAAAAAGAAAATTATTTAAAACTAAAAATGAAGTAGCTGCTCTGGAAAACAAAATATAACAAGGCCAACATTGGGTAAGTGAAAATTTAAATATCCAGATTCTTTGATCCAGAAGTATAAGTTGATTTCTTATACTAAAACTTGATTTTTAAAACATAAATTATAATTTTTAGTTTAAAAATGATGGAGCATTTTTGGTTTAACCAGAAATCACGTTTTGGGTTAGAACTATTGATCGAGGAGGTTGGGTTGGCCAGCATCGATTCTGGAAGTGGAGTAATGATCGAAGATACAGGGAAAATTATTGAATAATGGATAAATGCATTGAGGCAGGGGTGATTTAGGATTAAAAATTTAAACCCTAGTTTTTTGTTACTCGAAGAATTTAATCATCGCGACCTCATTCGTGCATCGAGTCACACGCATTTCTGGGAGGTGGAAGGGGGGAGAGAGGCGATGATACGGCCGGAGTTTGGTGGCGAACGGTGGTCGGAGCGTGGAGGGCGAGGCGTTTTCCAGATTCGACATCTGTTCCAGTTTGAGCTCATATGCTCGATTTTGATTTTTGACATCTGCAATTGAATTGATGATCGGTATGGCATTGGGAGAGGGCCGTTGACTTGCGAGGATGATCGTGAGGGGTCGGAGTTGATTGCCGCGGTGGTGCAGGTGCACGGTTATCATGCGTATCAGTTTGTTCTGGGGGAAGAAGGGAATGGGTTCTCGTGTTTGTATCGGGCTGAATCGTGTTTTGTTCGAAGCAAAGGGGTTTGGGACTCGAAGTTGATGGGGATGGGTTGTTTTGCAGAGCTACAGATTTGAACCTGTTATGTTTGTATGGGACGAGTGCGACTCGAAGTATGGAATGGGAAGTCTCGGGTCAGCCAAGTGCTTGACTCGAAGCGAAGGAGTTTAAAATAAAATAAAAAGTAAAGCTATAAATAAAAATAGAGATTTAAACTTAATTTTAAATCTGGATTCAAATTTGAATCTGAATCTTAGTTTTTTTTAGTAAAAGAAATTTGAAATTTGAGTAAATTATTTGTTAATAAATTTTAAGGATTATAAATTAAATTTAAGTTTGATTAATGTTTAAATGGTTAATCATTTTGGATTTTAAATCCAAAGTGGAATTTAAATTTGGATTTAAAAGTGTAATGTTTTAAGTATACACTTAAACGTTAATTAAAGCATAAGTAAAGGAAATGAATTTTCTATAGTAAATCGATTTATAATTTATAATGGTTAATGTGAGAAATTTTCTTTAAAAAGGGAATCAAAGAAACTTAATAGTTAATGAAATCATTAACTAAGATTATCTGAACAATTAATTTACGTGATTAAATTTTTAACAATAAATTAGATTAATAAATTTGATGATAATAAATTGTGGAATTACTAAGTATAATTACTTAATGATAGAAACTATGGAATTTATTTATTTAGCATAACTAATTGAGTTAATTTGATTTATTAAAAATCTAAATTTCTTAAGTTAATTAATTCAGAATAATCATTTAATAATTTTGAAAATAAAATTACTTAGAGAAGTAATTAATAGATAATTAATGAATGTAATCAATTAAATGGTGATTTGAAATTTGAGTAAATTATTTGTTAATAAATTTAAAGGATTAATTAATAATGTGATTAATTAAGATTAACTTAACAATTGAAGATTAATCGATTCATTAATTAAGAACGATAGTTAATA
The DNA here is from genome assembly GCA_030765085.1 of Allium cepa. Classification (NCBI taxonomy): domain Eukaryota; kingdom Viridiplantae; phylum Streptophyta; class Magnoliopsida; order Asparagales; family Amaryllidaceae; genus Allium; species Allium cepa. Next base: position 341,069,459 of record CM060937.1, read on the forward strand.
ATTAAGGGTTAACTAATAAATTGTGAAAGGGAATTTATTTCAAATAATTTGTAATTAGATTATGATAATTAACTCGGATTAACAATTGATACATCCGATTTAAATTAATTATTTGATTAATAAGTTCGTTGGTGAATGTTTGGACTTGGCTGAATAATTGGTTTGTTTGATACCCCTGATATGTGATGCTTTGTTTTGATTTGAGCCGTGTGACTTATTTATCTGTGATATATATTATCTGTGAATTTGTGAATGAACGATGAGCGTTATAGTTTATATCGCTTATCAACTATATTTCTGTGTTTTAATCTGTGATGATTGATGATGTGGCACTTTTATTGTGTTAAACCCCTAGACCACACTTATACACACACAAATATGGATTTCACGAGGAAATCGATTGAGTCACAGATTTTTGAAAATAGTTTTGATTTTGAATTTTAAATTCAAATGGTTTGAAAATAAGATTGGGTTTTAAGTGAAAAACTTTTGAAAATGGAATTTTCAAAGATGAAATTTATTTTTGAATAACTTGATTAAATTTTGGAATTTAAATAATTTGATTTACATTTAAATTCAAAATTTGAAACTGAATACTATGATTTGAAACTAGGGATTAAAGTGTTATACCAGTTATATATGGGTTAAACCATTTTAAAATGTATTAATTTGGGAATACAAGTATAAATTAAGAACTTTAACTCGTATAGATATAATTGGATTTTTCTGAAACGAAAACTGTTTGTTTTCAAATAATAAAAGCTTTTACATAAGAAATGAATGTCCAATTTGTGTTAAAAAGAATTTCGAGTTAAAAATGAAAATGATTTCCAAGTTATGGAAACGGTTTGAAAGTTATAAATTAAATCTTTAATTTAAAGATTTAATGGGTTAATCCTATCGAAATGAAATTGTTTTGGAAATCTATGAATTGATTAAGAAATAAATCTTTTTGTTTAAAGATTTGAAATAGTGATTTGTTTTAAACCATTTGAAAGTTTTGGGTAATAAGTTGTGACTTAATTGAAATCCCAATATCCATATGTTTTTTTTTATATTGCGCTCACTATTCGGTTTAGCCGGGAGAGGACCTTTGTGTCATATATCCCCTTTCGAATATGTGATATGTCGTTATGAATTGCATTTGAAGACCGGTGTTGAAGACCGGATATTCTTGAAAACGTAAGGACAACTCGTCGAATGTCTTTGCATCGAATGGCCCCGGTATAGAGACTCCATATGTGATGGAAAGTCCGAACGTGATTAGTGAATATCCGGATTGCAAGGACTTCTTTGTAAGTGCCTTCGGTTCTGTTCGAGCCCAGAACAGACTAGTATGGATAGTATGTCTGACATTACAAATTGAGATATAAAGCAGATTTCTTTCAAATATATTTCTGTTGGTGGCGGAGAATTTATTCTTTTAGCTTAACACCCTTCTCTGAGACGTACGAGCCCAGAGGTTATGTAGTTGAAGGTTATCAGCGATATATTCCCAATTTGGTAATGTGACATGCTGAGTGTTGCTGTGAAATGATCATTGTGTTGATCATTTGTGATAGGATCATTTGTTTGATCGTTTATCTTTGTGATCATTTCGATGATCATTTGTTGACCCAAAGCACGGCTTTTGTATAAAGTGTGTCTTTGTGGACGAGACTTCGTCGAGCCTCACACCTCGGAATGGTCAAAACAGGAAGGATGCGGCAAGGTTATGAGGGGTAGCTCCCTTTAGGGTATGTGCATTTCCTTCTGGAAAAGGGTGGTATCATGGTATGGAGCCCAGATACTTACTCATGTGGAAACACTTTATTTATGATTGTGTGATGATGGTGACGAGCGCTCGGTTAAAGGTCCTAAAGGACCGGGGGATGGCATACTCGTGTCAGTAGTTACCCAGTTAGGGGTAACCCGACCTTGTGTTGGCAGAGATCCGGTTTGGTTCTCGGGGACGTCCTTCCAGAGGCGTTCTCATGTGGCAATGGGAAGTTCCTTGGCCTGACCATTCGTTGGAAATCTAATTCCCAATACGAAACCCTGTACGGTTTTAGTTGTAGAACCTGCCATTTACTTATGGTGGTCACCACTGTTTAGATGGTAGCTATAGTAGGCATAGTTCGAAATGTCTATGCTGGCTAAGATTTATATCTTTATTTTCGAAAAGATTTTCTCTACACTATGCACTAGTAATAATATCAAATGTTTCTTTTTAATGCGTATCAAGCATCTTTGACTATCATAAGGAGAAATCTCCTTCGATTCTGCGTTTGCATTGTGTGTGTGCGCGGGAGGCCTTATGGTAGTCTCATTTTTAAAAAGCATTGCGAATTGACTTTGAAAATCTTTTGTTGAATGTTTTAAAAGATAAACTGTTTTTGTTGCTCACACCAGTCCCACGACTGATCCGGATTTTATTGTTTCCTTCCTAAACTCTGGGTGCTCATTATTTTCTACACGAGCAGTCTAGAGTTGGGTTTTTCAGATAGTCAGATTAGTAGGTTATCTGGAGCTAGTTCAGTCTTTGGATCGGACCAGTCTTGCTTAGCTTGGTGCATCGTTATTGGGGGTTCAAGCTATTGCTGGATTGATTCTTGGAGATGGAGTTGCAGGTCTCGGAGTTCTCTTTTGAAGACTATCTTAGAGTTATATTGTTCCGCTGCTAGATGTCATCTATTTTCTTTTCCGCTGCTATTTATTGTATCATATCTCTGATGCATATTGATATCTATTGGATCATCTGTTGTATCAGATATTGTATCAAAGCTGTATATCAATGTATTATTCTTTTATTCCGCTGTGTTATTTACTTAATGTTGTTATAAGCTCCGGCGAATCGGATTTGAACGGTCGAATCTATGGCATTCGAATACGATTTGAAGTATGGATGTCGATTTTCGAGCGGGCAAAATTCGCTCTCGTTACATGTTCATCAACAGCATTCTCATCTTCTTCAGATCGGAGTTGTGCAGCGGAAGCAGGATGGCAGCTATTCCAGAATAGAAGCAACCTCGGACTCCTCAGAAGTTTGTATTTGCCTTGGATTAGAGGAATTCTATAGGAAGTTCATTTGAGATCTGAAGGATTGGTTGTCTAGTGCACCTATTCTGTTTTTTCGAATTGGAGAAGTAAGTCCAAAGTCTACCGATGCTTGTGAAGTAGATTCGGTGTACTAGATTTCGATGGATCTTGGAAGAACCGTCTTGTTGAGTAGAATCTAGAGATCATCTTATTCTTGGTCCAGATTTGAACCAAGAGGCATCTGCGAAGATTGGGTTGATCAAGAAGGTTGAAGGCAGCCCAGGATCGACAGAAGAATTTTGTGGATAAGGAACAAATGAATTCGGAATTCGAAGTCCGAGATTTAATTTTGGATAAGTTTTCTCCGATCGTAAGAGAAATAAGATTGGGTATGATTGGAAATCTAGCTCAGAAGTATATTGGATCTTTCTATGTTCATGTAAGGATAAGTACTTTAGTCTACAGGATTGAATTGTCAGTTCGAATGGCTGGGATTCGTAATGTATTTCACGTATCTCTGAGGGAGTACGTGTATGATCCATCACTGGTTTTAGAACCAGAAGTTCAAGGGGGATTTGGAAGTTTAACAGGACTTATCTGTGGTCCGGTGTCCTGTTCAGATTGTAGATCTTGATATAGCAGCTCGGGATTTGAGTGGTATAGCTAGTTTAGATTCAGTAGAGCGAGCATCCCAATGTTGATACCTGGGAAACTCAAGATAATATTAGCAAGTTCTATCTAGAATTTTGTCTAAATATTTAGAGTTGTTTGTTTGAATTAGTTGCTATTGTTGGTGGTGTGTGGCTGATGTGTTATTCTAAATAAAATCTGTGTGGGATTATTAAATTATCTTTGCTTTTAAATTTCGGAGACGAAATTCTTTTAAGGGAGAGGAATGTGATGTCTCGGAATTTTGGGCAATATTTATTTGATAATTTGCAATATTGATTTAATAATCTAATTTAACAGAATTTATCTTTTCAAAACTAATAATAATAATAATTTGATTTGGCAAATTTTATTGTTTCCAAAGTTAGTAATATTTAATTGATAAAAATTTATCTTTCTATGCTAAAAAAGTATTCTATTTATAATTTATATATGTATATACATTGAGAATAGGAAGTTTGTTTTCAATCTAATAAAAATATTTTCAAATTTATAATATATATAAATATATATATGAATATATTGCAATTTGGAAGATTTTGATTGATTTTAATATAAAACTTTTCAAAGGAACTATTTGAAAATTTATCTCATATTTTCAAAAACACTTAAAATAAATATTTATTTTGTTTAAAAATATGATTGCTTGAATTAGTATATTATCATAAAAGTTTAATATGTTTTCTTTTAAAAATTGGTTCTTGAAATAAATTTAGCTTATATATATATATATATATATATATATATATATTTAAGTACAATATTTTTAGTTTAAACTTTAAAATAAGATTTAATTTAATGTCCTTTTCTTTTGTTATAATTTTCTTTCTTTTAAACTTAGCTTTGGAAAATGTATTTTAAAAATAAATAAATACAACATAAAGATATAAACACATTACATAATTTATTAAAAACATAAGTAATAAATTTAAAAAGAGGGATTAAAACATTTGTTATTCATATAATATTGCTTTTGGACATTTGTGTAATCATAATGTCATGCAAAGACATTTGTAAGCATTTTACGACTTAAGTTAACAAGTGGCAACACCTTGTTTTAGAGAAAATTAAGTATACGACTAATGTTTAAAAAGAAAAACCTTTTTTATACCTTCCAGTTCAAAATTTCCTTAGTACCTTCTTCTTCTTAAACGTATAAACTAAAAACTAAAATCAAAGAAATTCAAAACCAAATACAACATCAGTTCGAAAAATTTCAAACCTGAGATCTTGCAAACAAAAATGGAGATCAACCACAATAATCAAAACAATAGATCAACTCAACATGAATTTAACTCAAGGATCCCAGCACTACAGTTTTAAGGATCTGATTCAAACCAAACTAAGAAAGCTTCAGATCATTTCAAATTATAAAGTGCCAGAAACAAAATCAAATACAAAGTTCCTGGAAATATAAAAGAACCGTCCTCTGCTTCTTCATGTCTGGTGAGTAAACGCTTAAAGCAAAAATTTTGGTGCTAATTTATCTATATGACAATAATGTATATGTGTGTGCATGAATGTTCAACTCGAATCTGGTTTGAATGCTGCTATGTATTGAAAAAAATGTCTGTACGTTAGCATATATGTCTCTGTTAAATTCTAGCAAGAACAACTATAAAAATTCCTATCTTCCCAATGAATCACTAATAGACTTTGATTTTTGAAAATAAATTGATTATAAAAATCTAATCTTGTTTTTAAAAATAATTTTATGCGTTTATATTTAATAAATATTCTGTAACTTTAAGATTTACAGTAAAAAGTTAAATTAAGTGGAAAATCAATATCTATGATTTCATCTTTGGATTATAGAACCTGATTCGTATAAACGAATCGTGAATTTTAGCATGAATTTGGAAATTTTAACCGAGTATTTGTCAAGAATTTGCTAGTTGTTCGAATTTGTGTTTTTGGTCGATTGATGTCGATCGGCGGTAATAGAAGGGTCGAGGCTTGGGCTGGAGGTAGTGTGGAGGTTAGAGTTTGATGGAAAAATGGTGGTAGAAGATATCAATGGCCGTGGTGATTGGGAAGTGGCGAGGTAGGGTTTTATTACCTAGTTTTTTCGACGATGTTCTTGTGGCTTTCTCGACGTCGAGGGTGTTTCAGACTTGATCGCGAGGGGTGGGGACGTAGCATAGTATCGAGATGATGCTCTGGATGAAGCGATTTGGGTTCTGATGGCGTCGTTCGTCATCGGCGAGGTGGTTAGTCATTTTGATTTTCGTTCCAGGTTGCTTGTTTTTGTTTCAATGGTGGATTCGTCAATCAGGTTGGTCGAGGGGGTCGGCAAGGTCGAGGTCAGCTTGTAGAGGGTTGCGGTGATGATCATCAACGATTGGAACCAACGTGCACATGCACGGTGATCGATTTGTGCATCTAGAAGTTTGTGGGTTTGGGAAGAAGGGTTGGTTCGGGATTTTCTCGAGAGGTTCATCTATTCGACTCGAAGTTGTCGAGGTAGGGTAGCCTCGTATTGTTGTCTCGGGTTTTCTTGGGTTTTGTCTCAGGATTTTGATTATATTGCTTGGGTCATTTGATTTTCAAAAAAATCCTGTCCAGTTTTAAACTATAAAATGAATTTCAAATTTTGAAAGCAAGTTAAATTTTGAACAAAGTTTTTAAAAGAAATTTCCAAGTGTACTAACTAGTTTTAAAGAGATATGAGATGTTTGAGTTTAGAAAATGATGTTTTAAACAAATTTAAGTTTTTAAAGTATGGATTTTCAAAGTTTAAATTTTGTTTTAAAAATAGTTTGGTTTATATAAATATTACATTGGATAAATCTTGAAATTAGTCCATAAATGTTTTCAAATAAAATGTAAATGATGAAATTGAGATGTGATTTAAGTGAAAAGTATTTAACTTTAATAAATCAAAGGATGATGATTTTGTATAAACTAAATTCAAGCTTTTAAATTTAATTTAAATGGTAGGTAAGAGTTTAAAGTAGTAAATGGGTTATCTTAATTTAATCAAGTTTTTTTAACAAATGTAATTAAAGTATAATTACTTAATTAACTAAGATGATTAATTTAGGTAATTAAATTAAGATAAATTAATTTGTGTAATTAATTAAGGGTAGTTGATTACTTAATTTAGGATTGATTAATCTAAGTAATCAAAGGTTAATTAATTAAGGAATAATTTATTAATGGATGTAATTAGGGGCTAATTACTTAATATAAAAAGGGTTATTACTTAATGAAGTAATTAAAGGAATTAATTACTCAATGTAATTAATTAAGTTAATGTGGTTAATTTAAGTTAATTAATTAGTAATTAGTTAAAGAGAATTACTTGATAATGGGTTAAGTATAATTACTTAATGTAATCAATAAAGTGTAATTACTTAGTATAAGTGATTAATGGATAATTACTGTATGTAATTAAATAAAGGGGAATTACTTGATGGAAGGTAATTAAAGGATGATTACTTAGTGGAAGCAATTAAGTGTTAATTACTTAGTGTAATTAATTAAAGGATAAATTAAGGAATTAATCAAGGAGTTAATTTGATTAATGTAAAGAATAGTTAATTACTGAAAGTAATTTATTAAGGGTAATTAATGAATGTAATTACGTTAAAAGATTTCTTGTTAAATGGAATTAATTAAAAGAATAATAAATTAATGAAAGTAATTAGAGGAACATTATTTAGTGTAATTAATGAGAATAATTAAAAGGGTTAGTTAATTAATAAATGTGATTGATTAAAAGATAACTAATCAATGAAGTGATTATAGTATAATTAATTAACGTAATTAATTAAGGATCAATGTAATTAATTATAGTTAATTAAGTAATAAGAGTAATTAAAGTTAATTAATGTTCTGTTATGTTTTCCGTTAATAGGAATTCGGCTAGTGGTCCGGATGGCTTTAATGCTCAGTTCTATTTTGTTTGTTGGGACATTGTCAAATTGGAAGTGCTGAGAGCAGTTAAGAATTTTTTCAAAAACACCAAACTGATACCTTCTTTCAACAACACTAACATAGCTTTGATTCCTAAAGTCAACATCCTTAACAACGTGTCCTCATTTAGGCCTATCTCGTGCTGTAATACTATCTACAAATGTATCTCCAAAATTCTAGCGTCCAGAATGAAAAATGTCTTGCCGAATATTATCTCTTCTAACCAAGCTGCTTTTTTACCAGGAAGAAATATCTTAGACAACGTCTTACTCGCTCATGAACTTCTAAATGGTTACAATAATAAGAATTCTTCTCCTAAAGCTATGTTCAAATTGGATATCATGAAGGCTTTCGACATGCTACAGTGGAAAACTATTGTTAAAGTTATGCAGTGCATGAACTTTCCTGTTCTTTTCATTGCATGGATTGTCGAGTGTATCTCTACGGCGCGGTTCTCTGTCAACGTTAATGGCACCAGTGTGGGCTTCTTTGGTAGCAAGCAAGGCATTCGTCAAGGTGATCCTATATCGCCATATATTTTCATTCTCATCATGGAACTTCTCACGCAACTCTTTAAAAAAAATCGGCAGCTGGGTATATCAAGCTCCATCCCAAATGTTCTAACCCGGAGCTGATAACCCTGATGTTCGCTGATGACCTGGTCATCTTCTGCTCTCCTGATAATTCAACGATGCAGTCTGTTATGGATACCCTACAAAAATTTCATGCAATAGCTGGTTTATCAGTCAATCTGGATAAATCGAAAATGAAAACTTCTGGCCTCAATTCTTCCCAAAACAACGTTATTATGGCCATTACTGGTCTATCCATCAGTGATAACACCATCTCATATCTTGGTCTCCCGCTCACCTTCTCAGGAATAACAGTTAACCAATGTTTACCTTTGTACGATAAGATCACCACAAGACTTAACTGCTGGACGAGTAAAATCTTAAGCCAAGTAGGAAGAGTCACCTTAACTAAGGCGGTGATCTTCTCCATTCAAGTATATTGGGCTAGAACATTCATATTACCACAGAAGCTCATCAACATGATACGATCTGCCATTATGAGATTTATATGTACAGGAAAAACAGTGGGTCGATATTTATCCCCTGTTAGTTTCAAGAGATTAGAAAACCCTATTGCTAATGGTGGGCTTGGTATCATTAACATGTACCACTGGAATCGGTCAGCTATGGCTAGGCTTATCTACGATTGCATAAATGCCAAGAACAGTACGTGGGTTAGATCGTCCAACATTCATGTGCTTCGTGGTTGCAACATTTGGAAAATGACAACTCCAAATTAGGTCAGCTGGACATGGAGAGCAATCTTCAAGCTTAAGGAAGCATTACTTCACCTAGTTCGATACCCAGTGGGCCAAAGCAATGTGGTAAGTTCTTGGGATGATCCCTGGATTGAAAGTGGTCTGATCTTAAAGCGTGTTCTCTCTTATGCCGAGTTAGTGCAATCGGGAGTGAGACAGGATGCTGTAGTTCAGGGTTTCATCCATGGTTCTACATTAAGGCTTCCAAGGACATCAAACTCGCGAATACAACAACTCTGGAACAAGGCGGGGGATTGCAAAATTCGAACAGAGGGTCCGTGCTCTGTTCAGCGGCGAAGCAAAGTTGACAGTTTCAGTATTAAAGGAACTTATACATTCCTGGCAGGTGATTTTGGAGAGAAATGTAAGTGGCAAAGTAGAATATGGTGCAAAGATAATACTCAGAAGGATAATCTCTTCCTCTGGAAAGTGATGAACATGGCTCTAAATACTAAAATGAAGCTGATAACTAGAGGAGTTCAAGTTACTGGCAATTGTTTTTTCTGCAATCAACTTCCTGAGATGGTCGAACACTTATTTTTCGAATGCACCTTGTTGAATGCCTTATGGAAGATATGGATTAAGAGAATTGGAAGAAAATGGAAAGGAGTTAACAACGTTGTTCAGTGGAAGTACATTTACGACAATACTAGTGGAAAATCTGATGCGAATAGACTTTTCTTGTTCGTTACCAAGAGATTCATGAATGTGGTATGGAATGAAAGGAATAGGCGATTATTTCAACCAGATAAAGGGCTGACTGATGATCAATTCGAGAAGCATATGAAGCAGGAAATTAAGCGTGAATTGTGTCTGGTTACATTTGCTTTTGACCCAGGCATCCTCAGTTGACTTGGTTCTCTTTTTTTCCATTTTTAATGTTGTTGTGTTTTCTATTTTTTCCCGGTATTTTTTGCACTTTGTTTCTTTGTATTTCTTGCAAGCCGATGGCTTGTTTCTCCTTTCTCCTCTTGGTGCAGCAATAAAATGGTAGGGGTCCATTTAACCCCGTCGGCTTTGCCAAAAAAAAAGTTAATTAATGTGAATGATTAAGGAATAATTAATTTGCGCAATTAATTTAAAGGCTAATTAATGTAATTAAAGAATAATTAATCAAGGATGATTATTTAAGAGAATAATTAAAGGATAATTAATCTATAATTAAAGATTAATTAATTAGTTTATAAGGTAATTAAAGAATGATTAATTAATTAAATGTTTAGCAATTAATTAATGATTGATTAAGCAGGGTTAGGTGATTAATTCTCAAGTAATCAATTTAATTTAAGTTAATTAAATTAATTATAATTTGGATTAATAATTCCTGTTTATGGATGATTGTTTGAGTAGAATGTTTGGATTGATTGATACCTATAGTTTGATAATCTAAGATATTCTGTGATGTGATATTGGATATATCTATGATAAATGTGTGATAGTTAACTATGAATGATGCTATGTGAATTCAATGTATTAAATTGAATTAAATTGTTTAAACATAAAAAACTTGGACATTAAGACGACGTTTTGGATTTCGGTGAGACCAGGATCAGATTTCCAAATTTGAAATTCCGAAAACTACATCGATTCAAATTAAACGATAGGTCGTGAAATCTCAAGTGAAGATGAAGATTCAGAGTTCAAGGGCTATTCTCGTTAACTCTGAGGGTGATTCCAAATTGAGTGTAGCGAGATAGTGCCTTCGATTTCGTTCGAACCCGGAACAAACTTGTATGGATTGAATGCTTTCAGAACATCGTCATTGGAGGACGACGAGCATTCTAAGATAGATGTGTTCTTAAAGATAATCGTAGCCTCAAGCCTCATTAACCGGGAATGGCTAAAATAGAGGAGGTGCAACAAGGCTATGTGGGTAGCACCCAAGTAGGATGAGATTTACCCTTGTCTAGAGGTTCCTTTTTATTCGGCTTAGTGGGCGGTTGGTCATGAACAACTACGAGATTGTCTTGTTCGAGACTATCCAGTAAGGGATGGTTTCGGCTTTGTGTTGCAGAGGATTGGGAGGGATCCTCGGTACGGTGATGTAGGCCACGTACTGTGACAGGCGGTACTCCAATAGCCCTGCCATTGTATGGAATCCAATCTCCAATAAGTGCCGTACGTTTTGACCGTGTCTAACTATGTTGGGACGTGAGATGTAAGCATTCCAGCTATTTCTGTATTTTACTTGAAAACCCTAGACCCTATTATAATATAACTGGATTTCCTAACCAATGTTTTGGTTATCGTAAGGTAAAAACTTATCTGTGTTTATGTGCGGGAAGTCTTACGGGATACCTTTTGTTTTCAAATATTTTTCAAAGTTAAGCAACTTTAACCCGTTTACTCACATCAGACCCATGTCTGACCTAGAGTTTATTTTCTGTTTTATTAAAATTTTGGGCACTCAAATTTTTACGAGTAGCCAAGGGATTCAGGTTAGTTTTGACGAGTTATAGAGGAGATATGGAACATGAGGCTTCGGTGTTTGTAGATATAAAGTGGTTCCATTTTGTTGTGTCTTTGTGATGAAGTCTGTATTGTACTTAAGTTGTAATGACTAGACATATATTTATAACTTTCTATTTTGTGATGCATAAGATGTATAACTCTGATGTACACTAGTACAAAAAGTGTATATTGCTTCGCCTCAATTGCATCAGTTGAAGTAAAAACTGATGCAAATAGAACTATTTGCATCAGTTCTATCTTAATAACCGAACGTGAAAAGAAATAGGTAATAAAAAATCAAATTTGCATCAGTTGTCACCAACAACCGATGCAATTGGTACGTGCAAATAGTTTTAGTCGCATCAGTTTTAAATTCAACCGATGCAACTACATTAGTTTGCATTCATTTTCCATCGGTTTGCTACTCCAGCTTTCATTTTCCCTCCCCTTAACTTTCATTTCCCGCTTAGCTTTCATTTACCCCTCCACTTCCCCCGTAACCCATTAAGAAGAAAACAAAAGTAACTTTATATTCGTTCAATTAAAATACTTCAAATCAAACCAAATTAGCAGTTCCTCCCATATCGAAATCCTCAAAAAAAAATTCAAAATTCAAACCAAATCAAAAAAAATGTTTTAATTTTGGTGGTGATTTAGGTTGAGTGGAGGTGGTAGCGATGTGCTTTGAGGTTGTTGTGGAGTTTGGTTGAAGGCAATTTTTCGACTGAGGGTTGCTCTGAAGGTCAACGAGGTGGAGTTGTAGGGATGTAGCGATTTTGATGGTCGATTGGGGAAGTTTGAGTTTGAAGTTGGGGGAGGCGGTGATTGTTCTAGTGGCTGTTATGCTAGTTATTAAATTAAACATAAAAGTTCCATGCAAGATATACAGTTGGTGAGCTGTTTGCATGATTCAAGATGAGCGTGTTTTGAAGTTTTTTTGTAGATTAGTATAGTTTTACATTGTTTTTTTATTTTTGTAGCTTCAATGGCAAGGAAAATCTACTTGTGGCAAGGTATTGGAGTTGGTGGATTTCAAAAGATATACGGAGGCAGCCAGAGAAATGGGAGTCGTCCGGTACATTTTTGCAAGAGTAGCGGTGCCATTGCTCGCCACATCCTGCATTAATTGGAAGCCATGAGTATTGTTGAGAAGGACAACATGGGGTGAGTAATCTCTCTCTTTCAGAACTCTATTTTTTCTCTTGGAAGAAACTAAGGTAGGAACAACAAGCATTTCAGGATAAAAGTTCTTTTTTTTTTCTATTTTGTTATTACAACGAAACATATGATAATAGGAGTATATTTTGTTAGATATTTTAATGCTCATTAAACTTGGTAACATTCATAGCCTGATTTTCAGGAATCTCTTTGACAATGGTATTTTTTGTACTCTTAAAATATAAAAATTCTACAAGCTAGTTTAATTAATTGCTTACTTGCTGGATTATCAATTTATGGCTGACGATATTCAGGCAGCTGCTAGCCTAAGTAATTTAATTTTGGGAACTTCTGTAAAAAAAAACACCCTCTATTTAAGTTTCCAAGTACAGTTGCCCCCCTTCCTAAAGAAAACGTGTTTAAAAAAAACCTCTATAGTAAGTTTTAGGATATTTACGGAGAGCTCTTCAAATATTTGAAGAGAACTTTGCAAATATTTGCAGGGAAATATGCATATATTTGCACTCTCTTAAAAAAGTTTTTTTGATTTAAAAAAAACATATGCTATTAATGTTTGGATTTAATTTAAAATATGCTTTTTGAAAAGGTTTTTCATGCACTTAAACTGAAAATGAGGGTGGGGCTGAACTAAATTTCCACTATTTCTTAGCGCAGATTGATTTCATATCTAGTTCGAATTAGCGTGTTTGACTCAAATTTTGTGAATATATTTCTTGTTAATAAGTCGTCTTCTATTTTTTTAAGTAGACAACTTACTAGTTCCTATGTAAAATTAGATTCTTGCCATGTGATTAGTAATATCAGTTTCATAACTTAATGTACACTTGAACTTTGATTGGTTGATTATGAAAAATAATTTGCTATTGAATTCATTTGGCTATTTAAAGTATTTCATGATTGATTTCCTTAAAACCATATTTGTTATGCTCTACTCCTAGTCTTACCGACGTACCGTCAAAGCATTGAACTTAATCTTGAAAGGATTTAAAGTTTTCGTAGCTTTTGCCTGGTTAGAACCATTTAATGTCGTTTAGTTTAGTTCTGGTTAGACATTGCTGAACCTCCCAAATTGAATAGCATGCTGCATTATACCTTAAATAATGACCAAACGGATGTTGCATCCAAATATTCGCCTATGTGTAAAAAAAAGTACTGCTGCTTGTAAGGAAGCAGCAGGCTTTTACAATGGAGAAGTGGCCAGGCTCCTATTGAACAGCTGCTGCAATATGCAGCAGCGAGGCAGTATGCATTACTAAGTTTGACGCATAAGTAGTCGTTTAAAAAGGGTTGGAGATTCAGAAATAGCTTCATTAGATTACTATAGTAACGAATTTTGCATTAGCCACTGTCGATTTATTTACTGCAACCTGTCACCACTTAATCGATAGAATATGATTGCCTACCGGTTGAAGGTAAGAATATATCGGTCTGCTTTCTTGAATTTTTGTTTTTCATAAAGATCGGCAAAGTTAGACTGATTATTGTTGAAATAATTTTGCGTCCATGGTAAGCCAAATTATGTTAATGGGTTTACTGGGTGTGCTGCTGAATATCATAAGCCGTACATTTAAATAATATACCTGCAAAAAGGTGACTGAGACTCCATTGCGATATTCGTGAAATCAGCCCATTACTGCTGCTGTAAGTTATTTACTTTGTTAGTGTGATATTCGTCAATTCAGTTCATTTACTGGTGTTGTAAGATTTTCCTTTTTTTAATATTAGCGAGTATTTTTGATGTGCTTACATTTGCATTCCAACAACTTTCAACAATTGTAAACAAATAGGAACTCAGTGATAATTTTCATTCAAATATTTTAAGAACCAATTTCTTTAGTATCTATGTACATGTACACCATTTATGTTACATTTCTTTTGCACTCTGTAATTTGTTCTCCATTTTTTTATAGTTTTTTTCCAATGTACTTCAATTGCTGTTCCATTACTTATACAATTCATGTACTCCCACTGTTTAAAAACATTGTGCATTGTTGTTGTGAATATTTACATTTGAAAATTTATTTAATGATTGTTTCATACCCTTTTCCACTTTTAGTACACAAGACAACGAGTGCATTTCTTATAACCCAATGTCTTTTTACATTGATATCTATTACCTGTTTATTACAAATATTTACGGAACGATATTACTTTCTAAATGTCTTTTAACCATGTTATGGATCTATTAAGAACATGATAGCAAATGCTGCAAATCTAAATTGCTTGTGGCTGAACCAACTACTGCTACCATACAAAATGAGGTCAAATGGTTGAGATCTGTCATGTCACTAAATTTGTCATCAATTTGTGTTCCAATAGACTTTCCCAAATTTATATTAACGATATAGTTAGTTCTTCTGAGATAAATATTTATCAGCATGGCAAGTTGAATGCTATTTTGTTCACAAAGAAGGCTACATGCTATAACTACACGTTTCTTGTTTGGCTACTAGTTTAATGCTATTATGTTCAAAAAAAAGGCTACATGCTATATCAATTACTAACCTTTAATGTGACATTCGAAGCCAGGATTGTTTTATGCTTTACCTCAAAGCCCACGGCTATTTAAGCAAATGTTGATGGTTTTAGGACTTGAGAGATACTATCAAATTGCAAGGTAAATGTATTCCTTTTTATTCATTTACCTATTTGTGTTATTAGATAGTTGACCGTTGTAATTTCTTTACCAGCTATTGCATTGAGTTGTCTGCTTTGTCAAGCAATGTTTTTGTATTCTAAAAAAGGAAAAAAGGAAAAAAGTAAAAAAGAAAGTAGAAACACCTTGTCATGACACTCTGTGATCTATTGAAAGAAACCCTTGTCTTATCGATAAGATCCAGGCTCTTAGATATTTCCTTATATTCATGTTGTGTGTAGTTCATAGTTGATAGTCATACTTGTATGAACTAATCCTCAAGTTGGCCTACTATAAAAGTGAAGTGGTTTCTATCAAATACATATTTTATACCTATATATGTTTACCTCTTCAGATTGCAAAACAACAGAGAACTACGTATTTACGCTTCAAACTCTGTTTAGAATGTTGTCCACTGCAAGTGGACCAACAGTCATTTGCTAGTCGTCTACAAAAAAATAGTAAATGGCTGATTAAATTGGACATTGGTTTGCAATGCTTCATCAACCTTAAAAGATTACATTAGATTTTTTTTCTTTTCAGATGAATAAAAGTAGTAGAAATCTGTAGTGCTAAGCCAGTGCGTTCATGCTTGCATGACTTGCTTTGCTGAATAAATTTAACACGGTTGTTCTTTGTAGTTTGTAGGTTTCCAATAATTGAATGCAATGTTTGACATAGCGATTCAGGAACTCAATCTTTCTTATTGCTGATGAATAACATCACGGTTAATGATGAATTTATGAAAGACGCTTCTTCAATCCAAACTTTAATGAAATGTTATTGTACAGGTGTTGTTTATCAGATTTTACACTTTTAAAGTTTTGAAATTTCTAACCATAGCCTATACTATGCAACACGTTAGCATTTAACTTGAAACATAGATTATAGTTATTAGTTGACATATAAAATGCATGATACCTGCTTATAGTTATTAGTTCTTAAATATTAGCATGGGAATCATCAAATCTTAAATAGACAATTTTATAACATAGCACAGCCACATTGAGCTTTTAGGGAGAAGCTGATCATTCTCGAATATTGATTTAGTGGTATTATCTTGTGTCTTATT
The DNA here is from genome assembly GCA_030765085.1 of Allium cepa. Classification (NCBI taxonomy): domain Eukaryota; kingdom Viridiplantae; phylum Streptophyta; class Magnoliopsida; order Asparagales; family Amaryllidaceae; genus Allium; species Allium cepa. The sequence goes on from CM060937.1 coordinate 341,085,731, forward strand.
AGTTACATATTAGTTTTGATTCATCGCGTTTTATTCAAACTATATATAAAAAGTGGATTTATGGTTTCATCTCCAGTTAATTACATGAGATGAATATTTATTTATTTATTTATTAGCAATTTACATTTGGTAACTGAAATCCTACTTATGTGCCATATCTTTTAAGAGTTACGTTCAATTGATTGGGTAACTATGCTACGTACGACTTGTTCAACAAGTTGTGAAGTTAAAATTAGTCTCATCTAATCTTGACACTTTTTTCTGTCTCAAAATCAATCAAAATAAATTTGAAACAACATACTTTAAGTATCCTGTAAGTGTGTTTTCTCTTGAATCTCCACTATAGCTCATGTAGTCTGCAACACAAGTAAATTGCTACTGTATCTTAAGGTATTTTTTTGGTAATCAAATTATTATTCATATTTACTAGTGTTTAAACAAGGGGTTTGCAAAAATCTTTTTACTTGTAGGAGTGCCTAAAGATATGAAAGATAGCACAGGAAGGTATTGTTTATTGAGAGATGAAGAAGAATCCCGATTTGGAATTTACGACAAACCCCTTCCATGTTTTGGTTTTGGTGTTGGATGGTTCTCGTATGCGTTTCAAGCCTTTTCTGTTTTTTCTTTCCTTTTCCCTGTATGATTTAACCACTTCTAATAATACTGTTTTGTTCTTCTTTGATTGTAGATTTCTTGTTGGATTCCTCTGCCCTTTGACATGGTATTATGCTACTATTCTTTATTTTGGAAATCATTACGGGAGAGATCCAAGAGAACGTGGTGGGCTGGCTGCTTCTGCGATTGCAGTTAGTTTTCTTATCTCTTTCTTAATTCTTCATATTTCAAATACATATATACTCATTATGGAGTTCACCACATATATTCTTGGGCATATTGTGATAAAACAGCACTGCACACAGCACTGCACTATATTCAAAGACAATACATCTCTAGAATATCATGCATGTATTAATTACTTTATACATAAATCTCTATACTAGCCAAAGTTCAAATTTTGCACCAGTTACTTTCCAACTTGGCGGTTGATTTATTTTAATTTTGGCTTGTTTTCATTTACTTCAAAAATATGTTTTATGCAATAGTGCAATACATTCTTGTTCATCCATGTACATACCACTAGGAATAATATTATTCAACGAGAGGAACAAAAAGTAAAATCAGGGCATTTTGCGAAAGGGATATGTTCTTTACATTTTCAACTTTGAACCGTGATGGTCAGGTGCAGTTATAGGGATGAATGATGATGTTGAGTAATTAGGCACTGTTAGATGATTAGGTGGTGTAGTAATATGGTATGTATGTTGTGGTGGACAGTGAGAACAATTGTATTCGTCAATGAGGAATGAAGGAATGCAGCAGTGTTGAGTTGAGGCGATGACATATTGTTGTGGGGTTTTTGTATAGTGTATGTAGGAGTGGATGTGTTAGGGAGGAAGTACATCAGTAAGGAGTGGAATGAATGTTGCTATTTGGTGGTTTGAATGACAGATTGTTACATGGTTGTAGAGGTAAGCAAGCAATTGAAAAGTGAATTGTTTAGTGTTTTTTATTTTAATTTTCTGTTGTGAACAAAACAATTGTTAGGAATAATGGTCATTCTTACATTTAAGAAAAATAAAATATCGATTTGACATTATATTAAGTGGATGAAGTTTTGTCAGGTATTATGTCGCCTTCACTTTCACAATGATGATATCACCAACGGTGATCGTATACATACAGAGCGATGTTAGCTGGGCTCTTGGACTAGGAATTCCAGCTGTACTCATGATCTTTTCTTGCATATTATTTTTTATGGGCACAAAATATTACGTTCGGTTGAAGCCTCAAGGTAGTCCCTTTACAAGCGTTGCACAGGTGATCGTTGCAGCATTCAGAAAGAGACATTCAGTTCAACCTGTGGACGTCAACCTATTGTTTAGTCCAGAAATGAAAAGAGGTTCAATTAACTCAAAGCTCCCCCACATTGAACAGTTCAGGTAATCAAAATAAATACTATTTTTACATTTATATATTAAAAAAAAGAGTATATACAACAATAATACATTGTATGTGCTGTAAGTGTTTAGACAAGGCTACAATAATGACACCAAATGATGAAATAAAAACCAATAAACGGAGACTATGCACTCTCCAGCAAGTCGAAGAAGTAAAATGTCTAGTAAGGATCATTTCAGTATAGTCAACTTCAATTCTCTATAGTGTAGGAGGTGTTCAGTTTAACTCATATGTTGTTTTCCAAGCACTGCAATCAGATAGACGCATTGGAAAATCTACATTCAAAATACCAGCTACAACATATGGCATATTCACCATGATCTGAATTATGCTGCTAAAATGAATGTATGAACCATTATTTTGTATAGATTATTAACACTATAATTGATGATATATGTTTATTTTGGTATTATGTTATTCAGTTTGTATTTGCCATCAAATTTAATTTTAAATGATTGTAATATTGCATGCAATAATGTTTGTTATAATCAATAATATATATGTGTGTGTGTGTGTGTGTGTGTATGTGTATATATATGTATATATAGTCTATTTGAGTACTGTAATAATGGTTTTTAAGAATGGCTTTTTTGCATCAGGTATAAATAGCTGATGCAATAGAGGGATTAGTTTGCATCGGTTGTTATAAAAAACCGATGCAATAGAGGGATTAGTTTGCATCGGTTTTCAACAACAACCTATGCAACAAGTTCCTTTGTTGCATCGGTTTTCATTACAACCGATGCAAGATGGGGGCTGTGTTCAAGCAACCAACCATGATATTTTGCATCAGTTGTTAGTAACAACCGATGCAAAAAGGACCTTTTTGCATCGGTTTCAGAACTGATGCAAAAGTGTTAGGCCTGTTGCATCGGTTGCATATGCATTGGTTGCTGAACTGATGCAAAAGAGGGGTAAACAACCGATGCAAATGACATGTTTTGTAGTATTGGTATATGATACTATGTAATATCTTATGTGATATAATATAATTTATTCATTCCCCTGTGAGATTATGATGTTGTTTAGTTCTTTCTTTTCTATCTTTTCTCTTTTCTATCACTTTCTTTCTTATTAATGATGCGTCTTTCTATGGGATGAAAGGTGGGTCGTTACATATTATAGGAAAGACACATATATGCCAATCCACTACACACACATATACCATGAATCTAACGGGAGACTAACACCCGCTTACCGCAGGCCTGCTTAGGAACATAGGTCTACTCACCAACCGTAGAATAACCATCTACGCCTATAGTTTTTAAGGTTTATGTCAATCTACTATACTCACATACCCTGAACCAGATAGGGAGACTGACAGTGGCCTAACGTAAGCCTACCCAAGAACCAAGGTTTAGTCGCCTACCACAAAGTAACTGTCTATTCCTACAGTCTTCAGTTACCTAGATGGACATCGTGACCCCATCCATCAATGGCTCGTCTACACGTAGCCATGATCACGACCATGCTTTGCCCCTAATTGTAATAGACTACTTATCTAAGCGACATAAAGGGCTAGGGATGACAACCCATCTACTTCTACCAATATTGTGATGTGCATCAAAGGGACATATAACTACGGTGTCGTGGATCTAGGGTGCGACCCCACGATCAGTCCGCTAGAGTGGATACTAGCCAATTTGGTCCACTTTCGAAAAATAAAGGAAGCTGGATGCAATGTGGATGGTCATAGAGTACTCATACCCTATAACTTCACATACTTTTTGTAATAGGCTGACATACGACTCTTATAAGTCAATATCTAACACTACGATAATCCTCAACGAGTATCTCATGGACCCAGGAGTGTAATTAGGGCTGTCAATGGATATTCGAAAAATCTAAAATCCATCCTTATCCGTATTCAGAAAATGGATAATGATATCCAAAAAAATGGATGTGGATGCTGATACGAAGACATCCGCATCCGAAAACTATTCGTCCAGTTTTTGCTAAGATTATAGTATAAATTAGGTGTATTTTAGTATAATGAAAGATATATATATATATATATATATATATCTTATTTTATTAAGATAGCAATTTATATTATATGCATCTGATGCATATTAACTACTCAAAACTATTAATTATCATCATATTTGTTTGTTTTTAACACTTTTATAATCAATGGGATTGAAAATAACTCGTGTTAAACTAAAATTTTCCATTTATATTTCTTGATTTATCGACCATTAGCCGATAGGAGAATTATTCGATATCTGTCCATATCCGCGGATGTGGATATTCGATATCCAAAAATGGTTTACTATGTAGATGCAGATATGACACTATCCACATTCGAAAGTATCCATTCACAGGCCTAAGTGTAATCCCTATTTGTGTGACATTTACTAACAACAAATAATCAAACAAATAACATAACGGCGTCCCATATCATTGTATGTTATTCGGATAATTATTCAAGGCATAGAAATTAACTCGATCCATACTTGATAACTCAATATGACAAGTCTAACGAATAACCGAAAAAGTTCACCGAAATGAAATCTTACAAATCACTAAATAAATCAAATTAAAACTCACAAAAAGTTTTGCCGAAATCAAATCTCACAAATCACAAATCTGATGAATAACCGAAAAAATTTATCGTCACATAAAAATTAAATCTCACAAATCAAATTTAATGATGTCATCACCATATCATATCGAATCACTAAATAAATCCATATCAATGGTGAATCATTCATATAATCCAATTCAATATAGGAAAATGAGAAATTAGAAGATGTAGGAATTATACATAAAAATCCCAATTTAAGTCAGAAAATGAAATAATAATAAAGATTATCAAAATCCATCTTTAGACATTTAAATTAAATATTTGAATATATATATATATATACATATATATAAAAACTCCAAAATAAATTACATTAATTGTGAATCATAAAATTTAATCAAATTATATAATTAATTCATAAAAAGATATTTTTTTTTCTAAAATATACAAAATCTTCCAATAATATTTAAGTAACCTTAATATTAAAATATCTTTAAAATAAAATGACTGTTTTCACAATATACTTTATAAAAGAACATTATATTCTGTTAATCTTTAAAATAAGTTTAAACTTATAATATTATGATATTGATTTAAATAAAGAGTTTTATAACTAAAAAAGACTCTATTTATATTTATGATCAAAAGTATATTTATAAACTTGAAAATAGCTAAATAAAATAAAATTCAATAAAATATTTATAGAATACCGTTAATAAGAAATTTAAACTCTTAAATAATATTTCTAACCTTTTAAACATTTTTTTGAAAACAAGAAATAAATAAATATTTATACACAAAATTATGGAATAAAATTAATCCATAAACATGTCAACGAACATCATTATAAATATCGTGTAACCCAAGTCGAATTCATCGAACTCCGGTCATTCATAAATTCATATAATGACATACAAATATATTTTTTAGCTCAACTCACAAACAGACAGAGTCCCGTTTATAAATTGTTACATCCAACTAAAACACTCGACCAATTATCACAACGTCGTCTATATCAACCAAATTCACACAATACCAAACAAACAATTCAACCAAACCGTGCATTAATTTAATTGTCAGGATGAATAAATGCATCTAAGACAATGAAATGGGTATGGTTGTGGGTGAGAATTACTCACCAATATCCTAGCAAAGACTTTCTTTTCACCAACCCAAAATAACATGACAATTCCATAGCATTTATTAGGCCACAATACCGCCCTACAAACCAGCCTCATGTGTTGTCTCCTTCGACGGCTAATAGACTTAAGTTCACACCATAATCATTTATGTAACTCCAACTTCCCTTGCCCATATTGAGCTCCTTCAACCCATTGCCAGGTCCACGAACACACTTGTACTCCACCTTTATCGTGTGACCCTACAGTGCCATCAACAAAATCATGAAAATCCCTAGGTCAAAGCTTCATCATGACACAGTCGCGCCTTCCAGCATCGCGTCGTCCTCCATCTACTGTCGAATCCAGGTTGCACCTACCTGCTATCACACTCGATCACACCTAATCCCGAAGTCGCACGTCCCTCTCCTGTTGGCGTCGATCGTTGATCTACACTTTACGCGATTTTTTTATTTTTTTATTTCTACAAGCGGCGAATTGATTATTTTTTTCAATCTAGGGTTGGGCAAAATATGATAATAGATTCGGGTTCAGACTCCTCTGTGAAGGAATAGAAGAATTCTAGAAAAGGGGTTTTGGGCTTAAGTTTATTTTTTGGCCTAGTTAAACTAATTTATTTCTCTCCCTTTTCTATATATCCTTTTCAATTTATTTCTAAATAAATTTCCATTTGATTTAAATTAAATTACACTTTGTTTTACTAACTATATTTCAATATCTGGACACTTTTATTCAATATAATGCCCACTTATTTATTTTAAACTCAATTAAAACACTTTTATTCAATACAATGCCCACTTATTTAAACTCAATTAAAACTCAATAACATTTATCAGCTAAAAATTTATTTTCAAAATATAGTTATCATATATCGAATTCGAACAATTTTATTTTAGTTAAATTTATTTATTTATACGATGCCGAAAGTAGGGTTGTTACATATACCAATAATAAACTAATGTAATCATGTTTATAACACAAATATAAGCTCAAATCAACTCAAACAATATCCAAATCGCTTCACGTAGTTCTTTAATCAATAACAAAAAAATGTGAAGTATAACACATAAATTAGTATGGAATATCATCCCACTCACCTTGCTTAAACCCAAGCCAAGCTCTAATCACTACAAACCTATTTCTTGCTTACTTTAAATTTTGAATTGCATACTAATACTCTGATCCAAGCTAACTCCTTCGTGGTTTTTGCAGAGAACTGAAAGAGAGGAATTATGGTATTTTATATTTGATTTTATAAAATTTATTTATTAGGTTTAGGGTTTGGGGATTAAAGAGGGATTAACAAGAGATTGATGGAGGATTAAAGAAAGAGGTGAAGAATGAAACATGACTGAAGAGCAAATGAGAATAATGAAGAAGAGTTATCCTACTATAGGTAACTAATGGGAAAAGCCCCAATTCTCTCCATCTGACACTATTCATCTTCGAAAATCATCGAGTCCAAACATAGACAAGTTTATACACATTTTACTCGCGTCGAAAAAGCAAACAAAACTACAGGTGTATCAAGTCCTAATTCGCTCGTTTGTAAAAATCAAGTATAAGAGGCGTTCCATTAATTACCATTTAACTATTTAAATTAATCATTTAAATTTTCAATTGTTAAAACTGTGGGGTGTTACGGAATGAATATGGTGGCTATTTATAATTAACGAGGTAAAAAATATCTGGCCCCTTCCCCCCAGGTTTGAAGACCGAGTCTCCAGCCCTTCCTCTCAAGCTACAGTCGATCCCTTAGTATTTAGGCTTCCAAATTTCTAGCCCAATTGATTTAACAATCAAATAAATAATTTAATTAACTTATTTAAGTCTGTTATTCAACCAATTCAACATATACTTTTATACATCCTCTTAATTATTTTTTAGGCTTAAAAAATAATGAGAATGCCATAAAAATTTAACATAAAATTTGTAATAGTTTTGTTGTTATTTTATAATATTTATAAATTAATTTTACATTAGGCATACTTAAAAGTTAAGTAACAACATGGTTGTGTTGACTCATTGAAATGAACTTGATCCTCAGTCATTATTAAACACTAAAGTCTAAATGGACTCTGCTAAAATATAGTATCAGGCACAAATTTAATCACTTATAGATACTTTAGGCGAAATACAATTTCTAATCTTTATTAAGCAGCACCTAGTAAAGATATTTTGTATATGTTTTCTTTTCATCATCACCATTACACTATTATATTTATAGTTTGGTCCGAGATGAAAAAATCTATTTAAATCTGTAGTTTATTGCATAGACTATGTTAAAGTCCTCGGTTCAATCCAATATATTTATCGATTAACCGATTTACCGTGACCATAGATTTTGACATTAATTTGATTACCAATCATGGTAATACAAACCTCCTACAACAATGAAGATAAGTCCTTTCTCGAATAGTGTTTCACTACACAGAAATTAAGCTTAAAAAATTATTTTGATTTAACCATCTTTTTTTCAGCTAATCTACTTTCATTATTAATTTTATCAAATAACAAGAAATCTCAAGTTGATTAACATGCACTCAATTATGGCCATCACATGGTCGCTATGCCATATACTTGACCAGAATCAATGTACAACGTAGCTAACCAATATCGACAATACCTTCAAGTCTGAAGAGTACTGCATGTCGTTGCCAAAATATTCTATTTCACTTTGCTGTATTAACCAATTAAATACTATCTTCGAATTGTTCTATGATTATTCAAAATATCCACCAGTATGCAACCCTTTTGTGCCTCCAATGGTCATGAGTAATTTATCATCCATCGTATAATGTACACTGATCTCAACGGATACATCGATTTCCTTTTCTCTATTCATTTTGATAAGGAGCAATTGAAGAATGAGTATTTAATTCTCGATTCAATACTCACAGTTACAAATACATTCATAACTGCAATAAATAAAATACTCAACTTAAGGATTTTCTACTTATTTATATTTAATGTGTTAATCTAACTATTTCCGTATGACCATTTATATAAATTATTTTAAACAAGATTCTTTTATAAGAGTTAGGTTATGTAACTATTATATAATTGATCCTAGGGCACGCCCTTAACTCAATTAAATTCTCTATAATATAACAAACAATGTTTACTTTAAAAATGAGCAAAACATCCTATAGAATTTATGGAACATCCTCTGCTTGGAGGCCCAAAACTAATGGCTATGGATGCTGCAGTCATCCATAGTTGTTAATTCTCGGTGACAAAATGTGATAATGTTAGATACATCAATATAACAGAAACACATGGATATATAAAAAAATTAAAACCATTAAATAAATTTCTCATTCCATTTCGATCATATTTCAAATTCATTACATAATCTCAAATTCGAGAACCACATTCAAATAAAACAAAATTATTACAAACTACTCGAAGAGCGACATATGAAGATGCCTCCTTAGATGATCAGAGTCTAAACATAGGCAATCAAACAACTTTGCCTTTGCATCAAAACACAGCGGAATAAAAAAGAAAAGAAATTGTAATGCCCCTGAATTTTAATTAGCATTGTTCGTGATACTTAATAGGATAAATTAAATAGAATGATGTGAATAATTAGGGAGATGAGATTAATAAATACTATGGCCATGTCTAAATGAATAAACTAAAATAAGACTTGACTAAATTTAGAAGGAGGAATTTCCTAAGGAGTAAACTTGGAAATGAGGCTATATTTCTTTGTATATATCTCCTTCTCCACATGAATAAACTTCCAATTTCTCATTCTTAACTTCCACATATTTCGAACGGCCATTAAAAAGCTCTAGGAAGAGTTTAGATAAACGAATAAGCTAAGGAATTAAAGCTAAAAAATTATCTCATTCTCCAATCAACTAATCAAGGTGAATAATCATGTTTATCATCTTGTTTTTCTGTGTTTGGATCGGTTATGGGTTATACTTAATTCATGTTTGTGATTTTGGTTAGGATATAACCATTTAAACCTTTGTTTGGATAGGACATAGATGTTTTAAATGTTAATGGTTAATTAACACGTTTTTGTTCAGTTTTGGTTAAATTCTAAATTGTTTTGATCTTTATATGCTTTGAAATTTTAATATGATTGAAGTATATGATTGAACTGATTTTTAGAAATTTTTCTTAGTGATTTACTAAGGTAATTAAATTGTTTACGCCTAAGGGCTAAACTAAAAATTTACCTTCGAAATTATTTAAATTGAGAAGGAAATTGCTATTGGAAAAATTTGAGGAAAAAGAACAGTGTTTTGAGAAAAAGGTTGACTTTTGTAAACTTTTTACTATTTGGTAGTACAGAAGAAGGTTCCTCAACCAATTAGAATTAGATAAGCAAGATAAAAACATCACTTCAGTAGGTCCAGCTCTGCCTTCGACTCCAACAAGCTCGCTTTTACCCTTTCGATGAAGCCGAAAGGTACCTTTCGTCTAAAATGGAAGGTAAACAGTTACCTTCCACCTAAGTCGAAAGGTAGGCATGAGGTCGAAGAGAAGAAAAGGGCGAAGGGATGGGAAGGCTGCTTCCTTTGCTTTTAGATGGAAATATAATTGTTTTCGAATAAGTTGAAGGGGGACCCTTCGACTCTATCATTTTACAAAAGACTAAATTTTTTGTGTATTCAAGAAGAGGTTTCGAAGGGGATCTTCGAAAGCTCAAACCTTCAAGAGTATTGTTTTAGAATGTTTTCTAAAATGGTTTGATGTTGAAAGGTTTTGATTTCAAAAGGTTTTGAGTTCGAAAGGTTTTGATTTCGAAAGATTTGATTTCGAAAGGGTTGATTTTGAAAGGTTTTGAAGGGGTTATCTTCAATGATTGCGAAAGGTATTGATTTCAAAAGATTTGATTTCGAAAGGTTTGATTTTGAAAGGTTTTGACGAGGTTATATTCAATGATTGCGAAAGGTTTTGATTACAAAAGGTTTTGAGTTCGATTTGATTTTGAAAGATTGATTTCGAAAGGTCTGATTTCGAAAGGTTTTGATTTCAAATGGTTTGATTTCGAAAGGTTTCATTTCGAAAGGTTTTGAAGGGGTTATCTTCAATGATTGCGTAAGGTTTTGATTTCAAAAGATTTCCGAAGGGGCTAACTTTAGATGTTTATTTGCTTTCGAATGGAACTTCATTCAAATAGTTTTAAACGGTTGTTTTTAGCCATTTTTCTTAAGTAAAACTTTGCTAAGACGAAGGGATTACTTCGAAGGATTATAGCATAAAATACTTATCTTTGTTTGAATATGTAAGGGGGATCCTTATATAAAATGAATGTTATAAAACCTTAGGGACACCTGGGTGGGTTTAATGTTTTCGATACATAATTTGAGGTTACAAACAAAAATGTTCTTTCGAAAGTATACATTGGGGCTATCAATGTGTTTTTATTTAATTTAACCTAATTGGGGCTATCAATGAGAATAGGTTAAACAGATGGTATAGATGGGGAAAATAATTAATCATGGGGATGATGAATTTTTATAAACAATCATGGGGACCATGATAATTTAGTTGGCCAAGCGATGGGTTATTGGTTAACCTAGGAAAACCATGGAATGTGCGGTAGATAACCCAATCAAATTTCTAAAGTAAAGAATGTTTTTCCAAAGGTGGTTAGCCTTGGGATTTGGCACCCAAGGGTTCGTAGTCATCCTAAGAAAACTATGGAGTGTGCGGTGGATAACCCATACCATCTTTTATAAAACAATATACGATGGATAATTTGCATTTATTTTAACGGGATTTGGGATGGATAGCCTTATTAAAATATGACGGATAGTCATTTTAAAGATTTTAGAGGGGAACTCTAATAAATTGAGTTTAGATGGAAAATCTAATAAATTGCTTTTAGAGGGGATATCTAATAAATAGGTGGATGGGATATCCAATTCATATGATTTATGCCTTTATTTCATATTATGTTATGACTAATCATATTGGGTGCACGGGCATAGTAAATGATTTGCATGTTTTATTTGGATACTAGTGAGGGAAAACTCGTTCCGCTAAGCGGCGTGGTCTCACTAGATATCTATTTATGATAAGAGATGATAGAGGATTATTTGTACTAGACTTATTGTCTGACTCGAAGTTTGTATTTCTCTATAAACTCTCAGGTACTCAATGTAACGACCCAGAATTTTTATAAATTAAAATTTGAATATTTAATTAATTTTAAATATTTATAAGTGAATTTATAAGTCGAATAAATTTTTATTTGAATTATTGGATTTAATTGGATAATTAAATCGATAATTTAATATGTTAAATTATGGAAATAATTGAAAATTGAGTTAAATATGATTGAAAATAATTTGTAAAATTTTATTTTATCATGTTGAAGTTAGAACGATATTTTAGAACTTTTAAAATCGAATTAAAAGTTAATTTGTGAAAATTGAATATTTTAATATTTAAATCGACTAGTAAAATAGTCAATTTTTGAACAGTCTCAGAATTGAACGAAACCAGTTCCATTGGATCCGTAATAGTTAGTTATTACCGGATTTCAATTTTCGTGTCAATTGGAGCTATCGTTTGATCGTGGCAGCTCGAAACGCATCGAATTATTTTTAATTTAAATTTGGCGAGTCAAAATAGCCATTTTTCAAAAAGTCTCAGATTTCGACGAAACCAGTTTCATCGGATCCGTAATGTGATATTATTGTAAGGTTTCAAATTTCAAGTCAATTGGATTTACCGTTTGTCCGGTACAAATTAAAACGCCTAGAAATCGATTTAAATCGGTTTAATTTAAATTGAGCGTTTGCAGCCATAACTCGCACATACTTCCGAATTAGCTTCCGAAACCTGTTCCATTGTGTCTGGAACGCGGGGTAAACCTTAGAAACGCTGGTTACGGCGCCTAAATCGGAGTTCGAAATTTCCGAAATGAATAGTGTTTACGCTTGGTTTTCCTATAAATATACACCTTAACCCTTCATTTAAAAAAAAAAAAATATATAAAACATGAAACCCTAGCCGCCACATATTAAACCAAAGGCCAGAATTCAATCCCACTTCTTCATCAATCTCTCTCAATCCGTAAGGAATTACGCGAAGTGCTCAACTATAAAGTCGAAGAGCTCGACGAGAGCTTCGATTGCATACGGTGATGATCGGAAACGGAGCGACGTGGAGCGAGCTATGTGGGGCCGAAACTTGCAGCTGTGCACGCATCTCGAGGGTAGAGGGGGAGGCCGAGTTGGCCATGGTGGTAGGCATGGGTAGCTTGCGTCGTGCTCTTCGCGATGGTGGTTGCGTGATCGAGTTTCGTCGAGAAATGAGGGTGTATAATTAAACCCTAATATCTATGCTTATGGGTTCAAGCGTCGGCAATAACCTGGAGAAGGACGTGATGAGGATGAGGGAAACGCACGGCCAGATTTGCAGGTGGATGGAATGGAGGGCTATGATTGATTTAGGTTAAGAAAGTTAAAGTTGTTGTAAATTGTTTATATTTAAATCGTGTACAAACTTCAACAATTCGTAACTTTTTCATACGAGGTCGAAAAAATGCAAACTCAGTTGCGTTGGAATCGTATGGACGAGCACTACGCGATGGAGTTGGTTTGGAGTCGTTTGGAGTTAGTGAGAATTTTGGGTAAAATTAAACGCGCGTTTAATTTTATTCGAAATAAATCGCTAAAACGAAATTAAAATCAAGGTGAGAACTTCTCACTCAATCGAATAGGTTTCGATTTTATTTTAAATAGTTAGATTTAAAATATTTGAATGCATGTTTGAATGATGACTGTAAATTATTGATTGTTAAAATAGACATTATACGCCGTTAGTAAGCGGATGTTATTTATTAAAAACATATACCGCGAAAATTTCATAAACAGTGAAATTGGTATTATATATAATATCAATATATGTATATTGGCATATGTATATATTGCAGTTGTTGATTTCCCGCATTTTTGTTTAGCGGATGAGACCCTATTACGCCGTTATTAAGCGGATAATATTTATTAAGAACATATACCACGATAATTTCGTACTGGAGCGAAATTGGTATTGTGCTAATGTTTTTGGATGCAGGAAAACAGGTTGGAGGGATCCAACTGGATTCCTCAACAGTTTTTATTTGATTTTAGATATTTTGATATTTGATGGATTTTCATATTGATATATGATATCGTTGTAGTCGTGATTGACTATTTGGTGTGTAGCATCATTGGACCCAAATTTTGGGATTTTAAAATGATTTTAAAAGTGATTTTTGAGAATATACTATATTTTTGGAATTGATCCGTTTTAAATAAATAAACGTTATAATTTTTTTTAAAGTTATAAAAAATTATGATTTTGTGAAATATAGTTAAAAGCTGATTTTTGAGAAATATGGATTTATGATTTTATAAAATAGTTTAAATTGGATTTTTGAATATATTATAAAAGTTTGAATATAGGATTTATAAAATTTGATTATTTTATAAATCAAAAGGATGAAATTATAAAGGAATTTAAAGACGTTTTAAAAGAATAATATAAATGGATTTATATTAAGAGATTTGTAAATGGATATTTATAAATTGAAATATAGACATTATAAAACGAGTTTTTATAAGTGTTTGAATGAAGTGAAAATGAATTTCATAAATGAATGAAATTTATAGAATTATAAACTATGAAGTTATAGATGAAATTTATAAATAGTAAGATTTATAAATTTGGTGAAATTATTTGAAGAATAGATTGGGTTAAATAAATGAATCTTATAAGTTATAAGATTTATAATTATGAAATTCTAAGGAACGATTTTGTGAAATAATCGTTTATAAGTAGTTAACTTATTATATGAACATTTAGTTTATAATTTAGTTATAAACTGGAATAGGTTAATAAAGGAATTTATAAAAAGGAAGTTTTTATAAATAAATAGAAATGGAATTTATAAACGTTGTTTTATAAATTCGCAAACGACTTATTTTGATAAGTTAATTGTTATAACTTAGAAATAGAGTTATATTCACATTTTGAATAGTGAATAATCCTTTGAATTAAAATGAATAAAAGGATGGAATTTGTTAAAGAAGTATATTCACGTTTTTGAATAGTGAATGATATGTTAAAGAAATTGTTTTTAAATGAGATGTTTGAATTGAATTAAAACGATCTAATGATGTTTTAAAATGTGTTGAGATTCGAAACCATAGATTTCAACATTCATTGTTGAAATAGACGTTTTCGAGAAATAAAAGGAAATGGTGAACTATAACACTGTTGTTATAGTAAATGATTTCCGAAAGGAAATGTTTTGGTTTAGTATTGGGATTTATATATCTATTTTAATTTCGAATCCATATACTAGTGATTTTGGGTTGTCGTAACGATGTTTTACGCAACATTCGTTTTGGCCCAAGTAAATATGTTTAAGTGAATGATTTCCTTAAAGAATGAATTATATACTTAATTCGATTTAAGTATATTGAATATTTTCAAAGGTTGAAAATAAGAAGATTTGTGGATTACTTATGAATAAATAAGTATGGAAATGTTTTCCAATATGAATTGAATATTTCGAATTTATCTTTTTGAAGATAAATTGAGAATGAATAATTGAAATCGGTTATTCATGGATATTTTTGAAATATAAATTCATTATGGAATTTATATGTGAAAGTGGAATTTGTATGAAAATAAATGTTGATTTATTTTTGAAGTGTTGAAATAATATATCTTGTAAAGATATTTTGGAAAATAAATAATTTGGAAAATTATTTGGAATCTGGTGATGTATGCATATCCATTGATAGTTCAATAATCGACTATCAATATTTCCCTTTGAATGGGTATTTGATGTGAATTGATTGAATTTGAAAGCACACTTATTTTTGAATAAGCGCTCACTATTCGGGTTAACCGGGAAAGGACCATGGGGTCGTATAACCCATTCCGAATATGTGATACGTCGTTGTGAATCGCATTTGAAGATCGGTGTTGAAGACCGGATATTTGCGAGAGCGATAGGATGAACTATCGATTGACTCTGCACCGAGTTGCTCCGGTATTGAGTTCTCCATATGTGATGGTAAATCCGATCAGGATTGTGAATATCCGGATTGCAAGGACTTCTTTGTAAGTGCCTTCGGTTTTGTTCGATCCCGGAACAGACTTGTATGGATTGTATGTCTGACATTACAATTTGAGATATAAAGCCGATTTCTTTCAAATATATTTCTGTTGGTGGCGGAGAATTTATTCTTTGCTTAACACCCTTCTCTGAGACGTACGAGCTCAGAGGTTATATAGTTGAAGTTATCAGCGATATATTCCCAGTTTGGTAATGTGACATACTGAGTGATGCTGAAATGATCATTGTGTTGATTATTTGTGATAGGATCATTTATTTGATCGTCTATCTTAGTGATCATTGTGTTGATCATTTGTTGACCCAAAGCATGGCTTTTGTATAAAGTATGTTTTTGTGGACGTGAATCCGTCGAGCCTCACATCCCGGAAATGGTCAAAACAGGAAAGAAGCAGCAAGGTTATGAGGGGTAGCGCCCTTTAGGATATGTGCATTTCCTTCTGGAAAAGGGTGGTATCATGGTATGGAGCCCAGATACTTACTCATGTTGAAACACTTTGTTTTTATGATTGTGTGAATTGATTAGAGAGCGCTCTCGGATAAAGGTCCCAAAGGACCGGGGGATGGCATATTCGGTCAGTTGTTACTCAGTTAGGGGTAACCCGGCCTTGTGTTGGTAGAGATCCGGTTTGGTTCTCGGGGATGTCCATCCAGAGGCATTCTCATGTGGCAATGGGAAGTTCCTTGGCCTGACCATTTGTTGGAAATCCAATTCCCAATACGAAACTTGTACGGTATTAGTTGTAGAACCTGCTATTCACTTATGGTGGTCACCACTGTTTGGATAGTAGCTATAGTAGGCATACGATAATGGTCGTATGTTGGCTAAGATTTATATCTTTATTTTTGAAATGATTTTCCTCTACACTATGCACTAATAATAATATCAAATATTATTTTAAATGCGTATCAAGCATCTTTGACTATCATAAGGAGAAATCTCCTCCGATTCTGCGTTTGCATGTGTGTGTGTGCGGGAGGCCTTATGGTAGTCTCATTTTTAAAAGCATTGCGAATTGATTTAAAAATATTCCTCTATTTTGATTTTAAAGTAAATAAACTGTTTTGAGTTCTCACACCAGTCACATGACTGACTCGGAGTTTATTGTTTTCCTTCCTAAACTCTGGGTGCCCACCAATTTCCACACGGGCAGTTAAGAGTTAGGTTTATCAGGATATTCTGGATATTCTGGAGTTGCTGGAGGCAAGCTGGATGGCATGGCGTATTACTAGTTTATATAGTATTTCTTTTTCCGCTGCATTGTTTGTTGTTGTATGTTGTTGTACACTCTGATGTGATGATATGATGTAATAAAATGTGATGTAATGTAATAACTGATATAGTTCTTTGTTTAAAGATTATTCATTTATTATTATATGTTGTTCCGCTACGAATTGTGAGATTTTGTTGTTGTTCCTTTCTGTCCCGTTCTATTTTAAAAAAAATTCTTCTATCTTCTATTATCAAATTTTCTATTTTTCTATCTTCCTCTCTCTCTATTTTCTGTTATCTTCTTCTACTTCTCTCTTTTTCTTTTCTTAAAATTTTTGTTAAAACCCATAACATTCCGTGTTTCCGGCCTTCGATTTCTCGGCAGTCGATAAAGTGAGTATCGATGTTGGATTTTCGAAAGTCGAAAATCCCTGTTTGTTACATTTGGTATCAAAGCTGATGGTTAAGCGACAACCATGGTTCTGTTGGGTATTACTCATTAGAGATAGAGTCAGTAGTACTCTAGAATGAGTTGAGTGTAATAATAGCTATGAGAGCGTATTTGTTAGTGAATATAAAAATTGTTTTATATTGTGATGATTGGTTTATTGAGTGGCATATGAACTTTCGTCAGCGTGGTCCGCAAGACTATGCCGAAGGGGTTTCTAAACACTTGAATAGAACAATTCGGCACAGTATTGTTTTAAATTGGGTAAATGAAATAATTTTACCTTGATTATATTTTATATATAAAGGAATAATTTTTCAGAATTATTAAAGTATATATAAGTTGATTTGTTAGGTTGTTTGAATAATCTAAGTAAAAGAATTATTGTATAAGCAAGTGAATTATAAGAATTGAATTATAATTAAAGTGTTTACAATTGTGAAATAAACTTATATATATAAGAAGTGAAACTATATGAATGTGAGTTGTAAACAAAAGTGATAAATATGAACTTGAGTTATATGAATGAAATTCAACTTATGTAATTGAATTAAATGGATGGATTAAATGTTAATCAATTGAATGTTAAATAAAGTTGATATGGAATAATGAATATAAGTGTTAATTCATTAAAAGCTAATGTTATTAGAGGTTGAATAATTGAATGAATATCAATTTAATTAAACCAATTGAAAGAGAATGAATATAAACAAAGGAATTTGGTTGTAATAAATAAACATTGGTTGTTATTTGATTGTTAGATGATTGTATGTAATTCATTAAGTGTTAATGAAATTGAAAGCTATGAAATTGAAATTCAAATTGAAAGTAAATAAATTTGAATAGAATTGAATGTGAATTAGATTTAATTAGTAAATGTAAACTAATTGAATTGAGAATGAATGTTAGTAAATCCAATGTAAATAAATCAAATATGATTTAAAGTGAAAACCAATTCATTGAATATTAATGAGAATATGAATGAATATTCATTGATTATGAGTGATAGTTGGTTGATGTTTGCATTTGTTGTTTTACTGCATTACTATGTTAGCATATATAGATATTATGATGTTATATGTTGTACATGGAGATTATTGTCTATATGCATGATTCTCATGTTGTTTGTTGAGTGTTTAGTAGGTGCGGATCGCGTTTGCTTCCCATTTGGAGTTCGCTTTAGCGCTATATTAGCCGTATATGCTTGCTAATAAAATATAAGGTACATATCTCGGATTAAATATCGTACTTTTATACTTTTTTCCCTTCGGGATGCCTCATTACTTGATGAGATGTATATTTATGATATATATACTGTCATTTTTTTTTCGGATCGAGCCGCGCAAAGGAGACTATGGCGAATTTTTCCGGAAATTTAAGGCGTTAGAAAAATTTTGAGAAAATTGGGAAATTTTTTGAAAACTTTAACTTTGTTTTGAAATTGAAAGTTAAACAATAGTAATTGTTTTTGAAAAGATAACTAAGTATGATTTTGAAAGCTTAGTAAAGTTATTGTAAGAAGTTTAACTATGAATTTTGGGAAAATTAATAGATTCTGTAACTTTTCTTACTTGTAATTTCGAGGACGAAATTCTTTTAAGGGGGAAAGATTGTAACGACCCAGAATTTTTATAAATTAAAATTTGAATATTTAATTAATTTTAAATATTTATAAGTGAATTTATAAGTCGAATAAATTTTTATTTGAATTATTGGATTTAATTGGATAATTAAATCGATAATTTAATATGTTAAATTATGGAAATAATTGAAAATTGAGTTAAATATGATTGAAAATAATTTGTAAAATTTTATTTTATCATGTTGAAGTTAGAACGATATTTTAGAACTTTTAAAATCGAATTAAAAGTTAATTTGTGAAAATTGAATATTTTAATATTTAAATCGACTAGTAAAATAGTCAATTTTTGAACAGTCTCAGAATTGAACGAAACCAGTTCCATTGGATCCGTAATAGTTAGTTATTACCGGATTTCAATTTTCGTGTCAATTGGAGCTATCGTTTGATCGTGGCAGCTCGAAACGCATCGAATTATTTTTAATTTAAATTTGGCGAGTCAAAATAGCCATTTTTCAAAAAGTCTCAGATTTCGACGAAACCAGTTTCATCGGATCCGTAATGTGATATTATTGTAAGGTTTCAAATTTCAAGTCAATTGGATTTACCGTTTGTCCGGTACAAATTAAAAGGCCTAGAAATCGATTTAAATCGGTTTAATTTAAATTGAGCGTTTGCAGCCATAACTCGCACATACTTCCGAATTAGCTTCCGAAACCTGTTCCATTGTGTCCGGAACGCGGGGTAAACCTTAGAAACGCTGGTTACGGCGCCTAAATCGGAGTTCGAAATTTCCGAAATGAATAGTGTTTACGCTTGGTTTTCCTATAAATATACACCTTAACCCTTCATTTAAAAAAAAAAAATATAAAACATGAAACCCTAGCCGCCACATATTAAACCGAAGGCCAGAATTCAATCCCACTTCTTCATCAATCTCTCTTAATCCGTAAGGAATTACGCGAAGTGCTCAACTATAAAGTCGAAGAGCTCGACGAGAGCTTCGATTCCATACGGTGATGATCGGAAACGGAGCGACGTGGAGCGAGCTATGTGGGGCCGAAACTTGCAGCTGTGCACGCATCTCGAGGGTAGAGGGGGAGGCCGAGTTGGCCATGGTGGTAGGCGTGGGTAGCTTGCGTCGTGCTCTTCGCGATGGTGGTTGTGTGATCGAGTTTCGTCGAGAAATGAGGGTGTATAATTAAACCCTAATATCTATGCTTATGGGTTCAAGCGTAGGCAATAACCTGGAGAAGGACGTGATGAGGATGAGGGAAAGGCACGGCCAGATTTGCAGGTGGATGGAATGGAGGGCTATGATTGATTTAGGTTAAGAAAGTTAAAGTTGTTGTAAATTGTTTATATTTAAATCGTGTACAAACTTCAACAATTCGTAACTTTTTCATACGAGGTCGAAAAAATGCAAACTCAGTTGCGTTGGAATCGTATGGACGAGCACTACGCGATGGAGTTGGTTTGGAGTCGTTTGGAGTTAGTGAGAATTTTGGGTAAAATTAAACGCGCGTTTAATTTTATTCGAAATAAATCGCTAAAACGAAATTAAAATCAAGGTGAGAACTTCTCACTCAATCGAATAGGTTTCGATTTTATTTTAAATAGTTAGATTTAAAATATTTGAATGCATGTTTGAATGATGACTGTAAATTATTGATTGTTAAAATAGACATTATACGCCGTTAGTAAGCGGATGTTATTTATTAAAAACATATACCGCGAAAATTTCATAAACAGTGAAATTGGTATTATATATAATATCAATATATATATATTGGCATATGTATATATTGCTGTTGTTGATTTCCCGCATTTTTGTTTAGCGGATGAGACCCTATTACGCCGTTATTAAGCGGATAATATTTATTAAGAACATATACCGCGATAATTTCATACTGGAGCGAAATTGGTATTGTGCTAATGTTTTTGGATGCAGGAAAACAGGTTGGAGGGATCCAACTGGATTCCTCAACAGTTTTTATTTGATTTCAGATATTTTGATATTTGATGGATTTTCATATTGATATATGATATCGTTGTAGTCGTGATTGACTATTTGGTGTGTAGCATCATTGGACCCAAATTTTGGGATTTTAAAATGATTTTAAAAGTGATTTTTGAGAATATACTATATTTTTGGAATTGATCCGTTTTAAATAAATAAACGTTATAATTTTTTTTAAAGTTATAAAAAATTATGATTTTGTGAAATATAGTTAAAAGCTGATTTTTGAGAAATATGGATTTATGATTTTATAAAATAGTTTAAATTGGATTTTTGAATATATTATAAAAGTTTGAATATAGGATTTATAAAATTTGATTATTTTATAAATCAAAAGGATGAAATTATAAAGGAATTTAAAGACGTTTTAAAAGAATAATATAAATGGATTTATATTAAGAGATTTGTAAATGGATATTTATAAATTGAAATATAGACATTATAAAACGAGTTTTTATAAGTGTTTGAATGAAGTGAAAATGAATTTCATAAATGAATGAAATTTATAGAATTATAAACTATGAAGTTATAGATGAAATTTATAAATAGTAAGATTTATAAATTTGGTGAAATTATTTGAAGAATAGATTGGGTTAAATAAATGAATCTTATAAGTTATAAGATTTATAATTATGAAATTCTAAGGAACGATTTTGTGAAATAATCGTTTATAAGTAGTTAACTTATTATATGAACATTTAGTTTATAATTTAGTTATAAACTGGAATAGGTTAATAAAGGAATTTATAAAAAGGAAGTTTTTATAAATAAATAGAAATGGAATTTATAAACGTTGTTTTATAAATTCGCAAACGACTTATTTTGATAAGTTAATTGTTATAACTTAGAAATAGAGTTATATTCACATTTTGAATAGTGAATAATCCTTTGAATTAAAATGAATAAAAGGATGGAATTTGTTAAAGAAGTATATTCACGTTTTTGAATAGTGAATGATATGTTAAAGAAATTGTTTTTAAATGAGATGTTTGAATTGAATTAAAACGATCTAATGATGTTTTAAAATGTGTTGAGATTCGAAACCATAGATTTCAACATTCATTGTTGAAATAGACGTTTTCGAGAAATAAAAGGAAATGGTGAACTATAACACTGTTGTTATAGTAAATGATTTCCGAAAGGAAATGTTTTGGTTTAGTATTGGGATTTATATATCTATTTTAATTTCGAATCCATATACTAGTGATTTTGGGTTGTCGTAACGATGTTTTACGCAACATTCGTTTTGGCCCAAGTAAATATGTTTAAGTGAATGATTTCCTTAAAGAATGAATTATATACTTAATTCGATTTAAGTATATTGAATATTTTCAAAGGTTGAAAATAAGAAGATTTGTGGATTACTTATGAATAAATAAGTATGGAAATGTTTTCCAATATGAATTGAATATTTCGAATTTATCTTTTTGAAGATAAATTGAGAATGAATAATTGAAATCGGTTATTCATGGATATTTTTGAAATATAAATTCATTATGGAATTTATATGTGAAAGTGGAATTTGTATGAAAATAAATGTTGATTTATTTTTGAAGTGTTGAAATAATATATCTTGTAAAGATATTTTGGAAAATAAATAATTTGGAAAATTATTTGGAATCTGGTGATGTATGCATATCCATTGATAGTTCAATAATCGACTATCAATATTTCCCTTTGAATGGGTATTTGATGTGAATTGATTGAATTTGAAAGCACACTTATTTTTGAATAAGCGCTCACTATTCGGGTTAACCGGGAAAGGACCATGGGGTCGTATAACCCATTCCGAATATGTGATACGTCGTTGTGAATCGCATTTGAAGATCGGTGTTGAAGACCGGATATTTGCGAGAGCGATAGGATGAACTATCGATTGACTCTGCACCGAGTTGCTCCGGTATTGAGTTCTCCATATGTGATGGTAAATCCGATCAGGATTGTGAATATCCGGATTGCAAGGACTTCTTTGTAAGTGCCTTCGGTTTTGTTCGATCCCGGAACAGACTTGTATGGATTGTATGTCTGACATTACAATTTGAGATATAAAGCCGATTTCTTTCAAATATATTTCTGTTGGTGGCGGAGAATTTATTCTTTGCTTAACACCCTTCTCTGAGACGTACGAGCTCAGAGGTTATATAGTTGAAGTTATCAGCGATATATTCCCAGTTTGGTAATGTGACATACTGAGTGATGCTGAAATGATCATTGTGTTGATTATTTGTGATAGGATCATTTATTTGATCGTCTATCTTAGTGATCATTGTGTTGATCATTTGTTGACCCAAAGCATGGCTTTTGTATAAAGTATGTTTTTGTGGACGTGAATCCGTCGAGCCTCACATCCCGGAAATGGTCAAAACAGGAAAGAAGCAGCAAGGTTATGAGGGGTAGCGCCCTTTAGGATATGTGCATTTCCTTCTGGAAAAGGGTGGTATCATGGTATGGAGCCCAGATACTTACTCATGTTGAAACACTTTGTTTTTATGATTGTGTGAATTGATTAGAGAGCGCTCTCGGATAAAGGTCCCAAAGGACCGGGGGATGGCATATTCGGTCAGTTGTTACTCAGTTAGGGGTAACCCGGCCTTGTGTTGGTAGAGATCCGGTTTGGTTCTCGGGGATGTCCATCCAGAGGCATTCTCATGTGGCAATGGGAAGTTCCTTGGCCTGACCATTTGTTGGAAATCCAATTCCCAATACGAAACTTGTACGGTATTAGTTGTAGAACCTGCTATTCACTTATGGTGGTCACCACTGTTTGGATAGTAGCTATAGTAGGCATACGATAATGGTCGTATGTTGGCTAAGATTTATATCTTTATTTTTGAAATGATTTTCCTCTACACTATGCACTAATAATAATATCAAATATTATTTTAAATGCGTATCAAGCATCTTTGACTATCATAAGGAGAAATCTCCTCCGATTCTGCGTTTGCATGTGTGTGTGTGCGGGAGGCCTTATGGTAGTCTCATTTTTAAAAGCATTGCGAATTGATTTAAAAATATTCCTCTATTTTGATTTTAAAGTAAATAAACTGTTTTGAGTTCTCACACCAGTCACATGACTGACTCGGAGTTTATTGTTTTCCTTCCTAAACTCTGGGTGCCCACCAATTTCCACACGGGCAGTTAAGAGTTAGGTTTATCAGGATATTCTGGATATTCTGGAGTTGCTGGAGGCAAGCTGGATGGCATGGCGTATTACTAGTTTATATAGTATTTCTTTTTCCGCTGCATTGTTTGTTGTTGTATGTTGTTGTACACTCTGATGTGATGATATGATGTAATAAAATGTGATGTAATGTAATAACTGATATAGTTCTTTGTTTAAAGATTATTCATTTATTATTATATGTTGTTCCGCTGCGAATTGTGAGATTTTGTTGTTGTTCCTTTCTGTCCCGTTCTATTTTAAAAAAAATTCTTCTATCTTCTATTATCAAATTTTCTATTTTTCTATCTTCCTCTCTCTCTATTTTCTGTTATCTTCTTCTACTTCTCTCTTTTTCTTTTCTTAAAATTTTTGTTAAAACCCATAACATTCCGTGTTTCCGGCCTTCGATTTCTCGGCAGTCGATAAAGTGAGTATCGATGTTGGATTTTCGAAAGTCGAAAATCCCTGTTTGTTACACTCAAAATTAATTTGAGTAGCTTGAGAGTGGGAGACTTTCAGGTTTTTGGACGACTAAGCTTCCGAAGACGGCAGGAGGCAGTATTAGCTATATAGGAGCTATTTTGCATATTCCACTGTGATATACTAAGAGCTATAAAGTTCATGTTTATTAGCTCTCTGATCATCATAAGGGGACATCTTCATATGTCGCTCTTATCGTATTTTGTACATGTATATATGATCTAAGTGTGGTTAACGTCTGGGATTATGTGATTAAATCTTAAATTGAAATTCATAAGAAATGAGAAATTCTATTTTGTTGAAGTTTAATTTTTTTTTATATTCTTGTGTTTCCATGTTGCCAATAGTTTCTAGATTCCAATTTCGGTCACTCTGAAATAACACCTATGGATGACTACAACATTCGTAGCAGTTAGTTTTGAGCCTCCGGAAGTGGGATGTTACAAGTTGGTATCATAGCATGGTTTACATACTTAAAAGGAATTTAAACCTAAAAGATTTTTAAAGCATAACCTAATGAATCTAAAATATATTTAGGATTGGGTAAGCGATATAGTAACGTATGTGCACTTTTCTATAAATACCTAAGTATGTATTCCCTACTCTCTTAGTCTGTTCTTTATTATCTTACCAAGTTTGGATTTCAGGTAGTTGGGAAGTAAGATATGGAGGCAAGAAACAGAAGAGTGAATCAAGGTGGGAGACGCACCGCAACACGTGGAAATGTTCAACCCAATACTAGGAGCAACCAGGGTCGACTTGCTAATGCAAATCCAAATACAAATTCTAATGTTGGTGTTGAGATTCCACCAGTTGATATGGGGATAATGTATAAGTTCTTCATGAATATGATGCAAGCTGGAGCAGCTGAGGGAGTGGCTGTATAGAATGCTGGAGGAGCTAATCCAATGGTACCAGTTGGTAATAATTATGCCAAGCTGAGCAAGGATTGCACTAGTCTTGGAGGGAAACCTTTTATGGGAACCGAGGATGCAGTAGGAGTGGAGAACTGGCTATTGCATTGTCAAAGGATAATTCAGATCTCGTCTTGACGTATATGCAGAAGAGAAGACTTGCTTCTAGGAAATTACAAGGAGCAGCATTATTTTGGTTGAATAGAGTTACCGTAGGAGAGCCAGAGGAAGACATGACTTGGGCTGAATTTCGAAGGTGGTTCGAAGAAAGATTTCTATCTGAGGTTGCCAAGTCAACGTTGCTAAGGAAGTTTGCAGATTTAGTCCGATGGATAAATCGGTGATTGAGTATGCTACAGTGTTTGATGAGCTGTCCAATTATGGATATGCTATAGTGGATACTGTCAATCGGAGGAATGATAAGTTTATCAGGGGTTGAATCCTGAGATCGCTAGAGCAACCATGCCAAAACTCGGGGATCTGTGTCATATTGTTGTGGAGATGGCTATTCGGAATGAAGAGATTCTTTCTACTTTTGGAAAGGGGCAACCAGTTGAGTTTCAGAATTTTCAGGGTAAGAAGTGGAAGTTCTTCAAGAGGAAAGGTGCCCAATCAAGGGTAAAGGCTAAGAAGAGCAAGGCTGATATTGTTTGTTACAAGTGTGACAAGAAGAGGCACGATGCTAATGAGTGTCGCTCGGGTGATGAAAGAGCAGTTGCAGTGAGGCCGAATATGAAATGCTACAACTATGGCCCGATATGACATTATAAGGACAAGTGTCCCGAGGCTTGTAAGGCTAGAAAGGGAAACCATCATCCTCTAGACCAACGGCTGGTGAGAAAGGAAAAGTTGTGATGGAAGGTATGCTTATAATTCATTATGCAACTCTGAAAATGAGATATGACCAGTTAGAACTTATTTTGTTAGACCATATGTTTACTTGCAGTTTATATGTTTTTGATTTCATGGGTTTCAGGATCATATTGGATGTGGATTGGTTAGATAGATATGATGCTAGGATATTTTGCCATGAGGAGGAAATATCATTGAAACACCCTATTAGCCATAACCGAGTCATTTACTCAGTAAGGAGTTTGGATCGAAATGCTTATGTATTATTGGGTGCCATGGGAACGGAAGCAGAGTTGAAGCAAGTTTATGTAGTAAGAGAGTTTGTGGTTGTGTTTGAAATAGTTTTAGGTTTGCTGCCGAAAAGAGCTATCGAGTTTCGGCTATATCTCATAATGGAAGCTGAAGCCGTAAGTAGACCACCTAGCAAGATGTCACCAACCGAGATGAAGGAATTGAAGTGCATCTAGTGGAATTGGAAGGAAAGAATTTCATTCGGCCAAGTAGTTCTTCTTGGGAAACGGTCACGGTATTCGTGAAGAAGCCAGATGGGATGCTAAGTATGTGTATCGACTATCGTATGTTGAATGAGAGGATGATCATGAATATGTATCCTTTGCCGAGGATCGACGACTTATTCGATCAGTTGAGTGGAGCCAGAGTGTTTTCCTAGTTGGATTTGGCAATATGTTTCCATTAGCTAAGAGTAGCAGATGGAAATATTCCTTTGACGGTATTTAGGACTAGATATGGGTCTTACGAATGGTTGATTATGCCATTTAGGCTTACTAATGCACTTACTTTCTTCGTGGATTTGATGAATCGGGTTTTCCGAGAGCACTTGGATAGGTTTGTGTTGTTTATTATTGATGAAATTTTGGTATATTCTAAGAATGAGAAGGATCATGCGGATCATCTTAGAATAGTGTTGGAGACGCTAAGGCAACATCAGCTGCTCAAAGTGTCATTTCTGGAAGAAGGAAGTGAAGTTTCTTGGTCATGTAGTTTTTGAGGTAGCATTAGCAGTTGATCCGGATAAGATCGAAGTTGTTAAAAATTGGAAGAGACCAGAGACAGTAAGTGAGATTAAGTTTTCTTGGTCTTGCGGAATACTACCAAAGGTTCATTAGGGATTTCTCACGGATAGCGACATCCATGACTATGCTAACCATGAAGGATGTGAAGTTTGTTTGGTTTAAGAAATGTGAGGAGGCATTCCTTAAGTTGATACATTTGTTAACCAATGTGCCCATGTTAGTAGTTCATGATGGAAATCAGGGGTTGGTAGTTTACACCGATGCATGTTGTACTAGGTTAGGTGTCGCGCTAATGCAGAATGGAAAGGTTATTGCCTATACTTCTAGACAGCTTAGACCGTATGAAGTGAGATACTCTACTCATGACTTGGAGTTGGCAGCATTAATCTTCACATTGGAGGTGTGGAGGCATTATCTTTTGGGAGAAAGGTTTGAGCTATTCACGGATCATAAGTCTCTATGAGATTTATTCTCTCAGAAGAAGTTGAACATGAGAAAACAAAGATGGCTGGAGTTTGTTACAGCTTATGATTTTAGCATCGAGTATACACCGGGAAAAGGAAATAATTTGGTGAATGCACTTAGCAGGAAGCATTAGAATGTGGTGTTAGCTATGTTGGTGGAGTGGAAAGACTTGGAAGCACTGGGAGCTTGCAGTATGCAGTTGAGGTCGACTGCTGGATCTAGTCGGAATATCGCCATGATGTCTTGTTTGGATGTTCGACCAGTGTTGATCGAATGAATTGCTTTTAGGCAAAAAGAGGATCTAGTGTTAGCCAAGAGGATTAGAAGGTTAGAAACTGGAGCCGAGATTGATGATTTGATGAATTTTATTCTTGACGACAGGGGTTGGTAAAGAAGGAAGGAACGATTATGTGTTCCGGATGTTAGAAATCTTAGGAAGGAAGTTCTTAGGGAATGTCATCGATCGAAGTTTATGATTCATCCTGAGGGAACCAAGATGTATCAAGATATGAAGAGAAGTTTCTTCTCGGAAGGAATGAAGACGAATGTTGGCTTATGGGTAAATCAGTGTTTGAACTGTCAGCAAGTAAAAGCCGAACAACAGAAGCCTAGTGGTTGGCTTCAGCCTTTGGATGTTCCAGTTTGAAAATAGGACACGATATCCATGGATTTTATTGATGAGTTGCCAAGGCCAAACTGGGGTAATGTAAGTATATAAGTCATAGTGGACAGATTGACCAAAAGTGCCCATTTTATTCCGGTAAGGTCAACCAAGACGGCACCTGTTTTGGCTAAGTTGTTTATGAAGAACATCGTTATACTGCATGGAATTCCTAGTAGTATTGTCAACGATAGAGATGCTTTCTTTACTATAGAGTTCTGGAGGAGCCTGCAGAGTGTGTTAGGCACTAAGCTCAAGATGAATGCCGCATATCATGCTCAGATGGATGGACGGACAAAGATAATCAACAAGGTATAAGAAGATCTATAAAGGACTTGTGTGCTAGATTTTAGTGGTTCTTGGGAAGATCATTAGTGGGTTTTCTTATAATAATAGTCATCATACTACTACAGGAATGGCGCCTTTTGAAGCTTTGTATGGAAGGCCATGTAAATCACCAGTATGTTGGTTAGGGACGGGAGAGGAGTTGGTCCTTGGTCCAGATATGGTGACAGAGGCGACAGAAAAGATCGAGTTGATACGGGAAATAATGAAGGAAGTTCAGCCTAGGAAGAAGAGTTACGAAGACAAAAGGCGTAAGGACCTAGAGTTCTCAGTTGGAGATAGAGTTTTCATCAAAATATCGCCGATGAAAGGTGTGGTTCGGTTCGGGAAGACTGGGAAGCTAGCACCGAGATATGTTGGACCATTTCTTATATCAGAGAGGATTAGAAGACTCGCATAACGAGTAGAATTGCCGAGCAGTTTTGCCGGGGTCTACTATGTGTTTCATGTTTCTCATCTTAGGAAGTATGTTTACGATCCAGAAACTACAATCGCTCCGATGGCACTGGAGGACTTAGTGGTGGAACTAGATATGACTTTTGTGAGGCAACCAGTTCGTGTTGTGGCAAAAGATGAGAAGAGGACAGTCAGGTTGGTGAAAAATCAACGAAGCAACAACGTGAAGGACTGTACTTGGGAGACAGAAGACATGATCAGGGCCACTTTCCTGGACTGTTTTAGATGATATGTTCTATAGAGGCTTTATATAGAATTTGGCTGGTAAGTTATACTGGCTTTGCTTGCATGGGCTAAATACTTGTTGTTGTGTCCTTACGGAAATTTCGGGGGCGAAATTCTTTAAGGGGGATGAGATTAATAAATCCTATTCGGGATTATTTGGGATATTTAATAGGATAAATTAAATTGAGTAATGTGAATAATTAGGGAGATGAGATTGATAAATCCTATGGCCGTGCCTAAATGAATGAACTAAAATAAGATTTAACTAAATTTAAAAGGAGGAGTTTCCTTAGGGGTAAACTTGGAAATAGGGCTACATTTCTTTGTATATATCTTTTCCTTCACCTGAATAAACTTCCACTTTCTTATTCTTAACTCCCACATATTTCGGCCGGCCATTAAAAAGCTCTAGGAAGAGTTTAAATTGACGAACAAGCTATGGAATTAAAGCTTGGAAATTATCTCATTCTCCAATCAACTAACCAAGGTGAATAATCATGTTTATCATCTCGTTTTTCTGTGTTTGGATCGGTTATGGGTTATACCCAATTCTTATTTGTGATTTTGGTTAGGATATAACCATTTAATCCTTTCTTTGGATAAGACATAGGTGTTTTAAACGTTAATGAGTTAATTAACACGTTTTTGTTCGGTTTTGGTTAAATTCAGAATTGTTTTGATTTTCATATGCCTTGAGATTTTAATATGATTGAAGTATATGGTTTATCTGATTTTTGGTGATTTTTGGGAATTATTCCTTAGTGATTTACTAAGGTAATTAAATTATTTATGCCTAAGGGCTAAATTGAAAATTTTCTTTCGAAATTATTTAAGTTTGGAAGGAAATTACTTTTGGAAATATTTGAGGAAGAATTATAGTGTTTTGAGAAAAATGTTAACTTTTGTATACTTTTTACTGTTTGGAAATACAGAAGAAGGTTCCTCGGCCAATCAGAATTAGACAAGCAAGATAAAAAATTACTTCAGCAGGCCCAGTTCTACCTTCGACTCCAACAAGCCTGATTTTTCCCTTTCGATCAAGCCGAAAGGTACCTTTCATCTAAAATAGAAGGTAAATGGTTACCTTCCTCCCAAGTCGAAAGGTAGGAATGGGGCTGAAGGGAAGAGAAGGGAGAAGGGATGGGTAGGTTGCTTCATTTGCTTTTGGATAGAAATATAATTGCTTTCAAATAAGTTGAAGGGAGACCCTTCGACTCTATCATTTTACAAAGAATAAAAAATTTATGCATTCAAGAAGGGGTTTCGAAGGGGATCTTTGAAAGCTTAAACCTTCAAGAGTACCGTTTTAAAATGTTTTTTTAAAAGGTTTGATTTCGAAAGTTTTTTATTGCAAAAGCTTTTAATTTCGAAAGGTTTTGAAGGGGTAATCTACAATGATTGCAAAAGGTTTTGATTTTGAAAGGATTGATCTCGAAAGGTTTGATTTGAAAAGGTTTCCAAAAGGGCTAACTTTGGATGTTTATTTGCTTTCGAATGGGACTTCATTCGAAGGGTTTTAACAGGTTGTTTTTAGCCATTTTTCTTATGTAAAACTTTGCTAGGACGAAGGGGTTACTTCAAAGAGTTATAGCATCAAATACTTATCTTTGTTTGAATATGTAAGTGGGATCCTTATATAAAATGAATGTTATAAAATCTTGGGGATACCGGGGTGGGTTTAATGTTTTCAATAAATAGTTTGGAGTTACAAACAGAAATAAGCTTTCGAAATATATGTAGGGGCTATCAATGTGTTTTTATTTAATTTAACCTAATTGAGGCTACCAATGGGAATAGGTTAAACAGGTGGTATACTTTAATCATGGGAATCGTGAATTTTTATAAATAATCATGGGGATCGTAATATTTTAATTGGCCAAGTGTTGGGTTCTTGAATAACCTAGGAAAACCATGGAATGTGCGGTGGATAGCCCACATCAAATTTCTAAAGTAAAGAATGTTTTGCCAGAAGTGGTAAGCCTCGAGAATTGGCACCCAAGGGTTCATAGTCATCATAATAAAACTATGGACTGTGAGGTGGATATCCCGCACCATCTTTTATAAAACAATGTAGGATGGATAATCTATAACACCTTGACATTTTACGGGAAATGTGATTTGAAATAAATTAAAAGCGCGTTTGGTACAGTGGTAAAGGCGCATGTTGACTTCCTTAGTGACCGGGGATCAAGTCTCTTTGTCGTTCAAAATCTGAAGCGTTGTTTTTTAGCTGGTTCGTTTCCAACGATTTTCTTACATATTTCAGCGTTGTTTCTGACATGTGGAGGCTTCCCATTTACTCCAATAATGTAATAGGATTATATGGCTAAATTTTATTGGTTGAGTGATGTGTATGGGCTAGAATGGATAACCATTAAGTGTATGAAAGAATCAGAGTTAATCTAAATAATTTAATGGATTATATTCACTCAAACAATCAGTAAATAAACCGTCCAACCTAAACCTAATCGTTTATTCGGCCGCCGCCATAATTCTACAGTAAAATTAGTGTGTATTATTCTTCCTCCTTTTCTCTACTAAATAAAAAAATCTCTACCAAATTCAATTATCTATATATATTCAAGCAATTCGGGGAATTTAGAAGAATCAAAGGGAGAAAGATTAAAGCAAAGCTTTTTTCAAATTTATGCAAGCTCAAGTGCTAGGTGAGTGGCAATTAATATGAAATGGAGAAATAAAATAGTTCAAGTTCAGTTCTTTCCTGACACATTAATATGAATTGATTTCTATTATTAATTAAGACTAGATGTAAATTATTGAACTTCTTTTCTTCCACTTCTCAAATCTAATTCATATTTGTTTTAAAATATGGGGCATATAAATTGTGTATTCATGTTTTATGGTATAAATAAGATTGAAATTTATGTAAATTTTCTTCTTCTTCCACTTCTCAATTCTAATTCATGTTTGGATTGAAATTTGGAACAAACAAAGTGGTATTCATGTTTCATGGCATAAATAAGATTGGTTTAATTAAATTGAATTAGAATTGCTATTCAATTTCTAATGGTAGAACAGGTTGGTTGAATAAATTCAGAATATGTTACTTGAATAAAATTATGGTTTCGATTGATATAATTACATAACTTTGAATGCAGTTTTGGAACAAAATTGGGAAGTCTAATTGGCATAGTTGTTCGTTTCATATGTGGCCTAAAAATGTAAAAGTGGAACTTTGTGTAATTAAATGATTTGTGGCTATTGGATAAAAATTTTGTACAGATTAAATCTCTAAAAGGAGAACTTAAACTAGGGTGGAAAAAAATGTAAATTAAATGGACCCTAAAGGCTAGTGTAAATCTATAACAAAATGGCATAAAAATTACACACAAACTATACGGACTGAACGGTCGTGAAATTGAAATACCATTTATGTAAGAAAAAGGAAAATTGTGAAATAATCAAATCGAATGTAAAAATGGCCTAAAGCAGATTAATTGAAATATGTAAACTATAATGGTAAAATTAATTAATCTGGAAGCGATTTGGTAGACAGACCTTGTAAAGGTCTGGATAGGTGTTTCATGCAATTAAGACCAAAATATAGTTTTGGCTGTATGTACTAGAAGTGGGAAAGTGGGTTTGCAAGGATGTTTGTCACCTTTCATAGGTTGCTAGTACGTAGGATAGATAGCATCCCAATCGAAGGCTTCTTCAGACATATTGACGCGAATGGAACCAAACAAGTATGCTCCAACGTAGGCTTCTTTTGGCAGATCGTTGGAGGATTTTATGCAGCCGACCCGCTGCGGGCACTCTTTTGGAGGACTGACACTTTGGATAAGGCTAGTCCATGTTGGTGACTGAGGAGACAGGAGGATAAGAGTCAGTTTGGTGGAGCCTAAGTGTAACTTTGGGGTCCTGCAAGGTTGTTTGAGTTGGCACCGGTCAAACGTAAGAGGCATTTAGTCATAGTGCATGGGTGAAGAGCATGACTTTCGCATTGTAGCACGTAGATAGGTAAGGACAGCAGGTCCGACAGCCCGATTGACGTTTATTATTACTGCATGGTTGACTTTCCTAGAGTGGCCATGGACTTTGGCTTCTTAAGAATTATATTTAAGAAGGATTCACTACATTATATTTTTCACCCTCTGCAATATCCGGGGAAGTCCTGGAATTAAACTGTTTTATTTTTTCTACTTTATTTTTTTTCTCATTCACCAGACTTTATGTCTGACCTATTCCTATATTTCTTATTTTTCCCAAATCACAGGAGGGCAAATCTGGGTTGTAGTTTTTTGCAACTTGGAGGGTCGTTGGAGCAGTTGTTATCTTCAGCTTTTGTTTCTTTTATTTCATGTACTTCGTTTCTCTTTTCCATACTATACTCCATATATGGGGACCTATATTGTGAACTTTATTATATTTTATGTTTTGGTGGAGACTACTTGGTACTTTTGCTTTCAGAAATAAATTTGGGATAATGTTGTTTTTAATGAAGCTGTTTTGTTATTCATTTATAATTCGTGAAAGTTTTCTTTCTATATTTTAATCAATTTATGATATTGCCTTAGTCTCTGTGCTATGTTATGGATTTTTATTTCACCTGACCACCAGTGCTTCTGGTCTTGTCCAATTTTTAGGGTGCCTAGAGGTATGGGGTGTCACAGTTGGTATCAGAGCTGAGCTTTCGGTATCCTAAAAATATTTTAAAAATATAAAGGTTTTCGAATAATTTTTAAAGAAAGTTCCAAACAATAATTTTAAAAATACATTTATATTTTTTGGAAAAAAATGATATTTTAGAAATGGGTACCTCATATCTCTTCCTTCCTGTCTATTGAACTATCTGTGGAGTACCTAATCCCATATTTTTAATATCTACAGATAGAAATGTATGAACCGTAAGATATCCTCGAAGTTCCAGGCCTTAATATGCCTTCTTGGTTCAGACGTTATTTGCAAGCTACTGCACGAGCAGAGCCACCAGCTAGGGATGCTGCTCCAGCAAAAGGGGCACCAGCCCATCTGCCAGGCATTCTCGATTTTCCTAAGTTATGCAAGGAGTACACCAGCTTAGGAGGCATGCCGTTTCTTAGTACCGAGTCATATACCGGGACGAGAGCTTGAATCTGTTGTTGTGAGCGGATATTTGGACTTATAGGATTGGAGGACTTGGGCTCGGAGGCAGTAGGCTTTATGGCAGTTGCAGTAAGGGGCTCTTTATTGGTGGGAGATTATGGAGGATGAGGCTGATAATTTGACTTGGGCGAATTTTCGTACTAGGTTCGAGAGGAAATTCTTATTGCAAGTTGAAGAGGGATTCAAGCTAGAGAAATTTATACAGCTCAAGCAAAGGGATATGGCGGTTAAGGAATATGTTAATTAATTCAACGCGCTTGCCCAGATTTGGACTAAACCTAATCAATACTCCTCACAAGAAGGCATTGAAGTTCGCTAAGGGTTTAAGTCAACCTTTGCAGAGTTTAGCGGTGAGCCACATTTCGATGGGAGCCAATTTTGAGGGATTGGTAGAGATGGCTTTACTTGCCGATACTGATAAGAAAGGAGATGTGGCGCGGAAGAGTGACAGGAATAAGAAGTGGAAAGAAAAGAGGACAAGGGAGGTAGGTCGGGTGGAAAAAGGAAAGTTCCAAGGAAGCACTGGAAGTGCAATATTTATGGGAAAGTAGGTCATATTGCTATGGATTGTAGAGGGGCAGGAGAGTGACCGAGACTGAGGTGCTATCTTTACGATCAAGTGGGGCATATGAAAAAGGACTATCCATCGAAGCCTAAGGACAGCTCATAGACACCTTCACAACCTGCTCAGGCTTATGCTTTAGAGGTAGCCCTTACTCTAGTATTCGTCTGGTTTTGGACAAGGGAAAGAAGGTGATCATTGAAGGTGTGTTATCTATCTCTGATTTTCCTATTTGTACCCTATTGGATTCTGAAGCTTTGCCTCTTTTATATCTAGTACTCTGGTAGAGGGTCTTGGTCTTGATGCTTGATTAGTGACCAACTAGGTAGTAGTATCAAATCCGGCCTATTTGTTCATGTTATGTCGGGATTTGAAATTGTTTATTTTAGGGGTTGAGTTTGATTGTAGTGCCCTTGTATTGGGATTTTCCGAGTTTGGGTTGATTCTTGGTATGGATTGGCTATCCATGTATGGTGTTGTTCTAGATTGCGATAAGAGGGTAGTAAGGTTAGGCACTTGTAGTGGACGTAGCTTGGAGGTATCTTGTGATCCTAGAGGATCGGTCAAGTTGAGCTACCTTTATTCTCTTGACTTATCGCCCGATAGTTTGAGTTCGGTACCCGTTGTTAGAGACTTTCCAGATGTGTTCAAGGAGGTTGCTAGCCTTCCACCTCAAAGAGAGATTGAGTTTAAGATTTATCTTGTCGATAATGCCAAATCGATTGCTTTACTGGTAAGACATATGGCTCCTAAGGAACGTCGTGAGTTGAGCAAGCAGATTGGAGCACCTTTAGAGAAGGGCTTCATTCGGAGGAGCGTTTTTGAGTGGGGCACACCCATCGTCTTTGCCACTAAGATAGATGGCTCTCTCAGGCTTTCCGTGGAGGGAGCTTAATAAGCCGACAAAGAAGAATTTTTATCCTCTTCCCCATATAAACGATCTCTTCGACCAGCTAGTATGAGCCAAAGTATTTTCGCAGCTCGATTTGGCCACGGAATTTCATTAGTTGTGTGTGGCGGAGGATAGCATCGCGAAGACTGCGTTTAGGACTCCGGATAGGTTATTTGAGCGGTCAGTCACGCCATTTGGGCTAACCAATGCTCTGACATATTTTATGGACCTGATGAGCTGAGTAATTTGCAAATCGTTGAACAAGTTTGTGGTGGTGTTCGTCGAAGACATTTTGGTTTATTTACGAAGCAAGGAGGAGCATACTGTTCACATGGAAGAAGTTCTTAGGACCCTATGAGCACATAAGTTGAAGGCGAATTTCTACAAGTGCCACTTTTGGAGGGATGAGGTTCGCTTTGTAGGACACATCGTTTCGAAGGATGAACTTGCGGTAGATCCGACGAAAGTGGCAGCGGTACAGGATTGCCAGACCAGTAAGAATGCTATGGACATAAGGAGTTTCCTTAGTCTTGCGGACTACTATAGAAATTTCATCAAAGACTTCGCTAGGATATCCGCTTCATTACCCGCCTTACTAAGAAGAACTCAGATTTTGATTGGGATGCCAATTGTGAGGATGCCTTTGGTTGATTGAAGGAAGCTTTGACTACCGTGCCCGTATTGGTATCACTGGATGGAACCAAGCCTTTCTCATTTTATACGGATGCTTGTGGTATGGGGTTAGGGGTGGTACTGATGCAAGAGTGTAGGATAGTGTGCTATGCGAGTAGACAGTTGAAAACGCATGATAAGAACTTCCCGACGCATGATCTTGAGTTGGCAGCTATAGTTTTTGTTCTCAAGTCTTGGAGGCACTATCTTTTAGGAGAAAGATTTGAGCTTTTCACGGATCATGTATTTGAAGTATTCTCTCAGAAAGACTTGAATTTGAGACGGCAAAGATGAATGGAGTTTTTAGCCTCTTATGAATTTGAGATTTCCTATGTCCCTAGCAAGGGTAATATAGTGGCAGATGCATTGGGTGGACACAAAGTGGTTTTAAGTCCTCTATTTTTGGAATAGAAGCATTTGAAGTACATTGCCACCTTTGATTTTAGTCCTCCATCGGATTTAGCCACGGGAATGTTACCAGCCCTCGACATCTACCTACTTTGATGGAGCAGAATGGAGCAAGGCAAGGTGAGGACGAAGAGTTAAAGGACATTTTAGATAAGCTTCGTAGAGGATAGTCATCACCACATCTTAGGCGCTATACCATGGACATTAGGGGATGACTTAGAAGGGATGGTGGACTTTATGTTCACCATAGTGAGGATTTAGTAGATGCGGTGTCGGTCGAGTCACATCATCCTAGGATGACAGTGTACCCCAGTGGTGATAATTTGTACCGGGATATGAAGAGGGTACTCTATTGGCCCGGAATGAAGAAGAGGGTGGCGGAGTATGTATCGAAGTGCATCACTTTCCAAAGGGTAAAGATGGAATAGAAGAAGCCCGAGGACTGTTGCAGCCATTGGATATTCCATTATGGAAATGGAAGAGCGTCTCTATGGACTTCATGGATGGATTACTAAGGTCACAGAGAGGGAACATGAGCATTTGGGTCATTATGGATAGACTGACGAAGAGCGCTCATTTTATACCCATTAAGAGTAATAGGATGACAACTTCTTTGGCGGTTCTTTATGTAAGGGAGATGGTTAGGCCTCATGGAGTTCCCGCCAGCTTTGTGAGCGATAGAGATCCATTGTTCACCAACGATTTTTGGTGGAGTCTTCAGTAAGCCTTAGGAACGGAATTGAATCAGAGCACGGCATGTCACCCTCAGTCAGGTGGACAGACTGAGAAGGTAAATAGGGTTTTGGAAGATTTTCTCAAATTGTGCATCATTGACTTCGAAGGCTCTTGGGAAGACCTCTTACCTTTGGTGGAGTTCGCGTACGATAATAGTTAACAAGCAAGCATTGAGATGGCACCGTTCGAAGCCCTCTATGGCAGACCATGTAGATCACCAGCCTGTTGGTGGGATAACACCGATAGGATCTTGCTTGGACCAGACTTGGTGGGGGAAACTTCCGAGAAGGTTGATTTGATTATCAAGAGGTTGAAGACTGCACAAGATAGACAAAAGTCATATGTCGACAAAAGGCGTTCAGATTTGGAGTTTAAGGTTGGAGATATGGTTTTTATCAAGGTTTCTCCTCCGACGAACGTTATGAGATTTGGCTCAGTGGGTAAGTTGGTAATGAGATTTGTAGGAACCTTCCTTATTACCGCATGGATTGGAAAAATGGCATACATAGTTGATCTTCCAGATAAGTTAGTAGGAGTTCATGATGTTTTTCATGTTTCGCATCTGAGGAAGTGTCTACATGATTCCGCGGTAGTAGTAGAACCCGATTAGCTAAGGGAAGTGAAGGTAGGGCGCGAATCACTGGTGCGTTGTACATCCACACATATATTGGAACTGGGCGTCAAGAGATTATGCAACAAGGAAGTTCGTCTAGAGAAGATTCAGTGGGGAGATGACCCCAAGGAGTGCACATGGGAATCTAAGGAGAGAATTCGAACTTATTATCCTTTTTTATTTGAAAGTACACTTCAAATATCCTATCTTTGATCTTCCCTTAGTTAGGGTCTTTTCGATAATATTTAGGTGAAACCTATGGGTGGTAGCTTGGTTGTAAACATGTCATTAGGGCATGCTATGTTTGATGGATGAAAATGATTGCAAATGGATGCCAATGTTTGCAAATGGATGCATTGCATGCACTAGATAGACATTTATTAGGATAATTGGCTAAATAAGTACACACAACTGCATATGCGTGTCTATTATCTATTGTATTTGCACATAGTGTTGTGTGTGTAAATGGATGTTGCATATGGATGGTGCATTTGGGTGAATGATTGAAACATACATATAGAATTATTAATTATTCTAGGGTAATTGCATACATTTGGTTGCATGACATAAGCATACTTGCATTAAAGGCGGTCAACTGAATCGGTAGACCGACTACCTTTTCGCATTAGGTAAGTTCATATGCAATTCACTTTGCATAAATCATAAATTGCATTAGTTAAAAATAAGGACAATGGTAGAAATGGATGATGGTTGAGCAGATGGATGTAGTTCTTGGATGCCGATTGTTAATTACGTTCTTCTGTCTTTGGAGATTTCTGGGATGAAATCCTTTAAGGTTAAGTGATGTGTGTGGGCTAGAATGGATAACCTTTAAGTTTATGAAAGAACCAGAGTTAATCTAAAATAATCTAATGGATTATATTCATTCAAACAATCTATAAACAAACCATCCAACCTAAACCTAATCTCTTATTCAGCCGTCGCCATAATTCTATAGTAAAATTAGTGTGTATTATTCTTCCTCATTTTCTCTACTAAATAAACAAATCTCTATCAAATTATATATATATATATATATATATATAAATATTCAAGCAATATGGGGAATTTAGAAGAATCGAAGGGAGAAAGATTAAAGCAAAGCTTTTTTAAAATTTATGCAAGCTTAAGTGCCAGGTGAGTGGGAATTAATATGAAATAGAAAATTAAGTTGTTCAATTCTAGTTCGTTTCTAGCACGTTAATATGAATTAATTTCTGTTATTAATTGAGAATAGATGTAAATTATTGCAACTTCTTCTTCTTACACTTCTCAAATCTAATTCATGTTTGGTTTAAAATATTGGACATATAAATTGTCTATTCACGTTTTATAGCATAAATAAGATTGAAATTTATGTAAATTATTGTATCTTCTTCTTCTTGCTCTTCTCAATTCTAATTCATATTTGGGTTGAAATTTGGAACAAACAAATTGTTATTCACGTTTCATGGTGTAAATAAGATAGGTTTAATTAAATTGAATTAGAATTGTTATTCAATTTTTAATGGTAGAACATGTTAGTTGAATAAATTCAAAATATGTTACTTGAATAAATTATGGTTTTGATTGATATAATTACATAATTTTGAATATTGTTTTGGAATAAAATTGGGAAGTCTAATTGGCATAATTGTTTGTTACATATGGAGCCTAAAAATGTAAAAGTGAAATTTTGTGCAATAAAATGGTTTGTGGCTATTGGATAAAAAATTTGTACAGATTAAATCTCTAAAAGGAGAATGTAAATTGGGGTGGAAAATGCTTGCGCCAAAATTGGTCACAAACACCCAATATCGTGAGAGCACCCGTTTATGAAAACAAATCAGCAACAATCAATATAGAACTCAGATCTAAGCAATAACAATCACAATAATTCACAAATAACAATCGCAAACACATGATTTATAGTGGTTCGGCGATCTTGCCTACGTCCACTCTGAAGCTTATGTCTTTATTGATTCACTTGATGATTACAGTTGATTACAGCGGATTACCATGGATTATAGCTCTGAAATTCGAGTACAACGGTAGTAGTGAAGTGCAAAGTAGAGTCTGGTAGAGTCTCGGCGCTTCAGAATCTAGATTCCCTTTCCTGAATGACCTGGGGCTCTATTTATAGGCGTAGGAGGTTGATATTTCTCCTAGAAATCCGGTAGACCGCTTCTGGCACGTGAGGGGGCCCACACGCCCGGATTCTGGAAATCCGGGCCCACTTTGGGATCGATTCGAAGTACGTTCGAATCGATCAGATAATCATCCAATCGAGGTGAAATTTGGTGTGGACATTCTCCAACATGTATGCAAGCTTTTGTGAAAATTTCATGGCATTTGGACTTATGGATCTCGAGATAACATCGATTCGAAGTGGGGTTCTTCGGCAGGTTGGTTGCTTCGACTCGATCTTGTTCGAATCGATAGGGTCGACTCGACGGCTTCACGTGCTTTCGCGATGACGTGGTGCGCGTTCTTCGTGTCGATCCACTTATCACTCCGGTATGACTGGGTCGACTCCATCATTTTCACTACTTCGACTTGGTGGATTCGAGGGAACGGATTCGAGGCAAGGTGCATTCGTGGAGTCGATGCAGGGGTGTCTTGGATGGATGCGAAGCTCAGCAACACCTATGGATTCGAAGCAGGGGGAACATGATGGATTCGATCATATGTTACAGCGGTGGATTCGAAGTATAGTTACTTTACGGACTCAAGGTACTTTGCTCTGATGGATTCGAAGGAAGGCCATTGGGATGGATACGAAGCTTGGCCACCTGATGGATTCGAAGGAAGGTCATTGGGATGGATACGAAGCTTGGCCACCTGATGGATTCGAAGGGAGGCCATTGGGATGGATACGAAGGTGTCGATACGAAGTCCATGGATCCGAGGTAGGAGGAACTCGATGGATTCGAAGGACTTCCAGGCCCGATGATTCGAAGTAGATGGGTCGAACCGATGGATGCGAACATGATTCCTTGCCATTGATTCGAACTATGGGGTATCCTATGGATTCGAACCTGAACAAGGGCTATCTCTCTCAAACTGAATCCATCATAACTTGAGCATACGAACTCGGATTGACTTGAAACTTGAAACGTTGGCTCTCGTGGCTTTGCTAGCCATGTCCTATCAATTGTAGCCTGATCCGGGCTTGGACAAAATTCATCGATATCCATAGTGAAGTAGTGTATAACCAATCTTTGAGACGAACTATCTTTCATTTTTGATCGATCTTTTGGTATCACGGCTTTGCCAAAAAGAGGGACAACAGAAAAAAATATAAATTAAATGGACCCTAAAGGCTAGTGTAAATCTGTAACAAAACGACATAAAAACTACAGACAAACCATACGGATTGAACGGATGTGAAATTGAAATAACATTTATGTAAGAAAAAAAAGGAATTTATGAAATAACCAAATCAGATGTAAAAATGGCCTAAAGCAGATTAACGGAAATAAACAGTATGTAAACTGTAACGGTAAAATTAATTAATCTGAAAGCGATTTGGTAGGTAAACATTGTAAAGGTCTGGATTGGTTTTCATATAGTTAAGACCAAAATATAGTTTTGGCAGTGTGTACTAGGAGCGGGAGTTTAGGTTCACAAGGATATTTGCTACCTTTCATAGGTTGCTAGTATGTAGGATGGATAGTGTTATCCGGTTGCTTAGCCCGGCTACGAGATGCTAACGATAGGGGTTTTGATTGAATCTAAGTGAGACTCGAGCCATCAAAATATTGACCCAAATTGAGGAGTTCGACATATATACATCGTTCGGCGTGTAAGCACGGTTCGGCCTTAATGCATGGTTCGGCCTACTTATATGGTTCGGCCTATATA
Organism: Allium cepa; assembly: GCA_030765085.1. Lineage (NCBI taxonomy): Eukaryota > Viridiplantae > Streptophyta > Magnoliopsida > Asparagales > Amaryllidaceae > Allium > Allium cepa. Next base: position 341,128,204 of record CM060937.1, read on the forward strand.
CACGGGTCGGCCTGCATGAATGGTTTGGTGGTGTGCCGCTCGGTAAAAAGAAAAGTGATGGTAGGAATTCAACACCATCGTTCGGCGAACGTCGCTCGGCTAAAGGAAAGAAGCTAAAGGAGCACAGTACATGTCGCTCGGCAAAGGCGGCTCGACATTAGGGCATTCGGCATGAATGCCTTAGTCACATGCCTCTCAGCCATAAAGTGATAGTTATGTGGCTCGGTGGGGAAGGCTACGTTGCTCGTTGACCCCTCGATTGGCATTAAAGGGAAGATTAAGCGGCTCGAACATGGGGCGTTCGGCATGGACGCCTTGGCCATTTTGGCTTGGTAAGCATCGCTCGGCTACAATTGGTCGGCAAGCACCCCTCGGCTATAATCGTTCGGCAAGCATATATCGGTAAGAGTCGCTCGGCAAGCACCGTTCGGCAAGGCCTCGCATGGCAAGAGTCGCTCGGCAACCATTGTTCGTTATTCCTGGTTCGGCATATAGAAGTTGTCTATTGTGGGCCGAGGTACCTCGTCCTTAGGCCTGCATAGGAAGTCCAGCCTTTCTTCATCTATAAATAGAGGGGCAGGGGCGCAGTGTAAAAGGACCTTTTTTCGAGAACACTAGGGAGACTCAGCCATTTTCAAGACCCATTTCTTTTTTGTTAAAATTTGTATTCAAGTAGTTGGTGTACGGATTGTATATGTATTCAATTATTTAAAGAAGTAATAAAGATTACGATCAAAGTGGAAGTAGGCAGTTACGCCGAACCAGTATAATTCTGGTGTTCTCGTTCCTTATAGTTCTTATTGCATTCTACTATGATATTCCTCAGTTTTAATTTACTTTCTTCATTAATCTCTTTACACAATCCTATTCAAGGGTGTTCCAATTTGGTGCTAATATTTTGGTGCTTTCACTGAGAATAGCATTCTCAGGCTGTTAGGATCTACTTTGTCGCTACTGGATTGACGACATCCCCAAGGAGATCCAAGCTCGTTCACAAGAATTTCATAGATACTACTCAGAGTTCCTACCAATAACTCTACGATGGAAAGACCGCGTACCCGATCAGCCTTTCACAATGCTGATGTCAACGAGACCGCTGGCGTCCAACAAGTAGGACCCAACAATCAACAAGCTAATCCAGGTGCAGGGACCATTACCGCCCTAAACCAAATAGAAGTTTTCACCAGAATGGAGTTTAAGGAGCTGTTGAGAGAACTCATGGAAAACAGGAGACATCTTAATGAGCAGATACAAGCTAACACCAATCTTATGACCCAGCTTACTCAACAACGGCATAAGAATGCTAGAGGAAGTCCCGTTTCCTACTCCTTGTCCGACAACTCCGCTTCGTCTGATGAACCTCCCAGGTGTAGACACCGTAGAACTAAAATATTGCAAAAAGGTGTAGTTGAGCGATCCACCAGGGATGGCCCATGTTCATTACATGGAGCCATGGCCCCTCACTTACACCAGGGTAATCGTACTCAAGTTGGAACAGAAAACTTAGGATCCGAAGCACGAGTGGAAGTTGGATGACCGACTCACCAAGGTCACAATGAAGCAGGTCCCCAGGGCATGCATTTGGTAGATCGCCAACCGAGGAGGCACCAACCGAAACGGTACCACAGGACAGATTCCAACTTATCACTTTCGATACAAACCCCCGACTTATCAGCTATGGTCAGACAGCTCATGAGGGAAAATCAAGGCTTATCTAATGATGATTGGGGTGTATCTAGGAGCCTCACTCCATTCGCAGATGCTATCCTATAGGTTGAGTACCCTAGGAAGTTTAATATGCTGACTATTCTGGCCTACGGAGGGAAGACTGATCCCCGACAGCATGTAATAAGATATGAGTGGATGATGGATTTAGCTACGGCAAACAATGCAACTAAATGTAGATGCTTCCCAATAACTTTATTTGGAATCGCTACCATGTGCTTCACTCGACTTCCTCCGTGGTCTACGTCCAACTTTGATGAGTTAGCGACAAAATTTGTGGAAAAGTTCAGGATTCATGCCACTCATCCCAAGGATGTGATGTCCCTATCCAGTGTGATCCAGGCTCTAGAGGAGTCGTTAAAGGAGTACTTACAAAGATTTCACGTTGTTGCTACTGAAGTCAGCAACCCAAATGACCATGCTATTCTAATTGTCGTGATGCGGGGAGTAGATCTAGATTCGGAGTTTGGTGATTGGCTGGCAGGAAAACCTCCGACTATACCGGAACATTTTTATTTAAAAGCGCATCAATTCATAAGAAGAGAGGAAGCCAGTGAACGAGGCGAGACAATGCACCAGGGCTTGGAAAGGCGACTGTGCAAAGCAACATCGTTGTAAAACAATCCGGTGATAACTCTAGAAAGGTCCGAGTCAATGTCCAAAACAAACTAGAGAAATCTAAAGGATATGGAGGAGGAAATCCTAGAAAGAAAAGGGAAGCAGGAAAGTGGAAAACAAGGATCCCAACTTACAACGAATACACTCCTCTAAATGCATCTCTGGAAAATATTTACCTATCGACTTGTAATACTTTTCAATATCGAAAGTCACGCCCAAAAGAATACACGGAGGAACAAAAGCAAACCGGGAAGTATTGACGCTTCCATGAGACTTATGGGAACAATACCGAGGATTGTAGGCACCTCCACGATTCTATAGAAAAGCTGATTCGATGGAAGAAGTTAAAGGAGTTTGTCAAGAATCCATAGGAAGACGGACAAGGAACATCAGACCCCGGTCGCGGGCAAGCTCCATGCCATCCTAAGAAATTTTCTCGGACTATAGGTAGACTAATCATAAATACGATAGTTGGTGGGCCTCATCCAGCAGACAAGAGTTGGCAAGAAATGGAACGCTATGCTAGTTCCTTGAAACACGCGGACTTTGAATGCTGCTCGAACTCGGAAGATGGGATTCCAATGAAACAACAACGAATGATGATCGATGATATAATGTTCAAAAGTAGAGATGCTGATCGAGGGGAGGCACCTATCGTTGACCCGATGGTCATCTCAGCAACGATTGGGCAGCATTTGTGAGAAGAAAATTGATTGATTATGGAAGTTCTCTTAACATCATCTTCAAAAAAGCATATGACCGGATGAAGATGGAGACAAAGGATCTAAAACCATCTAAAACCCGTATTCATGGCTTTAATGGTGCGGCTACTGATGAAGTGGGTTTTATTGAATTTCCAGTTGAACTTGGACAAGGTTAACGTATGAGGGTACGGATCCTACCGTTCATCGTTTTGGATGTCGATTCTCTGTATAATGTGTTTCTGGGTCGACCGGCCATAGCAAAGTTTAGGGCAGCTTGGGCCCCGTGGTGTTTAACCTTGAAATTTTCAATGGATAAAGGAATTGGTGTTGTGCATGGCGATCAGACGACTGGTCATGTGTGTTATGTTGTTGAGCTGAGAGAGGCCTGACGAAGAGAGAAAGGAAAGGTTGCGGACAACTCTGTCCGCAGCTGAGTCACTGAAGATTGGCAAGTAATGCCTGAGCCTTGACTCGGGCAGCATGATCAGATCTATAAAGACATAGATCCGAGAGACGATGATGAGGAACCCAAGGAGGAAAAAGTAGCACCGGCTGAGATAACGATTGACATTCCAGTCAGCCGCGATGACCCATCGTGGGTACTTAAGATTTTATCACAACTCAACCCCTCGATGATCAAGGATCTTACTGATTTCCTCCGAGCGAATCTGGATATTTTCGCTTGGACACATTTCGATATATGTGGGATTTCCCCCACCATTTTAAGTCATATGTTGAACATGGACCTAAAATACGTGCCGGTGAAGCAAAGAAGGAGAGGCATAGACCTGAAGAGGTCCGCGGCTCTCAGAGAGGAGGTGGACAAACTCAAAGCCAATGGGTTCGTCTACGATGCCCTCTACCCAGAGTGGGTCTCTAACCCCGTATTAGTGAGAAAAGCGAATGGAAAATGGAGGACCTATGTAGATTACTCAGATTTGAACAAGGCATGCAATAAGGATAGTTTTCCTATACCCAAAATTGATCAACTCGTCGACTCAACAGAAGGACATGAGCTATTATCGTTTTTGGATGCGTATTTAGGATACAATCAAATCCTGATGCACATTCCATATCAGGAACATACTAGTTTTGTCACAGATGTTGGACTGCATTATTATGTGGTGATGCCCTTTGGGCTGAAGAATGCAGGAGCGACTTATCAGCGCTTGGTAAATCGGATGTTTAAAGACCAAAGTGGTAAAACAATGGAAGTCTATGTGGATGACATGCTCGTGAAGTCACAGCAGTCAAATGGCCACATTCGAGACTTGGCGGAAATGTTTGATATACTAAGATACTATGGGATGAAAATCAATCCTCTAAAGCGTTCCTTGGGCGTCTCGTCGAGGAAGTTTTTAGGTTTTATCGTCAATGCGTGAGGAATTGAAGCTGACCCAGAAAAGATTCAGGCTATTCGACAAGTGCCCAAAACTATAAAGCAAGTACAAAACCTGAACGGAAAAGTGGCCGCGTTGAGTCGATTCATAAGAGCGACAGGCAAGTGTATTCCCTTCTTTGATGTGATAAAGAAAGGGAAGAGAAATTTTAAATGGACTCCTAATTGCGATGATGCATTTCGAGCTCTGGTAAGACATTTGGAAAGTCCTCCGGTGCTATCGAAGCATATAGACCATGAAGTAATGTATGTATACTTGGCTGTATCTTAACATGCCGTCAGTACGGTTTTGGTTCGCTAGGAGAACCGAGTTCAAAAGTCGGTGTACTATGTCAGTAAATGTTTAACAAGGGCAGAAAGAAATTATCCTAAAATTGAGAAGCTAGCCTACTGCTTGGTGATTGCATCATGCAAGCTTCGTCTGTACTTTCAGGTAGACCCGATTAGTGTTTATACCGATCAACCCTTACGACAGGTACTCCAATGACCAGAAACCTCTGGAAGGCTGTTAAAATGGAATATTGAGTTGAACATGTTTGATATCACCCACCTGCCACGAAGGGCCATACAAGGGCAAACGCTAGCAGACTTCATTGTAGAATTTACCATATCGGACGAACCAAATGGTGATGATGTTATTCCCTCCATTCGATGGAAACTATACACTGATGGGGCATCCAACGACTATTGTTCTAGGGCTGGAGTCATTCTTATAACTCCCGAAAACCGATCAATGTATTATGCTTTGAAGCTCGATTTTCCAGCTACAAATAATGAAGCCGAGTATGAAGCATTAATTGCTGGCCTGAAACTTATCAGGGAACTTGGAGTAAAATCGGTCGAATCTTTTGTGACTTACAATTGGTGATGTACCAAGTGCGGGGAGGCTATCAAGCAAAGGGACGGAGACTTGCCCCATACCTTGCTCGGGTTCAAGTGTTATTGGCAGACCTTGAATATTACAATATTTCACACATCCCACGTGAGAGAAATAGGGAAGCCGATTCATCGGAAAAATTTGCGAGTACCGATGATGCACAGCAGATGGGATTGGTTCCCGTCAAAATCTTACATGCTCCGAGTATAAATGAGATGAAAGTAGATTTTGTGTTAGAAACAGAAATCGAGGAGTCATGGATAACCCCATTCAAGTAATACCTGCTACATAGTGTTTTTTCCGAAAGAAAGAACGAAAGATGACAAGTCATTCGCAAAGCTTCGCGATATGTAACACAGAATTGAGTAATGTATCGAAAATGATTCTTGGTTCCCTTACTTTGGTGCATCGCCAATGAAGAAATAATGCGGGTGTTGAGAGAGGTTCATGAAGGAGAATGTAGCGACCATACTGGGAGGTAGACGTTGGCAAAAAAGATCCTCCGCTATGGATACTATTGGTCAACCGTAAATCGGGACGCCACTGACTATGTGCGAAGATGTGACAAATGTCAAAAATATGCGAAAATCCCGAGAGCTCCACCGACAGAGCTCACGCAAATATTTATCCCTTGGCCGTTTGCAATATGGGGAATCAATATAATTGGCTTCTTGCCAATCTCCAAAGATGGTGCCAAATACGCAATAGTTACAGTCGATTACTTTACCAAGTGAACGGAAGCAGAGCCCTTGGCTACAATCACCACCAAAAAGTTCAATAATTTTGTTGTGAGAAACATCATATGCCGTCTTGGCCATCCATGGACTATCAATACGGATAATGGAACTCAGCTCGAAAGTAGAGAGTTCGAAGAATTCTGTCAAAAGTATGGCATTGAGAAAAGGTTTGCCGCAGTTGTTCATCCAAAAGTCGATGGACAAGTAGAAGCCGTAAACAAAATAATCAAATCCATATTGAAAAAAAGTTTGGAGAAGGCTAGAGGAAAGTGGGTGGATGAGCTTCTGATAGCACTCTGGGCTTACAGAACCACCCACAAGTCTGCGACTGGCCACACTCCATTCACATTGGCATATGGCACGGAAGCTGTTATACCCGTGGAACATGAAGTTCCTTCACAACGGGTAATTCATTATGACCCTAAGATGAATTGCTGGAATCACTGGACTTTGTTGATGAAAAACGTGAGAAGATGATTTAAGGGCGGCTGCATATAGGCACCAAGTCGCTTGATGTTATAATGAAAAAGTCCGACCGAGAATCTTTGATGTGGGCTATCTCGTTTTGAAGCGAGTGTTTCCGATCTCATCGCATATGAATCCCGCATGGGAAGGTCCATACGTCATTAAACGAAAGCCTGGAGAGGGAACTTTCAAGCTAGTGACCATTGATGGCGCGACACTCCCTCGAGCATGGAATAGCGAGCATCTGCGATGTTATTACACTTAGTTGTTTCCTTTGCATTTTAGTACCAATTGTTTCCAGTATTTTTTTCTTTTGTTTTCGGCATGTAATAAGACAATTCAGTTGTTCCTATTTGATTATTGATAATAAAGGCTTGAAGCCACTTTTTTGTGAACTATCGATGTTTCGTGTGCTGTAATTTCATGGCAAAAATTAAATCACGTTATTCTGTCCGGCGTATGAACGCATGCGCAAAATACTTAAAAATTACTAAGTCCCCAAAGTGCAGACTAGAGTACCCTGAGTCCCCAAAGTGTGGACAAGAGTACAAATGACTTAAAAATCTCTAAGTCCCTAGAGTGGGGACTAGAGTACTCTGAGTCCCCAGAGTGCGGACTAGAGTATAAATGACTTAAAAATCTCTAAGTCCCCAGAGTGCGGACGAGAGTACTCTGAGTCCCCAGAGCGCGGACTAGAGTATAAATGACTTCAAAATCTCTAAGTCCCAAGAGTGCGAATTAGAGTACTCTGAGTCCCAAAGTGTGGACTAGAGTATAAATGACTTAAAAATCTCTAAGTCCCCGGAGTGCAGACTAGAGTACTCTGAGTCCCCCGAGTGTGGACTAGAGTATAAACGACTTAAAAATCTCTAAAGTCCCCAGAGTTCGGACTGGAGTACTCTTAGTCCCCAAAGTGCGGACTAGAGTATAAATGAATTTAAAATCTCTAAGTCCCCAGAGTGCAGACTGAAGTACTTTTAGTCCCCAGAGTGCAGACTAAAGTATAAACGACTTAAAAATATCTAAGTCCCCAGAGTACGAACTAGAGTACTTTGAGTCCTTAGAGTGCAGACTAGAGTATAAACGAATTAAAAATCTCTAAAGTCCCCATAGTGCGGACTGGTGTACTCTGAGTCCCCAGAGTGCGGACTAAATTATAAATGACTTCAAAATCTCTAAGTCCCCACAGTGCGGACTGGAGTACTCTGAGTCCCCAGAGTGTGGACTAGAGTATAAATGACTTAAAAATCTCTAAGTCCCAGAGTGCGGACTAGAGTATAAATGACTTAAAAATCTCTAAGTCCCCAGAATGACTTAAAAATCTCTAAGTCCCCAGAGTGCGTACTGGAGTACTCTGAGTCCATGGAGTGCGGATCGGAGTATAAACGACTTAAAAATCTCTAAGTCCCCAGAGTGCGGACTGGACTACTCTAAGTCCATCGAGCGTGGACTAGAGTGTAAATGACTTAAAAATTTCTAAGTCCCCGGAGTGCGGACTAATAGTATTCTAAGTCCCTGGAGCGTGGACTAGAGGATCTACAATTTCAAAAATTTCATAGTCATATGGAAGTGAACTGGAGCTTGTGTGACTCACAAGATTTTGAATTCCAGTTACAAGTTATATAGTAAGCTGAACAACGAAAATCATAGAAAGCCAAGAAAAAAATTTTATTCACTAATCCAAAATAAATTTCCACTGCAAATCCTCCTAAACTCGGAGCAAAAAGTCTATTTACAATGACTATGAAAATAATTAGAAATAAGTACATGATCCAGGCCTATTCGCGTTGAACAAGGCTTAATAGCTACGTTTTCGACTTCTTTTCCTTCCTTTGTTTCTCTGAAGACTCCACCCCTAGGCGTTTTCTCTTGGACGCCTTGCTTGCTAGCGAAGTGGTGCCCTGGGAAGGGAGAGGAACTTCTTGTGGAGAGGTCCCACCGGAGAGAATAACCATCAGGGGACTGTTCAGTGGATCGTCAAGTTCCACCACCTGAGGCTCAACCATAATATCAGCCTTCTTCTTCCCCTCTTCCATGACTTGCTCCTCCATGCTCAATTTTGAAGTATGTTCAGAGGAGCCCGTAATTTCAACTTCCTCATGTTCTTCTACGGGCGATGGATTTTCAGATTTGTCTTCGTCAAGCGCCTCGATCACTTGAGCATCAGGTCTAGGAGTCTCCCCCGTTTGAATTGCCTCTCCCACTTTCTCCTCCCTCTCCGTGGTGACACTGCTCCTTGGAGTAGGTTCGGGGTCGGAATGGCCTATACGAAATCATAAGAGATAAATGTTAGAATACATTTACTACTCGCCAAAAGCGATGGCCCTTTGAACTTTAGGAAGAAAAGTTATGTACTAGTTTGTGGCTGACTCTCAACTGTTCGGCAAGTTTCACCTTTTGGAATAGGAGATAGAGCTTGAATATTAAGTCCAAGCTCCTTTAGGTCATAGCCAATATGCTGCTCAAAGGGATCAATCGATGGGCGACCAGTCGGCTGAATATGATGAGGGGCTGTGAACTCGGTTCCGGACGGACCAGTAGTGTCATTTTTTCCTTTTGATGAGGAAGAGTTCCTTCCATAAAGAGCCTTTGCCGTAGATAGGACAGTGCCCTCATTCTCACGAAGCACTTCCTTCACAAGAGACTCCTCATCAACTTCTTCAATTCCCAACTCAACCTTTTTAATTTTTATTAAAGTTTCCCATGCTTCGGCCAAAGATTCAAGGTAACCCTTGCTAAGAAATGTTAAGTCGCGATGCATGAGAACTCGAGCATTATACTCGCCTATGAGTGGATCAAACATGCACTTAATTTCCTCCCTAGCAGCCTCAACAGCCACCTCGAGGCGGGAATTGATTTCCGAAAGCGCCACTCTTTTGCCCTCCTTGCGAGATTCATCCTTCGGAGCTTCAGGCTTGGAAAGCTCCTCATCGAGCTTTGTTTTTAGGAGCCGTGTAGCAAAAATCTCGTCACAATATCGTTGTGACTCCTCTTGAGTGAAGTCTTTTCTTCCTTTTCTTTGAGGAGTAGCTCCTCCAACTCTTTGACTAGTTGAGCGAGGACATATTTCTCCTTTTGAACGGAGTGTTTCTCTAAGGCTAAGGCGCCACAACGTTGAACCGCTTCATCAATTTCTTTTTTGGGTGTGGCCTCCAGGTGATTGACTGCCTCAGCAGTATCTTTAGCGTTCTTCTTGGCAGCTTCAAGTTGAGATTTATATGAGGAAATCTCTTCATCTTGGACTTTGATAATATCCTTATCATGGATGGCCTCAAGCTTTAGGTGATCGATTTCATGCTTGCGCTCCGTAGAAACTTCAAAAGAAAAAATTCGGTCAAGTGAACAAACGCATCATGTTGGACGTAGACTTCGTTGTTGCAAGCAATGACACTTTGTTTAACATGCCCTGGAATAGGATGGATCGCAGGAAGAAATTTTAATCCATCAAAGCATATTTTTGGAAATGTGGCTTTAAGCTCGGCTAGCCTTTCTACTATCGATGGATCATGTGCAGGGGCTAAGGAAGTTTGTTTAGCCGAGACCACAGACTTCTTATAAGGCTCGCGATTTTTCCTAGTGCTTGATGAACCAAAGTATTGGTCGCGAGGAGCTTCAGATTGAGATCCCCTTTGAGCAGGTTTCTCCCTTCTTTGTTCCGGCTGAGGAGGAGGATCACTGGGGTATGAAGGATGGCTGTAAGTTTTCCTTTGAGACGAAGATGAATCTTGAGGACGATAGTCTCTATTGCTGTTGTCGTCTCTATCTCGACATTTACCGGACCCCGAATCTCAGCTGGGATGATGGAAGATAGAGGACCCGTGAAGGCGGTTGAATCCGTGAGTGCGTCCATATCACCTGCATAGAAGTTAAGTGAGGACAAATTAGCAAGTATAACATGATGCCTGAAGTTTAAGTGCAAGGTGAAGTGTAAGTGTTCGTGTGTGTCCTAGTGATTCCCCTCAACAGACCAGTTTCTTTTGCTTTACTAATTGGGGTTGACTCTCCATGCCGACCGATCAAATCGCCTACATCGCCTTTCTTGGGGAATTAAGTCCCATATCTCTGGGATCGTTGAAACCATAATTCAGCAGGTCGTCAGGGATGGTCAAGTCTGAGAGACCTTTAAGTGAACCCTCTAGATGTTGAGGAGGGGACTCTTTCTCAACCGGGGTAATTCTCACCGGCGGTCCTGGCACCCCAGCTTCTCTAATCTCACCCTCCTCGGATGTGTCAAGGGCAGCATTTGTAGGAGGCACTAAAGGTCTGGCCTATTCTTTACCCTTATTTGACACGGATCCGGTTGTAGTGGCACCGGATGGAAGATTTGTACGACGACCCTCCACCAACAATCCGAACTTTGAAAGCGATTCATTGGTGATAACGGATTTGATCTCCCGGTCTCCTATTGGAACAGCTCGAATGGCCTCGACGGACTCAGAATACCCGGTACTTTCGGGAGGTGGGCCGATACCTGTAAAAATCAAAAGAAGTTTTAGAAACAATCCACTTCATGCTTTAGACAAGTATTGGTCTGGAAATGGAACTTACTCCCTTCCAGCCATCTTCTCGCAAAGCCCAAGGGCCAGCATACATAGTACCATTCTTGCTTATATTGGGTGAATTTACTCCATGCCCCATCAGTATCTGACACTTGGAGTTTGGCTCGAGGAATATGAAAGATGGACTATCTGATCTTCTTTTGAAGCGATCGATGTAGTAGATGTCACCGGTAGTAGGGAGCCTAAATAAAACGCTCATAAAGAGAATTCAAGTGCCATAGATGAACGCATGACTATTGGGACGTAGCTTTGTCGGGGTGATCCCGATATACTATAGCACTTCACGGAGATAGGAGTTGAATAGGGCACGCTACCGACCCAGCACATGAATTTGTTGCAAGCTGTATATCCAACTGGGGACAGGCGAGGACGATCTCGTACCGGTAGAACTAATACGTCGTCAAAACGAATTCCGTGAATCGAACATAGCCGGTGAAGAGTTGTTTCATTGACATTTAAGCTTAGGATCAATAGGATTATCTAGAATAACATCTTTGTCTATCACATCAGGAGTCGGGTCAATAGTTGCAGCCGATGGGTTTGGGATATCCTATGGAGGAGTTGTCGACGGATTCGAAGTTCCCACTACTTCCTGCTGAGAACTTGGCTCAGGTTTATTTGAAACTGTGGCGGAGCTCAACTTTTTAGACTTCCCAAATGAGCGTCAAATTTGGGTAAACACCTGTTTGAACTATACTTGAAAGACAATCAATATTAGATATAACGATAGAAATATTCCCCCCGTGTGGTGTGTACTAGTGCAATCATTCGAGCATAAGTGTGAAAAAGTTAAAAATTCAAGGAATGATGAAGTGAGATTGAACATTAACCGTCCTCCTTAAAGACCGTCATCGCTGACTGTCTCCGATAGCTTATTCTATGTTCGGTAGAACGGGTATTGAAATCGGAAACTGGCATTATATTTGGAGAGTGTTGTTTGCTGTTGTTAAGATTAACTCGCGTTTGTAGTCATTGGAACTAGGAAGCTATCAGTCCAAACCAATTCCATATGCTTAAGTTCTTGTCCTTGTTTATTGTCCTATGATCAGGTATGGGGATAAGTGGACTTGGCATATGTTGTTTTTAAATTAGGGTGATGTTGATTATCAATGCTGACTACAAGACTCGAAGCCGATCGAATCTCAAAGCATACATACCGAACCTCTCACCCATGAACTACCGAACAGCCCTCTAGACCAAAAGCATCGACCACTTACTCTCCTCTCTTTCACTTTCTAATCACCTAACCACTACACCAGTTTCCTTCCGATCCATAGCCAATGTAAACCTAGATACCAAGCCATCCTATACCACTCGGTATCTAACCGCTATCCTCTGAACAATTAACCAAATTACATAATACCAACTTCCCACTCTAAATGGCGAGTGCCTTATTTAACTGATGCCCACTACTTTTGCAAGCTCCTAAGTCCTAGCGACTCAAAACACCTAGAGGGGTGATGACTCACTCCCTCACCCTAGACCGAACGACACTCACCCTAGACCAAATGACACCCTTTCCCTCTACATCACTAGCACTACTCCCATAAGAGTTCTAACAAACAACAGACTTCCACCCAAAGTATCGACCCGTAGAAACACTCTTCTCTCTCGTTCCTTGACCACTGAACAACTTCGATCGTCAATTTAGCCCTATTTCAATAACCTAACAACTACTCTCCCTCGCTCGGTCGCCTAACATGAACCTACGTCCAAGTGACTACCGATATCTTTTTCTTTTTTCTCTCCCCACCTCGCATCTGTTAAAGCCATACTAAGTTTCTAGCCTAATGCATGTCCTTATCTCCGATTCGTCCTCCCTTATCCATGACAGCTCATACTGATCATAATCCGAATAAAACTCGTGAACTCGAGCTTCGTGCAACGCCCCTAATTCAGGTAGGTGGGTCAAGTGAGAGATCCATACCTATAGGAATGAGTTGAAGGTTGTAGGATTCGTAAATTTAGGGGTCGAAACTCTTTTAGGTTTATTAACTGAAGGGATTACGAGGCAAACGTCTTAGAGCCGGGAAGAGGAAGGAAAGTTGGAGTAGTTGCTGAGGTTTGGGAGAAGGTAGGTTAGTAGGTCTCAAAGGAATAAAGTAAAAGTGGAGAGGAGAAAGGAAGTGTTCTTATAAATGGGGGAGGGGAGGTGAACGGGCTATTTCCCGAAGAACCGGTCATTGTGCTTTGGAAAGTTGGCTGCTAAATGTACCTATTCCTGTTCAAGTTAACCGATCATGTGGTTCGGCCTCTATATGCCCACCTGCCCAATGTCATAAAAATAGACTCGAAACAGTACAAGGTGCTAGGAAGGTCTGTCATGTTTTGACCTTCATCGTATACATTCGACTTTTGACGGTAGGAACTGATTACTGATTCAAAGCGTATTGTGTTGCTTCATACGACACACATTGGGGAGAAAATGTTGCCCGGTTGCTTAGCCCGGCTACGAGATGCTAATGATAGTGGTTTTGATTAAATCTAAGTGAGACTCGAGCCAATGAAAGATTGACCCAAATTGAGGAGTTCGACATATATACATCGCTCGGCATGTAAGCACGGTTCGGCCTAAATGCATGGTTTGGCCTACTTACATGGTTCGGCCTATATACACGGGTTGGCCTGCATGAATGGTTCGGTCTGGTGCAGTGGCGTATGCCGCTCGGTAAAAAGAAAAGTGATGGTAGGAACTTGACACCATCATTCGGCTAATGTTGCTCGGCTAAAGAAAATAAGCTAAAGAAGCACAGTACATGTCGCTCGGCAAGGGTGGCTTCAAATTGGGGCGTTCGGCATGAATGCCTTAGTCACATGCCGCTCGGCCATAAAGGGACGGTTATGTGGCTCGGTGGGGAAGGCTACGTGGCTCGGTGACCCCTCGATCGGTATTGAAGGGAAGATTAAGCAGCTCGGTAGTGGGGCGTTCGACATGGATGCCTTGGTAATTTCGGCTCGGCAAGCATCGCTCGGCTACAATCGGTCAGCAAGCACCCCTCGGCTATAATCGTCCGGCAAGCATCCATCGTCAAGAGTCGCTCGGCAAGCACCGTTCGACAAGGCCTCGCACGGCAAGAGTCGATTGGCAACCATCGTTCGGCATGCCTGGTTCGGCATACAGAAGTTGTCTAATGTGGACCAATGTATCTTTTCCTTAGGCCTGCACAGGAAGTCCAACCTATCTTCACCTATAAATAGAGGGGAAAGGGCGTAGTGTAAAAGGACCTTTTTTCAAGAACACTAGGAAGACTCTGCCATTTTCAAGACTCATTTCTGTTAAAACTTGTATTCAAGTTGTTGATTTACGGATTGTATTTGTATTCGATTATTTGAAGAAATAATAAAGATTACGATCAAAGTCGACGTAGGTAGTTACACGGAACCACTATAATTATGATGTTCTTTTTTCTTACAGTTCTTATTGCATTCTACTGTGATATTCCTCAGTTTTAATTTACTTTCCTCATTAATCTCTCTACACAATCCTATTCAAGGGTGTTAGTGACCAATTTTGGTGCTAACAGATAGCATCTGCAATCGTAGGCTTCTTCAGGCAGACCGACGCGGATGTCATAGGACGTGTGCTCCGACGTAGGCTTCTTTAGACAGATCGTTTGAGGATTTTGCGCAGCCGACCCAGCTGCGGGTGCTCTTTCGGAGGATCGACACTTTGAATAGGGGCAAGTCCACGTTGATGACCGAGGAGATAGGAGGATAGGAGTCCAGTTTGGCAAGGCCTGAGCCTAACTTCGACATCCTGCGTGGTTGTTTGAGTCAGCACCGGTCATACGTAAGAGGCATTTAGTCACAGTGCACGGGTGAAGAGCATGACTTTTACGTTGTAGCACATGGATAGGTAAGGACAGCATGTCCGATAGGCCGATTGACGTTTAGTATTACTGCATAGTTGATTTTCCTAGAGTGACCATGGACTTTAGCTTCTAAGAAATTGTATCTAAGAAGGATTCACTAGATTATATTATTCACCCTCTGCAATATCCGGGGAAGACCTTGAATTAAACTGTTTTATTCTTTCTGCTTCATTTTATTTCTCATTCATTAGATCTTATGTCTGACCCATTCCTATTTTTCCTATTTTCCCCAAATCACAGGAAGTAAGGTCTAGGTTGTAGTTCTTTGCAGGTTGGAGGGTCATTGGAGCAGTTGTTATCTTCAGCTTTTATTTCTTTTACTTCATGTACTTCGTTTCACTTTTCCGTACTTTACTCTATATATTGGAACCTATATTATGAACTTTGTAATGTTTTATGTTTTGGTGGAAGTTAATTTTGGTATTTTTAGTTTCAGAAAAAAAATTGGGATAATGTTGTTTTTAATGAAGCTGTTTTGCTATTAATTTATAATTAGTGAAAGTTTTCTTCCGCTGTAATGTTTTAATCATTTTATGTTGTTGCCTTAGCCTCTGTGCTATGTTATGGATTTTTATTTCACCCAACCAACCGTACTTCTAGTCATGTCCGATTTTCGGGGTGCCTAGAGGTTTGGGGTGTCACATAATTTGCATTTATTTTAAAGGGGTATGGGACGGACAGTCCTATTAAATTATGGAAAATAGTCATTTTGAAGATTTTAGTGGGGAACTCTAATAAATTGAGTTTAGATGGAAAATCTAATAAATTGCTTTTAGATGTAATATATAACAAATGGATGGATAGGATATCCGATACTCATGTTTATGGCTTTAATTCATATTATGTTAAGACTAATCGTTTTGGGTGCAGCGGCATAGTAAATGATTTGCATGTTTTATTTGGATACTAGTGAGGGGAAAACCCGTTCCGCAAAGTGGCGTGATCTCACTAGATATCTACTTATGATTAGAGATGATAGAGGATTATTTATACGAGACTTATTGTATAACTCGAAGTTCGTGTTTCTCCACAAACTCTCGGGTACTCAAAATTAATTTGAGTAGTCTGACAGTGGGAAACTTTCAAGTTTTTGGACGAATAAGCTTCTGGAGACATGCATAAGGCAGTACTAGCAATATAGGAGCTATTTTGTGTATTCCGCTATGATGTACTAAGAACTATAAAGTTCATATTTATTAGTTCTCTGATCTTCATTAGGGGACATTTTCATATGTCGCTCTTACCGTATTTTGTATGTGTATATGTGATCTGAACGTGGTTAACGTCTGGGATTATGTAATTAAATCTTAAATTGAACTTCATAATAAATGAGAAATGTAGTTTTGTTGAAGTTTAAATTTTTTCATATTCATGTGTTTCTGTGTTGCCAATGGTTTCAAGATTTCGATTTCGGTCACTCAGAAATAACACTTATGGATGACAGCAACATCCGTAGCAGTTAATTTTGAGCCTCCGAAAGCGGGATGTTAGAGAAATCCTAATAGCTAGCTTGCCTACTGCATGTCTCCAGAAGCTTATTCATTTAAAGGAAAACCTGAAAACCTCAACTCTTAATCTACTCAAAATCAATTGAGCACCCGACAGTTTAAGGGGAAAACATAAACTTCAAGTCTGACAAAAAGCCTGGTATGAAAAATAACCTACCATCTTGAACCGTTTAGATATCTAGTGAGACCATGCCGCATAGCGTAATGGGTTTTTCCCTCATTAGTATCTTGCCCAAAAATTTATAATAATCATATACTGTGCTCCTGCATCCACAATGGTTAAAAACATAGCAATTTAGAATGTCACAATGATATGAAAACAAGCAAAATATCGTGGACTTTCCATCCCCATTCATTTATCTGTCTTAGTAATAGTTTATAGGGTCACTATTAACCTATTCGTTTTCATGGACTGGCTAATAACCTGTTCAAAGCTCATGGACTATTTTTCGGTTTCATAGTTTTCATGGGATCATTATGAACCTATTGGCCCCTGCCAATAACTTCATCCAATTAATACATGGGTTCTCTATGAACCTATTGGTATCTCTAGTAACTTCTCTTATATCATAGTTTCATGGGTTGACTATAAACCTATTGACCTCTGCCAATAAGTTTATCTGGATATCATTTTCATGGGATCACTACGAACCTAATGGCCACTGCCAATAACTCTTTCTAAAGATAGTTTTCGCGGGTTTACTATGAACATGTCTAAACTGACAACTTCTTAGTTAGTCATTTGGCATCCTATGTTCTGGTCTTACTGACCTCTTGGATGCAACTCTACTCATTAAAGAGTTAACTCAATTTATATTCACTATTGGGTCAACTTAACTGGTTATTTTGCCCTTACTCCCCAAAATACAGTTATAGGTTCATTATACGGTGAGTATGTTTATAGAAGAAGCATATACAATAATATAACAATACCAACATTATGGCTTCATATCCTTGAAATCATTTCCATATGAAATTTGGTTAATCCCTTTAACCCATTATTTTTATCAATGCAAGCTTCTTCAAAAATTCCAAGTTTAAAAGCCATTTCAAAGCTTTTTTATATTGCCATGAGTTTTCCTTTAAAAATGAGATTGGGTTCTTTCTTTTGAAAAATAAGGCTTTTGAATCCTTAGACATTTACTTTCGAAACCATTAGAATATACCTTATGAAAGCATTCAAATCCCCTTTTCAAAACACTTAAACATATGACTTTTGAAACACTTTAAAATATCTCTTTCGAAAGCACCAAATCCTTCCTTTCGAAACCATCAAAACATTCCTTTTGAAAGTATTAAAGTATATCTTTCCAACTTATAGAAGCATAGCTTCGAAACCATTTGAAAGTGCCTCTTTCGAAACCATTGGATTTAACTTTAAATATAACTTTTGGGTCAAATTGAACATAAGTTAAAGTACCCCTTTCAAAACCATTAACCTTCAAGTAAAAGAGTTTGGGAAAACAGATGGCTTTGGAACCATCCTTTCGAAAGCTTTAATCTTTTAAGTAAAACATTCGAAGGATAGCTTCGAAACACCTATCGAAGCCATTGCCTTTGAAACCTTTAGTTAAAATGGTTATTGGAGCACTTTCGAAAGCATTGGGAAGCGGCCTTATATTTATAAAAACAAAGGCTTACCTTTCGAAGTCATTAAAAACTTCAACCTATTCGAAAAGTATGAAGACGACACCAAAGTTCGACTTGGTTCAAAGTACCCTTCCAAAAGCTTCTCTTTATAACATAATATACGACAACTCATTCGAAATTTACCCATTAAACAAAGAGGCGGCAACCCCTTCGTAAGCTATATTAAAGTAATTCAACCCTTTCGAATACTTCTATTAAAAGCAAGGCAGGCGACATCTCTTTTGAAAGTAAAACAAAGACCATCGAAAGCAATTTAAATTAGCCTCGACCCCTTGGAAAGCATGTTCCACTCTATACCCTCCACTTTTCTCTGATCTACTACGTACCAAAGCATTGATACCACGTGTATTGGTTTTGACTTAGTTAGGGGTGGAGGTATAGGGTCGAAAGGTTGCTACTGGAAGTGGCGAAATAATAAATATGTACAAAACTGTTTTTGTTGCCATTTAAGTAAATATTTTTCAACTAACTTACCTACTTGTAAAAATATAATTGGTTGCCATAATATTTACCAAAATCTTTTCTAAAGTATTGCCGAATTCATCCAGAATAAATTAAAAATCATTTACAAAGTAGCCCTTCCCTTAAACAAAATAATATAGACATTTATGTCCTCTAACTTAAAAAATTTAATTTAAATAGTAAATTACTTATGAAAAAATCCCAAAAAATCACCATGATTCACTTTTACTATGTTATCTAACATATATAAATTTCGGTCCCAAAATCCTTTATATGACAGCCAAAATAAATTTTCAAACCCAATTACTTATTTCTTCCTTCAAAAATTCCTAATAAATTAACCATAGCTTGGATAATTACAAAAATTTAAACCCATCTCCAAAATAATGTTTTACACAACATTTTAAATCCTCGTGGCATTCGAAATCCAATGTATACGATTTTAACCTTAAAATCGAATAAAGCATTTATCAAACATACTTGTTTGAATCAATCATATCAAGTAATCCAAGCATATCATCATTAAATCATCATAAAGGTTTTAAACTTAAAACCATAAATCAAATGCTATTTTAAAAAATAAAATGAGATGGTTTTCATTATTATACACCTTGATTTGGATAAGGAACTTGAGATTTGATCTTGCTTGATTCCTTATTTTTTTAATTGATTTTTCTCCTCTTTTCCCCTGGTTATGGCCAGCTTGAGCTCTTCGGTTTATGTTTTAGAATTATGAACTTGTGAAAATGAAAAATGGGAATACGGGTTTAGGGGTTAAGGGTTATGGTGGATGGTTATTCCCCATAATACCCTTGTCTTATTCTCTTATTAGTTAACTTATGAAACCATTTCCATAAACTTATTCTTTTAATTTTATTTAATTAAATATGGCCGCTATTTAATTTCCAAATCTCAATCCCCTTATCACTCTAATCTTCAAATTATTGTATTTAATTATTCTAGATAAATCTCTTGAATAATGTTATTTAAAATTAGGGGTGTTACAGGCTCCCCTCCTTAAAGAATTTCGTCGCCAAAATTCAATAAGGGCTAAATACTAAGCATAGCTATCATTTGTAACATCTCCTAACTACCATACTAGCTAATCTGACTAGCAATAGTCCAAAAAAAGCGAATATAGAACATACCCTTATAGCAGATTAGGACAAGTATCTCTGATCCAGTCTTCTATTTCCCAATTACAGTTCTTCTCGTTGTCGCTCCACTGAACTTTCACCAGTTTGACTGTCTTGTTTCTTAACCTCTTCTCATCTCTCGCTACAACCCAAACTGGTTGTCTAACAAAAGTCAAATTCGGTTCTACTATCTAATCTTCCAACTCTGTTGGAGGAATAGTAGCTTCCTAATCCTCTCTATAATTAGGAATGGACCAACATAACTCGATGCTAGTTTTCTTGACTTTTCGAACCGTACCACACCTTTCATTGGTGATACCCTAATGAAAACTATATCTCCAACTGAGAATTCTAGATCTTTACACCTTTTATCTACGTAACTCTTCTGTCTAGACCAAGCTTCCTTCATCCTTTCTCGGATCAACTCAATCTTCTCCGTCGCCTCTCAAACCAGATCAGGACCCAAGACTAGTCTGTCTCCAGTCTCCAACCAACATGCTGGTGACTTGCATGGCCTTTCATACAAAGCTTCAAAAGGCACCATTCCTATGCTAGTCTAATAACTGTTATTATAGGAAAACTCAACCAAGTGTAGGTGATCTTCCAAAGATCCACTAAAGTCCAATATGCAAGCTCTTAACAAATCCTCAAGTACCTTATTGACTCTCTCTGTCTGCCCATCCATCTAAAAGTGATACGCAGTGCTCATCTTGAGCTTGGTACCTAACACCTCCTGTAGACTCTTCCAGAATTCACTAGTAAAAATAGCATCTCTATCACTGACTATACTACTAGGAATTCAAAGCAGCCTAACTATGTTATACATGAACAACTTAGCTAAAACAGGTGCCGTTTTGGTTGACTTAACTGGGATGAAATGGGCACTCTTGGTCAACCTATCTACTATGACCCATATACTTTCATTTCCCCTCTTTGACCTTAGCACCCGTCTATAAAATCGATCGATATCGAATCCTTTTTCAATCTGGAATCACCAAATTTTGAAGCAATCCACTCAGCTTCTAATGTTCGGCCTTCACTTGTTGACAATTCGCACCCTGCCTAAACCACAAGCTAACATCCTTCTTCATAACTACCCAGTAGATGCCCCTCTTCATATATTAATACATCTTGGTTCCCCCCAGATGAATCGTTAATTAAGATCGATGACATTCTCTAAGAAATTCACTTCTCAAGTCGTCAACATTCGGAACACGCAACGTCCCTTCTTTCTCAACCATCCCCTCTGTTAAGACTAAAATCCTTTAAATCATCGATCATCGATCCAACCTCAAGCTTTCTAACTTTTTTTGGTTAATAATGGATCCCTTTCTACTTAGAAGCAATTCTTTCTATCAACACTGGTTGAACTTCCAAACAGGACAACATGGCGGTGCTCTGACTAGAACTAGCAGTCGATCTTAATTACACACTACAAGTAGTCAAAGCGTCTAAATCCTTCTATTCTGCCAACATAGCTAACACCTCATTTTGATGTTTTCTGCTAAGATCATCTGCAACTTTATTTCCTTTCCTAGGTGTATGCTCTATACCAAAATCATAAGCTGCTAAAAACTCCAGCCACCTCTGTTGTCTTATATTTAACTCCTTCTAAGAGAAAAATATTTTAAGGACTTCTGGTCTATATATAGCTCAAATATCTCCCCTAAGAGATAATGTCTCCATATCTTCAATGCAAAGACAACCACTGCAAACTCCAATTCACAAGTAGGATATCTCACCTCATGCGGTCTAAGCTGTCGTGAAGCGTAGGCAATGACTTTACCCATCTACATCAACACAGCTCCTAGTCCAGTTCTGCATGCATCCATATACACCATCAACCCTTGGTTTCCATCTGGAACCACTAACACAGGCGAATTGGTCAACAAATGCTTTAACTTAAGAAACGCTTCCTCACGTTTATCAGACTAAATAAACTTCACGCCCTTCCCAGTTAACTTAGTCAAAGGCATTGTTATTCGCGAGAAATCCTTAACGAATCTCCGGTAATAGACAGCGAGTCCAAGAAAACTTCTAATCTCAGTCATTGTCTCTGGTATCTTCCAATTATTAACAGCTTCGATCTTATCTGGATCGATTAATAAATATTTCTCTGAAACCATGTGACCAAGAAACTTAACCACTTTCTTCCAAAAATGATACTTGGAAAACTTCGCTTTTAGGTGATGCTGCCTTAGCGTCTCACGCACTACTCTTAGATGATCTTCATGCTCTCTTTAATATTTAGATTATGCCAAAATGTCATTTATAAATACCAATATGAACTTATTCAAGTACTCTCGGAAAAATTGGTTCATCAAATCTATGAAGAAAACTAGTGCATTCGTTAACCCGAATGACATTACTAACCACTCGTACAAACCATACCTAGTCTGGAATGCTATCAACGGAATACTGTCCTCTGCCACTCTTAACTGATGGAAACTCATCGCCAAATCCAATTGGAAAAATATATTAGATCCACACAGTTGATCAAATAGATCATCGATTCTTGACAAAGTATACTTATTCTTGATCGTCCTCTCGTTCAACTTTTGATATTCGACGTACAACCTCAACGGCCCATCCGGTTTCTTCACGAACATCGCGGCTGCACCCAAAGTAAACTACTTGGTCTAATAAAATTTCTCTCTTCTAGATCCACTAGCTGCACCTTCAATTTCTTTGTCTCGGTTGGCGTCATTCTGCTAGGGAATCTACTTGTAGGTTCTGCTCCAGGCACAAGATCTATCTGAAACTCAATAGCTCGTTTCGGTGGTAAACTTTTAACTGGCTCAAAAACATTTTCTATTTCCCTTGCTACATGAACCTGACTTAACCCTTCTTCTACTTCTGTAGCACTCAACAGAGTACAAGCACTCCTGTAAGAATCCTCCATTGAGAATTTTTTTCGGTTATGATTATCAGGGTATCTCAGCGATATTTCTCTATCTTGGAAAAATATCATAGCCTCATATCTACCCAACCCTATACATAAAATGATTCTGAAGTCTATGAAATCATAAACATACAGGCTGCATGCAAACTTATGACCTAACAAATCAAGTTCTAACTGGTCGCATCTCATTCCTAGAGTTACATACCCTCCTACCGAATTCGCAACCCTTATGGAAGTAACAAGATACGTGGGCTCTAAGCATAACCTATCAATCAAACACTGAGTTATAGATGAATGGAATGCACCAGTATCAAATACTACCCTAACTGGTATACTCTGAATCAAAAGCGCACCGTCCATCACAGTCTTTCCCTTCTCAGAAGCAGTTGGTCTAGCGGATGATGGCCCAATGGAAAAGACTTTCCCCTTGGTCGCCCTGGATGGTTCTGGACACTAATTTTAAATTGCTTAACCTGGTCGCAGTTAAAGCACTTCACACTCTTCTTGCCTACGGTCTTCTTTACCTTGCCAGTTCGACATTCATGAGCATAATGACCCTTCTTATTGCACTTAAAGAAAACTAGAATAGCCTTTGCCTTCTTCGCAGCTTCTCCCTTCTGGGTTCCTTTCTTCTTGATGAACTTCCTCTTCTTGCCAAGAGAACTCTAGGTTTCAACCTGCTTCTCCTTCCTATAAGTAACAAGCATCTCCTCATGTTGGATTTCCATTTCCACAACAACATTACAAGGATCACAAAGATGTGGCAAAGTCGCACTAGCAATCTCAGGTCTCAATCCTCGATTAAACTTCTCATTCCTCTTGATGATGGTGTCAATGGTAGCATATCCATATCAGGATAACTCATCAAACTTCATAGCATAATCAGTCATCGACATCTCGCCTTGCATCCAATCCATGAACTTTCTCAACAATGCCGACTTAGAAACTTCAGAAAAAACCTCTCTTCGAATCTCCTTCAAAATTCCACCCAAGTCAATTCTTCCTTGGAAACTCTAATAGTGACGCTATTCCACCAATAAAGCATTGCTCCCTGCAACTGCCTAGAGGCTAGTCTCATCTTCTGCTCATTGTTTAATCCCAAGCCAACGAAGATCCTTTCGCAATGCAAAGGCCAATTCTTAACATCTATAGCATCCTCCTTTCCTAAAAACAACTTCCCACCAAGATTGGTATAATCTCTGCTCTACTTAGCATAGTTGCTTCCAATTGGAGCCACGGGATTAGATCCTCCAAAATTTCCAGCTACTCCAACAGCAGCCCCAGCTTGCACTAGGTTGACGAAGAACCGATACATCATCCCTATATCTATTGGCGGATTTCCTGCACCTATGTTGGCATCCGCATTTTGATTAGCAGTTACCTGTCGGCCCTAGTTTCTCCTGCTGAGTCGAGCATTTCCATTTGTTGTGAGCTTCCTTATTCGAGATTTCCTCTTCCGTTTCCTGCCTCCAAATCTTCCTTTATTGTAAATCTGCATACGAGCCTTAGTTAGATACAGAAGAACAATTTAAGAAAGGGGGAAATACTACTTTTATATATATATATATATATATCAAATACAAGTACGTTACTATAATGTTAACCCAACCCCGATCTTATTTTCTGATTCATTAGAATATATTTTTAAAACTCTTTTTAAATTTTCATAAACCTATGCTCTGATACCAACTTGTAACATCCTCCACTTGAAGTCCCAAAACTAAGGGCTACATATGCTGCAGTCATCCATAGTTTTTAATTCTTGATGACCAAATGCGGTAATGTTAGATACATTGATATAATAGAAACACGTAGAAATGGAAAAAAATTAGAGCCATTAAACAAATTTCTCATTCCATTTCAATCATATTTCAAATTCATTACACAATCCCAAATTCGAGAACCACTTTCAGGGAAAATATAATTATTACAAACTATGCCAAGAGCAACATATAAAGATGCCACATTGGTTGATTAGAGTCTAAACATAGGTAATTAAACAAATTTTCCTTTGCGTTAAAATATAGCGGAATCAAAAAGAAAAGAACTCCTAATAGCTACCTTGCTTCCTGCACATCTTCAGAAGCTTATTTGTCTAAAGAAGGACTTGAAAAACTCAACTCTCAAACTGCTCAAAATCAATTGAACACCCACGAGTTTAAGGGAAAAACGTAAACTTCGAGTCGAATAAAAATCCCGGTATGAGCAATAACTTACTATTTCGAACCATTTAAATATCTAATGAAACCATGCTTCTTAGCGGAATGGATTTTTCCCTCACTAATATCTTGCCCAAAAATTTATAATAACCATATACTGTGCTCCTGCATCCACAATGGTTAAAAACATAGCAATTTAGAATATCATGATGATATGTAAACAAGCAAAATATCCAGGATTTTCCATCCTCATTCATTTGACTATCTATCTCAGTTACAATTTCTAGGGTCATATTAACCTATTAGTTTTCATGGGCTGACTAATAACCTATTTAAAATTTATGGACTATCTGTCCGGTTTCATAGTTTTTATGGGATTACTAAGAACCTATTGGCCCCCGCCAATAACTTCATCCAATTATTTCATCGGTTCTCCCTGAACCTATTGGTATCTCCAATAATTTCTCTTATACCATATTTTTCATGGATTGACTATGAATTTCTATTGATCTTCATTAATATCTTTATCCAGATATAATTTTCATAGGATCACTAAGAACCTAGTGGCCCCTACCAATAACTCTTTCCAAACATTGTTTTCATGGGTTTATATGAACCTGTCTAAGCTGACAACTTCTTTATCAGTCATTGGCATCCCATATTCTTGTCTACCTGACCTCCTAAATGCAATTCTACTCATTCAAGAGTTAACTCAATTGGAAGGATCCTTTCGAACCATCCTTTCGAACTGTTTAATCTTTTTAGTAAAACAATTGGAAGGATAGGTTCAAAACACCTTTCGAAGCCATTGCCTTTGAAACCTTTAGTTTAAATGGCTACTGAAGCCCTTTCTAAAACATTAGGGAGCGGCTTTATATTTATAAAAACAAAGGCTTACCTTTCGAACTCATTGAAAACTTCAACTTATTCGAAAGGTATGAAGACGGCAACAAGGTTTCGACTTGGTTCAAAACTACCCTTTCGAAAGCTTCTCTTTAAAACATAATATACGACAACTCATTCGAAAGCTACCCTTAAACAAAGAGGCGGCAACCCCTTCGAAAGCTATATAAAATAATTCAACCCTTTCGAAAGCTTCTATTAAAAGCAAGGCAAGCAACATCTCTTTGAAAGCAATACAAAGACCTTCGGAAGCTATTTAAATGGCCTCGACCCCTTCGAAAGCATGATTTTGACTCTATACTTTCCTCCTTTCTCCAATCCACTACGTACCAAAGTATCAATACCATGTGCACTGGTTTCGACTTAGTTGGCGGCGGAGCTATGGGGTCGAAAGATTGCTACTAGAAGTGGCGAAATAATAAATCCGTACAAAACAGTTTTTGTTGCCTTTTAAGTAAATGCTTTTCAACTAACTTGCTTGGTTACCATAATCTTTACCAAAATATTTTCTAAAGGACTGCCAAATTAATCTAGAATTATTTAAAAATAATTTACAAAGTAGCTATTCTCTTAAACAAAACAATTAAGACATTTAAGTCTTCTAACATAAATAATTTAATTTACATAGTAAATTACTTAGGAAAAATTCCAAAAAATCATCATAATCTTCTTTTACTATGTTATCTAAGATATATAAATTTCAGACCCAAAATCCTTTATATAACAATCGAAATAAATTTTTAAACCCAATTATTTATTTCTTCTTTCAACATAATAAATTATCCATAGCTTGGATAATTACGAAAATTTAAACCCGTCCCCAAAATAATGTTTTACATAACATTTGAAATACTCATGGCATTAGAAATTCAATATATACTATTTTAGCCTTAAAATAGAATAAAACATTTATCAAGCATACTTGTTTGAATCAACTATATCGTGTAATCCAAGCATATCATCGTTAAAATCATCATAAAGGTCTTAAACTTAAAACCCAAAATCAAATGCTCTTTTAAAAACGAAAATGAGATATTTGATTTTTTTTTTCACCTTACTTTGTATAAGGAACTTGAAATTTGATCTTTCTTGATTCCTTAGCTTTTAATTGATTTTTTCTCCTCTATTCCCCTAGGTTATGGCCGGCTTAAGCTCTTTGGCTTATGTTTTAGAATTGTGAACTTGTGAAACTGAAAAGTAGGAATAAGGGTTTAGGGGTTAAGGTTTATGGTGGATGGCTATTCCTCAGAATAACCTTGCCTTATTCTCTTATTAGTTAACTTGTGGAACCATTTCCATAAACTCATTGTTTTAAATTTATTTAATTAAACACGGCCTCTGTTTAATTTCCAAATCTCAATCCCCTTATCACTCTAATCTTTACATTATTCTATTTAATTTATCTAATTAAATCTCCTTAATAATGTTATTTATAATTAGGGGTGTTACCATTTATGTTGAATTATAGAGGTTTTATGTATTCAGCATTTGAATAATAAATGTGGATTAATATTAATTTTTAGTTGAGACATGAGTAGACAATATAATAAATATGGACACATAGTTTTTTATAGTGGTTCAGCCAAGAAATGTTATATCCACTATGATGCATTATTCATTTTTATTATAAATCTAAAACATAACGTAAAAGTAAAAGATACAATAATCTATTCAACGAAGGAAATGAAAAATATGGCCTTGGAAAAATTTTCATTAATTGTCAAGAACTCTGTTCGGTAATCCTCGTGAGCAGAAGTTAGATCCCCTTTATTATTCATCTTCGAGATATTTATAGGTGCTATGTAAGCTGGATTTTTTTTGACATTCCCTATAAGGTAACAACTTTCCATATACAACTAATCGACATAAATATGTTTGACAATATTTCTGATTGGTATCAACTGCCATAATTTTTTCATAGTTCGATACTATTCGGTTTGGTACCGAACCAAGAAAGAGATGGTTGCACTCTTTGGAATGTTGTACTTACTCTAGGAATTAATGGAAAGGAAGAAAGATATTGTACTGGTTTGGAATACCGGACCATTTTTACAGTTTGTTAGTATTCTATTTGTTAACGGATAATGAATTCGAATCAAAAATGGGTAGATTTTGATACTTACCGATACTTTTCTTTTTACTCTCGTCTCTTTCATGCTAACCTTCTAATTTCTTTACCTTACCCATTCGATTGTCTGATAGTAGACTGATTATGATTGTTCTGATCAGCTCTTTATCGATTGATGTCCATCTACTTCCAATCCACTATGGATAAAAATAAGCACAACAAATATTATTCACACCACACTATTGTCTGATCAACAACATGATAAATAATTTCATGTGATTAATACGTAGCAATCACATGATTTTTCTATGATAAACTACAACGGTTTGCGATGGAATACATTATTACTAATTTGTTGATGAAAAAACCAAAATTCTGTCATTATTCTATGACGAATTAACAACTAACATTTAATAAAATTATTTATCATAAAGTTTTCAAAAATACAATTTATTACAAACGCTGCCAAATTCTTCACATATGCTGTTGATTTTCCGTTGTTGTCTTGTTTGTGACGGATCTATCGTTCATTTTTTATACGGGGAATTATCCATTGCAAATCCATCACATAGGTTTAGTGATGAATTTTTTCCTCTCACTAAAGCAGACTTTTCTTGTATTGTCAAGTATTAGTATATATTTATAAAGTATACAGTCTTGTGGTTTAAGTGATGTTTGCGAGTTACATTTACTAAACTTTAAGTATGAGCCAGTTTCTTCTTATTGTGACCATTTAGGATACTATTGTTTGAGAGAAGACTATTGAGACTAGTTGTAGTTTTGAATGCATACTTATTTGGTGCAAGAGTTAAATATATACGATAAGGAGTTTAAACCAATATTATATGGCATATGAATACGTCTACGTAATGAATGAATACAACAAACATCCATTGGTTATTGTGAACTGCTTTGTATGTGAGCTCCTTACTTGGTGTTTAGTGTTTCTTTGGTGTTATTTTGTGAAAATTTAATTCCGTCTCTTATTTCAAATTTTATACATGAAACACCCTTTCTTAAGACATATTTTAAATTACAAGACCTACTTTTAAACAGTGAAAAAGTTTCGTAAATAAGATTTGAACATTAATCGCATGTTTTACTAGTTTTCTTTTCTGAATTTTTTTAACATTTTTTATGAAAAACTAAAAATATTTACAAAAAACTCTACAAATACTTAAAGTTTAGAAATTTTCAAATTATGTAAATATTTGCAGATTACTCTAAGAAATTAATGGGTGATTTACAAAAGTTCCCTATTATTTTCACATCTTGGTGCCCTCAATGTTCGTATTGGCACAGTTTTTTCAAAGAAACCAAATTGTATGTTACATAATTTTAGTAGCAATCGAAATCACTAACCCAATATTCAAAACATTAGGTTAGTGATTAATATATTAAATGTCATCATGCCCTTAATAGTATTTGTGACGACCGCCCATGACTTCCGCACGGAAACAAGGGAATGGCGCGCTGAAAGTGTGCCAGGCAGCCATGGGTGACCGTCAAGGGTAGAATAAACATCGCAAACTCTATCATACAACTCACAGCGCATGGATAAAATACAATAGAGAAATATAATATAGTAAAGCTCCATAGAACAGGACATCATCATATAAGCATCATAATAGTTTTATACAAACATATGAATCATCCATACATCAAAGCCTCACTACATAACACTCAAACAAATACAGCAGCGGAACACCCAGTACATATAATATGAAATAATATGCAAAAGCCTCCTGCTCGTCCTCGTCATCATCAGCGTAGACCTCCATGAACAGCACCTGTCACCTGCTACCTAGTCTGCCCATCCCAACATGGATGAACAGCCCAAGGTAATAAGAGGAGACATAAAACCTTGAGTCAGACAAAGTCTTAGTGAGCAGTAAATCAACTATCAAACATACCAAAAGAGCATAAGGGATAAAAGGAATAGGAACCAAACCGTCCCACTCCACCTCTTTCTATAGTGATAGCCCCCAGACACACACTAAGGAGAAGCAAGCATAACATAGCAGACAATTAAGGTAAAGCAATAACCACTCGAGTCAAGGTCGATGTTTTCCAAATACAAACCCCCAAGGCCTAAACCAAGATCAGATAAGCACCCAGAAAACACCGCTCTTGAGACCGAATGATGATACAACCAAACGTCCAAACATCCATGACTCTGGCTATCACTGTTATCATTGCCTTGATTTCACCGTTAGATGAATGAACATCTGTCAAGGGCTAATGGTAACCCCGGTTCTAGACATAGCTCCGCACGTCATCGTGACCCGTGCCTAGGACTTACCTACTCTGCCCAGAGTACTCGACTACCTGCCTGTAGTCTTTTGGGTGTCCCGACTACCTACCTGTAGTCGTTTTGGGCGCCCCATGTACTCTTGCTTTTGAGCATGCTAGAACCTTCAACAACGATGAGATCTCAGCCTCCTAGTCATCCTCCTCGACGACTATTACCATGCTAGCCCAAGCTACCTCTCGAACAATCCATTATCACCCAACTCGAACCATCCCTCGAGTTATCAACATGCTTGGAATGATCCCTGCCTGGATTATGCCAAGACTCACATTATACTTCGCTTCATCGCATCATAGCAAAGTCTCATCTCAACATCATGGTTTGCCTCATCGCATCATGGCAAAGTCCCATCTCAATATCATCCAATCCATACATGTGAGCTTCAACATCCGCTACATATGTCTTAAGCAGCTTTCACCATTCAAGAGCCTCTTCTGTAGCTTTTGAATCGTCCTTGACCATACTTGTCCAAATCTATCAACTAGATAACTCATTCACAACAATCAAACAAGGCAAACATCAATCCAAACAAATAAGTAGTCAATCAGGATCTAAATAGACATTTATAACTAAAATGGCAATTTCGTAAATAAATGAGAATAGATCTAACATACATGGATCATGGGTTTTTAACATAGATCTAACAAATATAAATCATGGGTTTTGTCTCTACAACTTGATGAATGAACTTGCAAAAGTAAACATCTTTATAAGTAATGGATCTACACTTGAATCTAAGGAAAAATGCATAAAACCACTATCTATAACACTCCAACAAACCACCAAACCAATATACTCCTTTGGGTCCACGTGAGAGATAACCACCACTCACCAAATCACCTAAACACTTCAAAAACTATCAACTTCAGATCTGGACAGCGAAGATTCAAGCTTGATTCGTCGAAATCCCGCTTGAAACGATGAAATCTAACTTCGTTGGATGAAGATCTTCAACTTTGGCTCTTGGATCTTCAATCTCGATCTTCGATCTTGGATGGATGTTAGAACTAGATTGAAATGGAGAAAAGAAGATGAAGAAATGCTGTAGTCGAGCTCTCAAAATGGCAGCACTTCGTCGCTTCGAAATCCGATGTCAAAAAGTGAGGAAATGGCCGTGTATTTATAGGCCTAACTCTTAACTCGTCCGCCCCCTTAACTCGTTCGCGGCTTAGCGACCTATCCCTTAAGTCGCTCGCGACTCAGCAACAAACGCCTTATAACGACTCACGACTCATCAGGGTAAACGACTTAACAACCTTACGGCTTAGCGACTCAACGACTTAAGCCTAACGACTTACGACTTAGCTATTTACACGGGTTAGCAAATGTCGCGACTTACCGGGTTACGACCTACAACCATCACGACTTAATGAAAACACAGCGACCTACTAAGTCGCTCACCACTAATCCGCTAATTCCACTAACTCGCTAGCTCCACTAACTCGCTAACACGCTAACTCGTGTAACTTGCTAACTTGTTAACTCACTTATCCTGTTGACTCGCTAGCATGCCAACTCGAATAACTTCCATAGGTCGTTACTCGCTAACCCTTAAGTCATCTACGACTCAAGAACCCTACTAACCCGTATAACTCCTAACTCGTTAACTCGCGGGCTTTCTCACTTGCAACCCGTAGCTACCTTAGGTCGTTCTATCCACTAAATCGTTAACTCGTTCTAGCACTATCCCGAGTTAACTTCCCAATCTAACTTCCTTACGACCCAAACAACATACAAGTTATCCTCCCATACGACTTAGGCTAAGGATGACATAAACAACGCTAACGACCTAGAAATTCTACGATTTATCGACACGTAAAATACGGGTCGTTACATTCTCTCCCCCTTAGGAATTTCGCCCCCGAAATTCCAAGCAAACAACGTCAATCAAAAACTATTCTGCATGCCTACCATCCATAGCAATCAACAGACCATGCATCCAATTACTAACCTAGCATGCAGAATTCTAAGACTTAGAACAAGTTATAAATTCATGAGATGTCACGACACTTTAGGGCCATACCTCGAAGAGTTCAGGATGAGCTGCCTTCATCCTCTCTTCCTCCTCCCACGTACAGTCGTCAACATCATCACTCCATTGTACCTTGAGCAACGTAATCGTCTTCCTCCTAAGCTGTTTCATGTCAGTTCCAATGACACGAAGCGGCTTACGAGGTCTTCTAACCACTGGATCAACCTCTAAATCTTCACAGCTATCAGCAGAAACCACTGTAGTTGGTTCATGGACATACTTCCGTAGATAAGATACATGGAAAACATTGTGCACACCCGCCATCTTTTCTGGTAACTCCAATCTATAAGCGAGCTTTCCAATTTGCTCGATAATCGGGAATGGCCCAACAAATCTCGGAGTTAACTTTCCTTTCTTCCCGAATCGAATAACATTCTTCAGAGGAGAAATCTTCACAAAAATCATATCACCTACGTCGAATTCCAAATCCTTACAACGATTATTGGCGTAACTTTTCTGACGATCTTGGGCTGCCTTCATTCGTTGCCGAATGATCCCTATACAATCCGAAGTCTGTCGAATCATCTCTGGCCCAAGTATCAGTTTTTCTCCAGTTTCCAACCAACATGTCGGAGAGTTACACGGTCTTCCATACAGTGCTTCATATGGTGCCATACCAATACTTGACTGATAACTGTTATTATATGCAAACTCCACCAAATGAAGGTGATCTTCCCATGATTCTCCGAAATCCAAAACACAGGCTCTGAGAAGATCTTCCAAAACTCGGTTGACTCTCTCAGTCTGACCATCTGTTTGAGGGTGGTAAGCTGTACTCAAACACAACTTAGTTCCCAAAACTTCCTGGAAGCTCTTCCAAAATCCACTAGTGAACAATGGGTCTCGATCGCTCACTATACTCTTCGGAACACCATGGAATCGAACAATCCACTTCACATACAACTCAGCCAACTTCGATGCAGTCCTAGTTGATCGAACAGGAATGAATCTTGCACTCTTAGTCAATCGATCTACTATGACCCAAATCCCTTCATTCCCCGCTCTGGTTCTAGGTAGGCCATCGATAAAATCCATCGACACTTGCTCCCACTTCCATGTAGGAACCTCTAATGGCTGAAGTAATCCACTGGGCTTCTTCTGCTCAGCTTTCACCAACTGGCAGTTCATACACTTGGAAATAAAATTTCCAACATCCTTCTTCATGCCTTCCCAATAATAGGTTCTCTTCATATCTCGATACATCTTATTTCCACCTGGATGAATTGTCAACTTCGAGTGATGACTTTCCCTAAGAACTTCATCTCTCAATCCATCTACATCGGGAACAACTAGTCGTCCTTGCTTTCGAAGCCAACCCTCTCGATCGACTTCAAATCCTTTATCCTTTTCTGGATTCAATCCAGATTCCAAATCTCGGATAATCTTGACAAGCTTATCGTCTCGCTTTTGGCTCTCGCCAATTCTCTCCACAAGAGTAGGCCTTATCGATAAGTTTGCCAACATCTCAGGTTCCAATTCACATCTAGGCCTGAAGTCAAATTCAGCCAAATACTCTAGACTCTTCCATTCCGAAAACATGGCTCCCAATCCTACATGTCTTCGACTTAACGCATCTGCCACTGCGTTGCCTTTTCCCGGAGTATAGGCTATACCAAAATCGTACGATGCTAAAAACTCTAGCCATCATTGCTGCCGAAGATTCAAATCCTTTTGGGGGAAAAGATACTTCAACGACTTATGATCCGTAAACAACTCGAATCGAACTCCCAATAGATAATGTCTCCACATCTTTAGAGCAAAAACAATCACCGCTAACTCCAAATCATGAGTCGGATAATTCCTTTCATGCGGCTTCAGTTGTCGACTTGCATACCCAACAACTTTATCCTTCTGCATCAGCACTGCTCCAAGTCTAGTACCACATGCATCGGTGTAAACCACCATCTCATCATCCCCACTTGGAATAGTCAAAACAGGAGCACTCGTCAGTCGCTCTTTCAGGATTCCAAAAGCGTGCTCACACTTAGCATCCCAACTGAACACTTGGTTCTTCTTCGTCAATCCTGTTAATGGTGCAGCTATCTTGGAAAAGTCTTTGATAAACCGACGATAATATCCTGCTAATACAAGAAAACTTCTCACATCGGATGCATTCTTAGGTCTAACCCAATCCTGGATAGCTGCCACCTTAGCGGGATCAACCGCTATTCCATTTCCAGAAATAACATGGCCTAAGAATCTCACTTCACTCCTCCAGAAGTGACATTTCGAAAACTTAGTCTTCAGCTGATGTTTCCGCAAGATTTCCAAAACAATCCTCAAGTGTGTCTTGTGTTCCTCCTCAGTTCTGGAATAAATCAGAATATCATCTACGAACACAAGCACGAACTTATTCAACTGATCCCTGAACACTCTATTCATAAGATCCACAAAATATGCTGGTGCGTTAGTCAACCCAAACGGCATTACCAGCCACTCATAAAAACCGGATGGTGTCCTAAAAGCAGTCTTCGGCACACTATCCTTAGCCACTCTCAACTGGTGAAATCCCGTTGCCAAATCCATCTGAGAGAACACTTTAGCCTCGTGAAGCTGATCAAACAAGTCATCTATTCTCGGCAATGGATGCTTGTTCTTCTTAGTCACCTTATTTAGCTCACGATAATCCACACACAACCTCAACGATCCATCCGCTTTGGTTGCGAACACAACCGGTGCACCCCATTCGGACACGCTACGCCGAATGAATCCTTTCCGTAAAAGGTCATCAACTTGCACCTTCAACTCTTGTTGCTCCCTAGGCGTCATCCGCCTAAGAGGCATCACAACAGGTCTGGCTCCCTCAACTAGATCGATACGAAACTCGATCTCCCTATGCGGCGGTAATCCTTTGACTTCGTCAAAGACATCCTCAAATCCATTCACAATAGGCACCGATGACAGTCCATCCCGTGGAACAACCAGCGAATACATGAAGCTCATGAAGACGCCTTCCTCATGCTTACATCGTATCACAACCTTTCGCCCTTCCACATTCCCGACTGTCACCTCCAGCCTCTCACAATCAATCCTTGCCGCATACTTCCTAAGCCAGTCCATACCCAAAATAATTCCGAACCCCGCAAAGTTCAGAACAAAACAATCACAAACAAATGAGCAATCATGACTCGACACAACTAGACCACGATATAACATACACAAACAAGACGAACCCCCGACTGGATTTGTCACAACCAATGGTCTATCAACAATATCCGGTTTCAAACCTAACCGGCCTACAAGATCATGACAAACAAAAGAATGCGATGCTCCAGTATCAAACAACACTCTAACTGGAACACCACAAATAGAAAGAGTACCTTGAACCACCACACTCTTCCCTTTCTCTTCAGCAGTAGGAGCTTTTGAAGACGACGGCACAGCTCCCAAAGCATAAGCTTTCACAATCTGCCTGTCTTTCCTTGGTTCTGGGCAATTCTTCTTGATATGTCCCAGCTTATCACAGTTGTAACACCTTCCTGGCACCTTGGGATTCTTACAATCTTTGAAGAGATGGCCCTTCTGCTGGCAGTTGTAGCAGGTCACTTCGCCCTTCAGCTTCTTCTGGCCATCCTTACCTCCCTGTTGCTGCTGCGTCCTCTTCTTGTTTCCACTCTGCTGTGGCCTAGATTCTTCCTTAGTTACAGCAACAACAGAACTTTCCCTAGGAAACAAACACTCATGCCTGAGGGCTTTTTCCACAATCTTCTCAAACGGATCGTCCAGATGATCCACCAACTGCCTCCCAAGATAAGCGTCCAAGCCCGTCACAAACTTCTCGTTCTTTTGGTAAGGAGAATCAATATACGATCTGGCATACTTGGACAAAGCCTCAAACTCAGAAACATACTCAAGAACCGATCTTCCACCTTGCTTGAGCTCTAAAAACCTCTTAAACAAAACAGATTTCTGAGCCGTAGAGATAAACTTAGCTTCAAATCTAACTTGGAATTGTTCCCAAGTAATCTCTTCTTCTGGAGTATCAATGGTGATAGAATTCCACCAATCAGCAGCTCTTCCCTGAAGCTGTCTCGATGCAAGCTTCATCTTAGTTGCATCCTCAATTCCCAAATCACCAAAAATCCTTCGACAAGCATCAATCCATCTCTGCACTTCAATGGTCGATTCCGTTCCCAAGAAAACCTTTCCTCCAAGAGAAGTATAGTCCTTGCAAAGCTTAGCAAAATCCACTGGTCTTGGAGCTTGAACTTGAACTCCCACATCCACTGATGATCCTGAAGCTGGTATTCTCCTCATGATCGAAGTCATCAAGGCCTCAAACATAGGAGCATAATCAACAGCTTCCCTAGCAGCACGGCTTTCCCTCGCAGCTTGTCTCTCGCTTCGACTCATCCTTAATATCTGTAAAAAGAATGATTAGAACACCTTAAGAAACAACTGCATAAGGAGTTCAAATCCATCTAAGCTACTATATTATATATAGTAATCATTCATCAAAATACAATTACGTCTCTCATACGTAATTACGTCAGCGAGCGTTGGCTAAAATCGATTAACCAAAGCTCTGATACCAAATGTGACGACCGCCCATGACTTCCGCACGGAAACAAGGGAATGGTGCGCTGAAAGTGTGCCAGGCAGCCATGGGTGACCGTCAAGGGCAGAATAAACATCGCAAACTCTATCGTACAACTCACAGCGCATGGATAAAATACAATAGAGAAATATAATATAGTGAAGCTCCATAGAACAGGACATCATCATATAAGCATCATAATAGTTTTATACAAACATATGAATCATCCATACATCAAAGCCTCACTACATAACACTCAAACAAATACAGCAGCGGAACACCCAGTACATATAATATGAAATAATATGCAAAAGCCTCCTGCTCGTCCTCGTCATCATCAGCGTAGACCTCCATGAACAGCACCTGTCACCTGCTACCTAGTCTGCCCATCCCAACATGGATGAACAGCCCAAGGTAATAAGAGGAGACATAAAACCTTGAGTCAGACAAAGTCTTAGTGAGCAGTAAATCAACTATCAAACATACCAAAAGAGCATAAGGGATAAAAGGAATAGGAACCAAACCGTCCCACTCCACCTCTTTCTACAGTGATAGCCCCCAGACACACACTACGGAGAAACAAGCATAACATAGCAGACAATTAAGGTAAAGCAATAATCACTCGAGTCAAGGTTGATGTTTTCCAAATACAAACCCCCAAGGCCTAAACCAAGATCAGATAAGCACCCAGAAAACACCGCTCTTGAGACCGAATGATGATACAACCAAACGTCCAAACATCCATGACTCTGGCTATCACTGTTATCATTGCCTTGATTTCACCGTTAGATGAATGACCATTTGTCAAGGGCTAATGGTAACCCCGGTTCTAGACATAGCTCCACACGTCATCGTGTCCCGTGCCTAGGACTTACCTACTCTGCCCAGAGTACTCGACTACCTGCCTGTAGTCTTTTGGGTGTCCCGACTACCTACCTGTAGTCGTTTTGGGCGCCCCATGTACTCTTGCTTTTGAGCATGCTAGAACCTTCAACAACGATGAGATCTCAGCCTCCTAGTCATCCTCCTCGACGACTATTACCATGCTAGCCCAAGCTACCTCTCGAGCAATCCATTATCACCCAACTCGAACCATCCCTCGAGTTATCAACATGCTTGGAATGATCCCTGCCTGGATTATGCCAAGACTCACATCATACTTCGCTTCATCGCATCATAGCAAAGTCTCATCTCAACATCATGGTTTGCCTCATCGCATCATGGCAAAGTCCCATCTCAATATCATCCAATCCATACATGTGAGCTTCAACATCCGCTACATATGTCTTAAGCAGCTTTCACCATTCAAGAGCCTCTTCTGTAGCTTTTGAATCGTCCTTGACCATACTTGTCCAAATCTATCAACTAGATAACTCATTCACAACAATCAAACAAGGCAAACATCAATCCAAACAAATAAGTAGTCAATCAGGATCTAAATAGACATTTATAACTAAAATGGCAATTTCGTAAATAAATGAGAATAGATCTAACATACATGGATCATGGGTTTTTAACATAGATCTAACAAATATAAATCATGGGTTTTGTCTCTACAACTTGATGAATGAACTTGCAAAAGTAAACATCTTTATAAGTAATGGATCTACACTTGAATCTAAGGAAAAATGCATAAAACCACTATCTACAACACTCCAACAAACCACCAAACCAATATACTCCTTTGGGTCCGCGTGAGAGATAACCACCACTCACCAAATCACCTAAACACTTCAAAAACTATCAACTTCAGATCTGGACAGTGAAGATTCAAGCTTGATTCGTCGAAATCCCGCTTGAAACGATGAAATCTAACTTCGTTGGATGAAGATCTTCAACTTTGGCTCTTGGATCTTCAATCTCGATCTTCGATCTAGGATGGATGTTAGAACTAGATTGAAATGGAGAAAAGAAGATGAAGAAATGATGTAGTCGAGCTCTCAAAATGGCAGCACTTCGTCGCTTCGAAATCCAGTGTCAAAAGGTGAGGAAATGGCCGTGTATTTATAGGCCTAACTCTTAACTCGTCCACCCCCTTAACTCGTTCGCGGCTTAGCGACCTATCCCTTAAGTCGCTCGCGACTCAGCAACCTACGCCTTATAACGACTCACGACTCATCAGGGTAAACGACTTAACAACCTTACGGCTTAGCGACTCAACGACTTAAGCCTAACGACTTACGACTTAGCTATTTACACGGGTTAGCAAATGTCGCGACTTACCGGGTTACGACCTACAACCATCACGGCTTAATGAAAACACAGCGACCTACTAAGTCGCTCACCACTAATCCGCTAATTCCACTAACTCGCTAGCTCCACTAACTCGCTAACACGCTAACTCGTGTAACTTGCTAACTTGTTAACTCACTTATCCTGTTGACTCGCTAGCATGCCAACTCGAATAACTTCCATAGGTCGTTACTCGCTAACCCTTAAGTCATCTACGACTCAAGAACCCTACTAACCCGTATAACTCCTAACTCGTTAACTCGCGGGCTTTCTCACTTGCAACCCGTAGCTACCTTAGGTCGTTCTATCCACTAAACCGTTAACTCGTTCTAGCACCATCCCGAGTTAACTTCCCAATCTAACTTCCTTACGACCCAAACAACATACAAGTTATCCTCCCATACGACTTAGGCTAAGGATGACATAAACAACGCTAACGACCTAGAAATTCTACGATTTATCGACACGTAAAATACGGGTCGTTACATTCTCTCCCCCTTAGGAATTTCGCCCCCGAAATTCCAAGCAAACAACGTCAATCAAAAACTATTCTGCATGCCTACCATCCATAGCAATCAACAGACCATGCATCCAATTACTAACCTAGCATGCAGAATTCTAAGACTTAGAACAAGTTATAAATTCATGAGATGTCACGACACTTTAGGGCCATACCTCGAAGAGTTCAGGATGAGCTGCCTTCATCCTCTCTTCCTCCTCCCACGTACAGTCGTCAACATCATCACTCCATTGTACCTTGAGCAACGTAATCGTCTTCCTCCTAAGCTGTTTCATGTCAGTTCCAATGACACGAAGCGGCTTACGAGGTCTTCTAACCACTGGATCAACCTCTAAATCTTCACAGCTATCAGCAGAAACCACTATAGTTGGGTCATGCACATACTTCCATAGATAAGATACATGGAAAACATTGTGCACACCCGCCATCTTTTCCGGTAACTCCAATCTATAAGCGAGCTTTCCAATTTGCTCGATAATCGGGAATGGCCCAACAAATCTCGGAGTTAACTTTCCTTTCTTCCCGAATCGAATAACATTCTTCATAGGAGAAATCTTTACAAAAACCATATCACCTACGTCGAATTCCAAATCCTTACGACGATTATTGGCGTAACTTTTCTGACGATCTTGGGCTGCCTTCATTCGTTGCCGAATGATCCCTATATAATCCGAAGTCTGTCGAATCATCTCTGGCCCAAGTATCAGTTTTTCTCCAGTTTTCAACCAACATGTCGGAGAGTTACACGGTCTTCCATACAGTGCTTCATATGGTGCCATACCAATACTTGACTGATAACTGTTATTATATGCAAACTCCATCAAATGAAGGTGATCTTCCCATGATCCTCTGAAATCCAAAACACAGGCTCTGAGAAGATCTTCCAAAACTCGGTTGACTCTCTCAGTCTGACCATCTGTTTGAGGGTGGTAAGCTGTACTCAAACACAACTTAGTTCCCAAAACTTCCTGGAAGCTCTTCCAAAATCCACTAGTGAACAATGGGTCTCGATCGCTCACTATACTCTTCGGAACACCATGGAATCGAACAATCCACTTCACATACAACTCAGCCAACTTCGATGCAGTCCTAGTTGATCGAACAGGAATGAATCTTGCACTCTTGGTCAATCGATCTACTATGACCCAAATCCCTTCATTCCCCGCTCTGGTTCTAGGTAGGCCATCGATAAAATCCATCGACACTTGCTCCCACTTCCATGTAGGAACCTCTAATGGCTGAAGTAATCCACTGGGCTTCTTCTGCTCAGCTTTCACCAACTGGCAGTTCATACACTTGGAAATAAAATTTCCAACATCCTTCTTCATGCCTTCCCAATAATAGGTTCTCTTCATATCCCGATACATCTTATTTCCACCTGGATGAATTGTCAACTTCGAGTGATGACTTTCCCTAAGAACTTCATCTCTCAATCCATCTACATCGGGAACAACTAGTCGTCCTTGCTTTCGAAGCCAACCCTCTCGATCGACTTCAAATCCTTTATCCTTTTCTGGATTCAAT
The DNA here is from genome assembly GCA_030765085.1 of Allium cepa. Lineage (NCBI taxonomy): Eukaryota > Viridiplantae > Streptophyta > Magnoliopsida > Asparagales > Amaryllidaceae > Allium > Allium cepa. Next base: position 341,169,104 of record CM060937.1, read on the forward strand.
CCAGATTCCAAATCTCGGATAATCTTGACAAGCTTATCGTCTCGCTTTTGGCTCTCGCCAATTCTCTCCACAAGAGTAGGCCTTATCGATAAGTTTGCCAACATCTCAGGTTCCAATTCACATCTAGGCCTGAAGTCAAATTCAGCCAAATACTCTAGACTCTTCCATTCCGAAAACATGGCTCCCAATCCTACATGTCTTCGACTTAACGCATCTGCCACTGCGTTGCCTTTTCCCGGAGTATAGGCTATACCAAAATCGTACGATGCTAAAAACTCTAGCCATCGTTGCTGCCGAAGATTCAAATCCTTTTGGGAGAAAAGATACTTCAACGACTTATGATCCGTAAACAACTCGAATCGAACTCCCAATAGATAATGTCTCCACATCTTTAGAGCAAAAACAATCACCGCTAACTCCAAATCATGAGTCGGATAATTCCTTTCATGCGGCTTCAGTTGTCGACTTGCATACCCAACAACTTTATCCTTCTGCATCAGCACTGCTCCAAGTCCAGTACCACATGCATCGGTGTAAACCACCATCTCATCATCCCCACTTGGAATAGTCAAAACAGGAGCACTCGTCAGTCGCTCTTTCAGGATTCCAAAAGCTTGCTCACACTTAGCATCCCAGCTGAACACTTGGTTCTTCTTCGTCAATCCTGTTAATGGTGCAGCTATCTTGGAAAAGTCTTTGATAAACCGACGATAATATCCTGCTAATCCAAGAAAACTTCTCACATCAGATGCATTCTTAGGTCTAACCCAATCCTGGATAGCTGCCACCTTAGCGGGATCAACCGCTATTCCATTTCCAGAAATAACATGGCCTAAGAATCTCACTTCACTCCTCCAGAAGTGACATTTCGAAAACTTAGCCTTCAGCTGATGTTTCCGCAAGATTTCCAAAACAATCCTCAAGTGTGTCTTCTGTTCCTCCTCAGTTCTGGAATAAATCAGAATATCATCCACGAACACAAGCACGAACTTATTCAACTGATCCCTGAACACTCTATTCATAAGATCCACAAAATATGCTGGTGCGTTAGTCAACCCAAACGGCATTACCAGCCACTCATAAAAACCGGATGGTGTCCTAAAAGCAGTCTTCGGCACACTATCCTTAGCCACTCTCAACTGGTGAAATCCCGTTGCCAAATCCATCTGAAAGAACACTTTAGCCTCGTGAAGCTGATCAAACAAGTCATCTATTCTCGGCAATGGATGCTTTTTCTTCTTAGTCACCTTATTTAGCTCACGATAATCCACACACAACCTCAACGATCCATCCGCTTTGGTTGCGAACACAACCGGTGTACCCCATTCGGACACGCTACGCCGAATGAATCCTTTCCGTAAAAGGTCATCAACTTGCACCTTCAACTCTTGTTGCTCCCTAGGCGCCATCCGCCTAAGAGGCATCACAACAGGTCTGGCTCCCTCAACTAGATCGATACGAAACTCGATCTCCCTATGCGGCGGTAATCCTTTGACTTCGTCAAAGACATCCTCAAATCCATTCACAATAGGCACCGATGACAGTCCATCCCGTGGAACAACCAGCGAATACATGAAGCTCATGAAGACGCCTTCCTCATGCTTACATCGTATCACAACCTTTCGCCCTTCCACATTCCCGACTGTCACCTCCAGCCTCTCACAATCAATCCTTGCCGCATACTTCCTAAGCCAGTCCATACCCAAAATAATTCCGAACCCCGCAAAGTTCAGAACAAAACAATCACAAACAAACGAGCAATCATGACTCGACACAACTAGACCACGGCATAACATACACAAACAAGACGAACCCCCGACTGGATTTGTCACAACCAATGGTCTATCAACAATATCCGGTTTCAAACCTAACCGGCCTACAAGATCATGACAAACAAAAGAATGCGATGCTCCAGTATCAAACAACACTCTAACTGGAACACCACAAATAGAAAGAGTACCTTGAACCACCACACTCTTCCCTTTCTCTTCAGCAGTAGGAGCTTTTGAAGACGACGGCACAGCTCCCAAAGCATAAGCTTTCACAATCTGCCTGTCTTTCCTTGGTTCTGGGCAATTCTTCTTGATATGTCCCAGCTTATCACAGTTGTAACACCTTCCTGGCACCTTGGGATTCTTACAATCTTTGAAGAGATGGCCCTTCTGCTGGCAGTTGTAGCAGGTCACTTCGCCCTACAGCTTCTTCTGGCCATCCTTACCTCCCTGTTGCTGCTGCTTCCTCTTCTTGTTTCCACTCTGCTGTGGCCTAGATCCTTCCTTAGTTACAGCAACAATAGAACTTTCCCTAGGAAACAAACACTCATGCCTGAGGGCTTTTTCCACAATCTTCTCAAACGGATCGTCCAGATGATCCACCAACTGCCTCCCAAGATAAGTGTCCAAGCCCGTCACAAACTTCTCGTTCTTTTGGTAGGGAGAATCAATATACGATCTGGCATACTTGGACAAAGCCTCAAACTCAGAAACATACTCAAGAACCGATCTTCCACCTTGCTTGAGCTCTAAAAACCTCTTAAACAAAACAGATTTCTGAGCCGTAGAGATAAACTTAGCTTCAAATCTAACTTGGAATTGTTCCCAAGTAATCTCTTCTTCTGGAGTATCAATGGTGATAGAATTCCACCAATCAGCAGCTCTTCCCTGAAGCTGTCTCGATGCAAGCTTCCTCTTAGTTGCATCCTCAATTCCCAAATCACCAAAAATCCTTCGACAAGCATTAATCCATCTCTGCACTTCAATGGTCGATTCCGTTCCCAAGAAAACCTTTCCTCCAAGAGAAGTATAGTCCTTGCAAAGCTTAGCAAAATCCACTGGTCTTGGAGCTTGAACTTGAACTCCCACATCCACTGATGATCCTGAAGCTGGTATTCTCCTCATGATCGAAGTCATCATGGCCTCAAACATAGGAGCATAATCAACAGCTTCCCTAGCAGCACGGCTTTCCCTCGCAGCTTGTCTCTCGCTTCGACTCATCCTTAATATCTGTAAAAAGAATGATTAGAACACCTTAAGAAACAACTGCATAAGGAGTTCAAATCCATCTAAACTACTATATTATATATAGTAATCATTCATCAAAATACAATTACGTCTCTCATACGTAATTACGTCAGCAAGCGTTGGCTAAAATCGATTAATCAAAGCTCTGATACCAAATGTGACGACCGCCCATGACTTCCGCACGGAAACAAGGGAATGGTGCGCTGAAAGTGTGCCAGGCAGCCATGGGTGACCGTCAAGGGTAGAATAAACATCACAAACTCTATCGTACAACTCACAGCGCATGGATAAAATACAATAGAGAAATATAATATAGTGAAGCTCCATAGAACAGGACATCATCATATAAGCATCATAATAGTTTTATACAAACATATGAATCATCCATACATCAAAGCCTCACTACATAACACTCAAACAAATACAGCAGCGGAACACCCAGTACATATAATATAAAATAATATGCAAAAGCCTCCTGCTCGTCCTCGTCATCATCAGCGTAGACCTCCATGAACAGCACCTGTCACCTGCTACCTAGTCTGCCCATCCCAACATGGATGAACAGCCCAAGGTAATAAGAGGAGACATAAAACCTTGAGTCAGACAAAGTCTTAGTGAGCAGTAAATCAACTATCAAACATACCAAAAGAGCATAAGGGATAAAAGGAATAGGAACCAAACCGTCCCACTCCACCTCTTTCTACAGTGATAGCCCCCAGACACACACTACGGAGAAACAAGCATAACATAGCAGACAATTAAGGTAAAGCAATAATCACTCGAGTCAAGGTTGATGTTTTCCAAATACAAACCCCCAAGGCCTAAACCAAGATCAGATAAGCACCCAGAAAACACCGCTCTTGAGACCGAATGATGATACAACCAAACGTCGAAACATCCATGACTCTGGCTATCACTGTTATCATTGCCTTGATTTCACCGTTAGATGAATGACCATTTGTCAAGGGCTAATGGTAACCCCGGTTCTATACATAGCTCCACACGTCATCGTGACCCGTGCCTAGGACTTACCTACTCTGCGCAGAGTACTCGACTACCTGCCTGTAGTCTTTTGGGTGTCCCGACTACCTACCTGTAGTCGTTTTGGGCGCCCCATGTACTCTTGCTTTTGAGCATGCTAGAACCTTCAACAACGATGAGATCTCAGCCTCCTAGTCATCCTCCTCGACGACTATTACCATGCTAGCTCAACCTACCTCTCGAGCAATCCATTATCACCCAACTCGAACCATCCCTCGAGTTATCAACATGCTTGAAATGATCCCTGCCTGGATTATGCCAAGACTCACATCATACTTCGCTTCATCGCATCATAGCAAAGTCTCATCTCAACATCATGGTTTGCCTCATCGCATCATGGCAAAGTCCCATCTCAATATCATCCAATCCATACATGTGAGCTTCAACATCCGCTACATATGTCTTAAGCAGCTTTCACCATTCAAGAGCCTCTTCTGTAGCTTTTGAATCGTCCTTGACCATACTTGTCCAAATCTATCAACTAGATAACTCATTCACAACAATCAAACAAGGCAAACATCAATCCAAACAAATAAGTAGTCAATCAGGATCTAAATAGACATTTATAACTAAAATGGCAATTTCGTAAATAAATGAGAATAGATCTAACATACATGGATCATGGGTTTTTAACATAGATCTAACAAATATAAATCATGGGTTTTGTCTCTACAACTTGATGAATGAACTTGCAAAAGTAAACATCTTTATAAGTAATGGATCTACACTTGAATCTAAGGAAAAATGCATAAAACCACTATCTACAACACTCCAACAAACCACCAAACCAATATACTCCTTTGGGTCCGCGTGAGAGATTACCACCACTCACCAAATCACCTAAACACTTCAAAAACTATCAACTTCAGATCTGGACAGCGAAGATTCAAGCTTGATTCGTCGAAATCCCGCTTGAAACGATGAAATCTAACTTCGTTGGATGAAGATCTTCAACTTTGGCTCTTGGATCTTCAATCTCGATCTTCGATCTAGGATGGATGTTAGAACTAGATTGAAATGGAGAAAAGAAGATGAAGAAATGATGTAGTCGAGCTCTCAAAATGGCAGCACTTCGTCGCTTCGAAATCCGGTGTCAAAAAGTGAGGAAATGGCCGTGTATTTATAGGCCTAACTCTTAACTCGTCCACCCCCTTAACTCGTTCGCGGCTTAGTGACCTATCCCTTAAGTCGCTCGCGACTCAGCAACCTACGCCTTATAACGACTCACGACTCATCAGGGTAAACGACTTAACAACCTTACGGCTTAGCGACTCAACGACTTAAGCCTAACGACTTACGACTTAGCTATTTACACGGGTTAGCAAATGTCGCGACTTACCGGGTTACGACCTACAACCATCACGACTTAATGAAAACACAGCGACCTACTAAGTCGCTCACCACTAATCCGCTAATTCCACTAACTCGCTAGCTCCACTAACTCGCTAACACGCTAACTCGTGTAACTTGCTAACTTGTTAACTCACTTATCCTGTTGACTCGCTAGCATGCCAACTCGAATAACTTCTATAGGTCGTTACTCGCTAACCCTTAAGTCATCTACGACTCAAGAACCCTACTAACCCGTATAACTCCTAACTCATTAACTCGCGGGCTTTCTCACTTGCAACCCGTAGCTACCTTAGGTCGTTCTATCCACTAAACCGTTAACTCGTTCTAGCACTATCCCGAGTTAACTTCCCAATCTAACTTCCTTACGACCCAAACAACATACAAGTTATCCTCCCATACGACTTAGGCTAAGGATGACATAAACAACGCTAACGACCTAGAAATTCTACGATTTATCGACACGTAAAATACGGGTCGTTACATTATTTTCATGAAAAGGTTTACCAAAAGCCCAAAACTAGACCATAAAAAATTGGTAGTTCCATGTATATATGGTTAAATATAAATATTGTTATTATTATTATTATTATTATTTTAATCCAGAGAACCAAGCTTCATTTTTAACTCTAAAGAAATATACATCCAACCCACAACACAAACTTCAGGTAACTCAAATGGATATTAAGTTGGCAAAGATTGAACGCTCACTTCAAGATGAACATTGCATATTCTAACCAATTGTAGCACGTTGGTGGGTTTAAATATTATTTGATCGAGATTGTAAACATAAGTATTGTTGTTAGGTATTTGACCGTTGTAACTCGGTAGTGAAGTATTGGAACTTAACACCCAAGTGATACTACTTTCAAAATTTTGTTCATAACATAGCTCTATGGATGCTGCTACCCAAACATGTTAGTCTTGCAAGATTGGGATTCACTTCAAAAAAATAAGACTAATTAGAGACTATAATTTAAAGACTGAAACTTTTCTTTTTCTAATTAGAAACTAATCAACAATTAAAAAATCAATCTTTAATATTTAGTATTAAAGACTAAAAAACAATCTTTAGTTGGTCATTAATATTTGAAATTATTTAATATTGGTCTCAATCCAGTATTTAAATAATTTTATATCCAATGGTTGATATGAGTTTGTTGATCCATGTCAAAGTCCAAATCCAATATTAGAACACTTAATTTTCACTGAAAAAACCACACACTTTCCTTAAATTAAGGCTCTACTCTTCTCACATAATAATCTCTCCATTTTAGAAATCAAACAATGCCCACGTTTATACTTCGTCCTACCTCGATTTTAATTTTTCTCTTTCAATGGATGTTAATTTATTTTTATTGCCTTCTCTTTCACATAAAACTCTCAGTTAAAGAATTCATCCATGCTCTTTATGCTCAAGCTTCAATATCTGGAAACTGCTTCTCCAAAAAATCCGAAGCTTCTTGTTTTAGGTCCATCTACATGTAAAAGCAGTGATTTCAAGAGCTTTTGGAAGAAATAATGTTCTTATGAAGGGAGTATTTTACACATGGTTTAAAATTCATCTTGAGAAGGTATTCTCATCTTTTGATAATGTTTTGGTTCAAGTTGATGGAATATTTAAGTAAGGAGCCGACAGTGAAAGAAAGTAGCTATAGTGGGTAATGGATAAGATATTGAAACTAAAATAATTAGAACCAATGTACTTCCTCTTCATTTGCTTTACCTTTAAAATTGGCATTAACTAAATTAATTAGCACTACATAAATCAGATTCTTAGAGGATACTACTGAAATTATTGAAGAAAAGAAAATAGAAAAGAAGTAGATTGGGAGAGAGGAATGCTTTGTTACAGCTTGGTGATGTTATACAATTCATAATCAACAAATTATAGCCATATACTTAGAGCCTAAGTAATTGTACAATAGGAAGACTATTGTAATAAGGGAAAGTCTAGGTATTGAAATATCCTTGGTTTATTTTTTAACATATAATACATATCTCTTAACATCCCTCCTCAAACTCAAGATGGGGTGGCCATAAGCATCGAGAGTTTGGCAACTAAAAATCAAAAATGTGAAACTGAATGTAACTTGGTAAAGAGGCATGCAATCTGCATGGAAGAGGGACGGAAAGGCTGAGTAGTAATGATTTTCTTAAGATGATGACATATGACATGACAATCAATCTCAATATGGTTAGTCCACTCACGAAAAACTAAGTTGCACGAAATCTGAATAGCACTCTTATTATCACAATACATAGAAAGAGGTTTAGAAAGTGGCAACCCTATATCAGCAAGTAACCTACACAATAAAACAATCAGTTTGGTAGTAGATGTCATAGCATGATAATCTGCTTTAGCTGAAGATTGAGAAACAAAAAATTGTTTCTTGCTCTTCCAAGATATAAGAGAATCACCAAAAAAGATGCAAAAGCCAGCAATTGATTTGCGATCTGTGGGATCTCTACCATAACAATATCAAAGTAGGCAATAATTCTAAGGATAAATTGGATGAAAATAGAAGGCCATCGCAATTAGTACCTTGAAGATACCTTAAAATATGAAGGATGACTGCCCAGTGAACTGTAATATGGGAAGCTTGAAACTGACTAACAATTTGAATAGCATATGATATATCTGGATGAGTGATGGTAAGATAAACAAAGATTCCATCAATGGTACAGTGTAAGTAGGATCTGACAATGGTATACCATCCGAAGGAAAGTATTTTACATTAACTTTAATAAGAGTATCAATGACCATATTATCAGTAAGTCTAGCTTTCTCAAGAATATCTATGACATATTTTAACTGGGAAAGAAGATATTCTTTTGATGAGTATGCCACCTCAATTCCCAAGAGATATTTTAGAGGACCCAAATCTTTCATTTCAAATTTTTTAGCTAACTCCTTTCTTAAGGAAGAAATGTCATGCATATAATCTCTTGTAAAATCATACCATCATGAAAGCTAGAGACGAAACCAAGAGATTTAATTATAATAGAAAATTTCTCAAACTAAGCATGAGGTTCACGCTTTAGTCCATACAATGCTTTTTTAAGCTTGCTAAAACATACCCAAATTCATGTAGAACACCTGTAGGAGTTTCCATGTAAAATTCTTCTTGAAGATCGCCGTTCAAGAATGCATTTTTAATATCAAGTTGTGAAACGAACCATTTTTGAATGGAAACTACAACAAGGAGAGTACGAATGGTAGTCACTTTGCAACCGGGGCAAACATCTCCAAATAATCAATGCTATACAGTTGAGAGTAATCTTTTGTAATCAATCTAAATTTAAATCTTTCAATTGATCCATCAGATTTAGTTTTGGTTTTATATACCCAACGATAACTAACAACGCTCTTACCATAATGTATGAGGAACCAAATCCTAAGTACATGTCCTTTGTAAGGCATAAATTTCTTCGTCTATAGCCTCTCACCAACAAGGATTAATAACTGCCTTTTATAAGAAGTTAGCTCAGAAAGTTTATGAATGAAGGTTAAGAACGAAGAAAAATACAAAGAGTAACAATAAGGGGCAACATCATGTAATTTTGTAGACTTACGAATGCATGTGGAATGATGAAGAGGTGGATCTATAGTCTTAATTATAGATTGAGAGACTACAAAGAGGAGGACGCATCTTCAAGGATTCCGGTTGTTCGGGTTTCCATGGGACTATTATTATTATTATTATGATCCTCGGAAAGGGGATCAATATGAATCAGATTAGATCTAGTAAAACTATGAGTGTTGGATGGGATAGATTAAAATATTATATGTTTAAGTAAAACAACATTTCTGGAGAAATAATGTTTTTGAATGATTGGATCAAAACAACTATAACCCTTTTTAATAGCTAAGAAATATACAAATAGCATATCGAGAAGATAATTTGTCACGTTCTATATGGGTAAGAAGAACAAAATAAGTGTTGGAACCGGACCAACCCATAGTGGAAGAAATAACTAAATTTAAAAAAATTGGCCATTTTGGATCTTTAATGGGCCTAAGAAGTCTAAATTCATCTAGAATTTTTCTAAGTTTCTTTTAACAAAATCAATATTTTATTTAATTTTATAAATAAAGTTTTACTTTAGTTTAATGTGTATGTAAATTAAAGTATATCAAATAAACTCTTATGCACATATATTTGTGTGTAACAGTAATTTATTAAATTTATTTACAGAAGGAAACATTTCATTTCCTATCTCATAAGTTATTTAATTAATGAGGGGACATAAATTTGTTTAGAAAATGAAACTTTTCATTTCCTTCTATTAACTTATCAATTAATGAGGGGCATATTATTTACGTGGAGAGAGAAACCATTCATTTCTCTCTCTTTAATTAAATTAATTAATTATATGAATGTCCTTAATTAGCAATATATATGGCATGAATGTTGGTATATACATATATATATATATATATTATATTGTAAATTCTGTAAGAGTAACATATGATAGGTGCTATCAATTGATGATGAGGTGTAGACATGCAACTAGAAATAAATGGATGGCTAAACACATAAAGTAAATATAGGAAATAGATAAAAGCTAACAAAGATTGATTTACTTTCTCATTTGGTAAACTAAATTAATGCAACATTTAAATGATAATCAATAGGCATCATGATAAAAGGATATAAACGGTCAATAACAAAAGTATGTACGTATTATTAACTAATTGTGTGTGTGTATGTTTAAATATGTTTATATAAGTATTGTCTAATGAAGCCACCGAATATATCAAATTAATTCAGCTAAGTCAACTATTATCAATTCAAGATTGATTACCAAACATGCAGTGATCTTAGATCCTAAATGGAAAGTGTTCAGTTGGAACATGAAAACGTGAATGAATTGGTCTTAGTACTCTTCAGGGCAGAGTGGAAGAAGAGAAGAGATTCTCGAACAAATAAAAGGATCCAATTACTTCAAAGAATTGAATGAGGAGCCGTGTGAGGGGAAAATCTTATGCATGGTTCTGTAGAATGACTTGTCTGTCAACTTTTCCACTATCACACCCAAAAACCAAACTCTGCCTTACATAAAGTTGCCAGAGTACGATTAGCCTTTGGATTTGAAATCACTGCTTATATACTTGGTATTGGCTACAATTTACAATAACATTCTGTAGTATTAGTAAGAGGAGGAAGGGTTAAAGATTTACCGGTGTAAGATATCACATTGTTCGAGGAACCCTAGATGCCTTCGGAGTAAAGGATCGTCAACAAGGGGGTTCTAGTGCGTTGTAGATTCTTATCCAAGACTTGTACCATTTGATGATACCATATGAATCGCTAGAAACATGCGAAGTGTATGGCTAAACCAATAACGAAAGTTTCGTAAGGGGACTCGAGCAGGCTACCACGAGACAAAAGATCTTCTTTCTAACAAAGATTTAATTCGGAACTATTATATATCCAAGATCCAATATTGAAATCATTTCAGATATTTTCCCTTACTTTGCCCGTGTCAACAAAATACCTCGACTTTTTCAGAACAGGTCCGAGTCAAATAGCAATGATTCAAAGCACCTATTTTTACATTACACTATTTCAGAAACCCAAGGACTCAATCGCATGGATATAAAAAATACAGGATTTCCAATCCTAGCAGGAAAAGGAAGGAAACAGATGCTCAATTTAAAGTGAGTAAACAGAATTCCATACTCGATCTCATAGATACATATAGAATTCTGTGGAAAGCCATATTCGATGAAAGTCGTATGTATGGTTTGGAGGGAGATCTTTCATGTCTTTCAAGATCCACACTACAATATGGGGTCAAAAAGCCAAAATAAGTGATTCATTTTTAGCCCTTATAAAAAAACTTATTTTTGAACCTCTTTCACGCTCATGTCATGTCAAGGTACTATAGAAGAAAAAACTGCAAAATTCGATCCAATTTATCATAATCGATTAGTTAACATGTAGCTTAACCGTATTCTTAAACGCAGAAAAAAAAATTGGCTTATCAAATTATCTATCAAGCTGCGAAAAAGATTCAATAAAAGTTAGAAACAAATCCACTATTCGTTTTACGTCAAGCAATACGTAGAGTAACTCCCGATATAGCAGTAAAAGCAAGACGTGTAGGCAGGTCGACTCATCAAGTTCCTATTGAAATAGGATCTACACAAGGAAAAACATTCACCATTCGTTGGTTATTAGGTGCATCCTAAAAACGCCCGGGTCGAAATATGGCTTTCAAATTAAGTTTCAAATTAGTAGATGCTGCCAAAGGGAGTGGCGATGCCATACGTAAAAAAGAGGAGACTCGTAGAATGGCAGAGGCAAATAGAGCTTTTGCACATTTTCGTTAATCCATAAAGAGGATTGATATAGACACAAGATCCATGGATCCATGCATCTCGACGGAAAAGAATCAATTGAAAAAGAAAGAATCGGAATTGATCGATATCTTTCTGAAAACAAACAAAAATCATGGATCAACTAAACCCTCTCGAGGGCTTGCTTAAGAATAAGAAAGAGGAATATTATGAAAATATCATGGAATAAGGTTTGATCCTATTCATAGGGATTCCGTAAAGAAAATATCCAAAAAGTTTGAAACAATTGGGACTTTTTCAAAGATTGGATGCAGTTATTAAATTAAGATTTGACATTTACACAATGAAAACGTCATTCTCGATTCTACGAGAATTTTATGAAAGCGTTTCTTCTGCTTCTCTTCAATGGAAGTTTCGTTTTCCCAGAATGTATCCTAAATTTTGGCCTAATTCTTCTTCTAATGATCGATTCAACCTTTGATCAAAAAGATAGACCTTGATTCTATTTCATCTCTTCGACAAGTTTAGTAATGAGCATAACGACCCTTTTGTTCCGATGGAAAGAAGAACCAATAATTAGCTTTTCAGGAATTTCCAAACGAACTATTTCAACGAAATCTTTCAATTTCTTATTTTACTATGTTCAACTCTATGTATTCCTCTATCCACATAGTACATTGAATGTACATAAATGGCTAAAAGAGTTTCTGTTATTCGTATTAATAGCTACTCTAGGAGGAATGTTTTTATGTGGTGCTAATGATATAATAACTATCTTTGTAGCTCAAAATGTTTTAGTTTATGTTCCTACCTATTATCTGGATATACCAAGAGAGATGTACGGTCCAATGAGGCTACTACGAAATATTTACTCATGGGCGGGGCAAACTCTTCTATTCTGGTTCATGGTTTCTCTTGGCAATATGGTTCACCTGGGGGAGATCGAGATTCAAGAAATAGTGAATGATCTTAGCAATACACAAATGTATAACTCCCCAGGAATTTCAATTGCACTTATATCCATCACTGTAGGAATTGGGTTCAAGCTTTCCCCAGCCCCTTTTCATCAATGAGCTTCTGACGTATACGAAGGAGTGCGGTTCGCTCAACAAATTCCCACCTCTATATCTATCTCTGAGATGTTTGGATTTTTAAAAAATCCATGACATGTAGAAGATAAATGCTATCCCCACTCGGACCAAGACATAACTTTTACCAAAAGTTTTTTATGATCTTTTTGTTCAAATAACAATTAACAAATAACATAAATCTATTCATCAGAAGGGACCAAGAGAATTTGATTTATCTTTTAACAACGATGATCATATGAGTCGCATGAATCACACGTGCAACTTTACATTGACAATGGATCGTCAATATTTCAGTTTAAATATATATTGAAATATTACTATACATATTAGAATTATTTGTAAATAAATATCTAAAAGACACTGAAATGATATTTTATAGAAAGTTTTTTCTACAATTTCTCTATATATATATATTCTATTTATATGTATTTATATTATAGTTATGGCTAATTTTTCAAAAAACTTGATAGATTAATATGAGTTGATTTTCTGTTACGATAGATCGACAAACAATAGCTAGCCCAATAGCAGCTTCCGCCGCTGCAATCGCTATAATAAAGATTGAGAAAATCTCTGATCTAGTATCAATCAATAAATCCAAATGTAACCGATATGTATATGTTAACAATTTAAAGTAGAATCAAACATATATTAAAAAAATTATGCAAAGTATATTTTGTATAATACTAATGTTATGTTGATTCAAGTTTATTTATACATAAAAACAGTATACATGTATGTATGTGTGTGTTTGTATATGTATGTGTGTGTGTTTAAATATATTTATATGTGCATTGTTAATGAATCATTTAAAATTAATAAATCAACTCAACCAAGTCAACTGTAATCAATTTAAGATTAATTACCAAACATGAAGTAATCTAATTTAGTAAAAAAAGTCTGATAACAGATCTTAATCAATAAATCTAAATATAGTTCATATGCTTACGTTAATAAAATTTTTTTGAAACCTTTTAAAATATTTCAAAATTATTTTGACATACACATAAATATATATCTATACATATGCATTTATGTATATGTACGAATCTTAAAGTAGAAAACAAAATTGGAATCAATGTAAACTATTGTTAAAAATTAATTAAAATAAAGTTAATTAAAATAACAAGTTAATTACCGGATCTTTGTTTAGAACAAAATCAATATAAATTAACATAGAAAATCATGAATAAAATTTATCAACTTCAAATAAAACCAATTCTAATGATAACAAGTTATACTACTTTAAGATCTATAATTATATACTTATAAGGGAAAACAAATGCATATAATCTATAATATCATGGAATAAATAAATAAATAACTAATGGAATTCACTCTGTTGATGTTGCCTATGATTCATACCTTGAATTATAAATGCTTCTACATCTGATTGAATCACCTCCAAAAATTGCTACAATTTAAAACAACACCTTTTGTATTTATTTTAGTTGATTTGTTTTGGGAATTTTTTGTGGCTTGGAAGCCATGAAATTTCGACCAAGAAGGTAGAAAAATAAAGATAGAGGCTAGGGTTACAAGGACAGTGACTTAGAGAGGAAAGTAAATGGAAGGTAACATATTTATAGAGGGATCCTTCCTTAACCTCTTCCCTTCATTTTCTAGATCCAACCATTAGATTTTAAGCCTCCTTTTCTTATGGCCTTTTGTGAATGAAGCTATATGGGCCTCAAAATATTCCTGAACCCATTTAGTAATTAATCTATTTAAATCCATCTTAAATGTCATATCAATATCATATCTCGATACTTGCATACATAACTTTTATGTACGTACTTTATTAAATACTAATGATATTCAAACAAATCAAATAAATAAAGAAAATTTAATAATTCATAATTCATAAATAAAAATTGATTTAATTAAATTATAACAGTTGTAAATTTATTAAATCATGTGGTTTTTGAAGCATTCATCATTATGGTTGTACGACTCAAAGGTGTAAATTCAGTCGATGAATAATATCGAACTATTCGAATATTAACGTTCACACGTCACTTAGAAGGTGGTGTGACATTTTGGTCGAATTAAACATTTACATATCTTTTAGGAAAAATCCAATTTTATTTATTATAAGTGGTACCTAATAGTATAATTATTTACACCAATTCTCTTCGTCAAACTATATCACATTAGGACTTATGGAATTTGGGAATAGTCAAAATTCTAATATCATCCACATTCAACTTTATAGTCCAAACACAAAGTCCTTGGTTTAATAATAATAATTATTATTAACTAAAATGCTCTGACCAGAGACTCTGACTTTGAGTTGACATCAGTTGATCGTGATATTAAGCTCAAATAACTGAGGAGACGACTCCTCTTTTGAAAAGTGTTTCACTTCCAATGCTTCCACTTGACCCAAATATAGTCATTCGATGGACGCTGTGTCATGATTTAACTATAATCAAAGCAGATCTTTCACATTGAAGATTAATAGTATTCTCAAGTCGAGAGAACTGTGTAAATTTTTCACATCGATATTCTCTGCTTAACCTAGTCATATAAACCAACAGAAAAACTATTGAGTGAATCATTTCATAGTTATTCAATAACTATTAGTACGCATTCCCTTGGCGCCCTAAGCAATCATAAGTAATACACTACCCAACATTTAGAGAGTGTTATGTACTCTAGTTTCAAGGATGTATTAATATACGGTCTCGATACATCTTGACTGGGAATATTTAAAATGGTATATTTATTTTCATTGTGATAAATTACCCACGGTTACAACACTTTGTAACTACTATCAAAAAACATATAATTTATGGATTTTCTATTGAACATACTTTTAATTAAATCAATCAATTAATTAATATAACCACGGTGTATCAAGTATATAATAGAAAGAAAACATCTTTACCTTTATTTCGAATAAGATTGGTCAACGAGTTAGATATATGTAATAAATTACATAATTGTCCCTAGAGCATATCCCTAACTCTATCGACAAGCACACTCAAACACTTTAAAAACAAAAAAATTAGGTGCATGTCCATAAAAAATTTCAAAAGGTGAAATACCTGAAATGTGAGAAGGAGTAATGCTACTTAGCCTAACAGCAATAAGAACAGCTTTACCGTAAAATTCCCTAGGAACAAAAGCAGAAAGTAATATAAATCCACCAGTTTCAAGAATACATGTATGTTTTCTTTCTGCAACTCCATTTTGTTGAGGAGTATTAGTACATGAGGTTTGCTGAATAGTTCCATCAAAAGAAAGTAATTCATAAAATTTCTTAGAGGTGTATTCTCTACCTTGAACATTTTATAATAGATGAACGTTGTGTCTTGACAAGTGCTATAAGGTTCTTGTATATTTCAAAAAGTCAAATAATGTTTCATTAAATAGACCCAATGGTAGCGTGTATATTCATCAATAAATGACACATAATATTAAACCTCCTTTATTGGGAACTGGAGATAGTCCCCATACATTCGAATGAATCAAATCAAATGAAGCAGAAGAAACGGAGATGCTAATATCAAAGGGTAAAGTGGAAAACTTTGCTAGTTTATAACCACTACAATAAGAAATATCATGAGTTTGCAAATTTCCTAACACACCTGTGGATGTTAAAAATCTCAAGTGAGAAGAAGAAACATGATCCAAACGAGAATGCTATAAATGAAAACTAAAGGAAGAAGGACACAAACAAAAATAGATAAATCAATAGCAGCACTAACTGGAACTTTTAATTCATTTAAAACAATAGTCCCCCTTTCCTATGGCCTGTCCCAATCAGTTTTTGAGATTATAGATCTTGCACAAAACAAGAGTCAGAAGTAAATGTTACTGTATTACCAAAGTTGCATAACTGACCAACATATACAAGGTTTGTGAGATTCGAGATATGATAGACATTGGAAAGAAATAAGTTGAGAGTAATAATGGAACAAACTTTCAGTAAAGGCATAGGAGTTCCATCAACGGTCATAACAGAAATGAAGGATGATGAAGACAAACTAGAAAAACATGAAGAGCCTTGAGATATATAGGGGGAAGCTCCAGAATCCAAAAGCCATAAAGATGACTTGCCTGAAATTGATGTAGACGTCGATTTATAGACGTGGAGCCAGCTTGCGAATGTCCATTTTGGTGAGTCGCCTGAAAGGGATTAATTTGGTATCTAGGTCAGGTTATTGATTGTGTATTTGTTTGGAATTCTTTGGTGTAGATGTTAGATTTGATTACAATGGGTTGTTGATAGCATATCTGAGTGGAGGTAGAACTAAAACAGTGGTTTTATAATGTAAATTGGGAGTGGTGGATTTATAATGTGTGTGGAATTTGGTGATGGTGAAAGTAAACAAGGAGAAGAGGGAACGAAAGGGAAAAAAAATATAATAGAAAGGATGATATTAATACCTCAAATTAGAATGATTCTGATACGTATTGAAATTATTGAAGAAAAGAAAACAAAATGAAAAGGCAGAAAAGTGGAAGAGAGAGGAATGCTTTGTTACCACTTGATGATGTTATACAGTTCATAATAAACTATTTATAGCCACATTTTTTATAATCTAAGTAATCGTACAATAGAAAAACCATTGAAATGAGGGAAAATCTAGATATTTTTTTGGCAAAGCCTACGGGGTTTATTGGCCCCTTACCGGTTTATTGATATGCCAAAGAAGAGCAGAGAAAAGACCATCACCTCAACAGGATAATGGGAAAAAGGGAAGAAAACATAGAAACAAAGCACATTAAACACAAGAAATACAAGACATAATAAAAACAGAATAAAAAAACAAGGGCAGATGGAAGGATTAGGTCAAAAGCAACCGTCAGGATCTAAAGATCCAAGATCAGAACTCAAGTGAGTCAAACCCTCATTAATTTCATGCATGAGATAGTGTTTCAGTTGGACCAGAGATCTACTTTTTCCATTAAAAACAGCAGCATTCCTTTCCAACTAGGTAACCAATATGAATTTCTTCATAGCAAATAGCAAAAGGTACGTATCACGACTTCTCTATCTGGTTGCTTTGAAAATTAGATCCCATTGATTCAAACTGTTTTCGATGACATTATTTCTTCCAAAATGAACCATCAGTTCTTTCCACAGGGGAAAAACAAGAGGGCAAGCAAACAAAAAGTGCAGGATGTCTTCAATTTCCTTGTCGTAGAATATACATTGGCCATTAACAAGAATACCTCTAGAGTGAAGTTTATCTTTAGTATTTAGATCATTGCGTAAGACTTTCCATAAAAATAGGTTCTCTTTAGCATTATTGTGATTGAACCACACCCTTTTATTCCAACTAAATACGAGGGTGTTCATGTTAGCAGTTATAGATTTGTACACAGTTCCTATGATGTAACTGGCTTTACCAGACCATATAGCACAGGCAGATTCTGTATTTTCAAGCCTGACATCCTGAAAGCCTCTCCATAATCGTCTGATAATTTGACTACTCGAGTATAGGAAACTGACTCCGCCTTCATTGATGAATTTATAAGATTTAGCATTTCTACTTATTCCAGTTTGAGAGATCTGCTGGTGTGAAAGATTTTACTTAAAATGAAACCTTGTTGCAACCATGGGTCATCCCAAAAACTCACATTCCCACCAATAGCAACTCCATATTTCAGATGTGGAAGGATAGTCTCACACTGTTTGAGCAATTTTCTCTATGTCTAGCTGCAGTTTTGAGGGATATTCATCTGCCAAAGGACTTACCATGTATGAAGTGCTTTAGGGACCAAGAAATCCGGATACTATTCCTTTTAGAGAGGGTATCATCCATATGTTTGCCAAATGCAGCTTTATTCCAAAGGGTGAGACCTTTTATTCCAAGCCCTGCATATTTCCATGGAGTTTCAAGCTTCCTAAAGGCTATAGGGATAGGCTTGTTCGAATGGATGGAGCCATGCCAGAAAAACTTGATCAAAGCACTGTGAATCATCTTAACTAGCTTGTTTGGCAGAATGAAGGTCCTAGACCAGTACACTAAGATAGAAAATATTACTGAATTAATAAGAACTAGTCTACCAGTTGGAAAAGAGAATAAATGTGAGAATGTTTTTGCTTTGATGTACAAACTGAATTTTACAGTACATTAACACAACAGTATTACAAAGTATTTATACAAGTTTGTTGGGCCTCGAAAGGCAGCCCACAATCCAAAACAAATCTGAAAATTATTGCAGCCGTTGGATGAAGGGAGTGGTCCAGATTATAACAAGGAGATGATGCGGATTATAACATCAAGCGAAGCATACTTTTCTTTTATTTCCCCCCTTCAAATCCGATCTAGGGTTTGCTTTGCAGAAGAAAATACAATGGCGGCTCGTCTCTCTTTTTCTCTAGAGTGAAAGATAACGCGAACCAAAACGAGAGATGATGTTCAACTGCACGATACATAATTATTCTGGAATGAAGATAGCTCTTTGAGATCTCTGGCTAGGATCGGCTTCGTCCACGTTGAGTTCCTCTCTAAACTTTGTAAAGTTTGGTTTTGACAGTGGCTTTGTAAGTATATCTGCCTTTTGATACTGCGATGGTATGTATCCAATCCTTAATTTCTCTTTGATGACCTGTTCTCTGATAAAGTAGAGATCTAATTCAATATGTTTGGTTTTTGAATGAAGAATTGGATTGGATGTTAGTGATATAGCACTAGTATTATCGCACCAAATTGCTGCCTTTTTGCTTGTTTTGATGTTAAGTTCACTTAACAGTGATTCTAACCATAACACCTCTGCTGCTGCACTTGCTACACACCTAAATTCCGCTTCTGTACTAGATCTAGACACTGTGCTTTGCTTCTTTGCACTCCATGATACGGGATTTTTCCCTAAATAAATACAATAACCTGATGTTGACTTCCTGTCATCAGTGTCTGTACCCCAGTCTGCATCTGCATAAGCATTTATATTGAGGGTGTGGCTGGATTTTAAGATCAGACCATGATTCATAGTTCCTTTGAGATATCTAAGAATTCTCTTAACAGCCTTCCAATGATTATCTAAGGGATTTTGCATGTATTGGCTGACTTTATTAACACAGAAAGATATATCTGGTCTTGTTGTAGTCACATATTGAAGTGCTCCCACAATACTTCTATATTGCTTTTGATTTTGAATTGCTTCACCCTTGTATTTTGATAGTTGATGATTTGTTATCATTGGAGTTGGTAAAGAGTTTGCTTTGTCCATCTTAGCTTTCAGTAATATTTCTGAAATGTACTTTCTTTGATTGAGAAGAATTTCTGCTTTTGAATTTCTTTGTACTTCGATTCCTAGAAAGAAATTTAGAGCACCCAGATCTTTAATTGAGAATTCTGAGTTGAGCATTGTAGTGATTCTTTCTATTTCTTGCATACTGCTTCCTGTGATTACAAAATCATCAACATAAATTAGAATATAAGTGGTTGCAATATCATTAATTTTTGTAAATATGGAGTTGTCAGATTTTAAGGATTTGTAGCCAAATTTTATCAGAGTTGCTTTGAGCTTATCAAACCAAACTCTTGGGGCTTGCTTTAACCCATAGATAGCTTTATTTAGTTTGCACACTTGTTGTTTGTCAGATTTCTGTGTAAAACTTTCTGGTTGCTCCATGAATACTTCTTCCTGCAAAATACCATTGAGAAAAGCATTATTAACATCTAATTGTTTGATGCTCCAATTTCTACTTAAAGCAATGGTTAGAATGACTCTAATTGAGGATGGTTTCACAACAGGAGAAAAAGTTTCTGAGAAATCAAATCCATGCTGCTGTGAATACCCCTTAGCAACTAACCTTGCTTTATATTTAGAAATTGAACCATCTGCATTTATTTTCAATTTATAAGTCCATCTACACCCTATTATATTCTTGTTTACTGGTTTTTCAACCAGATCCCAAGTTTTTTTGGTTAATTAGAGCATTATACTCTTCCTACATAACAGCTTTCAAATTATTATTTTGAGCAGCTTCTATGTAAGAAGAGGGTTCTTCCTGAACCACTGTGTTGTTCACAATTTTTGGTTTATAAATACCACACTTTGCTCTAGTTAACATTCGGTGAGAATTGATGTTATCTCTGATAATGTTATCAGAGTTGTTGTTACTGCAGCTTATAGTATCATTTCTGATGACTATATCATGACTTGAGCTGCTAGTTCCTTGACTTTGAGCATCCTGATTGTCACAAGTGTCTTTATTTGCAGTTTGCTCTTGAGCTGATTCTTTGTTAGCCATAGTGTGTTGAGAACTTGTGATGATCTCTTCTCTTGGTGGATGAACTGAGGGCAGCATCTCAAGCTCTTCAGGTAGATCAGGAATCATGAATCTTGGATTCCTAACTTTTTCAGTAGTTTTAATTTCTTCACTACTGTATGGGAAGGTTTGTTCATTAAACCTTACATGTCTAGATATATATATTTTCCCTTTGTTATCTAAGCACCTATACCCCTTCTGCCTATTACTATATCCTATGAAGGTGCAAGGGGTAGATCTGAAATTTAACTTGTGTGTATTATAGGATCTTAAACAAGGAAAACATAGACATCCAAATACTTTCAAGTGCCCATAATCTAGTTTAATTTTAGTTAGCACTTCTTGAGGACACTTGAAATGAAGTACTTTTGTGGGTAGTATATTAATCAAGTGTACAGCAGTGCTAAATGCTTCTGACCAAAATTTTAGTGGCATAGAAGCTTGTGCTAATAAAGTTAACCCAGTTTCTACAATATGTCTATGTTTTCTTTCAATAATTCCATTTTGCTCAGATGTATATGGACATGTGATTCTATGATTAATGCCTTTCTTTTCAAAGAAAGTTTTTAAAGGCAAAAATTCCTTTCCACCATCTGACTGAAATGTACACACCTTATTTCCAGTCATGTTTTCAACTTTGTTGATGAATTGAACTGTTATGTTACTAGTTTCTGATTTGGATTTCAGCATATATATCCAAACAAATCTTGAATAAGCATCTATAAAGGATATATAATATTTATAACCATAATCTGAACTGATCGGTGCAGGTCCCCATAAATCACTAGCAATTAATTCAAGGGGTCTTGTGTAACATGTGTGAGAATCTGGAAATGCTAATTTATGACTTTTTCTCAATTGGCAAGAATTGCAAAAGTAAGAATTAGAATCATTGCTAAAACAAATTTTATTACTACTCATAACATGTTTTACAATTTTTATACTGGGATGTCCCAGTTTCCTATGCCATACTTCAAACTTACTGCAGTTTTTGGCATTACTAGCAACATTTAGAATATGAGTATTGTCCCTATTCTCAGAGTTTTTTGAATTTGAAAAATCAAATCTGTATAGTCCACTGTTTTCTTTACCCTGCAAGATAGTTTCTTGTGTTAGTATATCTTTAACTATGCAAGTGTTAGGATAAAATTCAAAGTAGACTTTATTATCTTTTGCAAATTGGGAAACACTCATTAGATTTTTTTTGATTGAGGGGACCCTTAATAAGTTTTTCAAAAGAAGTTGTTTGGGTCCATGTAAACTAGCATTTCCAGTGTGTGTAATGTGTACTGTTTTACCATTACCAACAGAAAGATTTTGTGTACCTTTGTATTCTTTGTTTCCCAAATTCAGATTATTGAGATTGTTGGTGACATGGTTAGTAGCCCCTGAATCTGGGTACCAGCAGTCATCACTAGCATCATTATTTGTTGTGGCTTCAGTATTTAGAACTTCTGCCTGAGTTGAACTGTTGTCTTTTGGTGTTGTAACAATGTTTACATTTGAACTGCTACTTTGTTGTGAGGGAGTGAAGTTTTTGTTGAATCTGAAATAGCATTTATTTGCTCCATGACCATACTTTTCACATATCTGACATCTGATTTTGTTGTTATTGCTTCTGCCTCCTCTTCTTCCTCTGCCTGTTGAACCACCTCTTTGAAAATTGTTGTACTGTCCTTTGGTATTTGAATTTTGTTTACCTTTGCTAAAAGTATAGTTGACAGAGATATCTGAACCCATACTTTTATTGTGTTCTATTCTTCCTTCATGAGAGAGGAGGGTAGTGTATACAAATTGTAATGATGGTGTTGGTTCCATAGTGGAGATGATAGCTACAACAACTTCATATTCATTATCCAAACCACTGATTATATGTAGAACCTGTTCAGACTCAGGAACTTTATGTCCTGCAGATGCTAGTTGATCACATAGATTTTTGATCTTAAGCAGATATTCATTCATTGTCATGTCATTCTTTCTGATACTCTGTAGTTGTCTTTTGTGATGCATGATTCTTGCAGAAGATTGTGAGGTGAAATTTCTTTCAATAGTTGTCCAAACTTCTTGAGCAGTTTTGCATCCAATAAGTTGTGGCAGAATGGATGCACTTATGGATGACATCATCCATGCACATACGAGGCTATCTTGCCTTTGGTGTGCAGTATATTCTTGATTAGGCACTAGTTTGTCTTCATTATCTCTAACAAATTTTGGTGGTGTAATTCTTGTACCAAGAATGTAATCTTCTAATCCATATCCTCTAATAGATGTTTCTACTTGTAATTTCCAGAGCAGGTAATTTGATTCATCCAGCTGAATGGATATCATCTGGCTCTGGGGTTTGATGATTGCCTTCATCAGATCATTTACTGAATCAGATTGTGGTTGACTTTGAGAAACTCTTGAGCTAGAGAGTTGTGGGCTTGCAGCATCATCCACTACAACAAAAATACCCTAATACAACGTCCTTTTTACAACGGGCATATTCTGCCCGTTGTAATAGACGGCTATTACAACGGTCATTTTAGGACCGTTGTAATAGATACTCTATCCAACGCCTTCTTACAACTTGCATTATTTGCCCGTTGTAATAGAGAGATATTACAACGGTCAGCTTCTGCCCGTTGTAATAAAAGTATATTTTACAACATTCAGCAAATGCCCGTTGTAATAGATTGACTACGAAATTTTGGCTCCAATAGTGAAATTTTTTCCCTCCATATGCCCGTCCGTTGTAATTGAGCCTTTCATTTCTTATTAGTCCCCCGCGCGCAACTGCCAGTGCTTCCCCTTACATTCTTGATTAAAACCTAATTCTTCTCCCAAATTCATCCGCACTACCAAATTCAATACCTCCAAAACCCCGATTCCATTCTTCCATTCGTCGACATCATTAGATCCTAAAATTATGCTTTTAATCCAGATATCAAAAGAACCCTAGAAATCAAAAATAAAATCGATGTTGAATTCAAAACCAAATCGGATTTCATTCGACTAATCAATTGGTTGTTGGCGATTAGTTTGGAGGAGATTGAGTTTCCGTGGTTTGGACAGGGGCTCGATTGGGGATTTCATGTGATGGAGGTTCGAAGCGATTTAGAGCTGGATGGAGTTGTTGACGAGGTCAGACCGGAGAAGGCATGTTCGAAGGCGATGTTAGGGTTCGCGATGGAGATGAAGTTGCTGAAGTGATGAGAGGCAATTGTGGAGGTGAGTGTTTGCTGTTAATTGATTGAAGCAGGTGGTTGTGGTGATGGAAGGATGGTCGTGATTGCGGTGGAGTTTCGTATTGATGATTTTGTGGAGATATTGCACGGCAGAGACGGGTTGGCAGAGAGGTGAACGCAACTTGGTGATTGCGATTAGTCCAGATACTGTTGAAAAAGTTAGAGAGAGATCAGGAAGCAAGAAGAGTAGAAAGAAGAAAGTAAAAACTATGAGCCAAGTGCTATTCGCTCGTAGCAAGGTAAAATTTTGAGTGGAAAACATTTTTTTTCTTTTTGCTTATTTCATGGCAAATTCTAACAGAAGAAACTAGTATGCACCAAACAAAAAAATAATTCCCACTATCTTTCCTCTTGTAATCTTCAATCCCTCCAGAAGAACCCAACATATTCAGTGCTAAAACAGATTGAAATTCTGTAAAAAGTTATAGCATATTTATTTATCTGTGTTAGCATATTTACTTATTTTCAACAAAAGTGATATTTATCAAATAAGATGTTGAATCTGCCT
This sequence comes from Allium cepa, assembly GCA_030765085.1. Classification (NCBI taxonomy): domain Eukaryota; kingdom Viridiplantae; phylum Streptophyta; class Magnoliopsida; order Asparagales; family Amaryllidaceae; genus Allium; species Allium cepa. The sequence continues at coordinate 341,193,881 of CM060937.1, forward strand.
TAGCTGATATTTAGGGTCTCTTCGTCAAAATAATTATTTATTGTTTCATTGGAATGTAGTGATTTGATATCTTTCTAAGTTTTTAGGATTTTGACTTTTTTTATACTCAAATTCAGTCTGAAACGAAATTCAGAATCATCAAGTAATTTAAATTGCTTGCTTCTATTTGTTGATGATTTTGAATGTTCATTATAGCTAAAAGGAAAATTAGCTCATATTTAGGGTCTCTTTTTCAAAAGAATTGGTTATTCTTTCATTGGAATGTACGGATTTGATATCTTTCTTATTTTTTAGGGTTCTTATTTTTCTATACTGAAAATACAGTCTGAAACGAAATTCAGAATCATCAAGTAATTTAAATTGCTTGCTTCTATTTCTTGATGATTTTGAATGTACATTAGGTAAGAAGAAAGTGAATGAATAGTATGGTTATGGGCCAATTCTACTTATTTACTTTACGTTCTGCTTATTTACTTTGGTTACAAACATCCTGCTCTCTTTCCCCGTATGCCGAAACATTTTCATTCTACTTTTATAATTGTTTACAGACTTGTTGCGTACATTCCATACTTGTATTCACATTATTAGGCTGTTGGCTATTCAATTTTTTTATGCAACTTATATAAGAAGACCATGAAACTCTATACTGTTTATTATTTATCTCTTTTAATGTACTATTATCTTGATTTGTGTCTGATGAAGCAAAAGTATCTGGATTGGCAATGGTAATATTAACTATTTCATCCACTTGCATCGAGTTACATGAGTTGTCCACTGAATTACCTTGTTTCAAAACCCAGTTTCTCTAAATTGAGCACCTAGTTTCTGTATGTCCATAACAATTGTACAAATTACATTTATTGGGATACCACTTGTAATCCACACTTTTCCATATTAAGTTGTTGTTTTCATTTAGAATTGGGATTTTCTTAGGGAACGACAAGTTCGCGTCAACCTCAATAAGCACTCAAGCAAACGAAATATGACTCAGCCCCTTTGTAATTTGGGCAGGAGTACCCATGACAGAAGCGATTCTGCTGACAGCCTCTTCCGTCCAATAGTCTAAATCTAAGTTTGCAAAATGAATCTAGAACGTAAAGAGAGCAGGATCTTGTGTTAATTAAAATGTAGTGGTTGGTCAATCTTTGCTAGTTTATACAGTTTTAGTTTGATGGTTACGTAAAGAGACAGACATTTGTAGTGTTTAATTAAGAAGAAAGTAAAAGATTTTTTTAAAATAAAATAATTTTGTCTTTAAAACTAAAACATAGAGGTTACGTGACATGCACAAATATATCAGAATGTGAAAATATGCAAATTTTCATGCTTGCAGCAGTTATAGTATTTGTTCATGGCAGGCCGCTTGTGAGATTAACAAGAAACCCAAGGATACAATTCCTGATATTGATGCATTGGATGTAGGGGATCAAAATTGGCTGTTGTGGACTATGTTGAGGATCAATTTGTGGAGCTTCTTTTATGCTGCTTCAGGGATTTATCGACCAAGCAAGTATTTTCTTCTTCTTTTTCCTTAATTTGATCTCAAAATAATAGTGGTTGATTTTATTATGTGAATCATTTATATGATAGGTTAGGAGTTTTTGTTTGTCATATAAATGTACACTACAGTAGATATTAAACAAATACAAGGCATGCTCTAATAGTAACCTTGAAATAATATAAGGCATACACTATGATAGAATAGACTTAATATGTTAATAGGCATGCTTTAATAGTAAGTTGTCTATCGTTGGTCATTTAAACAGATTGTTATTTTGCGAAAACAGATAGTGTGTGCAATGAAGGACTGATACTCTTTGCAAACCCCGAGTCAATGATCAATGATCTTTATGATTCCCCATCTCAATGGCAGAGACGAAGTGGTTTGTGCACAGAAGTGAAGTCTGGGGTAATGGGAGGTTGGTTTAAATGATATGCAGAGTTACAATGGATGAGGTTGATATGGAAGTCTGGAGATAATGTGAAGGTGAATGAGGGTGGTTTCTATGTATAGAGATGGGTGTAGGAGGGACTGATAGGCAGACGATGGTCTGAACAGAAGTAAAGGGGTGTTATGATGATATGGAGAAGTGTGAATGGATGTGAACAGGGGTATTGATCAATGGGATGTGATGTTCAGGGAGGAAGGGGAAGTTTGTCGAGGAGGATTGTAAGGCACTGTTGTGGTGAAACAGTAGCTGGAAGCGTTGTATATATTGGAGGCACTGTGGGATGTTGTATTTTGGTTGATGATGATGTTATGGAAGTGGGGCAATGATATGTGGTGATGTATGTTTGCTTTTAAGGAAGTTTTGGTTGATGATATGTTTGCAGTGCAAGTTGAGGATGGTAGTAATATGACGGTGGTTTGTGAGCAATTGTAGTGGAGGCTATTGGATGCTTGGATTGTAAAGGGATGGTTATGTGGTGGATGATGGTAGTGAAGTGGGTAAGAAGCTTGTTTGCCAAAAATGTAATTGTGCCTGTAATGGTGAAGAAATGTAGCTTGTAATGAGCTTTTCCATGCAGAGAATAGAAGTGGTTATGACTCTAGAACTATGTCAATGTAAACTTATTTAACTTTTTGGAATGTGTTAGAATTTTATGACTCTAGTCTTTAATCTTTTCATATGTGATTTGGTTGTTTTATGATAATATTTATTAGTCGTTAAATTATTCATTATTGGTATGGATGTATGCTGCTGTATTTTTTTTTAAATTTGCATTTATTTTGCAACGGTCAGAAACCATTGCAATATCATATATTACAACGGGCATTGTCCGTTGTAAAAAGGTGTATTACAACGGGCATTGCCCGTTGTAAAAAGGTGTATTACAACGTGATTTGCCCGTTGTAAAATATGGTGGATCTATTACAACGAGGCCTATTACAACGGGCACATGCCCGTTGCGAAAACCATATTACAACGGGCATTGCCCGTTGTAAAAAGACTGTTTTGTTGTAGTGATCTTGATTGGCCATGATGAGATGCACAGATTGTAGAAAATCTGAAGAAGAGGTATGTAAATTCCTGCTTTAGAGCTTACTTTGAATTGAGAATTTTTAAGAAATTTTTTGTGTTGAATCTTGATGGAATTCTTGAGAACTTAAGTGATGATTTTCTTGATTTTTTTGAGACTGAATGATTTTCTGATGAGTTTTCACAGTTCCCTTGGTTCAACTGAAATATTTTCTTGATGATCTTGATCGGTTTTGCTCTTTAAGCATGGAATTTTGCTTTCTTTAATAAACTGATGCAGCCAGATCTTGATACTGGCGAGGCACAGTTTATTGAGGAGTAGCAATAACTCTCAAATGAAAGAATACTCAATTCTTGATGAGAGGAGTCCACGTGATGATGATATATCTGATGGACTTAGCAAAATGATTAATGCAGTTAGCATATAATCACTGCTCTGATACCAAGTTGGAAAAGAGAATAAATGTGAGAATGTTTTTGCTTTGATGTACAAACTGAATTTTATAGTACATTAACACAACAGTATTACAAAGTATTTATACAAGTTTGTTGGGCCTCGAAAGGCAGCCCACAATCCAAAACAAATCTGAAAATTATTGCAGCCGTTGGATGAAGGGAGTGGTCCAGATTATAACAAGGAGATGATGTGGATTATAACATCAAGCGAAGCATACTTTTCTTTTATTTCTACCTGCTTGATTAAGCATCCTACACGACCAATTTTCATTTCTAGCAAGAATTTTTTCATATAGGGGAAGACATTGGTTTTTGGTTATTCTCGAAGTGGCAAGGGGAATGCCAAGGTAGTTTATAGTGTCATTTCTGGGTTGCAGACTGGTTTCATGGGGGATAGTATTATACTGGAGTTAGGAGACACCAGCAACCATAATATCGGACTTCTCTAGATTAATTTTCAAACCTGTGATTCTCTGAAAAATATGAAGACCGAACAGAATGGCTTCAATAGAGGATAACACCGGTTTGGTGAACACAACCAGGTCATCAGCGAACATAAGAGAGGTGATTTTAGGGTCTTTACACTTCGAGTGAAGAAGGTAGCTGCCTTTTAAAACAAGAGATTTTACGATTTGAGTGAGCACTACCATCACAATGATAAATAGATAAGCAAACATGGGATCGCCTTGTCTGATGCCTTGTTTACATGCGAAAACCCGCACAGGAGAACCATTGATTATAAAAAACCTAGCAGTGGGTATGCAAATATATATCAATGAAGTAAAATTTTCAGGAAAGTTCATATGCTTCATAATTCTGTTTATAGAGATTCAGTGAATGGAATCAAAGGCTTTCCTAATATCAAATTTCATCATGGCCCGAGGAGAAATATGAGTATTCTTATAACCTCCTAACAGCTCATGAGACATGAGAACATTGTCCAAAATGTTTCTATTAGGAAGGAATGCAGCTTGGTTAGGAGAGATTAAGTTTGGCAAGGTCTGTTTCAATCTGGCAGCAATGATTTTAGACAGGCATTTGTATATGGTATTGTAGCATAAAATAGGTCTACACCGATGAACAAATTGGGGTTGCCTGACCTTGGGAATTAGGGCAATATTTGTTGAGTTTATTGATCCAAGAATGTTAGATGAGTTGAAGAAGTTGAGAACTGCTTTGTACACATCCTTGTGTATGATCGACCAACAAGAAGTGAAGAAAACAACATTAAACTAATCCAAATCACCATAAGATTTTTTGTTCAAAGAGAAAATAACATTTTTTTTCATCTCTAGATATTTCAAAAGAGAGAAAATTGATATCTTCTGAGTTGAGTTTAGGCAAACTAATATTGTCTAAAGGAAGGGTATCAGGTAGGAAGCCCTCGGCATTACCAAGCGGATCAGTAAAAGCAGGTAAGGAAAAGATCCTTAATCTTTTCTTTATTGGTAAAAAGCTCACCAGATGATTCTTGAATAGTTGTTATGCTTTCCTTGGCTTGTTTGGACTTGAGATAAGAAAGATAAAAAGCGGTATTACGGTCCCCATCAATATACCATTTAAGCCTAAGTTTTTGCTTAATCATTCCTTCCTTATGAACAAGAGCTTCCTTTTAATGGTCAGAGATAGTTGTTTCAAGTGCTGGGAAGGAGCTGTCATTTGTGTTATTTAACATTTCTCGTTGAATTTCATCAAGCTTAGTTTTGAGAGCAGAAGACACTTTGCTACCAGATCCAAACTTCTTGAGAGACCAGGTTTTAAGAGCTAGCTTGGTGGCTTTGAGCTTATTCTGCAAAATAAACATAGGGTTACCATAATATTTCTTATTCCATGCAGTTTTAACAATATTTAACAAATTTGGATTAGAAGTCCAAGCATTGAAAATTTTAGAACTTGATTTTCCTCTCATAAGATTAGCTTCAAAAGAAAGGACTTAGGGGGAATGGTCAAATAAAGATGGCGGTGGGAGAAAGTTGAGAATATTTGGCCAGGTAGAAAGAGTGATTTGATTAGAGAAAGCATAGTCAATCTTAGAGAAGGTTCTCAATCAAGATCTTTTCTTGTCATTCCAAGAATAGGGAGCTCCAGTAATTCTTATTTCAAGCAGAGAGGAGGAAGATATAGCATTGTTAAGTGGTTTAATTTCAACAAGAGATAGAGAGTTTCCTCCCTGCCTATCAGATATTCTGATGGAGCAGTTAAAATCTCCTATAGCAATCAAAGGGTGTGTGTTTTGTCTAAGAGATGTTGTTGGAAATTGTGTTGAAAAATTCAAGTGAATTATTAAAAATGACTAAGTGTGAAGAATGACTTTGTGAATAGTCCCACATTGTAGGACTATATGAAAGAATCAAGTATTTATACTTGATTCTTAGAGGCTAAGTTGGGCCCTTTGGGCACCCAATGATGCTCTTTTGTGAGGAGGGAGGCCATGCTTGACCACCACACACGCGCGCGCCGACCGACTCGACCCGGGCCGGGCTTGGGCTTGGGCTGGTGTAACACTTATATTTTTGCTACAGCACTGTTAGAGAGCTACTCTCTTCAGGAGCTGTTAGAGTGGATCACATACGCAGTGATGAGAATTTGGCAGATCCTTTGACGAAAGGAATGGCCAGAGAGAAAGTCCTTACGACTTCTAGAAAAATGGGACTATTGCCCTTAGATTGTTGAGTCACGCACAATGGTAACCCGACCTAATGACTGGAGATCCCAAGAACTAGGTTCAATGGGTAAGAACAAGTTGTGAAGTGATATGAGTTGAACATGCCATTTTTCATATATAAAGAAGCATGTATTCCTGAAGTGATTAGAGGATAGTTAATAGAAACTCTCAATGAGATCTATACTCCATTTGGAGTGGAGTACCTACCTTCAGGAGTACTCTTGATAGACTCACCTGTGTGGATGTGGAAATTTGGCCGTTTCCTATGGAGTTTTGGGCAAAACTCCTAGAGCATTCACTAAACTGGGATAGACGTGCATGGCCATAAATGCACGGGCTTATTTGATTGCACTCTAGAAGGATTGTGTGTGGTCTGATGTCAGGAATAGAGTTCAAGACTACGTGTCACTCTAGTAAAAACTGAATCTTATTCACTATGCAAAGGTTCAAGTCTAACGACACCTTTGTTTATGCACAATCTTATGTTTTCAGAAATTGCTCGAAAATATTTTTAAAAATTCAAGTGGGGGATTGTTGGAAATTGTGTTGAAAAATTCAAGTGAATTATTAAAAATGACTAAGTGTGAAGAATGACTTTGTGAATAGTCCCACATTGTAGGACTATATGAAAGAATCAAGTATTTATACTTGATTCTTAGAGGCTAAGTTGGGCCCTTTGGGCACCCAATGATGCTCTTTTGTGAGGAGGGAGGCCATGCTTGACCACCACACACGCGCGCGCGCGCGCCGACCGACCGACTCGACTCGACCCGACCCGACCCGACCCGGGCCGGGCTTGGGCTTGTAGTGGTGTAACACTTATATTTTTGCTACAAATTTGTTAACTGTTTTCTGACCGGGCTGGATCAGTTACTTAAGCCCGTATGAAGAACGTTGTGCAACGTTCATTATTTTTGACCCGGTAATACTCAGATCCGTTTTTCTAGACCACGTCCCCTAATCAGTAAAACGTTCTTTTCACTACTCCGTCTTCATAACTCATAAGAAGACGAAATAGACAGAACGACATTTTTCCTTATCTCTTCTTCATAAAAATCCGAGCAATATTTCGAGAGTGCAAACTGAACCGTTTCGTTCGTGCAAACGTAACGGTACCCCCAATTTATTGAGAGGCTGTTTTATCCTAGAGGCGGCGGTGATTGATTCGAACTGCTTGCACCATTGAGCAGATCGCCGAAACGTCTTCAAGAAAGTGACTTTGTCCACGACTCAGCCGAATTTCGACCATTGTTTCCAACAGAAGCAGGTTAAGCAGTGATTGTCTAGAGGAAAGCAGATTATCAGCATAGATGAAAATAAATAGAAAGAGGTCGAAGAGGGAATGTGAAGGATGTGAAAGTGAAAAAGTTGTCTAGTAGAGAGGATAGTGTGTAGAGTATAGATTTGAGGGTCATGAATGACCATTATTCTACCATAAGGAGCAGCCTCTAAGTTGTGGTTAAGGTCCAAGTAGGATTGATAAGGCTTGTTGCACGAAGGGTAAGGTTATAGTTAAGCTTTGTTTCAAGAATGGGCATCAACTTGATATTATCAGAGTTGATGATTTCTTTGCTCACTCTGATTTTCTCATCACTATGTGCTCCTCTTATGTTCCATGCACATATATTGTGTATCATTAATTAAGCTCATTAGAGATCTGATTTCTCAATAGACTACCTCTAGTAACAGGGGTGTTTGATTCCTTGTGATCAAGGATAGTTACAGAGCAAGGTTTGGTAGTTTTGGGATTTAGATCAAGGGATATACCATTGATGTTGCCTTTATTTTTTCCAGGGGAGGGAGCAAGGGTAAAAAAAAGGAGAAAGGGAGAGAAGGGGTTGTTGGGGATTTGGAAATGATGTTTGAATTATGGAAAGTAGACTGAGCCGTGGTAGCATTTTCAGAGAAAGTTGAAGTGTCATGAGAAGGTTGGAGTTGGAGAGAGGGGGAGGTTCAATGAGATGGTCAGGACTAAAGTCAGGAGTTGGAAATTTTGATAAATGCTCTTTTGATTGAATGATAGAAGAATTGGGAACAGAATGATGATTTGTTAGATTCAATTGCTTTGGGAGAGTGATTTGGCATTTTCTTCATGTGCATGTTTTTGATTCAGGACGTGCATGTGTATGTCAGAATCTTCATGCAAGCTTGTGCCTTCATGCATTTCATTTAGTACATCAAATTTATTATTGGTTGAAACAGCAACAAGCAGTGCACAATTTTCATGCACTTCATTTCCATTTATTTCCAATTCTAGATGGATAATAGTCAAATCACATATTTCATTTTGATTGGAGTAAATCTTGCCTTCTTCCTCCAAGTTTATTTCCTCCTCACTTTCCTTTTCTATCAATTTTCCAGATGGTTCTCCCTCTTCATTAGCCACGGCAGTATCAAAAACTTTTCCTTCACTTCCCTTTTTGGATTCTTTTCCTTTGTCATAGGATACATTTGGAACATTCATTCTTTTCCTTTTTGAGTTATTGACACTTTTCCTTTTTTGATTTTTCGTATTTGCTTCTATTTTTTCAACACCTCGCTTATTAAACTGCATATATTCCTCTGCTCTTTGTTTTCATTGACATCACCTTGCGCCTCAATAATGAATTGAGAAACCGTTCATCTGGTTGTATATATGGAGTGGCTGAAGATCCCTGACTGTATGATCATTTGCTTATAATCGTGGTCGCTAAACAATAGTTTTTTTTTGTTTTCTGAGTTATGGGCCGAAGCCCATTTGGTATAAGAGCTGCAATATATAAACTTGTACAATTCTCACATTTGTATTAATTATCAATTCAACAGATCATAAATAAACAGTACTCTGTTTCATTTCATCTCTATCAAATTTACTCAAGAAATATACTGCTTGTTTGAAAAAATTTCGTGGTATCGGAGCCACTCAACTGCTTAACAGCAAAAAAAACTCATCAGAGGATAATCTCATCATCTGAGTTTATCCTTTGTCAGAAATTTTTTCATTTCATCACTTAAAGGATTGATTCAGTTCAATCATGTGCCTCGCCGGTTATTCAACAGGCCGCAGCAAGATTTCTTCACTGAATTGTGAAAGACCACATTCAAATTCTCAGAAAATCAAACCAAGAAATTAAGAAAACAACACAAGAAACAGAGAAGTGCCATCCGGAAAGAAATCCTATCAGAAAACTCATCATTTGAGAATTTCTTTGGTTGCAACTTACATGTTCTGCACTCTATTCTGTGTTCTTGAACTCAATTCCAACTTTCACTGTATCTTTCTTTAAGCCTTTCTTTTTGATCAGATTAATGCATAATCATCATGGCTGATGAAGGCAACTCAGAGGCATCATCAACTGCCAATACTACTCAACTTGCTAACTCTGTAGAGAATTTGATCAAGACTGTAGTCAGTCCTCAAAGTCAATTGGTTACTGTTCATCTAAATGAAGATAATTATCTTCTGTGGAAGCTTCAAGTCGAAATAGCAATACAAGGATATGGACTTGAAAGCTATATTCAGGGAACAATTCAAATTCCTCCTGTGTGTATCACTGATAAAGAAAACAAGATAGTCAGCAAAGAAGAATTCATCAAGTATCATAGACAAGAAGACTCATATGTTCTTGGTTATTGTCTTCAATAAATGTAAATCTTTGTCACATGTTATTGGATGTAAGACAGCCAATGAAATCTGGGTAACCGTTAACAAAGTTTTCAACACACAATCTACAACTAAAGTTATGTTCTACAAAAGACAACTCCACAATAAAAAAAGACAGCCAGAATATGAGAGAATATCTCTCTAAAATCAAAACCACTTGTGATCTACTTGAAGCAGCAGGTCATAAAATCAGTGATTCAGAAAAAAATTATGGCAGTTCTAAATGGATTAAATGATGAATATGAAGCTGTGGTAGCTGTAATATCATCTCAAAAGATTCTGCCAACCATTGATGATGTTCACTCTGTATTACTTGCTCATGAAGCAAGAATTGATAACAAGAAAACTCAAGATTCTAATTTTACAGTCAACTATGCAGCAAATAACAAAGGGAAAAATCAAGGCAGTAAAAGGAATGATCAAGCAGTACAAAGAGGTGCATATTCTAACAAAACCAGGGGCGTAGGTAGATGGAACAATAACAACAGACCAAGATGTCAGATATGTGAAAAGCTAGGTCATACTGCTGCTAAGTGTTATTTCAGATTAAATCTGAATTATGACCCAGGACAAAATTCCAATAATTAAAGAAACCAAAATCTCAGTGCAAATGTTGCTCAAGCTCAAAACAATTCAAGCAATCAATCAGACGTCAAAGATTATCAGCCAATAGAAACAGCAAAGCCAGAACACATATATGATCAAGATTGGTATCCAGATTCTAGGGCAAATAACCACATCACAAACAACCTAAGCAAGTTGAATCTTGGATACAGGGAGTATAAAGGTATGAACTCTATACATGTAGGTAATGGTAAGTCAATTGTTATCACTCACACTGGTAGATCATATATTATGGGAAAAAGACAGTTATATTTAAATAACTTGCTTAGAGTACCATTAATTAAGAAAAATCTTCTAAGTGTGTCACAGTTTGCTAAGGATAACAGTGTGTATTTTGAGTTGTACCCACAATACTATTTAGTTAAGGATATCCTAACTAAGGAAATTCTCTTGCAGGGTAGTGAACATAAAGGGCTGTACAAGTTCAAAGTGGCTAATTTAAGAATTCAGAAACTATAAGATACTGGTGTAATAATTCTAAGTTTAGACAAGAAGAAAATTGTAAGACATTTGATATGTGGCATTATAAATTGGGACATCCAAATGCTACAATTGTAAGACATATATTGAGTAATAATAATATTTCTTTTGAAGATTTTTCTATGTCATATATATGTACATTTTGTCAAATGGGTAAAGCACATAAACTACCTTTTCTGAATTCTAAAACTATCTATAGTAAACCACTTAAATTAGTTGCCACAGACTTATGGGGGCCTGCACCTATTCACAGTGATTATGGGTACAAATATTACATATCATTCATTGATGCATTTTCCAGGTATGTTTGGATATATTTTTTGAAATCAAAAAGTGAAACTCATAATGCTGTGTTACAGTTTATTGCTCAGGCAGAAAAACAAAGTAACTGTCAAGTCAAAGTAATTCAATCTGATGGAGGAACAGAATATATGCCACTGAAACCTTACTTTCAGAAGAGAGGCATAGTTCATAGAACAACTTGCCCATACACTTCTGAACAAAATGGAATAATTGAAAGAAGACATAGGCAAATTGTTGAGACTGGTCTCACATTGTTAGCTCAGGCAGCTATGCCTTTAAAATGTTGGCCTGATGCTTTTACTACAACTGTCTACCTAATTAATAGACTACCAACAAAAGTCTTGAATTTTAAAAGTCCTTTGGAAATGATGTATAATGTCAAACCTGACTATCTAAATCTAAGAGTCTTTGGTTGTTTATGTTTTCCTTAGCTTAGGCCATATAACTCTCACAAGTTAAATTTTATATCAGCCCCCTGTACTTTTCTTCGTTATGCAACTAATCAGAGGGGATACAAATGCTTAAACAGTACTGGCAGAATAGTTATCTCCAGACATGTTGTTTTCAATGAAAGGGTGTTTCCTTTTAAAGATTCAGAAATCAAAACATCCAAGAAAGTATACAACTCAAAGGAAACACTATCTTCTATACCTGTTTTACCTGAGGAAGTGATGCAAGCCCCCAGAAATTTGGCTGGAGATAGTGCCCATTCACAACACACAGTGTCTAGTCATGGACCAGGTCATGAGGTAACTGATGTAGATACACATGTTCAGACGCCTCAGCAAAGAGTTAGTGAACAATCTGTTTCACAACAAATATCAGAGGAAACAATGCCTCACAATGAACAACTTCAATCAAGTGAGAGTGTTCTTCAGCAACAAAGCACTATAACAGGTCATCATATGATCACAAGGTCGAAAAGTGGTATTTTTAAACCCAAAATATATAATATCACTTTGGATACTGAAGAGCTAAGTACTTATTGTCGAGCTATGGAAAATCAAAACTGGAAATCAGCCATGTTAGATGAATACAATGCACTTATAAAGAACAAGACTTGGAGTCTAGTCCCTTTACCAAAAAAATAAAAATGTTGTTGGGTGTAAGTGGACCTTTAGATTAAAGAAGAATGCTGATGGTACAATCTCTAAATATAAGGCAAGATTAGTAGCTAAGGGTTTTTTACAACAGAGTGGCTTTGATTTTAATGAGACTTCCTCACCTGTTGTAAAACCCACTACTATAAGAATAGTAATCACAGTTGTCTTACACAGAAATTGGACCGTCAAACAAATTGATATCAATAATGCTTTCTTGAATGGTGTTTTATAGGAGGAGGTCTACATAGAACAGCCATATGGTTTTGTGCAAAAGGAAAAAGAAAATCTGGTTTGCAAATTGAATAAAGCTATCTATGGCCTTAAACATCCTCCAAGTGTGTGGTTTGAAGAGCCCAAGACAACTCTTATTGGACTAGGCTGCAAATCTACAAAATCTGACAACTCTCTATTTAAAAAATTCAATAAACCACAATAGTGTATGTACTAATATATGTGGATGACTTTATTATTACAGGTAATAATGCAGAGGAAATCGATGGACTTATACATCAGCTTAATCAAAAATTCAGTGTTAAAGATCTTGGGAACTTAAATTATTGTCTCGACATTGAAGTTAAGAGATTGTCAGATTCATCCATACAATTAAGTCAAAAGAACTACATTCATGAGATACTGAATATAGCCAAGATGAATCAAGCTAATTCTATCTCAACATCCATGGTCAGTAATTTGCACATATCAAAGTTCAAAGGTGATGCAATATTAAATGAGAAATAACACGGGAGTGTTGTTGGTGCTCTTCAATATGCAACAATTACAAGACCAGACATTGCCTACGGTGTTAATAAAGTCAGCCAATTTATGCAAAGTCCAACTACTAAACACTGGAAAATGGTGAAAAGAATATTAAGATATCCCAAAGGGACTGCAGACTTTGGTCTGACTTTAAATTCAAGCAAACACATCAATATTACAGGGTATGCAGATGCTGACTGAGCTAGTGATCCTGATGATAGAAGATCTACAACAAGCTATTGTATATTTTTGGGTAATAATCTTATATCTTGGTGTTCAAAAAAATAACCTACTGTGTCCAGATCAAGTACGAAAGCAGAATATAGGAGTGTTGCCAATGCAACAGCAGAAGTAATGTGGATATAGTCATTACTTGATGAACTACAATTCAAGACAGACAGCAAAACAATAATATGGTGTGATAATTTAAGCACAGTTCATCTCACTACAAATCCTATTCTACACTCTAGAACAAAGCACATGGAACTCGATTTGTATTTTGTTCGAGAGCAAGTAGCAAAAGGAAAATTAAACATTAATCACGTACCTTCCCATTACCAAATAGTTGATATTCTAACTAAGCCACTGTCGAGGACCAACTTTATGCACCTCAGAGACATGCTGAAAGTAAACAACTCACAAAGGTCACAAGGATAGACGAATGTCAAAAGAGACTTGCTAGAATCTTCAACCAGAGACGGTCTCAAGGAAAATGTTGCCTCAATGGGACTTGATAAGTCTCGGAATGACAGAATCACAAACTCTAAACATCATTCGACTGAGAAGACTCAAGCTCAAAATGCTTACAGAATCTCAAACGTCAGACATCATTCGGCTGAGAAGACTCAAGCTTAAGTTTGTAATGCTAGTCTCAATAAATCTCAACAAGCTACAGAATCGAACGACCTCAAGTCTCAAACAACATATGGCCGAGAAAAGAAACCACACTCAAATGATGCTGCGAGAAAATTGGCTGTCGGAAATTGCTCATCTAAAGATAAGTAGACCTGCTTTGAGGACTTGAGATTATTTTTTAAGCTAGATTTAAGATTTATTTCGAAATCAACATGATTTGGGAATTCGCCGAACCCTAGATGCTGAAGGATTTGCGGGGGATAATGAAATGAGAAACCCTTCATCTGATTGTACATATGGAGTGGCTGAAGATCCATGACCGTATGATCATTTGCTTATAATCCTGGCCGCTAAACAATAGTTCTTTTTTGTTTTCTGAGTTATGGGCTGAATCGAGCCGCAGTATATAAACTTGTACAATTCTCACGTTTATATTAATTATCAATTCAACAGATCATAAATAAAAAGTATTCTGTTTCATTTCATCACTATCAAATTTACTCAAGAAATATACTGCTTGTTTGAAAATCTTTCACTCAACTTTTTTATCTTTACTCATACACTTTGTATTACAGTGTCCAAAAATTTTGCAATTGGTGCACACATTCGGTTTCCACAAGTAACTCAGTTTAATAGTTTGAAATCCCCCATCAACTAGAAGGACATCAAACTTGTCAACAAGCTCATTGTCTGGTTTAACCTCAATCAAATATTTTGCAAAGTCGATTCTTTCCAGCTTTTCAGTGTTTTCGTCCATGCATAAAACTTAAAAGTATCCCTATTCGACTTGCCAACCAGTCGATTCCTAAGTGAGACCAAGCAAATATTGGGATGTGAAGTATCTTAACCCAAACTGTAACGGACTTAACTGATCCACATACATTACCTACTATAGGGTCCCAAGGTTTATTAATAAAAGGTTTGTTTCTCGTAATGATAGGGTCACCTTGTAAAATTCTTTGCTTGTCTTCATCACAAGATAGCAAAAAAAGAAAAACAACTCCATCAGATTTTACTTTGATCGATCCTTATAGCTTCCCGACCCGCTTCAAAGATTGGACAACAGCAGTGAATGACAGGGGCTTGTCCAAGAAAAAGGCAACCAGGAAATCCTCCAAACTTTCGAACCAGCTTCCAACATTGTAGGAGGGGGCACCAGACAGTTATTAGAGAAGGAATGAGTTATCTCAAATGAGATGTACTTCCCCGCGTTTTTCGGCTTGCTCTTAGCAAGGGAAGTCCACTGCTGTTGAGAAGAACAAGAAGAAAGAAAAAGTGGAGAAGGAGACTGATGCAAAACAGACACTGGAACAGAAGAGAAAGGCAGGAGAGAAGGAGAAGGTGAGGTGGAAAGAGAGGAGGAGGTGGATCAGGTTCCGGTTGAGAAGGAGGAAGCCAAGCTGAAAGAAAGGGAGGGGATGATGAATAGTTGAAAAGACGAGGAACAGAGAAGGACGAGGTATGGATAGAGGATGACGGGACGGGAGAAAAGGAAAAAGGATGAACAGATGCTTCTACCATGAAAAGGAAAAAAAGTGAAAGTCTAGATATTGAAATATCCTTAGTTTTTTTAACATATAATACATATCTCTTAACCGATACTATTCATGCGTTCCTTTTATGCTTTGGTTTTGTGGTTTAGTTTTTTGGTTGATGTCTTTGTAATGTGAATTTTAGGTGGTTGTATAATTCTTTCCTTCTTTTTTAGTTTGAATGGATGTCAGTTGTAAAATATATGTAGTATATGTAGTCCTTTGTGGTTTGCTTAATGATTATTTGTAAAAAAAAGAAGATATATCGTTAATATAACATAGCATGAATGTTTTTTGAGTTACATGGAGGAAATTGTACTCAAATTGATGTCGACATAGTATAGTCGATACCTTTATACAAGTATATATTCAGCGTGTGCACCTCTGTTAAAAAGAAATTTTTTTTATTTATTCATTTACAGGGAAGTAATATTATGGATATAAAAACCAAAGCATGTGGTCATGTCTCTGGCAATCGTCTGCGATGAAGGAATATTTGTGAAGCTCTTGTATATTTGTGTGTTTCATTCAGACAGTGGCATAAATTCCATACAATTTGTGTATGAAGATGAGCACGGGAAGGCCTTAACCTCACCTTGGCATAGTGGTACAAGCACTCATTTTGAGTTGGTTGTTTAATTATCTCCTTCTTATTTCTTTTATCTTCATACTAGTTGATTTATTATGTTTTAGTATAGTTTATTACTTTATCATAGGGAAACTGATAAATGGACAGTTCTATTATGAACGGCTAGCCTCATTCATGGTTTAAACTAGAGCAGAGAAACACTGGTCTTCAGATCAATGATTTACCATCTTTGATAAATGATGTATTTTTAACAAATTTGAATCCTGTTAAAATATTTTGTATATGCATTTAGGATTTTCTACTGTTCTGGCTTTCAAAAAAAGCAAAAGGTTAGCAGTAGTTTTTCATTTATAGTGTGGAGTCAAAATAGAGCAATAGGTAGAGTGGTGACATTCATGTAAATGTATGTTCCCAATTTGGAAGGGAAAATAAAAAAGCTTAGGTCACAAATTTTGTCCAAAGTAGCCAAGTTATTATCAAATTTTATATATTTTTGTAAAAAAAAAAAGAAGAAGAAGAAGAAGAAGAATATATCAGTATACTCTAGGAGTTTGAAGGGGATGTGAAAATAAGAGCTTAAAATAGATCTGAAAATAAGTGCAGGATTTGAATACTGGTTTTCTGATAAATCATTGACCCAGCTTTGATTTGTTTGATAAAATTTTGTAATGGTTTTGAAATTCACGGGTAAGCCTTGTCCTGTATTGTTTTCAGATAGAAATAAAGGACCCAATAACTAAAGTTTCAGGATCGTATCGGGAATATGAATGGGTCAGAAGTCTAAAGATTGAAGCTGAAGATTACTGCGATGGAGATTTTGGAAAGTTGGACAAATCTGCTGAGACATTTTCGTTCGATGTCTCAGGTGGTTCTATTGAAAAAGGGTAAAAAGAAAACCCTTATCAGTTACAGCATAAATATTAGATCTCATCATTTCTTCATAAGGATTCATCTAGTCCGCCCATTTCATCATAGATTACAAATTTCAGGTTTGTGGGCTAAAGTCCAACTATCAACAAATTGTATTTGCGGTATATTGCTTGTGTGACAACGGTATAAAAGCAAACCGTTCTTTCATTATAAAGTATAACAAAAATATCATCAATAAAGTTGATTTTCATTTTTTCATTCTCTCAAAATTTCTTCATATCAAAATCGTTCATGGTATCGAAGTTTAAATTGCTTAACAGGAAAGAAAATCTCATCAAAAGATAATCTCATCATTTGAGTTTATCCCTTATCGGAAATTTACATCTCATCACTTAAGGGATTGATTCAGTTCTAAATCCAGTGCCTCGCCGGCTTTGACTGACTGACTGCAACAAGATTTATCACTGAATCTTGAATGATTGCAATCAAAACTCACAAAATTCAAATCAAGAAATCAGAAAAAATAACACAAGAAACAGAGAAGTGCCAACCAGAAAGAAACCTTATCAGAAAAATCATCATCTAAGCATTTCTTGATTGCACTTACCTGCTCTGCATCTCTCCTTGAGTTCTTTGAACTCAATTCTTGATTTTTATCTGCATCATTTTATCACCTACCACCTTTGTTCAGATTGTTTCAAATTCATCATGGCTGAAGAAGGCAGTTCAGACACATTATCAAATGTTAACAGTTCTCAACATGCTGACACTGTAGAGAATTTGTTCAAAACTGTTATTAGTCCCTAGAGTCAATTGGTTACTGTTCATCTAAATGAAGATAAGTATTTTCTATGGAAGCTTCAAGTTGAAACTGTCATACAGTGGTATGGACTTGAAAGCTATATTTTAGAAACTATTCAAATTCCTCTTGTTTGCATCATTGACAAAGAAAACAAAGTAATCAGCAATGAAGAATATGTCAAATATCATAGACAAGATAGACTCATATGTTCTTGGCTACTATCTTTAATAAATGTGAATCTTCTATCACATGTTATAGGATGCAAGACAACAAGTGAAATCTGGTAACCATTGACAAAGTTTTCAATACTCAATCTGCAGCTAAAGTCATGTTTTACAAAAGATAATTACACGATATCAAGAAAGACAGTCAAAATATGAGAGAATATCTCTCTAAAATCATGACTACATGTGACTTACTTGAGGCAGCAGGGCATAAGATCAGTGATTCAGAACAAATTATGACTATTCTAAATGGATTAAGTGATGAATATGAAGCTGTGGTTGCTATGATATCATCTCAAAAAATTCTACCATATATAGATGATGTTCACTCTGTTTTGCTTGCTCATAGGCAAGAATTGATAACAAAAAAACTCAAGAAACTGATTTCACAGTCAATTATGCAGCAAATTATAAAGGCAAAGGTCAAAGCAGTAACAAATCTGATCAAGCAATGCAAAAGGGTGGTTACTCTAGCAGATCCAGAGGAAGAGGCAAATGGAACAGTAAGAATAGACCAAGATGCCAGATATGTGAAAAGTTAGGACACACGGCAGCTAAGTGCTACTTCAGATTAAATCTAAATTATGTACCAGGACAAAATCAAACAGCCAAAGAAATCAAAGTCTTAGTGCAAATATGGCTCAAGTTCAACATGATTCAAGCAATCAATCTGACAACAAAAATTATCAACAAACTGATGTTGCAAAGGCATAGCATATACATGATGAAGATTGGTATCCAGACTCTGGAGCAACCAACCATCTCACAAACAACTTGGGCAATTTAAATCATGGAAACAAAGAGTATAAAGGTATGAATTCTATTCATGTGGGAAATGGTAACTCTATTTCAATGACACAGACAAGCAGTTCATATATTATGGAAAAAGGCAATTATATTTGAATAACTTGCTTAGAGTACCATTAATCTGTAGGATCGATTTCACCCTAGAGGAGGGTGAATAGGGTGATGCTATTAATTATAAAATTATCGCAGAAGCTTATAAAAATATTTCAACACGGATATATCAAAATAATAGCAGCACAGATAATAGCAGAATAATAAATGCAGAAATAGAACGACGCAGAATTTACCCAGCATCGGCAAAACCCTGCCTACGTGCCGCCCCCAAGGTTTCTACTAGAAATTAAGTAGTCACACGCTTACACATGTAAACTCGTGACACCCGCTACTGACTAACCTAACTCTATACTCAAAACCCTGCCACAACTCAGCCACTGAGTTGCGAATTCTCAAACTACGCCACGTAGTTTGTCCCCTAGTCACACGACTAGTAATTACACAATTTTCGAAAAGAAAATATAAAAGACAACAATTTAAAAACAATTAAAAACCAATACCCTAATTTTCCCTTTTTAATATAAACCAATACTTAAGAAAGAAGGCCCGACCCAAAATATTATCACTAAAAATTACATCCCCGTTATCTCCTTTATCTATTTTGCTATGAGAAGAAATGTCGGTCTGGTTCGTTCTTTCATTCGTTCCTTTTAGCTTCTGAAATTAGGGCTTTGTGAAGTTGCCGCTTAATTGATGATTCGATTGCTTACTTCAACTGAATCGTTCGTGGGTTCTCCTCCTTGATCGAGTTCGACTTTGATTTGGTATGTAAATTTTTTTTTTGCCTCTACTGATTTGTTTGCTTGAACTTGATGTCAAATTGCCGATGATGTTACTTGTTTATATAGGATTCGAGATCCTTGATTTTCGTTTGTATAAATTTATTTGAATTCGTCTTCGGCCATTCGATTTTTTTTTAATGCTTGGGATTAATTTCTGACTTCTTCAATTCACTTGAATAACACGATTTTGAATTCTGACTTGCTTCGATTCCTTGATTGCCAAGGTGTTGATTTCGTTCGTTCTCGTTCTTGTTGTCTTCGGCTTTGACTTGATTTTGACGATGTTGATTTTGTTCGACTTTGGCCATACTGTTCACTGCCTCTGGTAGCACTTTCGACCTTGTTCGATTTTACTTGCTGTTCCATGACTACAGTCATTATGTCTTTGACTATTGTATCACTTTGTTGATGATGCTTGAGATTGATTTCTAACTTTAATCTGTTTCTTTGATATTGAACTGTTTCATTTGATATAGATATGTGTGTGTGTATGCATACATGTATATTTGTATTTGCTTGGCTTTGGATCTGTTCGAACTTGCCACCATGGTTTGTTCATCTCTGCTTGATTTTCTGTTGTACTGACTTAAGCTCGAGTTGCTTCAATGTGATGATTACACTGCTTGTTGTACCTGTTCTTTTGGCACTACTGCACTGTGTATGTCCTAGTCTTGTGTCTTTGTTGCTTGATTGCATGCTCGTGCTTGTTTTATTTTCTCTTGCACTCCTATGTGCACTGTTCTAGCATGTAGTGTGTTGTACTTCTGTGTAGACTTGTATTGTTTAAGTTAGTCTGCATTTTGTAGTTGCATTCCTTTGTGCTCGAGTCTGATACTTTTTGAAGCTTGCACTATCCAGTTTCACTGTTGCACACATGTTGTATCTTTTGGAGCTCAAGTTGCCTGACCATTTCCTTTGTTTACTGTTTGGTTCCATTGATGTGAAGTTGTAGCCTTGTTTGCTGGTGCATGTGTTTCATTTGTTGCCAAACCTTCATGTATTTTATACCACTGCCTCTTTAACCTGAACTGGTCTGGTTGCATTGAGTCACTCTTGTTTGATGCACATGCTTGCTTTATTTGCTCCCTTGAGTTTGGTTTGATTTTGTATACTTCATGTAGACATGCTGTAACATACTTGACCTGACGCTTGAGTACATGAGTTTATCATAAAATTCATGTGTACATTGGAGTTTAGTCGAGGCTGCATATATGTATTGAGCTGGTACATGTTTGTATACATGTGTATATATATATGAGTGTGTGTGTGTCTATATATATATATATATATATATATATATATATATATATCTGTGTGTGTGTGCATTGTCTCGGTGATGCATCGCTTGGCCATATGTATTTGTTTGCAGTTTTGCCGCTGTTTAGTTTGTGTTGTACTGATTTGGTATTTGCTTCAATTTAGTTTGATTCACTTTGAACTTCATGTTGATTTTTGAAATCGCACCTGAGTTGAATCCAGCTTATAGCTCGGGTTTGACCTTGTGCTGATATTGTGACATTATTTTTATTGCACTTGAGTTGAACCCGGCGTTTTGGGTTTGACCTGTGCTCACCTGTCCCTGTAATTCTATCAAGTGTATATCGGTGTGCACGACCTTATGGCATATACAGTGATACACTGTGTATGTCACAAGCTGTTCGTGTATGATGAATTTAAAATTAAATAATGACGAACAACCCAATAACTGAGGCAGATATTATTTACAAAATCCATATTTTATTTTATACTGCAAAAATATTTTATTTTCAATTTTTACTGCGTCAATGTATATTTCTATAGATTGCTCAAATGCTGGATTCACATTGCAATGAAGTTGAAGATAAATACGAGTGTGAGTGATATGCAGTGAGGTGCAAATGTAAATGTGAATTGTGATGTAATCAAATTTGTATTGTAATTTAAATTGTATATATATAGTGAGAGCTTGAAATTTGTACTATTCAAAAATTGTAATAAATATTTGTTTGAATAAAATATCTATTTGAATTCAAATTCTGTGTTATTTATTTTATTCATCAAATATTTATTTAATCTGTGAAAATAAAATAGTATATTAACAAATATATTTAAATGAATATATATATATATGTTTATTATCATTAAACAAAAATCATATAATCGCATATTCAACATAATCAAGAAAAATCTATTAAGTGTGTCACAATTTTGCAGAAGACAACAATGTTTATTTTGAGTTCTACCCACAACACTGTTTAGTTAAGGATATCCTAACTAAAGACATTCTCTTGCACGGTAAAGAATATAAAGGACTGTACAAGTTCACCGTGGCTAATTCAAGAAAATCAGAAATTAAAAGAAATTGGTGTAATAATTCTAAGTTGAAACATGAAGAAAATTGTAAGACATTTGATATGTGGCTTTATAAATTGGGACATCCAAATGCTACAATTGTAAAACATGTTTTGAGTAGTAACAATATCACTTTCAACGATGTTTTTATGCCATATATAAGCACCTTCTGTCAAATGGGCAAAGCACACAAATTACCATTTTCAAGTTCTGAAACTATTTACAGCAAGCCACTTGAACTAATTGCCACTGATTTATGGGAGCCTGCACCTATTCACAGTGATTATGGGTATAAATATTATATATCATTTATTGATGCTTTTTTCAGATATGTTTGGATATATTTTTTGAAATCTAAAGATGACACTTATAATGTAGTGTTACAATTTATTGCTCAGGCAGAAAATCAAGCTAACTGTCAAGTCAAAATGTTTCAATCTAATGGTGGAACATAGTATATGCCACTAAAGCATTATTTTCAGAAGAGAGAGATTGTTCACAGAACAACTTGTCCCTACACTTCTGAACAAAATGGAACGTCCATTATTGAAAGAAGATATAGGCAAATTGTTGAGACATGTCTCACATTATTAGCTCAAGCAGCCATGCCTTTAAAATTTTGGCCTGATGCCTTTGCCACAACTGTTTTCTTGATTAATAGACTACCAACAAAGGTCTTAAATCTCAAAAGTCCTTTGGAAATGTTGTATAATATTAAGCCTGATTATCAAAATTTGGAAGTATTTGAATGTTTTTGTTACCCCTATCTTAGACCATATAATACTCATTTGCTAAATTTTAGATCTGCCCCTTTTACTTTCCTAGGTTATGCCACTAATAAAAAGGGGTACAAATGTTTAGATTGTAATGGCAGAATATTTATTTCTAGACATGTTGTATTCAATGAAAGGATATTTCCTTTTAAAGCATCTGAAATCAAAACTTCCAAGAAAGTTTATAACCCAAAAGAATCACCGCCTTCAATACCTGCATTACCTGAGGAAGTGATACATGCTCCTAAAGAGTTAATTGAAGTCAATATCAACTCACATTTACAAGGATCAAACTCACAACACACTGTATCCGGTTGTGGACCAGGTCATGAGGTAACTGATGTACAGATACACCTGTTCAAACACCTCATCAAAGAGTTCGTGCGCAATCTACTTCACATCAAACATCAGAGGATACAATGTCTCATAATGAACAACAAGAACAAGATGAGAGTATTCAGCAGCAACAAACTACAAGAACAGATTATCATATGGTCACAAGGCCTAAGAGTGGCATTTTCAAACCCAAAATATACAATACAACTTTAGATACTAAAGAACGAAATACTTATTATCAAGCCATGGAAAATGAAAACTGAAAATCAGCTATGTCAGATGAATACAATGCTCTTATAAGAAACAAGACATGGAGTCTAGTTCCTTTACCCAAGAATAAAAATGTTGTTAGGTGCAAATGGATTTTTAGATTAAAGAAAAATGTCGATGATACAATTTTTAAATACAAGGCAAGGTTAGCAGCTAAGGGTTTTTCACAACAGAGTGATTTTGATTTTAATGAAACCTTTTCATCTATTGTGAAACCCACTACAATAGGAACAGTTATTACAGTTGCCTTATATAGAAATTGGAACTTCAAGCAAATTAACGTAAATAATGCTTTCTTAAATGGTGTTTTACAGGAAAAAGTATACATGGAGCAGCCATACGGATTTGTGCATAAAGGAAAAGAGAATCTTGTTTGCAGATTAAACAAGGCTATTTAAGGCCTGAAACAGGCTCCAAGAATGTGGTTTGAAAAGCTCAAGCCAACTCTAATTGGGTTAGGCTACAATCCCATAAAATCTGACGACTCTTTATTTATAAAGTTCAATAAAACCATAATAGTTATGCGTTAATATATATTGATGATTTTATTATTATGGGAAACGGTGCTGAGGAAATCAATAATCTCATAAATCAGCTTAATCAGAAATTCAGTGTTAAAGATCTTGCTGATTTAAACTACTTTCTTGGCATTGAAGTTAAAAGGTTGACAGATTCATCCATTCAGTTAAGTCGGAAAAAAATATATTCTGGAAATACTGAACAAAGCTAAGATGAATCAAGCCAATTCTATTTCAACTCCTATGATCAGTAATCTACATATGTCAAAATTCAAAGGTCAAGCAATACCCAATGAAAAACATTACATGAGCATTGTTGGTGCTCTTCAATATGCAACCATAACAAGACCAGATATTGCCTACAGTGTTAATAAGGTCAGCCAGTTCATGCAAAAACCAACATACGAACACTGAAAAATGGTGAAAAGAATCTTAAAATATCTCAAAGGGACTGCAGATCATGGACTAATGCTACAATCAAGAAAGTACATCAATATCATAGGGTATGCAGACGCTGATTGGGCTAGTGATCCAGATGACAGAAGATCAATAACAGGCTATTGTATATTTCTAGGCAATAACTCTATATCTTGGTGTTCAAAAGACAACATACTGTGTCTAGATCAAGTACAGAGGCAGAATATAGAAGTGTAGCTAATGCTACTACAGAAGTGATGTGGATACAATCATTACTTGATGAACTACAAATCAATTCAGACAGTAAAACAACAATATGGTGTGACAACTTAAGCACTGTTCAACTTACTACAAATCTAGTATTACATTCTAAAATGAAGCACTTGGAACTTGATCTATATTTTGTTTGTGAACAAGTCGCTAAAGGAAAATTAGATATTAATCACATACCTTCATTTTACCAAGTTGCAGACATCTTAACTAAGGCGCTGTCTAAAGCTAACTTTGTGCATCTTAGAGACAAATTGAAAGTTAACAACTCATAGAGGTTTGATCAGCAGCCCAATGTCAAAGCAAACTCACTAGAATCCTTAGCCAGAAATTGTCTCAAAGCAAACCTAGCTACAAAAGTCTCAATGAGACTCAGAGTTGCAAGATCTCAAGATTCGAACAACATGTTGTCGAGAGAAATCAAGCTCAAACAAGCTTCAATAGACATTAGAGTCGCAAGATCTCAAGCTTCAAACAACATGCTGTCGAGAGAAATCAAACTCTGATGTTGCTGTAACAAACTTGACCACTTTCAATCGTTCTTCTGGAATCGAATAAGGCTATTTTGAGGATTTATAGCATCAATTCCAGCTATTCCTGATTTATTCGTGGAATCGATTGAATTTAGGATGTTTTTCTTCGAACCTAACTGATGAAGGGTTTGCGGGGGCGTATAGAAAAATGGTAATGTGAAAACCCTTCATCGGTTACGGCATAAAAATTAGATCTCATCATTTCTCAACCATCAGATTCACAAGAATTCATGTGGTCCGCCCATTTCATTACCGATTACAGATTTTAGGCTTGTGGGCTAAAGCCCAACTATCAACAAATTGTATTTGTTGTATATTGCTTGTGTGACAACAGTATAAAAGCAAACCATTCTTTCATTGTAAAGTGCAATAAAAATATCATCAATAAAGTTGATTTTCATTTTTTCATTCTCTCAATATTTCTTCATATCAAAATCTTTCATGCTTGCATTAAAGGCTTTTATGGCTGCTCAGACGTTGAGTATTTAAAGCAAAGTTTTCATGACCGTACGGTGTCTCGAACCGTGATAATGGAAGGTTTAAGGTTTCGACGGTTCAACAAGTCGAACCGTGATTTTTGTTTAAAAAAAATTTGCTCGTTTAACTACAAACTATATACAAAAATATTAAAATAACAATGATATGTACATAAGCTGTATATGGTCTTTAAGGTCTGCAACAGAAGTTGTGTGTTGTTATAGTGCTCAACTACAGCTTTGTATATAATAGAGTAGTGCACAACGATAGAAGTTTAATGATGACAAACTTAACGAATTTTACAGTGGTATTAGAGGAGTTTGCAGCAGTGAAAAAACAAAGTGATGAAATTAGTGGTTTAGATTTTAAAACGATTATGACTTTTGAAATGTATATATTTACTTATTTTCTTCAAAGCAATGTAAAATGAAAATAAAAGAGAATTACACAATGAGAAAGTAGGAAAAAAAACAAATGAACTGTGGTTCAACCGGGTAAAATTTATGTTTGAACCGTTGGTTTGAAGGTCGATAAGATTCATGGATGAATGAGTTTCGATTGAGTTTCGAACCGGGGTGGTCCAAGGTTCAGGATTATTTGAGTTCGGACCGAGGTATGATAGGTGCACGAAAACACTGATTTAAAGGCTATTTGGTTTCGCATTACTGCAAGTCGCAATGCAACGGAAATTAGCTCTAACCCCATACCAGAACAACCCAACGTTAAAAGTGAACCTGACAACTAATTGAGGCAGAGTGGTCGTTTATTCATTTCATTCTCTACTGTGCTATGTGATAAACAATCATGAAATCTATGGGATTTATTTATTTATTTATTTATTTATTTTCCTGGTGTTTGCAATGATAGTTGCTTATGTTATGCTGAAATATTATTTCCTAACGAGTTCAAACTTATATTTGATGCAAACTGATGGAGTTACCATTTTTACTTGCAAAGTATTAAACAATGTGATATTCGTACGAGAGGATCTCATATGCCTATTAATGTGTCGTTAATTGTAGAAGTAAAATGTTGAATATTATCAATATAATAGCAGTTTTTCAACTTACGTCGGCAAACATTTTATAACAAGTCACATTAAACAAGTGACACATTTTAGAATATGAAACAATAAACCATAATTTAGAATGAATTCCTAGTTAACCCACTTGGAATATGAACAATTCAGAAGGTGAATAAAATAAAATATAGTGGATACACTTATTTGCGTCAGGCATTTTGCAAAAACTAATCAAGAATTTGAACTACATGTACAGTTTAGTTAAAATCCTATACTCCAGATTGCAAGCGCTAATCCTCTTCCATTTTGTACGTATGTAATCGTGTGCCGAGTACAGACGTACCTGTTGTTGGTGTAAAACAAAATTAAGAGTCGTGTCTGCTGATGTGAAAAGTCATGTCTATTCGAATGAAGAGTCATGTCTATTCGAATGAAGAGTCATGTCTATTCGAATGAAAAGTCATATCTATTCAGTGAAGAGTCGTGTCCGTTCACTGAAAAGTCGTGTCTATTGAAATGAAGAGTCGTGTCTATTAAGTAAAAGTCATGTCTATTGAAGTGAAAGGGTGTCTGTTCAAAAAGGTTATGTTCGTTTATAAGGGTTGTAAACCACTATATACATGTGGTCATTTTGTTGTGTTGAATGCAAGTTGTAGACAAGACAAAAAGCAAGTTATAAAAAAAAATTTGTCTATTCTCCTCTAAAATTATAATTCTCTCTCCTTTTCTACTTTAACAAATTGGTATCAGAGCTTGGTTGAAAAATGTCAAACAACCTTGTCTCCCTTGTTCCTCGATTCAATGGTGAAAAGTTTGATTATTGGAGCAATCTAATGAGGCTCTGTCTTGAATCTCAAGACTTGTGGACAGTTGTTGAAGAAAGTGTTGGTGCGCCGGAAGATGAAACGCAACTCACAGTTGCCCAAAGAGATCTTCTGAAAAGCAAAAAACAGAAAGATCGGAAGGCTCTCTTCCAAATCTACCAGACACTTGAAATTCAAGTTTATGAGAGAATTTCAAAAGTTGCAAATGCTCAGGAGGCTTGGAAAATATTGAATACAACGTATTCTGGCCAAGTTCAAGTAAAAAGGGTTCGCCTGCAGTCACTACGAGCTGAATTCGAAAAGCTCGAAATGAAGGATAGTGAGAAAATCTCAGAGTATTTTACTCGTCTCACTTCCATCATAAATCAGATGGCTTCAAACGGAGAAGTCGTGGAGACTCAAAGAGCCGTTGAAAAAATTCTACGGAGCCTACCAATCAAGTTCGATCATATTGTGGTTGCAATTGAGGAATCAAATGATATTGCTTCACTTTCTCTTGAAGGCTTGCAAGGAAGGCTGGAAGCTCATGAGGCTAGGATCTTGATGAGAAGTAAATAAACAAATTCTTCTCAAGATCAAGCCTTAAAATCTCAATTCACATCCATAAAAGTTCAAGGCCCATCCCATGGCAAAAGTAACAGCAGTAATAGTGGAAAATTTGAAGAATCAAAGGAGGAGAAACGATCATTCCAAAGTAACAAGGCGCGAGGCAAATACAAAGGCAAAAAACCATATTTTGAATGCAATTTCTGTCACAAGCCGGGTCATAAAGCAAATGATTGTTGGGAGAAACATCCTGAAAAGAAGCCAGTTGCTGGTTTTATGCATAATGAAGCAGAAAAATCTGAATCTTTGTTGATCGCTTCGGATGGAAATGTTGAAAACGTATGGTACTTGGATAGTGGTGCAAGTAGGCATATGACTGGAAATAAAAATCTATTTTCAAGTCTTGTGGAAGCTGATGATGGTCAGGTTACTATTGGAGATGCAAAATCATACAAAATTCAAGGTGTTGGCGAAATTTCTTTCAAAACCAAGGCTGGAAAAGTTGAAAAAATGTCGGAGGTTCTTTATGTACCAGGCATACGTAGCAATCTTCTTAGCGTCGGTCACTTGCTGAAGAAAGGATTTGATTTTCGATTCGTTGGAGATCAATGTAGCATGAAGAAGAACGACCAACAAGTGGCAAATATTGTGATGGGATCCAACAAATTATTTCCGATCAAACTTGACATCGTAAGCAGTACGTGCATGATTGCTACTTCTAATGATGAAGTTTCCAAGTTATGGCATTAGAGGTTTGGCCATTTAAACTTACGGAGTTTGAAGGAAATGTCTACCAAAGAAATAGTCCGAGGGCTGCCTAAACTTGAAGTGATAAACGAAGCATGTGAGGAATGCCAATTGGGAAAACAACATCGTGAATCTTTCCCATCCAAATCGAAGTGGATTTCTCAATCACCTCTGGAGCTTGTTCACACCGACCTCTGTGGACCAATGCAAGTGCCATCGCTTGGAGGCAGCAGATATTTCTTGTTATTTGTTGACGACTACACAAGAAAAGTTTCGGTTTATTGTGTCAAAGAAAAATCAGATGCCTTCTCTTGCTTCAAAGAGTTCAAATTTCAAGTTGAAAAACATTCCGGTCATCAAATAAAAAATATAAGGAGTGACCGTGGAGGAGAATACATGTCCTCTCAGTTTGAAGAATTCTGCCAAAATCATGGAATCCGCCATGAGTTAACTGCTAGGTACTCACCTCAACAAAACGGAGTCGCAGAGCGCAAAAATCGAACAATAATGAATATGGTCAGATGCATGTTGAAGAATAAGAACTTGCCTGCATGTTTTTGGGCTGAAGCGGTCTCTTGTGCCGTTTACTTAATCAACCGATCACCAACGAAGAGCTTAAAGGATTCCACTCCAAATGAAGTCTGGTATGGCAAGAAACCAAATGTTGCTCATTTAAAAACTTTTGGTTGTCTTGCATACTCTCATATTCCTGATGCTTTAAGATCGAAGCTCGACGACAAATCTGAAAAAGGCATTTTCATTGGTTATAGTCAAAGGACTAAAGCTTACAAGCTTTACAATCCGAAGACGAAGAAGATGATTATCAGCAGAGATGTTCGCTTTGATGAAAATGGTTGTTATAATTTTTCAGATTTTGCAGAATTACCTGGATGGCAAACTCTAAATCTTGAAGAGAAAACTTCTTTGGAACAAGGTGTTGATGCTGATGTTGGTATTGAAGAACAACAGCCTAAAAATAATGGGGTTGAGCAGGAGCAAAATTCACCACCAACGGCGGAAAGAAGGACGCGATCCTTGAAAGAAATCTATGATACAACCGAAGAAGTTGACACTATGGATCATGTATATTTTGCATTTTTTGCGGGAGAAGATCCAATCACTTACGAAGAAGCATCAAAGGAAGAAAAATGGGTGAATGCAATGAAGGATGAAATCAAGTCTATTGAGAAAAATGGTACGTGGGAGCTTACCACATTGCCTTCACACAAATCAGCCATTGGTGTAAAATGGGTGTTCAAAACCAAAACAAATCTTGATGGCTCCATCAACAAGTACAAAGCACGTTTGGTTGCGAAGGGGTATAAGCAAAAAGAAGGGGAAGATTTCAATGAGGTATTCGCTCCTGTCTCTCGACTTGATACAATTCGATTATTGATTTCTCTTGCTGCCCAAAATGGCTGGAAGTTGCTGCATATGGATGTGAAATCAGCTTTCTTGAATGGTTTTCTTCAAGATGAAATTTATCTTCAACAACCTCCTGGTTTTGTGAAGAGGGGCGAAGAGGAAAAGGTGTATAAGCTGCGGAAAGCTTTATACGGGCTGAAGCAATCCCCCCGTGCATGGTATGATCGTATCAACAATTTCTTCTTAAAGAATGGCTTTGAAAGGTGTCCTTTTGAACACACTCTTTACATGAAGAAGCATTCCAAAGGAGGTTTCATGATCGTGAGTTTATACGTGGATGATCTGATTTTTACTGGAGATAATATGAAGATGTTATCTGAATTCAAAAATTCAATGATGAAGGAGTTCGAGATGACGGATTTGGGAGAATTACATCATTTTCTAGGGATAGGTGTTCAGCAATCAAAATGTGGGATTTTTATCTCGCAAGAAAAATATGCTGCTCAAGTATTGGAGAAGTTCAATATGATGAATGCAAATCCAGTTTCAACTCCTTGTGTTGCAGGTTCGAAATTGTGCAAAAATGGTGAAGGAAAGTTTGTGAATCCAACTATTTTTCGAAGTCTAGTTGGAAATTTGATGTATCTCACTGCTACAAGACCCGACATCATGTACGCAGTAAGCTTGATTAGCAGATTCATGGAGAAGCCTTTCTCAAACCATTGGGAAGCTGCAAAAAGAATTTTACGATACGTTAAAGGAACTATTGACTATGGCATTTTCTATGAAGCTCATGTGCCTATGAAGCTTTTTGGATATACGGACAGTGATCTAGGTGGAAGTATTGATGATTCAAGGAGTACTTCAGGTTATGCATTTAACCTTGGAAGTGGAATTATTTCTTGATGTTCAAAAAAACAACCAGTTGTGGCACTTTCTACCACTGAAGCGGAGTACATCGCAGCATTTCTAGCAGGATGTCAAACTTTGTGGCTAAGAGGAATTCTTGAAAATCTAAGCTTCAAGCAAAAAGATCCTACGATCATTTATTGCGACAATAGTTCTACTATCTCTGTCTCAAAGGATCCTATTTTGCATGGAAGAACAAAACATATTCGTCTACGTTTCCATTTCCTACGAGAACTCGTTCGTGAAGAAGAAGTGAGTCTTGAGTATTGTCGAAGTGAAGAACAAATTGCTGATATCTTCACAAAGCCGCTTGGAGGGACTACTTTCTCAAGAATTGTTGCTGCATTAGGTGTTCGAAGGAATTTTGGTTTAGGGGAGGCATTGTTGGTGTAAACCAAAATTAAGAGTCGTGTCTGCTGATGTGAAAAGTCATGTCTATTCGAATGAAGAGTCATGTCTATTCGAATGAAGAGTCATGTCTATTCGAATGAAAAGTCATATCTATTCAGTGAAGAGTCGTGTCCGTTCACTGAAAAGTCGTGTCTATTGAAATGAAGAGTCGTGTCTATTAAGTAAAAGTCATGTCTATTGAAGTGAAAGGGTGTCTGTTCAAAAAGGTTATGTCCGTTTGTAAGGGTTGTAAACCACTATATATATATGGTCATTTTGTTGTGTTGAATGCAAGTTGTAGACAAGACAAAAAGCAAGTTATAAAAAAAAATTTGTCTATTCTCCTCTAAAATTATAATTCTCTCTCCTTTTCTACTTTAACACATGTACACTTCGTACGCGAAATGACGCAAAGACGGTTTGAGAAGGATGAAATATTCAACTTCGGTTTTGCACTATCGTTTGCCAAGGCAGTGGCTGGTAATTTAACAGTGGGACTAACTTGAAATTTTGAAAAACATTTGAATTATGGGTTCAACCAACAAAAACGATAGTAAGAGCGACTATTTATTATGTACGAGTACATATAATGTAAGCCCTTTTCTTTTCTAAACATTTTTTTTTTCATTTCTTCTTAAATATTTAATCAAGTAATCTGATTTAACAATTTAAAATGAAAGTAATTTGATTCACAACTTACAAGGATATAATCCCGAATAGAGATGATTCAACAAAATTATGATATAAATCAATAGAATATAGGAATAGCGAAAAATTCAAAGTAAATAGAAGAAAGCGTGTGTATGTAATCACGAACATATCACCTATGTATATGGGAAAGATTTTACTCGATCTCTCTGTGCTACACTCTTTTTACATCATAATATTTTTGGAGATATATAATTCAAAATCATATGAAAACGTACATATGTGCGTACATAACTCAAATTCATCTTCATAGAATATTGGTTTATTTGGATGATATTAAGGTTGTATTATTGCATATGAAAACTGCACATATATGCTTACATGACTCAAATTCATTTTAAGTGGAATATGTTTGTAATACACAATGCTGATTGCTAAATGACGATTACTTTAAATACTCATTCCTGAATAGTTAAAATGTTGTTTGTTTACATTTTTATTATAAAGTTATTTTATTAATATAAATTATTATTTCGACAATATTATCCCCATAATGTCAATATTTATTGTCATGTTATTCAACCCTCGAACAAATCACGCTTGATCATTTTATCTTATATAATTAACCATAATGCCAAACATCAACTTATACATTTTCTCCATATACCACTTGACTCACAATAAAGAGAATTAAACATTATAATAGTTTAAATTTATATCATAAAAACATTGTTTTTAGAGAAATATTATCATATTCAGCTTGTCTGAATAAGCAAATACCGAAATCATCTCATAATTTTACTCGGTTTGTCTAAGTTGTTTTTTTTTCCACATTTGCCTAGCACGTTTTACTTTATTTTCCGTTTAACTCAAAAAATATCACATGTTTTTCTTCCCCGCTTGCTGAAATATTGGTATTTAGTTCAACGTGCCTTTAATACACACTATATTTCTATTTAACTTGGACAATATATACTGTAATAAAATTTATACTTGTCTCATTTTGTTTCTATTACAAAGTTGATATGCTGTCTTATTTTAACTTCAAAGTATGCTCAAAAGTATTTCATAAAGGTTATGGAATCATATTTCAGTTTGGGTGCATTTCTTATTGTTTACGCTGATGGCAAACTACAATGAACTAAAGTCTAAATCAAGTGAAAAAAGTTTACCATAGATTAGAAAAAATCTCAAAACAAAATGAAAATTAAAACCAAGCTTGAAGTATTCAAATTGTTGAATAATATCAAATAAAATTGAAAACAATAAATAAGTATAATGATCAATCCATTGCTGGCATTCTTAAGACTCTTTATACCTTTTATCTTGCTACTGGGTTAAAAATCAATCGCTCAAAATCCCATATACTTATCTCTGGAACTGGTTCGACTGCCATGGCTAGGATTGTTGCTCTATCTGGTCTTTAGCCGATGGATAATAACATGACATATTTTGGTCTCCCTCTTTGTTCGTCCAGAGTTACCAGGGTTGACTGCATTAACCTTTATGATAAAATCATTTCGAAGTTGAACTCTTAGACTTCCAGATATCTATCTATGGCCGGAAGATTGGTGCTTGTTAAGTCTGTTTTCTTTTCTATGACTGTATATTAGGCTCGAACTTTCATTCTGCCCTCTAAATTGCTCACTATGATCAGAGCTGCTATGCTCAAATTTTTTTGGACGGGATCTATTCAAAATAGGAAGCTGATTCCTCTGTCATTCTCCAGTTTGGAAAAACCTCTAAGCAAGGGTGGTCTTGGTATCATCAATATCGATTTATGGAATAAATCTGCTGTTAGTATCCATGTCGAAGCTTTATTAAGAAAAAGGAACAGCCTTTGGGTTCAATGGGTTTTGAATTACCGTATTAAGTCTGGGGATTTATGGTCAATGAATGTCACTCAAGGCACGAGTTGGATATGGCGCAAAATTCTGAGTATGAGAAGTACCTTCCTTCCTTTTGTTAAATACTCTTTGTCCCCTGGCTACTCGGTGAGTTTTTGGAAGGATCCTTAGGTTGGGGATGGCTTGGTGTTGGAAACTATGTTGACTTCCCAAGAAAGGCTGCAATCATTGATAGGTTAATGCTCGTGATGTGGACTTCATTGTCAATGGGAAACTGTGTACTCCTACTTCTAGCAATCAGGTTGTTAACACGTTATGGAGGAGTTTGTGTGATTATGTTGTGCCTATGAACCACGAGACTGGTGTTTGTTGGAAGGGTAGGCCTCACAAGATTAGTAGGGTGTATGATCTCCTCCTGCACGCTGATTCTTTATCAACATTTCCTTAGGCTAAGGTTTGTTGGTCTTTCCATTCCCCTGCTAAGAATAACTTGATGTTCTGAAGAATATTGCACAAAGCTATACTGACTAGGGATAAATTGCTGTCTACTGGTTTGGTTACTGAGTATCTTTGTCTCTTCTGCAACTTGTGCCCTGAATCTGATGACCATCTTTTCTTTGATTGTGAATACTTATCCAATATGATTACTACCCTGATGTATAAAGTTGCCATTTCGAGCCTTTTTGGCAATGCAACTACTGATAGGAATGAGTTGTTAATGGCGACGAGGTGGAGACCAAATGTCACGGACATAATCTTCTTTGTCCTTAAAATATAATTAGGATCTGTCTGGTTTGAAAGGAACTCCCGACGCTTCAGAAGAGAGGCCTCTACTGTGCAACATCTTTGGGTTAAAGTAATGGCGAATATAGCTTTTGGTATCAGATTCTCTCGGCACGTAATCTGTAACGACTAAGAATTTCTGTCATTTGAAATTAGTATATTCAATTGATTTTAAATATTAACAAATAAAATTTGTAAGCTGAATAAATTTTTTTCTTTCGAATATCTAGATTTAATTGGATAATTAAATCGATAATTAATATTTGAAATTACAGAAATAGTTGAAAATTGGGTTTAATGTGATTAAACTTGATTTGTAAAGTTGTGTTAAATCATATTGGAGTTAGAATGATGTTATAGAACTTTTAAAATTGAATTAAAAGTAAATTTGTGGAAATTGAATATTTTAATATTTAATTGACCAGCAAAAATACTCATTTTTCAAACAGTCTCGGATTTCAATGAAACCAGTTTCACTGAATCCGTAATATTAAATTATTATAAGATTTCAAATTTCGTATCAATCGGATTTACGGTTTGTCCGGGGCAAGCTAAAATGCGTAGAAATCATTTAAGTGAATTTTGAATTTAAATAGTCAATTCGGAAACCTATCTTCCAAATACGATTGAATTGGATCCCGATATATATTCCATTGTGTCCGGAATGCGGGTTAAACCCTAGAAACGTCATTTAGCATGCTTTGATTGGAGTTCGAAATTTTTTCGGATGAATAGTATTTTGGAATTTTCTATAAAAGGACGTTGTTATTCACTTTTTTCGCAAAAAACCGTAATTGCTTAACCCTAGCCCCCGGCTTCATTTCAATGGCCGAAATGCATCTTCGTTCTCCCTCAATTATCTTCCAATCCGTAAACTTTTACAAGAAATCTCCAAGTACAAAATTATATAGCACGTTGAGAACTTTCAAACCAACGGTCAAGATCAAAAAAATATGCTACGGATCATTGGCAAGTCGCGTGCAAAGGCACACCGTTCGTGCTCGATTTTCAGGGCTTAGGGGCAGCCGAGTTCAACTAGATTCAAGCCGTGGTTAGCATACGTGTACGCGGAGGCAGGGGAGTTTTCTGATCGTCATTAGGTGGCTCGTAGGGTTCGCGTTTATTCAAGAGAAGTGGCGGCTTGTGGGTTAGTTTTTCTTCCTGGAACCGTGAATGATGGAGAAGAAAACACGGGTGGCGGACATTTCATCAAGCTAGATCGAGCGGCAGAGAGGATGTAGGGTTTTAAAATTAAATAGGAATTGTAAATTTATATAATATAAAGTCGTACATTGGTTAAAAGGCTATAACTTTTTGATACAAGGTCCGTTTCGCACGAAACGAGTTGCGTCTGGTTCGTACGGGCGAATACTACGCAATGAAGATGGATTGGGATTGATTGAAGCTAGTTTGAATTTTGGGTAAAATTAAACGTGCGTTTAACTTTATTCGGAATAAAACGCTGAAACCGCTATTGGAAGCAAGGTGAGAACTTCTCGGTCAATCGAATTTGTTTCGATTTAAATTTTAAATAGTTAAATTTTAAATTGCTTGATTGTGTTTGCTATTTTTTGTATTGAAGTAGACCC
Source organism: Allium cepa (assembly GCA_030765085.1). Classification (NCBI taxonomy): domain Eukaryota; kingdom Viridiplantae; phylum Streptophyta; class Magnoliopsida; order Asparagales; family Amaryllidaceae; genus Allium; species Allium cepa. The sequence continues at coordinate 341,230,001 of CM060937.1, forward strand.
TATATGCCGCATATTAAGCGGAGATTATTTTATTAAACACATATACTACGATATTCCACTTTGAAGTGGAATTGGTATTATATATGTACTTGGAGTTGATTTCCCGTATTATATAGCGGATGAGACCCTATTGCGCCGCATAATAGCGGATGATATTTTATATAAACGCATGTACCGTGATATCCCGTCATGAAACGGGATTGGTATTGTGCTAACATCTGTAGATGCAGGGAAGCAGGTTGGAGGGATCCAACTGGATTCCTCAAATAATTGAATTTGTTTCAATGTTGTGTGTTGATTATTTATAATCTCTGTGTGATTATCTTTGTGATTGAAATCGTTGAAGGCTAAAATTTGGCTGAATATAATTTTGGTATCGTTGGATACTGAAAATAAATAAAAATTTGATTTTTGAAATTTCAGGTTGAAAGTTTATATTAAAATTTATTTTTGAGAATTGGATAAATTTAAAAGAAGGAATTCTAAAATAATAAAGTTTTATTTTTAATCTTATTGAATAAAATTTCAAAATATGGGAAAAGCTTTAATAAATGAATTTCGGGTAATATTATTCAAAGGTTGAAGAATTTATTCAAAATACAGATTTTAAAGAGTTTGAAAAATAAAAGAATTGGTTTTCTTTAAAAGGAATTTATTTTTAAAAGGAAATAAAATTTGAAACCCATTTGGGAATTGATTTTTGGTGATTGAATTTAAATCTTTTGAAAATTCGTTTGGAAATTTATTTGGTGTTTTGAAAAGAATTTGGAATCAATTTGAAAATTTGAATTGTTGTTGAAAGTGAATATTTGAAATCGATTTGAAAATCGTATACCAGTGGATATTTGGAAATTTAAATTCACCATGGAATTTATAAAGGAAAGGGAAATTTATTTAAAAATAAACATTGATTTATTTTTGAAGTGTGGAAATAAATTTACGGATTTGGAACGTAAATTTAAAGTAAATCGCTAAGGATTTATTTAATTGGTTTAAATGAACCATTTTGAAATGAAAGTGTATTCTCCCTGGAAAGCCGAATAAAATTTCTGAATAGCTTTGAAATATATATATATATATATATATATATATATATAATTCTAGAATTGGTTTTAAAAAGGATGCTTTGGAGAAATTAACTTCTTAAATTGTTTTAAATCCTTTAAGTAAAGATTTATTAAGTTGATATAGAAATGATTATTTCTAAGATTTAATCAATAATTGCTTTAGAAAATAGTTATTTAAATAGTTATACTCAATCTACTAATTTTATTTTGAAAATTAGTTTGGACTTAAGTTATATGTAATATTGGTATAATATTTTTTTTAACTAATATTTTAAGTAAAGTGTTTAAAGAAAAATAGTTTTATTTCAAAGTGTTTTCTCGATATATTTTGGATAAGTGTTACAAATTATTTTAAAGTATTTGAACTCAGCAGATATCCAGTGAAAATGAATAAATATTCGGAAGTGTTTCCGCGTAAGGAAAATGATTTGAAATTTGTTTTCAAAAGTTGTAAAGATGAAAAATGATTTGAAATTTTGTTTTCAAATGGTTGAAGTGTGGAAAAATATATCTTGTAAAGATTTTTTTTTTTGAAAAATAAATAATTTGGAATCTGGTGATGTTGTGCATATCTATTGATAATTAAAAAACCGACTATCAATATTTACCTTTTAATGGGCATTTGTTGTGATTTGCTTGAATTTGAATGTTACACTTATTTTAAAATAAGCACCCGTTATTCGGTTTAGCCGGGAGAGGACCTTTGGGTCATAAATCCCATTTCGAACAGTGATACGTCGTAATGGATAGCATTTGAAGACCGTTGTTGAAGATCGGATATTTTCGAAAACGGAAGGATTACCGTCGAATGTCTCTGCATCGGCTAATCTCCGATATAAAGATTTTATCACCCTTTGTGATGGGAAGTCCGGACGTTATTAGTGAATATCCGGATTGCAAGGGCTTCTTTGGAAGTGCCTTCGGTTCCGTTTGATCCCGGAACGGGCTTGTATGGATGTGTGTCTGACGTTACAATTTGAGATGTAAAGCTGGTTTCTATCAAATACATTTCTTTTGGTGGCGGAGAATTTATTCTTTTAGCTTAACACCCTTTTCTGAGACGTACGAGCTCAAAGGTTATGTAGTTGATGGTTACTAGTGATACATTCCCAATTTGGTAATGTGGCATACGAAGTGCTGCTGATTATTTGTTGATCAAAGCATGAGTTTTGTGAAAAGCGTAGCTTTGTGGACGTGACTTCGTCGGACCTCACACCCCGGAATGGTCAAAACATGAAGAATGCGGCAAGGTTATAGGGGGTAGCGCCCCCTTAGGGTATGTTCATTTCCTTCTGGATAGAGGTGGTATCATGGTATGGAGCCCAGATACTTAACCTATGTTGTTGCTGCAAATTTATTACTTTGTGGTTGTTGGTATTGAGGATCATCGGATAAAGGTTGTTTACAACCGGGGGATGACATACCCGTGTCAGTAGTTACCTATTTTTACAGTGGTAACCCGGCCTTGTGTTGGCAGAGATCCGGTTAGGTTCTCGGGGCGTCCCGCCAGAGGCGTTCCCATGTGGCAATAGGAAGTTCCTTAGCCTGACCATTTGTTGGAAATCCAAAGAAACAATACGTGACCTGTACGGTTTTAGTTGTGGAACCTGCCATCTACTTATGGTGGCGTCCCACTGTTTAGATGGTAGCTATAGTAGGCATACGATAATGGTCGTATGTTGGCTAAGATTAATATTATACTTTCGAAATGTTTTCTACACTATGCATTAATAATAATAATAATCAAATGATTCTGCGTAGTAAGCATCTTTGACTATCATAAGGAGAAATTTCCTCCAATTCTGCGTTTGCATTGTGTGTGTGGAGGGAGGCCTTATGCTAGTTTCATTTTCCAAAAACATAGCGAAATTATTTTTATTTTCTTTGTAAAAATAACCGTTTTAAGTTCTCACACCAGTCCCATGACTGACCTGGAGTTTATTGTTCCCTTTCTAAACTCTGGGTGCCCATCATTTTCCACATGGGTAGCGTAGAGTCAGGTTATCAAGTCATTCTGGAGTTGCTGTAGAGATGTGGAGGCAAGCTGGATGGCGTGGCCTATCAATTAGTATATAGTATTTCTTTCCCGCTGTTTGTTGTTGTAAACTCTGATAATGTAATGTAATGTGATGTAATGTAATAACTGATATAGTTCTTTGTTTTAAAGATATTCATTTAACTATTATATGTTGTTCCGCTGCGATATGTGAGATGCTGTTATTGTTTCTATTTTCTTCTTCTACCTCTTCTTCTTAAACCCTAACGGTTCGGTTTTCCGGCGTTCGATTGTTCGGCAGTTGATATAGTGGACGTATTAATGTCGACTTTCAGAAGTCGAAAAATTCGAAACGTTATAAGTGGTATCAATGCATTTGGTTAAGCGACAACCCTGGCTCTGTTGGGAATTACTCATTAGAGATAGAGTTGGTAGTACTCTAGAATGAGTGTGAGTGTAATCATAGATTGTTTTAAATTGGGTAAATGAAATAATTTTACCTTGATTTTATGTTATATAGAAAGAAATAATTTTTCAAAAATTATTAAAGTGTATATAAATTGATTGTTTGGTTGTTGAAAATGTAAGAATATATATAAGTTAATAAAAGATGTTTGAATAATCTAAATAAATAAAAAACAACATTTGTAAAAGAATAATTGTATAAGCAAATGAATTATTAAGTATGGAATTATAATTAATGTGATTTACAATTGTGAAATAATCTTATATATATATATATATATAAGAAGTGAAACTATATGAATATATTTATAAATATGAGCTGTAAATAAAAATGAATTTGGACTATGAATTTGAAAGTTTTGAATCCCGTCTATTTTGAAAGTTGTTTTTCAAAGTTAAAGATGTTATGAAGTATGATAAATCAATTTGGAATAATCTTATGTAAGTGAAGTGGAATAGTAAAATTCTATAAGGAAAAGACTTATAAATGTGAGTTATAAGTAAAAGGAATTTTTTTTGAAAGAATTTAAAGCACTGAATTCACTACTATTACTGGAAAATAATAAGGGTGATGACTGCAGCATCATCAGTATCATTATCAAGTTTCTGTGTGATGGATTTGCTACCATAGTAAATTGGAAATTGAAGTTTGGTGGTGATAAGAAAATTTGAAATAAAAAATCCAAGTTGTAATTGTTGAATGCAAGTGAAACCAAATGATAAAATGGTTAAACAATTTTGTTAAGCAAAACGAGATATGAATTTGAATAAGTGATGAAATTTGACTTTGGTAAAAGTTAAATAAAGTTAAATAGAATTTACTTTAGAATTGGAATCTGAATTGGATTTATAAGGGGAAATTTAAGTTAAGTTAAACAAATGATGTTTGAAATGGAATATAACTTAAGTGATGTTGAATGAAGTTGATTTTGGTATCGAAGTATAATAATAAAGTGAATCAAATGGACGTGGACTTGAGTTATATAAATGAAATTCAACCTTATTTGTTAAATGAATTAGCAATCGAATTAATAGATGGATCGAATATTAATCAATCAAATGTAAAAGAATTAATATAGAATAATGAATGTAAGTGTTAATTCATTAGAAGCTAACGAACTTGAAAAAAATTGAATAATTGAAAAAAAAAGTCAATTAGATATTAAACCAATTGGAAATTAAAAGTGTTAAACCAAATTGAAGTTAGACAAAGTGAATATGAATTGTTGAATGTAAATTTAATAAATTTGGTAGTATTGAATATACATTGATTGTTAGATTGTTGTTAGTTGATTGTATAGAAATTCATATGAAGTTGAATTAATAAATGGAAAGCTATGTAATTGAATTTGAATTGAAAGTGAACTAATGTGAATTGGTTGTAAGCAATTAAAATTTGTATCGAAACCTTATAAATCGCTTATGGGAATTATTTTGATTGCATTGCTTATGAAAACTATGTGTTTTCTATTGAAAATTAGTGAAATGTAAATGAATTTCCTATATATGTCACTTACACGTTTAAATTGAGTAAGTATAGGTACCGGGGCTGTAGTTGGCAGGATTTGGTCATGCTAAAATGCTAATAAATAACTATTTTTCTTTAAAATGCTAAAAAGGTACGCCTACGCAATAAAAATAGAATCTGAAATCGAGTTGGAACGGTTTGTTTTTGAAAAAAAAAGTTAATGGATTTCAAGACTTTTTCTGGCTTGGCAATTTCGAGGACGAAATTCTTTTAAGGGGGAAGTTTGTAACGACCCAGAATTTCTGTCATTTGAAATTCATATATTTAATTGATTTTAAATATTAACAAGTAAAATTTGTAAGCTGAATAATTTTTTCTTTTGAATATCTAGATTTAATTGGATAATTAAATCGATAATTAATATTTGAAATTACAGAAATAATTGGAAATTGGGTTTAATGTGATCAAACTTGATTTGTAAAGTTGTATTAAATCATATTATAGTTAGAATGAAGTTATAGAACTTTTAAAATTGAATTAAAAGTAAATTTGTGGAAATTGAATATTTTAATATTTAACCGACGAGTAAAAATAGTCATTTATCAAAATGTCTCGGATTTCAATGAAACTAGTTTCATTGAATCCGTAATGTTAAATTGTCGTAAGATTTCAAATTTCGTGTCAATCAGATTTACAGTTTGTCCGAGGCAAGCTAAAACGCGTAGAAATCGTTTAAGTGAATTTTGAATTTGAATAGTCGATACGGAAACCTATCTTCCAAATACGATCGAATTGGCTCCCGATATATATTTCGTTGTGTCCAGAATGCGGGTTAAACCCTAGAAACGTCAGTCGGCGCGCTTTGATTTGAGTTCGAAATTTTTTCGGATGAATAGTGTTTTGGAATTTCCTATAAAAGGACGTTATTATTCACTTTTTTCACAAAAAACCCTAATTGCTTAACCTTAGCCGCTGGCTTCATTTCAATGGCTTAAATGCATCTTCATTCTCCCTCAATTATCTTCCATTCCGTAAACTTTTACAAGAAATCTCCAACTACAAAAATATAGAGCACGTTGAGAACTTTCAAACCAACGGTCGAGATCGAAAAATATGCTACGGATCATTGGCAAATCGCGTGCAAAGGCACACCATTCGTGCTCGATTTTCAGGGCTTAGGGGCAGCCGAGTTCAACTAGATTCAGGCCGTGGTTAGCATACATGTACACGGAGGCAGGGGAATTTTCTGATCGTCATCAGGTGGCTCGGAGGATTCGCGTTTATTCAAGAGAAGTGGCGGCTTGTGGGTTAGTTTTTCTTCCTGGAACCATGAATGATGGAGAAGAAAACACGGGTGGCTGAGATGTCATCAAGCTAGATCGAGCGGTAGAGAGGATTTAGGGTTTTAAAATTAAATAGGAATTGTAAATTTATATAATATAAATTCGTACATTGTTTAAAAGGCTATAACTTTTTGATACGAGGTCCGTTTCGCACGAAACGAATTGCGTCGGGTTCGTATGGACGAATATTACGTGATGGATCTAGATTGGTATTGATTGGAGCTAGTGTGAATTTTGGGTAAAATTAAACGCGCGTTTAATTTTATTCGGAATAAAATGCTAAAACCGCTATTGGAAGCAAGGTGAGAACTTCTCACTCAATCGAATTTGTTTCGATTTAAATTTAAAATAATTAAATTTAAAATTGCTTGATTGTGTGATTGAATGATGGTTGCTATTTGTTGTATTGAAATAGACCCTATATGCCGCATATTAAGCGGAGGTTATTTTATTAAACACATATACCGCGATATTCCACCTTGAAGTGGAATTGGTATTATATATGTAATTGGAGTTGATTTCCCGCATTATATAGCGGATGAGACCCTATTGCGCCGCATCATAGCGGATGATATTTTATATAAACCCATGTACCGCGATATCCCGTCTTGAAACGGGATTGGTATTGTGCTAACATATATGGATGGAGGGAAGCAGGTTGGAGGGATCCAACTGGATTCCTCAAATAATTTAATTTGTTTCAATGTTGTGTATTGATTATTTATAATCTCTGTGTGATTATCTTTGTGATTAAAATCGTTGAAGGCTAAAATTTAGCCGAATATAATGTTGGTATCGTTGGATACTGGAAATAAATAAAAATTTGATTTTTGAAAATTCGAGTTGAAAGTTTATATTAAAATTTATTTTTGAGAATTGGATAAATTTAAAAGAAGAAATTCTAAAATAATAAATTTTTATTTTTAATCTTATTGAATAAAATTTCAAAGTATGGGAAAAGCTTTAATAAATGGATTTCGGGTAATATTATTCAAAGGTTGAAGAATTTATTCAAAATACGGATTTTAAAGAGTTTGAAAAATAAAAGAATTGGTTTTCTTTAAAAGGAATTTATTTTTAGAAGGAAATAAAATTTGAAACCCATTTAGGAATTGATTTTTGGTGATTGAATTTAAATCTTTTGAAAATCCATTTGGAAATTTATTTGGTGTATTGAAAAGAATTTGGAATCAATTTGAAAAATTGAATTGTTGTTGAAAGTGAATATTTGAAATCGATTTGAAAATCGTATATAAGTGGATATTTGAAAATTTAAATTCACCATGGAATTTATAAAGGAAAGGGAAATTTGTTTAAAAATAAACATTGATTTATTTTTGAAGTGTGGAAATAAATTTACGAATTTGGAACGTAAATTTAAAGTAAATCGGTAAGGATTTATTTAATTGGTTTAAATGTGTTATCCCGCCTTTTGGCAAGGCCGTGACACCAAGAACTTGACTAGAAACCAAGGATGGTTCGTCCTGGAGATTGTTAATGCATAGGTCTGCTATGGATGTCGGTAAATTTTTTCCGAGTCCAGATCGAGCTACAACTGATATGATATGACATGACAAGAAAAGCTAATAAAGCCAACATTCCAAATTTCAAGTCAATCGGAGTTGGTATGCTCAAGATATTGATCGATCACGGTTGAAAAATTCAAACTTGCATCGATCATAACTCAAGATCTATAAGTCCAAATGCCACCAAATTTTCACAGTAGCATACTGGCAACATGAGGAATGTTCACGCCAATTTTCAACTCAATCGGATCAAATCTTGATCGATTCGAAATTGCTTCATATCGATCACGGACCAACATGCATCGATCATATCTCACAATCTACATGTCCAAATGCTATGAAATTTTCACGGTATCTTACTGGCAACATGAGGAATGTTCACGCCGAATTTCAGCTCAATCGGATCAAATCTCGATCAATTCGAAATTGCTTCGTATCGATCACGGACCAACTTGCATCGATCATATCTCACAATCCACCTGTCCAAATGCTATGAAATTTTCACATTATCTTACTGGCAACATGAGGAATGTTCATGTCAAATTTCACCTCAATCGGATCAAATTTTGATCGATTCGAAATTGAGTTCGAATCGATCCCGGAACGGGGACCAATTTCATAAGGCCAGGCATGCGGGCCCCCTCACGTGCCAGAAGTGGTCTCCCGAATTTTCAGCGAAATATTAGCCTCCAGCACTTATAAATAGAGCCCCTGGTCATTCAGAAAAGGGGTCGGAGAATTTTCAGAGTAAAAGAACGTCCGGACTCTGCCAGGTTCACTCCAGAACGCCATTACTGCCATTGGTCTCGAATTTAAGCTTATTATCTGCTGTACTTCGCTATAAAAAATTTGTAATCTTCAAGTATCAAGCAATAAAGTGATAAAACTTCATAGTGGACGTAGGCCATACGCCGAACCACTCTAAAACTCTGTGTTTCTGTGCATCTTCTTATATGTTTATTGGTGTGTTTGTTAGATCTGCTTCATTTTACAAATTTTCTCTTCATTTTATCTCTTCAAACACATCCGAAGAGTGTTGTGCACAATTTTGGTACAAACACTTTGGTTCTTTCACTGAGAAAAACCCAGTTTTTCTCCCGTTCGTTGGATCTACTTTCGATATCGGATTGCATAAATCTAAGGAGAAGATCCAGATCTATTGTTCAGCGGTTCCTTCTATTCTATTCAGATTGCCCCAGATCTAAGAGGAACCATATTCATCATGAAGTCCGTACCCATATTTTCGAATCCAGAAAAAATGTTGTTTTTTGTACCCATATTTTCGAATCCAGAAAATATGCTGTTTTTCGTATCCATATTTTCGTATCCATGAAAATATGATGAATTCCGTACCCATATTTTCGAATCCAGAAAATATGCTGTTCTTTGTACCCATATTTTCGAATCCATGAAAATATGATCATTTTCATATCCATGTTTTCGTATCCAGAAAATGTGATGATTTTCGTATCCATGGTTTCGTATCCAAAAAATTTGGTGATTTTCGTATCCATGCTTTCGTATCCAGTAAATGTGGTGATTTTCGTATCCATGCTTTCATATCCAGTAGATGTGGTGATTTTCGTATCCATGCTTTCGTATCCAGTAAATGTGGTGATTTTCGTATCCATGCTTTCGTATCCAGTAAATGTGGTGATTTTCGTGTCCATGCTTTCGTATCCAGTAAATGTGGTGATTTTCGTATCCATCAGCAGATAGTTTCTCTTCGTATCGATCACCTATTGACTATTTCGTATCCATCGGAGAGCGCTACTTCGTATCCATCCTGGAAGACCTTGTTTGAATCCATCAGGGCTCGTTAGTTCGTGTCCATCAAGTTACTTCGTATCCATCACGGAATCACTGTTTGTATCCATTAAGTTGGAGCAAAAAGTGATCGATACGAAAAGTGATCGATACGAAATTATATCGATACGAAAAATGGTCGATACGAAATTCGATCGATACGAAATGATGGGTACGAAGTGCATCTGATGATCGATCAAGCCAGCTGCATTTCGCATCGGTACGAACTACGCAGTTCGAATCCATCAAATCACCACCTCCAGAAGCCAATATCCATTGATACGAACTGCGAATCATCTGTTCATTTCCAGTGACATCGAGCTCATCGATACGAAATGAAGTCTACTGCAATGGAGTCCAACGAATTTCATAACCATCGATGCGAACGAACATTTCGTATCCATCATTAAAAAAAAAAATCGGGTACGATCCAAATTTCCTAAAAAGAGGCGCAGAGCAGAGCACCCGCATAGTTAATCCAAACCTCAACTTAAATAAAGGAACATTCTGATCGTTCCATGACTGGACGGGAAGTAGGAGATTACAGTAGCAATTTTTGAGTTGCAATCAAGGAATGGGTATTGAAATACTATTCAACTGGTGCTCCCCGAGGCTGGAGAACCTAGCTAATATGCCAAGAACTAGAGTTGATTAATGTATCATGCTTCTAAGGTGGACTGCAACTTCCTCCAATTGATCAGCTTTTAAAACTCCTAAACTGACAATTATGGTGCGATGGCTAGTATAACGACTACCCTGCCTTGTCTACTCTGCCAACTCAAAACATAGCTGTTCACCACTGAGCCATCTTCATATGCCCGCATCATAATCATTCCACGTCCAAATGACTAAAAGCATGACATACAACTCTAAGAGGACTTCCTAACTATCTTATGCGGGCCTCCTTCCTGGTGAAAATTAGAAATGGATGTGATTCAACCGTCCATAAACTAAATCTCATCCTTCGTTGATAGCAGATAAGTGGAAAGTAATCGAGATCCCATCGATCACTTGTTAAGTGAAACCCTGAGCACGGGGACAAGTCACCACACCGAAGCCAAAAAAGGATTGATACACGATAATCTTTAACTAACTCCAAACTCCCGGAGTGCGAATTGGGGTATAAAACTCATAAATGCGGTTTCGAAGAGGGTGGATCCCTTCACCTAACGACTTTGGCCGTATCCTAACCAAGTTAGAGGAGGATGGACTCGTCCATCTAACGACCTCGCTTGTTAACTTAGGGTGGATGTGATCCGACAATCCACGATCCGTCTCTTCATTCGACCAGTTGCCACAAAATTTGTTGAACAGTTCCGCATGCACGTCGCAAGGCCAAAAGATGTCAACACTCTATCTAGCGTCAGTCAAGCTCCTGGAGAGACGCTCAGACACTACTTAGAGAGATTCCATACTGTATGTGCAGAGATCAGCAATCCGAACGATAACTCCATCCTTATGGCGTTGACTAAGGGGATCGACCCCGATTCTGAGTTTGGCAACTGGTTAGCTGGAAAACCACCTGCATCATTGGACCGTTTCCACACCAAGGCGGCTCAATTCCTGAAAAGGGAAGATGCGAAACAGTCTAGGAAGCAAACCGATGCAGGACCAAGTTCGGAGGGAATCCAAAGCAATGTCGCAATCAAACAGTCCGGTGAGAGCTCCGGAAAAGTTCAGTTGAACGTTAAAAACAAACAAGCTCGGCGGAGAGAAAGCGTGGATCAAATTAAAAAACGAGATCAAAATCGTGGCCCGCAGCGCAAGAATCCCATATTTGACAGTTACACCCCTCTGAATACTTCACTGGAGAACTTTTATTTACAAACCTGTAATACAATTCAGTACCCAAAACCTGCACTGAAATCGTCATCAGAGAGGCAAATCCAGACGGAAAATTTTTGCAGGTTCCATGAAAGCTACGAGCATAATACGAACGAGTGTCGTCACTTACAAGATCTCGTTGAAAAATTGATCTGAGAAAGGAAGCTGGAACAGTTTGTGCGGGCACCGCAACCTAGGGAAGCGGGCCCATCAAATCAAAACAATGATCCCGATCGACCGAGACAGGAGGATTCCACTTGTCACCGCGGAAATTTGGTGATAAACGCCGTCAGTGGCGGACCCGCTTTGTCAGGAGCCTGGAACGACGAGGATCTTCGTCACTGTTACACATGGCAGGCTCTATTCAATCTATGAATACTTTGCAATTTCCTTTACATTCTGAAATTTGAATTTGTAATAAGGCAGCGACTTTGCCATGTTTTTCCGTTCCAGCAATAAATTACTATCTCTTCAAGCTAGAGCTATGATTCACCGAATGCAACATTCAACAATCACAATACACGAAGAGCTAAGTTCCATTGAACAATGGAATTTATTCAAATAGCGAGTGACTGTGATACGACCGGCCACTCACTAAGTGAAACCTCAGCTCGGGGGCAAGCCATCACATCAAAGGCTGAACTGGACCGAAACACGACGGTCCTACAACTAACTCCAAATTCCCAGAGTGCGAATTGGAGTATAAACATCACATAAATCGTTCCCAGAGTGCGAACGGACTCCAAATTCCCAGAGTGCGAATTGGAGTATAAACATCACATAAATCGTTCCCAGAGTGCGACGGACTCCAAATTCCCAAAGTGCGAATTGGAGTATAAACATCAAATAAATCGTTCCCCGAGTGCGAACGGACTCCAAATTCCCAGAGTGCGAATTGGAGTATAAACATCAAATCCATCGTTCCCAGAGTGTGAACGGACTCCAAGTTCCCAGAGTGTGAACTGGAGTATAAACATCAATCTATCGTTCCCAGAGTGTGAACGGACTGCTAAAAAGCCCAAATAGATGTGACTGACCATCTATCGGCTAACTCCAGATTCCAAGAGCGCGAGTCGGAGTACAAGCATCAATTCCAGGTTCCCGGAGTGCGAACCAAAATGCAAATGCTAACTCCAGATTCCCAGAGCGCGAGTCGGAGTACAAACATCAATTCCAGGTTCTCGGAGTGCGAACCAAAATACAAATACCGACTCCAGATTCCCAGAGCGCGAATCGGAGTATAAACATCAATTCCAGGTTCTCGGAGTGCGAACCGAAACGTCAATGCTAGCTCCAAGTTCCTAGAGCGTGAATTGGAGGATAAACATCAATTCTAGATTCCCGGAGTGCGAACCCAAAACATACATGCTAACTCCAAATTCCCAAAGCGTGAAGTGGAGTATAAGCATCAATTCCAGGTTCCCGGAGCGTGAACCAAAATATACATGCCAACTCCAGATTCCCAGAGTGCGAACTGGAGTATAAACATCAACTAACTCCAAATTCCCAAAGTGCGAACTGGAGCATAAACATCAACTAACTCTAGTCCTAAGAGCGCAGACTGGAGTATAAATACCAAACGGGTTTGACTGACAACCCATCAACCAACTCCAGTCCTCAAAGCTAGAATTGGAATATAAATATCAGCAGGGATGCGATTCGACTGTCCATCTATCAACTCTGATCCCACAGCACGTCCTGTAGACAAAAAGTGGATGTGATTCAACCATCCGCTTTCCTATCTTCCCCTGACATGGGGTCATACTTATCTTTAAAAATCGAATGCTCCGACCATCTAGCATAAAGCGGGAACGACACGACCATTCACACATCAACACTTATCCCCGGCATGGGACCTATAACATAATCTTATAGGGTTACACTCCAACCGAACAAGACAGAATTTCTTCCATGATTCGACAGGGAGATGCAGATTAGAAAAACAGACCTAGCTAAACGTCTTATTCTAAATGGATGTGATTACCCATCCTATCGCAAATGAACGTGACATGACCATTCATCCGCTAACTTTAGCCAATGATCTGGCGGGTTGTGCATGCAACGTGGCCGGATATGACCCAATCATCCGCCAATTAGCTCCTTTCTCCAATTCAGAAGGAGGAACATCAAATTAAAGTTGTCGCAATGTGACCGACTACACTTCGACTTTCGCCATTGACTAGTGCCAGAGGAGTTAATCGAGGAAAATGTGGTTCGACCATTTTCTGCTAAAATTCTTAGTCCCCAGAGTGTGGACAGGGATGTAAATATCAAATAGGTGTGACTAATGGCCCTTCAACTAACTCTCATCTCCGAAGTACGACTACAAGCATGGACAAATGAATAGAGGTGGTATCATGGTATGGAGCCCAGATGCTTAACCTATGTTGTTGCTGCAAATTTATTACTTTGTGGTTGTTGGTATTGAGGATCCTCGGATAAAGGTTGTTTACAACCGGGGGATGACATACTCGTGTCAGTAGTTACCTATTTTTGCAGAGGTAACCCGACCTTGTGTTGGGAGAGATCCGGTTAGGTTCTCGGGGCATCCCGCCAGAGGCGTTCCCGTGTGGCAAAAGGAAGTTCTTTAGCCTGACCATTTGTTGAAAATCCAAAGAAACAATACGCGCCCTATACGGTTTTAGTTGTAGAACCTGTCATCTACTTATGGTGGCGCCCCACTGTTTAGATGGTAGCTATAGTAGGCATACGATAATGGTCATATGTTGGCTAAGATCAATATTATACTTTCGAAATGTTTTCTACACTGTGCACTAATAATAATAATAATCAAATGATTCTGCGTAGTAAGCATCTTTGACTATCATAAGGAGAAATCTCCTCCAATTCTGCGTTTGCATTGTGTGTGTGGCGGGAGGCCTTATGGTAGTTTCATTTTCAAAAAGCATAGTGAAATTCTTTTTATTTTCTTTATAAAAATAACTGTTTTAAGTTCTCACACCAGTCCCATGACTGACCTGGAGTTTATTGTTCCCTTTCTAAACTTTGGGTGCCCATCATTTGCCACACGGGTAGCCTAGAGTCAGGTTATCAGGTCATTCTGGAGTTGCTGTAGAGATCTGGAGGCAAGGTGGATGGCGTGGCGTATCAATTAGTATATAATATTTCTTTTCCGTTGTTTGTTGTTGTAAACTCTGATAATGTAATGTTATGTGATGTAAAGTAATAACTGATATAGTTCTTTGTTTTAAAGATACTCATTTATCTATTATATCTTGTTCCGCTGCGATATGTGAGATTCTATTATTGTTTATATTTTCTTCTTCTACCTCTTCTTCTTAAACCCTAACGGTTCGGTTTTCCGGCGTTCGATTGTTCGGCAGTTGATACAGTGGACGTATTAATGTCGACTTTCGAAAGTCGAAAAATTCGGGAAGTTATAAATGGTATTAAAGCATTTGGTTAAGAGACAACCCTGGCTCTGTTGGGAATTACTCATTAGAGATAGAGTCAGTAGTACTCTAGAATGAGTGTGAGTGTAATCATAGATACGAGCACGTATTTGTTAGTGAATATAAATTGTTTTATATTGTGTTGACTTATCGGTTGATTGTTTATAGATTCTGGTTGGTGCAGTCTAGCTAACTGTATCGATAGGGGTTTCTAAGGTCTTAAAGGAGATAAACCGACATGGTATCACTTTAAATTGGGTAAATGAAATAACTTTACCTTGATTTTATTTTATATATAAAGAAATAATTTTTCAGAAATTATTAAAGTGTATATAAATTGATTGTTTGGTTGTTGAAAATGTAAGAATATATATAAGTTAATAAAATATGTTTGAATAATCTAAATAAATAAAAAAACAACAATTGTAAAAGAATAATTGTATAAGCAAATGAATTATTAAGTACGGAATTATAATTAATGTGATTTACAATTGTGAAATAATCTTATGTATATATATAAGAAGTGAAACTATATGTATATATTTAAAAATATGAGTTGTAAATAACAATGAATTCGGACTATGAATTTGAAAGTTTTGAATCCCGTATATTTTGAAAGTTGTTTTTCAAAGTTAAAGATGTTATTAAGTAAGATAAATCAATTTGGAATAATCTTATGTAAGTGAAGTGGAATAGTGAAATTCTATAAGGAAAAGACTTATAAATGTGAGTTATAAGTAAAAGGAAATTTTTCTGAAAGAACTTAAAGCACTGAATTCACTACTGTTGCTGGAAATAATAAGGGTGATGACTGCAGCATCATCGGTATCATTTTCAAGTTTCTGTGTGATGGATTTGCTACCATAGTAAATTGGAAATTAAAGTTTAGTGGTGATAAATAAATTTGAAATAAAAAATCCAAGTTGTAATTGTTGAATGTAAGTATAACCAAATGATAAAATGGTTATACAATTTTGTTAAGCAAAACGAGATATGAATTTGATTAAGTGATGAAATTTGACTTTGGTAAAAGTTAAATAAAGTTAAATAAAATTTACTTTAGAATTGGAATCTGAATTGGATCTATAAGGGGAAATTTAAGTTAAGTTAAACAAATGATGTTTGAAATGAAATATAACTTAAGTGATGTTGAATGAAGTTGACTTTGGTATCTAAGTATAATGATAAAGTGAATTAAATGGATGTGGACTTGAGTTATATAAATGAAATTCAACCTTATTTGTTAAATGAATTAGCAATCGAATTAATAAATGGATTCAATATTAATCAATCGAATGTAAAAGAATTGATATGGAATAATGAATGTAAGTGTTAATTCATTAGAAGCTAATGAGGTTGAAAAAAATTGAATAATTGAAAGAAAAGTCAATTAGATATTAAACCAATTGGAAATTAAAAGTGTTAAACCAAATTGAAGTTAGACAAAGTGAATATGAATTGTTGAATGTAAATTTAATAAATCTGGTAGTATTGAATATACATTGATTGTTATATTGTTGTTAGTTGATTGTATAGAAATTCATATGAAGTTGAATTGATAAATGGAAAGCTATGTAATTGAATTTGAATTGAAAGTGAACTAATGTGAATTGGTTGTAAGCAATTAAAATTTGTATCGAAACCTTATAAATTGCTTGTGGGAATTATTTTGATTGCATTGCTTATGAACACTATGTGTTTCCTATTGAAAATTAGTGAAATGTAAATGAATTTCCTATATATGTCACTTACATGTTTAAATTGAGTAAGTACAGGTACCGGGGCTGTAGTTGGCTGGATTTGGTCACGCTAAAATGCTAATAAATAACTGCTTTGCTTAAAAATGCTAAAAAGGTACGCCTACGCAATAAAAATAGGAAATTTGAACTGTTTTTCTGTTTTCCGACCGTGTGGATCGATGTATATATATTTATATCTATTGTGATATTGCAAAAGCTCCTCCATACAAGGGAGACTCTGCCAAAATTTTCCTTAAATTTTGGGAGTTAGAGAAATTTTTGAAAATTTTTGGAAATTTTTTGTTAACGAAAAGTCAATTTCTAAATTGAAATGAAAATGTAGGAATTGAACTAGAAAAGTGTAACCATCGGATTTTGAAAAAGTTAAGGAATTAAAATGAATCTGAAATCGAGTTGGAACGGTCTGTTTTTGAAAAAAAAAAGTTAATGGATTTTAAGACTTTTTCTCACTTGGCAATTTCGAGGACGAAATTCTTTTAAGGGGGAAGTTTGTAACGACCCAGAATTTCTTTCATTTGAAGTTCGTATATTTAATTGATTTTAAATATTAACAAGTAAAATTTGTAAGCTAAATAAATTTTTTTCTTTCGAATATCTAGATTTAGTTGGATAATTAATATTTGAAATTATAGAAATAATTGGAAATTGGGTTTAATGTGATTAAACTTGATTTGTAAAGTTGTATTAAATCATATTAGAGTTAGAATGATGTTATAGAACTTTTAAAATTGAATTAAAAGTAAATTTGTGGAAACTGAATATTTTAATATTTAATTGACGAGTAAAAATAGCCATTTTTCAAATAGTCTCGGATTTCAACGAAACTAGTTTCATTGAATCCGTAATGTTAAATTATCATAAGATTTCAAATTTCATGTCAATCCGATTTACGGTTTGTCCGAGGCATGCTAAAACGCGTATAAATCGTTTAAGTGAATTTTGAATTTAAATAGTCGATTCGGAAACTTACCTTCCAAATACGATCGAATTGGCTCCCGATATATATTTCATTGTGTCCGGAATGCGGGTTAAACCCTAGAAATGTCAGTCGGCAAGCTTTGATTCGAGTTCGAAAATTTTTCGGATGAATAGCATTTTGGAATTTTCTATAAAAGGACGTTGTTATTCACTTTTTTCACAAAAAACCCTAATTGCTTAACCCTACCCACCGGCTTCATTTCAATGGCCGAAATGCATCTTCGTTCTCCCTCAATTATCTTCCAATCCGTAAACTTTTACAAGAAATCTCCAACCAAAAAAAATATAGAGCACGTTGAGAACTTTCAAACCAACGGTCAAGATCGAAAAATATGCTACGGATCGTTGGCAAATTGCGTGCAAAGGCACACCGTTCGTGCTCGATTTTTAGGGCTTAGGGGCAGCCGAGTTCAACTAGATTCAGGCCATGGCTAGCATACGTGTACGCAGAGGCAGGGGAGTTTTCTGATCGTCGTCAGGTGGCTCGTAGGGTTCACGTTTATTCAAGAGAAGTGGCGTCTTGTGGGTTAGTTTTTCTTCCTGGAACCGTGAATGATGGAGAAGAAAACACGGGTGGTCGTGATTTCATCAAGCTAGATTGAGCGGCAGAGAGGATGTAGGGTTTTAAAATTAAATAGGAATTGTAAATTTATATAATATAAATTCGTACATTGTTTAAAAGGCTATAACTTTTTTATACGAGGTTCGTTTCACACGAAACGAGTTGCGTCGGGTTCGTATGGATGAATACTACGCGATGGACCTGGATTGGGATTGATTGGAGCTAGTTCGAATTTTGGGTAAAATTAAACGCACGTTTAATTTTATTCAGAATAAAACGCTGAAACCGCTATTGGAAGAAAGGTGAGAACTTCTCACTCAATCGTATTTGTTTTGATTTAAATTTTAAATAGTTAAATTTAAAATTGCTTGATTGTGTGATTGAATGATGGTCGTTATTTGTTGTATTGAAATAGACCCTATAAGCCGCATATTAAGCGGAGGTTAATTTATTAAACACATATACCGCGATATTCCACCTTGAAGTGGAATTGGTATTATATATGTAATTGGAGTTGATTCCCCGCATTATATAGCGGATGAGACCCTATTGCGCCGCATAATAGCGGATGATATTTTATATAAACCCATGTACCGCGATATCCCGTCTTGAAACGGGATTGGTATTGTGCTAACATCTGTGGATGCAGGGAAGCAGGTTGGAGGTATCCAACTGGATTCCTCAAATAATTGAATTTGTTTCAATGTTGTGTGTTGATTATTTATAATCTCTATGTGATTATCTTTGTGATTGAAATCGTTGAAGGCTAAATTTAGCCGAATATAATTTTGGTATCGTTGGATAAAAATTTGATCTTTGAGAATTCAGGTTGAAAGTTTATATTAAAATTTATTTTTGAGAATTGATAAATTTAAAAGAAGGAATTATAAAATAATAAAATTTTATTTTTAATCTTATTGAATAAAATTTCAAAGTATGGGAAAAGCTTTATTAAATCGATTTCGAGTAATATTATTCAAAGGTTGAAGAATTTACTCAAAATACGGAGTTTAAAGAGTTTGAAAAATAAAAGAATTGGTTTTCTTTAAAAGGAATTTATTTTTAAAAGGAAATAAAATTTGAAACCCATTTGGGAATTGATTTTTGGTGATTGAATTTAAATCTTTTGAAAACCCATTTGGAAATTTATGTGGTGTTTTGAAAATAATTTGGAATCAATTTGAAAAATTGAATTGTTGTTGAAAGTGAATATTTGAAATCGATTTGAAAATCGTATATCAGTGGATATTTGGAAATTTAAATTCACCATAGAATTTATAAAGGAAAGGGAAATTTGTTTAAAAATAAACATTGATTTATTTTTGAAGTGTGGAAATAAGTTTACGAATTTGGAACGTAAATTTAAAGTAAATGAGTAAGGATTTCTTTAATTGGTTTAAATGAACCATTTTGAAATGAAAGTGATTCTCCCTGGAAAGCCGAATAAAATTTCTGAATAGCTTTGATATATATATATATATATATATATATATATATATATATATATATATATATATGTATGTATGTATGTATGTATGTATGTATAAAATTCTAGAATTGGGTTTGAAAAGGATACTTTGGAGAAATTAACTTCTTAAATAGTTTTAAATCCTTTAAGTAAAGATTTATTAAGTTGATATAGAAATGATTATTTCTAAGATTTAATCAATAATTATTTTAGAAAATAGTTATTTAAATAGTTATACTCTATCTACTAATTTTATTTTGAAAATTAGTTTGGACTTAAGTTATATGTAATATTGGTATAATATTTTTTTTAACTAATATTTTAAGTAGAGTGTTTAAAGAAAAATAGTTTTATTTCAACGTGTTTTCCCGATATATTTTGGATAAGTGTTATAAATTATTTTAAAGTATTTGAACTCGGCGGATTTCCAATGAAAATGAATAATTATTTGGAAGTGTTTCCGTGTAAGGAAAATGACTTGAAATTTGTTTTCAATAGTTGTAAAGGTGAATAGTGATTTGAAATTTTGTTTTCAAATGGTTGAAGTGTGGAGAAATATATCTTGTAAAGATATACATTTTTTTTTGGAAAATAAATAATTTGGGTGATTATTTGGAATCTGGTGATGTTGTGCATATCTATTGATAGTTAAATAACCGACTATCAATATTTACCTTTAAATGGGCATTTGTTGTGATTTGCTTGAATTTGAATGCTATACTTATTTTAAAATAAGCGCTCGTTATTCGGTTTAGCCAGGAGATGACCTTTGGGTCATAAATCCTATTCCGAATAGTGATACGTCGTAATGGATAACATTTGAAGACCGGTGTTGAAGACAAGATATTTTCAAAAACGGAAGGATTACCGTCGAATGTCTCTGCATCGGCTGATCTCCGATATAGAGATTTTATCACACTTTGTGATTGGAAGTCCGGACGTGATTAGTGAATATCCGGATTGCAAGGGCTTCTTTTGAAGTGCCTTCGGTTCCGTTCGATCCCGGAACGGACTTGTATGGATGTGTGTCTAACGCTACAATTTGAGATGTAAAGCTGGTTTCTATCAAATACATTTCTGTTGGTGGCGGAGAATTTATTCTTTTGCTTAACACCCTTCTCTGAGACGCACGAGCTCAGAGGTTATGTAGTTGATGGTTACTAGTGATACATTCCCAATTTGGTAATGTGGCATACGAAGTGCTATTGATTATTTGTTGATCGAAGCATGACTTTTGTGAAAAGCGTAGCTTTGTGGACGAGACTTCGTCGGACCTCATTCCCCGGAATGGTCAAAACAGGAAGAATGCAGCAAGGTTATAGGGGGTAGCGCCCCTTAGGGTATGTTCATTTCCTTCTGGATAGAGGTGGTATTACGGTATGGAGCCCAGATACTTAACCTATGTTGTTGCTGCAAATTTATTACTTTGTGGTTGTTGGTATTGAGGATCCTCGGATAAAGGTTGTTTACAACCGGGGGATGACATACTCGTGTCAGTAGTTACCTATTTTTGCAGAGGTAACCCGGCCTTGTATTGACAGAGATTCAGTTAGGTTCTCGAGGCATCTCGCCATAGGCGTTCCCATGTGGCAATAGGAAGTTCCTTAGCCTGATCATTCTTGGCAATCCAAAGAAACAATACGCGCCCTATACGGTTTTAGTTGTAGAACCTTCCATCTACTTATGGTGGCGCCCCACTGTTTAGATGTTAGCTATAGTAGGCATACGATAATGGTCGTATGTTGGCTAAGATCAATATTATACTTTATCCCCTATGACTTATGCTGCCTAGGTGGGTAGGAAACATGGTATGTTTTGCAGTGACTTATTTTTTTTTTTTTTTGTGTGTGTGTGTGTATACACGTGTACACACAGGCAAGCCTCTTCTTCTTCTGTCCTTTGTCTTTTGAAAATTTGAAAGTCCATAATCCTCTTCAAGCTTCAAAAATAAAAACATCCCAAACCGTCAAGTTTTAGCGAAATCTTCCAACACGAAAATTGTTTGCCTCCATCCAAAGTATTTTTAGAAATTAATCACACTCGATTTCCTTAAGAATCAAGTGAGATGTCGCCATAAATCAGAAAGAGGGAAATTTTGTTCAAAACTTTTAAAAATCAATTTCCAATGATCCGTGGAGAATTAGATGACACCACTAGCATCATTGGATTCCTATGGAGGAGGAGGATTTTCGGCGAGATTTCGATGGAGTTTGGCGATGGTCATTGGTGTTGATCGAAAAGTAGGCTTTGGGTTAGTGGATGGTATAAGCAATGATAGAAGGAATGAGGAACGGCATCATGATTGTCGTCATAAGGAGCATCGAATGGCCCAGCTTGGAAAGGTCTACACATCATTTTAGGGGGTGCGACATGGTAATGTTGTACCTGGACGCGCAATTTTGGCTGGGATTGGTTCAGTCACATTTTAATCGGTGACTCTAAAGGAGGTGGCGGTGGTGCCATGGCATCAAGCATTGGAAGAGGAGTATGTTGGCGGAGCTCATTTGTTGATTTGGCTCCCCGTATGCACGTTTATTCATTTCTAGGCGATGTTTTGTGGAGGAAGAAGGTACTATTCATTGTGGGTTGAAGATTGGGCAAGCGGGCTCGGCCCAATTGGAGTTGGTGAGAAAACTTTTACATTTTTTATTTAATTATTATATAAAATGATATGTTAATTAGAAATTTATTATCTTGCTCATATTTAGCTCGATTGGCACATGAGATTTTGCGTTGGACTCGTATTGACAAATATAACGTCATAGTATGACATGTTGGTAGCTTTGACAAAGTATAAATTTATGACATATTAAAACGGACTGAATCTAAATTACGTTATTTTAATTAGCAATGTCGTTTAAATTTATATACCTTAATTATAGATGTTTATTTGGCCAAATAAATTACCGTTGAGTTAAATTGGATTGAATATATTAATTGGACATTTGTTTAGCGGGATAACACCCCATTCTGCTAATAAAATTAACTAGTCATTTAATCAATAGAATAAATCTCCATTCTGCTAGTTTACAGATTTGGACATCTAATATTATATCGTTAATTGATATGCCACTTTGAATAAGTGATATGTTAAACAATGGTAGTTAAGTGTTGAATTTATTATATAGTCATTGATTATGTAAATATCGGCTATTAACTTGGAAAGTTAAATTAAATGACATGGTAGCTTGTTTAAATACCATAATGATCGTTAAGTCTCCTTCAAATTTGAAACGTAAAATTTTAATTTGAAAATTATTCTAAGAATAATTATTATTTAGGAATAAGATTTTAAAAAGTAATAATATTTATTAATAATGTTTTAAAGATAATTTATAATTGCTTTTAAGTTAATTATTTTATTAATATGCTTCTTAAAAGATATTTCTTAGTGTTATTTAAGAATATTTGATCATTATTATAAAGTTATTTAATTATTGTTCAAAAATATTTTAATTATATTTTAATAATTTATTTAAAATGATTTAACTATACTTAAAATATTAATTAAAGTCATTTAATTTTATTATAGGTTAATTAATTATCATATTAATATTAGTTAAAAGTTATTTATTGCTGTATCAATAATTTTTTAAAGTTAATTAATAATTATTTTAATATTGTTTTGAAGTTAACTTACTAATACAATAATGATGTTTAAAATTAATTTGATATATCATTAATGAGATTTTTAAATTGTTATGTTAATGAGATTTAATTTAAGTGAAATAGAAGGATGTTTAAATAATAACTTATTATTTAAAGTTATTTTAAATAATTTATTGTTTATCAAGGCACCCTTACCAACTTAAAGAGTTTATTAAATAAGTGTGTTTAACTATCGAAAGAGTTTTATAAATGATTCTGGATATTTATAAAAGGATTTTAAATGAGTTTTAAAGATCTGAAAGGAGAAGTTTTATAAATGAAATTTTGAGATTCATAAAGAATGTTTATAAATAGATTGGAGATTTATAAAGAAGCTTTACAAATAGATTTGGAGATATTTATAAGATAAAGAAATTTGGAAAGCAATGGTTGATTTTCATGGCGTAATTCGAGGGGCAGTGCTTGACTATAGTTTACTATGAATTCACTAGGATAGCAATGTTGTCGTTGTGTAAGCTACGATCCATGGTCGATATTGAATGGCACTTTCCATATCTATTTTTAAAAGTTTTCAAATATTTTTGAAGGAAATGGTTTGTGAATATACTTAGTCCAATGAGATAAGTATATGAATATTTTGATAAATATTTTGGAAAAGATTTTAATTAATGGAAATTTAATTAAATGAGGCTTAGCGGGTTCAATGGGAAATGTAGTCTTTGTTTTGAATGTTTGTTTATTTGATAATTAAATAACAGATTATCAAATCATGCCCTAAATATGTAATCCTTCTTAATTTTGGTGGTAGGGAAACAATTCCCTACTTAACACCGAAAGATTTTAATTCTGGAAATATCTAGGAGTAATACGGGGATTATATGTTACAGTTCCCATTAGTGTTGCTATACTGTATAAATAAACTCATTTTGTTCTTCTATGATAAATAATAAGGAGATCCGTCCACTTAAACGGTTAAGGAGTAATCACCACTCTTATGTATTTTCTGATTATTTCCTTAAGAACGGGTATTGAGCATTCCGAAAATTCGTCGTTTGGTTCTTGGGGCGCCAGGGAAATGATAGAGTGTACTCGTAAGAGATGGTTCAAAACCATAACCACTATGAAACCATATACGGTTCTATGGAGGAATTTCGTAGGATATTGAGATGTAGGAATCCATGTGCGATTCCGAAACCCGTTGGGGTATAGGAATCCATGTGAGATTCTAAGATCTATTTGAGATGTGGGAATCCATATGTGATTCTAAGACCCATTTGGGTATTGGAATCCAAGTGGGATTCTGTGATCTATTTTGGTGGCGGTGCATGAGCTGGAATGCCGAACTTAGCTTCAGCAGCAGTAGGAGGCATGACCAGTAGTTGGCAAACCCATATGGTGTAGTCGGCTCCTTCTAAATGTTACTTATAGTTGTTATGCATGCATGGGATGATGCACTCAGTCTTAGCGAGACCAACTATGTTTTTCCTATGGTACATGACTAGGGACGTATGCTATTTTGGAAGGATATCTCTGATCCTTGTGCAGGAGAACCGTTCCTCGAAGTACTGTGGGAACCTCCATGGAAATCCTACACAATTAGCGAACGCGCCTTATCGATTTTTAATTATATACCTAGTATTATTGTGATTTACACTCACAAGCATCATAGCTACGTGATTATTATTATTTTCACCCTTAGACATTATTATAATAATATTGGATTTTCTGACATAAATATTTTGGTTATCATAAGGTAAAAACCAGTTTGCGTTTATGTGTGGCATGGTCTTACGAGATACCTTGGATTTGAAAGGATTTTACAAATTATAATATATAAAATTCCTTATGATTTGAGTTTCTCATGTTGGTTTTACCAGACTGACCCAGGCATTGTTTTTTATAATGCTCGGGTCAGACCTAGCTTATTTCCAGGTTTAGTTGGATATATTGGAGCTTTAGAAGACAAGATGGTGGCCTAGAGACGTATCCAAGTACATGGTTATTTTTTCTTTGCATTCATTGCTGTATTCGTTAGCAATTGTGAGGACAAGTTGCTATAACTGTCTGAGCTGAAATAGGTTAGTAAACTCTGATTGATGTTTGTATATACTTATATTACAGTTTGTTTTTGTATAAAGAATTGTTATATATTATAGATCATTCATTCCGCCGTGAGATTTTATGTTGTTATTTTTCTACCTGTCTTCTTTCTTCTTTCTTTTCCCCTAACTATTCGCCTTTCTATTCAATTTATGTGGGCCATGTGTGTTTTATTGCCCACTTAAGCTGTACGGAAAAGTTAGGTCATTACAGTTGGTATCAGAGCTTAGGTTGAGTAAACACCTAGGCTTTGGTGGGGTTGACTCATTTGAGATTGCGTAAGTGAGACCCTAGATGAGTTTGAGAGTGTGTGTGTGTATATATATAAGAGCGCGTATTTGTTAGTGATATAAAAAAAAATTATATTGTGCCGTTGGATCTGTTGAGTGGCCTAAGAATTCTAATCGATGCATTTGGCCAACATTATTGATAGGAATTTCCTAAACACTCGAACAAGACTAATTGATGCAATATAATTTTAAAATGGGTAAATGAAATAATTTTATCCGGATATTTTTTTTATAAATAAAAGTATATTTTTCAAAAATATAATATAATTATTCTTGATCGTGCTTAGTTGATAGAAATGATAATATTCCATCATTATCATTCAAAATTTGATTAGTCATGCTCGCCCATTTCTAAGCATTGACAATTATCATTAATCTATTTAGAATCTTCCTTTCAAAACCTAGGATGGATAGATAGGAATTTTGGGAACATTGAAACTTATACCTTATGAATTAAGTTTCACAATTTAAATATAAGGCGTTAGTCGATAATTTTGGGTTAAAAATTGATTTCTAAAGGTTGTTTATTTAAAAGAAAATTTGAATATTTTGGAATGAAATGATTTTATATAAAGGTTGATTTGAAATGATTTTTTATTAAAAGGAATTTGGAATATTTTGAAATAATATTTTGGAAACGATTGAATATACAAAGTTGGTTGTATTAAATTGGTGTTTCATAAAAGATGTTTACTAAAAGAAAGCCAGAATATGTCTAAAATAAATACTTGAAAAATGATTTATATAACGAAGCTAGATATTTTCGCAAACAATATTTGATAAATGATTTCCTTTAGAGGGAGATATTTTATAAATTTGATTTATAAAAATTTGTATATGAATAAAAGGAAACTGAGAATTTAAATTCCAATAATTTGGAAAATGATTTTCGAAGTTTAAGAAGAAATAATAGTTTAAATTGAGATAATTTTGGAGTATGAATGATTTTGGAAATGGTCATAATAGTTTTCTTAAAGGGCTTTTTAGTTAATCAATATTTTGGAAATAGTTTGCTTAGAAATATATTTAAGTATAAATATCTTTTGACAGAAATTTTGTGAAGAAAAGGTATATTTTCTTTGGATTGGTTTGGGAAATAAGTTCTGAATTTTTTATGGTTGTCAGAATAATCTTCTAAGTGACGATCAGATATTTGCCTAGGCGAACGGTATTGTGCACTTAGTAAATTATTCCTTTTCTCATTATAAGATCGAGACGGTTTCGAATTAAGATGAATCAAAAGTAAGTTGGAAATTGATATTTTGATAGAAACTATTTATTGCGAAATATATTTACTATTTTTTCAAAATGGATTCGAAAAGAAAGAAGAAGTTTTAAGTTAACTTGTACGAGTGACTCAAAAATATATAAAATGGAAAGAGATTCATTCAGATGGTAAATACTTCTCTTGAGTATTATCCTTCTAACATGGAAGTATATGATACTATCTTGTAGTACCCAGTTCCTTGGTATAATTTTGGGGTTACTCGAGATATATATATATTTTCTATGGATTAAAACATATAGTATTATTTCAAAAAGTGTTCTAATTAAAAACCCGGGTGTTTAGATTCTTAAGTGAATTCAAAATAAAAGTTTGAATTATAGTTTTGTATACCCTTAGGGAATGATATGGAATTTTATAAGTTATGAAACTTAAATTATGTTTTATGAAATGTTTTCAAAAATATGGAAACGGAATTGGCATTATTAATAACCAATTAAATAAGTACGTAGAATGGATGCTGGTCATTTCTCTTTTCAAATGGTTTTGATCTAATATTCGAGTACAAGGCTTTGAGGTGTTTCACACTGTTTCAGATAAGAATCTATTACTTTATTTTTGACGGAGAACACTGGTAAGGGTTCTTGATATGGAACAAAAGTTTTCTATCATAGTCTATGACCGTGTAAGGAGTACAGAGGTTCCTAATCAAGGAGCCTGATCAGAATCCATACTAGAAAATCAGATGATCAATATTGGTTTGGCAGTGGGGTTATGTTTTCGAGTAGTGATCGAATCCAATTCTGTATATTAATGATCTATGAGCATCATGCAAACTTACAAATAGTATTGGGTGTTCATGTGGTAAAATTTCAAGGATGAAATTCTTTTTAAGGGGGAGTGTAATGACCCAGAATTTTATCACTTTGATTTTTAGAATATTTAATTAGTGTAAATATTTAATTAGGATTTTTTTAATAAAATCTATGTTCTAAATAATTTCTTGATTTTTAATGATGTATTTTTAATTTAAATTTTAGAATTTTTCCTTATATCTTAATTTGGAAAATAAGTAAAGTTTCGTTTGACGTATTTTACGTCGAACATTTGCATTTTTGAAATTAAACAGATAAGTTAATTTATCTGATGTTTTTTGATTGCGTCAATTATGTATGCAATCGTATTTTATTTTATGTCGGTCGCGGCTCGTAATCGAACATGATACGATATGAAGGGTGCTGGAATTTATTCAAAAATCCACGCATATACAATTATACACAGTGCAGCCTTTTTTCCACCCAGTAGCCAACTTCTTGTTCTTCTTTTCCCCTACCAGCTGACTTGTCCTCCTTCACCATAGCCGCCATTTTTCCCCTATGACTTGTGCTTTCTAGGTAGGTAGCGAACATGGTATGATTTGCAGTGACCTATTTTTCTATATATATACATGTACACACAGACAAGCCTCTTCTTCTTCTATCCTCTATCTTTTGAAAATTTGAAAGTCCGTAATCCTCTTCAAGCTTCAAAAATCAAAACATCCCAAAACTTCAGGTTTTAGTGAAAGTTCCAACATGAAAAATGTTTGCCTTGATCCAAAGTATTGTTAGGAATTGATCACACTCGATTTTGTTAAGAGTCGAGCAAGATATCGCCATAAATTAGAAAGAGGGAAATTTTGTTCAAAACTTTTAAATCAAATTTCTAACGATCCGTGGAGAATTAGACGACACCACTAGCGTCATTGGGTTTGTATGGAGAAGGTGGATTTTTGGTGAGATTTCGATGAAGTTTGGCGATGGTCATTGACGTTGATCTGAAAGTAGGGTTTGAGTTTGTAACGACCCGGAATTTTCGATCCCGAAAATTCCCGATAGTTAGGGAAAGAAAAAAAGATAGAAGAAAAAAAACACAACAAAGATTCTCACATTCGCAGTGGATCAAAATATAATATCAAATAATAACAATTTACAAAAGAATTCTGTATCTGTCAAATACATTTATAATACATCAGAGTTACACATATATACAGACACTGGATATACACAATCATCATGTCTCAGATATACAACAATATAATACAACGGAGACACTCCATACATTCTTGTCGTCCAACTCGCCTCTTAAGCTCCAGAACATCCTTGCCTGAAAATCTGTAATACTCGATCTGACCCGAGTGTTACATCAAAGTAACACCCGGGTCAGGCTGGAAACCAGCATGAGTAAACCCATCTAACATGGAATACAAAGCATACAACTTATATAAAACCCCGGGTAACTCGTATCAATTTACAAATTCACAATTTGTCATAGACATCTCTTATTTCACACATCAATTTTCTAAGTACCCAAATTTAGGTTAAATAGTCCAATTCACTTAAATCATTTCATTCCAGCCTATTGATTTCACATATCAATCTATGAAAATTCGAAGTGGTTTCGGGTATTTTCTAATACCCTACCCCGTTCCTTTCGAGTCTCACGTCATCCTAACCCAAGTTGAAATACACTTCAAACTTTAAATACAGGATGTCACTTTACACAACAATTCATCATTGATGGATAACCATAATATCTTGTCCACTCAAACATATGATACTACAAAACTTTTATATCAGAGATATCAACTCATTCAAGGCATCCAATACTATTCAATCATCCATAAGCAAAGCTTAATCACTTCCAAAATTAATTTAATTAACTCTAATTGAATTACTAACCTCAATCACTTAGATTCCTTCACTTAACATTAATTAATTCCAAATCAATTAATTAATCATCCCTTAATTATCCATCTTAATTAATCACCCTGGATTAATTATCCTTCAATTACATTCAAGTAATTATCTTTAATTAATCACACAAATTAATTATGCTTAACCAAAAACAGTAATTAATCTTTAATTACTTCACAAATTAATTAACTATAATTAATTACGTTAATCCTTAATTGCTTGTATTAATTAATTTCTCATAAATCACTTATTATTGAATAATCTTAATTTATCAACCTTTAATTACATCATTAATTATATAAATTAATGATTTCTAATTACATTTTAATTTATCCTAATCGAAATTAATTACATCAAGTAATTAATCATTAATTAAACTACAAATATTAATCACTCTTGATTAATCTCGACCAAAAATTAACTACCTTTTATTTACTTCATTAAATAAATTAATTACTCATTTTATAAAAGAAGTTTGAAGGAATTTAAAACCAAATTCATTTTTTAGTTCAAATCAATTTAAAAATGCACTTTAACATTCAAGTTGTTAAAACAATTTAAATTTAAAACCTTTATTTGTTAAAAACTGAGATTCGCTAATTTGAATTCCAGATTTAACTTTTATTTAAAACTTGTTTTAAATCTCTACTTTACAATTTAACTTCATTTTTTTAAAAATCACTTTTATTTCTTTCCAATTCTTATTTTTCTTCTATAATTATTTCCCTTCCAAAATTTCCTCTTATATTTCTTCCAAAATAATCCAATTCTAAATATTTTGATGACCTAGTGTATCGAAATATATTCATGCAAACCATAGTATTCAATATTTCAACTATCAACATAATTCATCACAGAATATAAAATATTCATAACATAGAATATTAAACAATCTAAATAATTTTGAGGAATCCAGTTGGATTCTCCAACCTGTTTCCCTACATCCACAGAAGTTAGCACAACATAAAATACCAATTCCACTTCGAGGTGGAATATCGCGGTATATGGGATTTATATAATATCATCCGCTATTATGCGGCGCATAGGGTCTCATCCGTTATATAATGTGGGAAATCAATCACTCCAATATATACTATATATTACTATATAATATACCACACCAAATCAATTCAATCATTCAACCAATTATTTAAATTCAACCATTTAAATTTAAATTAAACTAGATGAGTGAGATTAACTCTCCTTTATTGTTTTGCAGTCCATTTCCTATACGACTATTTCCTTCTTGATTCTGGACCTTGAATAAATATTATACGGCTTATCAATAATCGAAAAATCGAAAAATCGAATAATCTATTAGCATTTAACACTTTAATTCAAACTAATTTTTTTTGTTCTTTAACAAATTCTAAAATAATTAAATAAGTAAATTAAACAAATTAATCTCCATATTTTAAATTAAACAGTAGATTTAAAAATGCATATGTACATTTATTTATCTTATTATACACATTAATTTCTAATAAAATTTCTTCCAAACCTATACACATATTAAACAGAATTTGTTCTACTGTAAAATATTCTCTTTTCTTTCTGAACAAGATCATAAATAAATTTTTGAAAAACAATTGCATTTATATATATAAAAAAAATTTAGAAAAATATCTGGCTTACTGTAAAAATAAACTTTTTAAAACAGTTTATAAATTGAAATATCACTCCCTATAAGAATAAACATATTTATTAATCTTAATAAATAAATAAAAAGCACCTATTCCTAGCTGCTCACCAAGTTTCCCCTGTCGTCGTCACGACATATCGCGAGCCTCCACAAAATCGATCGCGCCTGCCTTCACCATCCCGAACAACTCCCCCAGCATCACCACGTCGCGCCGCAACCCTGCCTCCGTCTTCATATGCGAGATCGAAACTAGCAGATGCTTCCCTTCGACCGTGTTAATCGTGACGACGCCGCGATCTTTCCCTCGATCGAACTTCGATCCTCCTTCGTGCGCTAGGGTTTGCTCTCCCTCTCGACTCCCCCTGTAGCTCGAGAATCGTCCCCTCGTGCTCGCATTTTTTTGTAAATCGATTTCACGAATCGATTTAGAGAAGGAATGCAAATTCGATTTCTAAGGAAGAGGAGGATGCACGAGTACATTATACATGAAGGGTATGGCGTGCTTTAGAGGATTGGGCATAGGGTATTGACTTTCCTTTTTCCATTATAATATTTTATAATTTTCTTTCTAAAGTATATCGTTTTAGTAAATAAAATTTAGACCTCCTATCGAAGCATGCCGCTAGGCGTTTATAATGTTATACCCCTATTTTGAATGCAATGGAAAAGGTTTCGAGTCCTAATTCAGTCGTATGGAGAAGATAGCTTTTTAGACCCAGTTATTATATTTAATTTTTGATGTAAATTCAGCGCGTTTATATATCGTACACCCACACAACAACTCCAAACATTATGAAAATTAAAATCCGATACAAATACAATATTACAGATCCAACGGAACCAGTTTCGTCGAATTCCAAGACTGTGCCTCGAAAGGCTATTTTTAAATACCAATTTAAACGATATATTTTCAAAACTTAACAAAACACTTCCAAATTCAATTTTAACCCTTTTACTATCTTCAGTATTATCAATATAAAATTTTACAAGCCTTCTAACTATTTTTAACAGGCTTAAAACTCCAGATTCAACATTTTACCCAACTTCAAATTATTAAATTCAATAATTTAATTATCAAATAAATAGTGATATTTGAATTCAAGATAAAAATTAACTTTTAAATATTTGTAATTAATTAAAAATTCTAATTTCAAACATCCAAATATTCCGGGTCGTCATATTCCTCCTCCCTTAAAAGAATTTCGTCCCCGAAATTGCTAGTTAAGAAGAATGGTCCAATACCCATTTAGTTTTTCACAAAACAAGACAATTTCAAATAATTCATTTTATTTAACCGAGTTAAATTTTATTAACATACTCTATCAAATAATTTGTTTAGCTAATTAGCTTACTTTCAACTTTTAAATCAATATTCGATTTTATTACAGAAATCGCTTTATTAAATTTTCCCGAGTTCAATTTTTTTTAACACTTTTTAATATCTATATAATATTACTAAAATGGATTTTATAAAAATACTTTATAACTCGATGTTTCGACAAGTCCATCATTGTTCTCACAGAAATTCGGTGATACGTTGATCAGCGTAGAACTGAAAATCTGTAAGTACTTCGTAAACCCGTTTTCAATGCCCAGTGAAAATACTTGGGAAAATAATTTTATTGAAAATATAGAAAACAATTTTTGAAAATAGAGGAAATATCTTTGGTGAGAATGCTCTGAAAATCATCACCCCCATCCATGGTCGTAGTTACATCCTGTGTTACGTTGTCATCGCAGCAAAAGTCCATGTAACTATAGGCACTCCGCGCCCCTCCATTACGCCATGGAACCCACAACAGATCGCATTCACATTCCAGGGTTACGTTGCCATCACAGCAAAAGTCCATGTAACTGTAGGCATCAGCGCCCTCGATTTTCGCTACCAAAAATGAAACTTCTCCACTCCTACATTGGTCGCAGTCTATCGATGTAAAATCAAACGCAGACTGTTGGCTCTCAGCGGCACACACGACTTTCGCTATGTTACCATAGGTCGCAGTCTGTCGATATGAAATCAAACGTAGACTGTTGGCTCTCAGCAGCACACACGACTTTCGCTATGGTCTGCAGTAGATCGTAGTGATATCGAGTTACACTTTCGTCACAACATAACCCAAATGCCTCTGTATGCATTAGCGCCCTCGACTTTCGCTACACAGTACTCATAATCCACAGGAACTAGTTTTGTGCGGACTCCTCACAAGATCAACTTTAGAATCCCCCTTTAGGGTTCAAGGCAGTACCACCCTGTGGCACTCCTGAGAAGTTAATTTCAAGGGAGCGCCTTTTTCCCAGGAGCCATTATCAAAACACTTTATACTATACATATATAGTATCTTCCAAATCATACAACTAATATGAATCTCATATAAATCCCCTTTTCTCAAAATCGATTATCCCAAAATCAATAATTCTCAAATT
Organism: Allium cepa; assembly: GCA_030765085.1. Classification (NCBI taxonomy): domain Eukaryota; kingdom Viridiplantae; phylum Streptophyta; class Magnoliopsida; order Asparagales; family Amaryllidaceae; genus Allium; species Allium cepa. The sequence continues at coordinate 341,263,702 of CM060937.1, forward strand.
AGGTTTTTCAAATTCCAATATTGATTTTACCCAAAAATCAAAAGCCTTTCCAAATACAAAGGTCCCCAAAAACCTTTTTCAAAATCCTCATAAGATCCTTTATATATAGATAGATATATATATATATTTTTTTTAAAACTTTGGATCATTTCAAACTTGTATAAAACTCCTTTTATACTTCAAACACCTTCAAAATCCTTTTTTTCTTTTCCGCAATAGATTCAACAAGGGGAGATTTATCTTATATAACAAAGATATATAACTTTGTTTATTCAAAATCAAATATTCAAATTTGATTACTCTTTTTTTTTATAAAGTTGTTTCCATCTTACTTATCATCATAAAAATATCCAACTTTCACTTTTATCAATTGCATATTTCACAAAATGTACTTTCATTTCAAAAGAAATCATTTCACATTTCTTATTCACAAATTTTCAATATCAATTTCATTCAACTCCGTACGATGTACACATATCATTCGTATGCTATACCAATCTGATCGCTCACTCGATCACACAATTACACTTCCGAACTAGTATGTCCATCCGACTTCCTAGTGCGGACTCAGATCTGGTTTCTTGATCAGAAACTGTCATTCTCCTTGCACAGCCATAACTGTGATAGAGAATATCTAGAACCAATCAACAATCCATATCCAGGTTCGCCATCGAAAATCGAGTGAAAAATCCCAACTCGGATCGATATAACTATCTCGCAATTCTGTGCTCGAATCTGGATCAAATAACTATGCGAATAGAATAATATACGTACATCCTGCATATTTACTTCATTAATTATCAACTAAATCAATTTCTCTTTCTATTCACATTTCCTTTCATTTCTATCCATATAATCACAATTGTTTCAATTCCATTGGATTGTCACTTTAATCCTTATCCCATATGGATATTCAATCATAAACAGTTTGAACTCTGTCCAGCTTAAATTCAGAAAATAGCTTGAAAAGTTTAAAAATAGATAAATAGTTGAAAAATAATTATTAGTTTGTAACATAGCTATAAAATAGTTAAGTAATTGTAAAATAGTTGGAAAATAGTCAAATAGTTATAGAAATTTTAAATAATTGCAAAATAGTTGTAAAATAGGAATTAATTTGTAAAATAGTTGAAAAATAGTAATTAGTTTATAAAAAAGTTGAAAAATTGTTAAATAGTTCCCAAAAATAATTGTAAAATAAATATACAATAATTTGGCTTTTCTAAAAAAAATGTATATAATAAATAGCTTAGAAAAATAGATTTATATTAAAACAATTTATTCTGAAAACAGTCTAGGCCCAAACTGTTCAATTTCCAAATCTCCATTCTCATTAATTTAATTTAAATTTCCTCTACGCACCTGGTTACCTTTAAATTTTAAACCACCTTTAGATTTAAATTCAAACAAATTCCTTTAAAATTTTCAAACGACTCTTGTTGAATCAAGCTCTATCATTCAAATAATATTAAGTAACATTATTTATTATTTCTTCATTACTTTGAAACAAAATTTTCAACTTCTGGACCCAGATTTAAAACTCCACAATTCAAATAAACTTCAGTTCCAATTTATAAGTCATGCTTGCCTAAATGTTTTACTTCTTTAAAACATTTCATTTTGCTTACTCATTAATTTTTAAACACAACAATCCTTTTTGATAATAACCAAGATTATCATATCTGAAACCATTCATTACCATCTTATTCTGAAACTCTTTCCCAATTCAAGATTTCAATTTCTGTTTGAATCCATTTCAAACTTACCTTTATTCAATTTTAGTTTGGTTGCATTATATTACTTCGATATTTAATTCCAATAATTTAACAACCAATCACCTTAATATTTATTAAAAGGAAATATTGCTTTATAGATCAAAATACATTCTTATATAAAATCATTTAAAAATTTTATATAAGAAAATAACAAGTATGCACTCATATATATATATATATATATATATATATAGACACACTCAACTCATCCTAGGGTACCATTGACCCTATCTTTAGTGAGTAATCCCACCAGAGCCAAGGTTCTCGCTTAACCTTTTAGCTCTGATACCAAATGTAACGACCCGGAATTTTCGATCCCGAAAATTACAGATAGTTAGGGAAAGAAAAAAAAGATAGAAGAAGAAGAAACACAACAAAGATTCTCACATTCACGGTGGATCAAAATATAATATCAAATAATAACAGTTTACAAAAGAATTCTGTATCTGTCAAATACATTTATAATACATCAGAGTTACACATATATACAGACACTGGATGTACACAATCATCATGTCTCAGATATACAACAATATAATAAAGCGGAGACACCCATACGTTCTTGCCATCCAGCTCGCCTCCTGATCTCCAGAACATCCTTACCTGAAAGTCTGTAATACTCGGTCTGACCCGAGTATTACATCAAAGTAACACCCGAGTCAGGCTGGAAACCAGCGTGAGTAAACCCATCTAACATGGAATACAAAGCATACAACTTATATAAAACCCGGGATAACTTGTATCATTTACAAATTCACAATTTGTTATAGACATCTCTTATTTCACACATCAATTTTCTAAGTACCAAAATTTAGATTAAATAGTCCAATTCACTTAAATCATTTCATTCCAGCCTATTGATTTCACGTATCAATCTATGAAAATTCAAAGTGGTTTTGGGTATTTTCTAATACCCGACCCCGATCCCTTCGAGTCTCATGTCATCCTAACCCAAGTTATCCAAATGAAATACACTTCAAACTTTAAATACAGGATGTCACTTTACACAGCAATTCATCATTAATGGATAACCACAATATCCTGTCCGCCCAAACATATGATACTACAAAACTTTCATATCAGAGATATTAACTCATTCAAGGCATCCAATACTATTCAATCATCCATAAGCATAGCTTGATCACTTCCAAAATTAATTTAATTAACTCTAATTGAATTACTAACCTCAATCACTTAGATTCCTTCACTCAACATTAATTAATTCCAAATCAATTAATTAATCATCCCTTAATTATCCATCTTAATTAATCACCCTGGATTAATTATCCTTCAATTACATTCAAGTAATTATCTTTAATTAATTACACAAATTAATTATGCTTAACCAAAAACAGTAATTAATCTTTAATTACTTCACAAATTAATTAACTATAATTAATTACGTTAATCCTTAATTGCTTGTATTAATTAATTTCTCATAAATCACTTATTATTGAATAATCTTAATTTATCAACCTTTAATTACATCATTAATTATGTAAATTAATGAGTTCTAATTACATTTTAATTTATCCTAATCTAAATTAATTACATTAAGTAATTAATCATTAATTAAACTATAAATATTAATCACTCTTGATTAATCTCGACCAAAAACTAACTACCTTTTATTTACTTTATTAAATAAATTGATTACTCATTTTACAAAAGAAGTTTAAAGGAATTTAAAAACAAATTCATTTTTTAATTCTAATCATTTTAAAAATGCACTTTAACACTCAAGTTGTTAAAACAATTTAAATTTAAAACCTTTATTTGTTAAAAACTGAGATTCACTAATTTGAATTCCAGATTTAACTTTGATTTAAAACTAGTTTTAAATCTCTACTTTACAATTTAACTTCAGTTTTTTTACAAATCACTTTTATTTCTTTCCAGTTTATTCTTAGTTTTATTCTATAATTATTTCCCTTCCAAAATTTACTCTTATATTTCCAAAAAAATCCAATTCTAAATATTTTGATGACCCAATTTACAGAAATATATTCAAGCAAACCATAGGATTCAATATTTCAACTATCAACATAATTCATCACAGAATATAAAATATTCATAACACAGAATATTAAACAATCTAAATAATTTTGTGGAATCTAGTTAGATTCCTCCAACCTGTTTCCCTGCATCCAGAGACATTAGCACAACATAAAATACCAATTCCACTTCGAGGTGGAATATCGCGGTATATGGGATTTATATAATATCATCCGCTATTATGCGGCGCATAGGGTCTCATCTGCTATATAATGCGGGAAATCAATCACTCCAATATATACTATATTACTATATAATATACCACATCAAATCAATTCAATCATTCAACCAATTATTTAAATTCAACCATTTAAATTTAAATTAAACTAGATGAGTGAGATTAACTCACCTTTATTGTTTTGCAGTCCATTTCCCATCTGGTTATTTCCTTCTCGATTCTGGACCTTGTATAAATATTATGCAGGTTATTAATATTTGAAAAATCGAATAATCTATTGGCATTTAACACTTTAATTTAAACTAATTTTTTTTTACTTTAACAATTCGTAAAATAATTAAATAAGTAAATTAAACAAATTAATCTCCATATTTTAAAATTAAACCAGTAGATTTAAAAATGCATATGTATATTTATTTATCAAATTATACACATTTATTTCTAATAAAATTCCTTCCAAACCTATGCACATATTAAACAGAATTTGTTCTACTGTAAAATATTCCCTTTTTTCTGAACAGGATCATAAATAAATTTTTCAAAAACAACTGCATTTATATATATAAAAAAAATTTAGAAAAATATTTGGCTTACTGTAAAAATAAACATTTTTAAACAGTTTATAAATTGAAATATCACTCCCTATAAGAATAAACATATTTATTAATCTTAATAAATAAATAAAAAGCACCTATACCTAGCTGCTCACCAAGTTTCCCCCTATCGCCGTCACGACATATCGCGAGCCTCCACAAAATCGACCGCGCCTGCCTTCACAATCCCGAACAACTCCCCCAGCATCACCACGTCGCGTCGCGACCCTGCCTTCGTCTTCATACGCGAGATCGAAACTCGCAGATGCTTCCCTTCGACCATGTCAATCGCGACGACGCCACGATCTTTCCCTCGATCGACTTCGATCCTCCTTCATGCGCTAGGATTTGCTCTCCCTCTTGACTCCTCCTGCAGCTTGAGAATCATCCCCTCGTGCTTGCATTTTTTTATAAATCAATTTCACGAATCGATTTAGAGAAGGAACGCAAATTCGATTTCTAAGGAAGAGGGGGATGCGTGAGTACATTATACATGAAGGGTATGGCGTGCTTTAGAAGATTGGGCATAGGGTTTTGACTTTCCTTTTTCCATTATAAAATTTTATAATTTTCTTTCTAAAGTATCTCGTTTTAGCAAATAAAATTTAGACCTCCTATCCAAGCGTGCCGCTAGGTGGTTATAATGTTATACCCCTATTTCGAACGCAATGGAAAAGGTTTCGAGTCCTAATTCAGTCGTATGGAGAAGATAGCTTTTTAGGCTCAGTTATTATATTTAATTTTCGATGATAATTCAGCACGTTTATATATCGTACGCTCACACAACAACTCCAAACATTACGAAAATTGAAATCCAATAATAATACAATATTATGGATCCAATGGAACCGGTTTCGTCGAATTACGAGACTGTGCCTCGGAAGGCTATTTTTAAATATCAATTTAAGCGATATATTTTCAAAACTTAACAAAACACTTCCAAATTTAATTTTAACCCTTTTACTATCTTCAGTATTATCAATATAAAATTTTACAAGCTTTTAAATTATTTTTAACAGGCTTAAAACTCTAGATTCAACATTTTACCCAACTTCAAATTATTAAATTCAATAATTTAATTATCAAATAAATAGTGATATTTGAATTCAAGTTAAAAATTAGCTTTTAAATATTTAAAATCAATTAAATATTCCGATTTCAAACATCTAAAAATTCCGGGTCGTCAAAGAGTTAGTGGATGATATAAGTGATGATAGAAGGAACGAGGAGTGGCATCACTATTGTCGTCGTAAGGAGCATCGCATGGCCGAGTTTGGCGAGGTCCGCACATCTTTGAGGAAGTGCGACATGGTGATGTTGTTCCCTGACGAGCGATTTTGGATGGGTTTGGTTGAATCGCATTTTGATCGATAGCTCTAGGGGAGGTGGTGCCATGACATCAAGCATTGGAAGAAGAATTTATTGGCAGAGCTCATGTGTTGATTTGGTGGTTCGTGTGCATGTGCACATGCAAAAATGTGCACATTTATTCGTTTCTTGGCGATGTTTTATAGAGGAAGAAGGTACTATTCATTGTGGGTTGAAGGTTGGGCAAGTGGGCTTGGCCCATTTGGAATTGGTGAGAAAACTTTTGGCAATTTTATTTAACTATTATATAAATTGATATGTTAGTTAGAAATTTGTTACCTTGCTCATATTTAGCCTGATTGATACAAGGGTTTTTGCGTTGGACTCGGATTGACTAAGTATAACGTCGTAATACAACCTGTTTGTAGCTTTGGCAAAGTATAAATTTATGACATATTAAAATGGACAGAATTTAAATTATGTTATTTTAATTATTAACGTCGTTTAAATTTATATACCTTAATTATTGATGTTTATTTAGTCAAATAAATTATAATCGAGTTAAATTGGACTGAATATGGTAATTTGACATTTGTTTAGCCGAATAAAACACTGTTCCGTTAATAAAATTATTTAGTCATTTAATCAGCAGAAAATCTCGATTTTGCTATTTTATGGATTTGAACATCTAATTATACATCATTAATTGATATGCCACTTGGAATAAGTGATATGTTAAACAATGAAAATTAAGTGTTGAATTTATTTATATAGTAATTGATTATGTAAGTATTAGTTATTAACTTCGAAAGTTAAAATTAAATGACATGGTAGCTTGTTTTAGTATCATAGTGATAGTTAAGCCTCCTTCAAATTTGAAAAGTAAAATTTTGATTTGAAAGTTATTTTAAGAACAATTATCATTTAGTAATAAGATTTTAAAAAGTAATTATTATTTTTTAATAATGTTTTAAAGATAATACTAATAGTTTTTATTAATTATTTAAGTTAATTATTTTAATATTCTTAAAAATTATTTCTTTATGTTATTCAAGAATGTTTAACTGTTATTTAAAGTTATTTAATTATTGTTTAAATATTTTTATGTATATTTTAATTATTTATTTAAAATAATTTTAGTATACTTAAGTTTTTAATTAAAATTATGTAATTTTATTATAGGTTAATTAATCATCGTATTAATATTAGTTAAAAGTTATTTGATTATTGTATTAATAACATTTTGAAGTTAATTAATTATTATATTAATATTGTTTTAAAGTTAACTTATTGATACAATAATGGTGTTTAAAATTAATTTAATACATTATTAATAAGATTTTAAAGTTGTTATTTGAAACGAGATTTAATTTAAGTGAAATAGATGGATGTTTAAATAATAACTTATTATTTTAAGTTATTTTAAATAAATTATGGTTTATCAAGGGAACCTTACCGAATTAAAGAGTTTATTGAATAAGTGTGTTTAAATATGGAAAGATTTTTATAAATGGCTCTAGATATATATAAAAGGATATTAAATGCGTTTTAAAGATCTTAAAAGAGAAGTTTTATAAATGGAATTTTGAGATTCATAAAGAATGTTTATAATTAGATTGGAGATTTATAAAGAAGCTTTACAAATATATTTGGACATATTTATAAGATAAAGAAATTTGGTAATAAATGGTTGATTTTAATGGTGTAATTCGAGAGGCAGTGATTGCCTACAGTTTACTGTGGATTCGCTGGGATAGCGATGTAACGACCTAGAATTTTCGATCCCGAAAATTCCAGATAGTTAGGGAAAAGAAGAAAAGGAGATAGAAGAAGGAGAAACAGAAACACCAAAATGTTTGATGTGATTTTTTGTTTGATGATAACAAACATATATCAATATATATGTGTGTTTGTAGTTTGAACTATATAAAGAAAGGAAGAAATATTCATATTGAATAATTATACTATTGCACAGAATTTATATAATTCAAACAGTATTTTTTATTCAATATAATATTTTACAACACTTAAACAATACAAAGTTTTTCAGTTCTCTCTCTATATATATATACATACATCAGTTCATACATTTTACTCTTCTCACTACAACTCTCAACACTCAGTTTTTCACTCTGTCTGCACATCTGCATCTATCTGCATTGTCCAGCTCCACTTCTCGTCCTGTCTCCTGTGTACCTGTATAATTAGCAACTACAACAGTAATCTGAAAACAAACAAATTTAAATTTGCAAAAATAAAATTTGTTTGTGTCTCAGATACATGGGTTATTGTCATCATTCTTGATTATGCAATATCTGTGCATATCAGTAATTTTATCAGGGACAGGTAACTATGAGTGGCTGCAGTACACACGTGTACATTCGTACACGTGTGCACTGCCTCGCCAACTCGTGTGCACAGCTCCAACCAGAAATTCAAGGCAACAGAGACCAAGCAATGAAACTGTCTCAAAGCACAAAAGCACACATGCACAACTTATCACAGTGAAACTCAAGCAAGCCAGACCAGGTTGCAAGATGATCAACTGGCCAAGACTTCAAGTGAAAGCAGCAAAATCAAGACAGCATCAAAATACACAAAATATGGAAACTGCATCAATGCAGTACAGAACACAGTATGTATATATATAGTGATGCATAGCAACTGCATAGCAGCTACAAACACCAAGTGCAACAATGAACAATGAACAGAGAAAATGCATGAAAGCTACAAACTGCAACATGCTTGAAGATGGTTACCAACACAAGACTGCAACCAACAGTGAAGCATGCTCATGGAACACAGCAACAACAGAGCTATATGAACAAATGCACCACTGTGAAGTAATTATGGCAAATGAAGGTACAAACTATGGTGAATGCAGATACAACATGTCAAAGTAACATAAATAATGCAAACTGCCTCAAAGATGAATCAGAAGCAATCAAGTGCATCACTACAAAACAAGACCAAATGGCCAACATAACATGCAGTGCAGTGCAAACACAAGTGGAATGCAACAGTGAAGCAAACAACAACACGAAGGCAACATGATCAAAAGTTCAGAGCAGACATGACTGTGACATGCACAGATGTATTCAAATCCAGCAACATGAACACATGAGAATGGACAAGGCACAAATCAAGTTGCAGACTCCAAGTTACAAACTCAAGTGCAAACTGAATGTAACAAGCATGAATAAAGTGCAGTATCACTCTCATGTATGCAACAGATAATGAAACAAGTTGCACCAGACCAAGTTCAAGTAAAGTGATGTGTGAACAAAACAAATGTGCAAGTCAGTAATCAGATGAATCACAAAATGAAAGCACAAACCAAATAAATATATGCATACACACATACAAATGTATATATGCACATATAAAGTAAACTGGTGAAAGACAGTGGCAAATATAAGGCTGTAAAGAAATCAAGCCTAAATTAAAACAAATTAGTATCCTTTGATTAAGTCTTTGATTAAATCAAAGATTTCTAATTTGGAAAGAAATCTCTGCAGCAATCAACTCAAATTCAAATATGGACAGCATTAATTCAAATGAAGACCGAGACAACAAATGCAGCAAGAGATCTTCAAATCAATTAATTCGAATTCAAATATGGACAGCAATTACTCGAAATTGAATCAAGAAAGGAAAACCCTAAAAACAAATTCAGGAAAATCAACGACGTGAGAAATCAAATCAGACAGTGTTAATTAGGGTTTCAACCCTATAAATACACCCAAGAAATCATCATAGAACACACAGAACAATCGAGTTCAAGTATCAATTTAGAAAAGCAAAAAGAGACAGTACATACCGAATACACAAGCAATGAACTCGATCGAGCGACTGCAAAACTAGCTATAGTCAACCATCAGAGAAGCAGCGAGCTAGGGCAACGAATCACAGTTCAATCGAAGAAATCGAAGCCCTAACTGGAACAAAAGGGAACGAAACCCTAATCAGATCGAGGCCGCCATTTGTTTCACAAACAAAAGAAAATGGACCGGGTGAAATAAGAGAAAGGGAAGTGACCGCTATTTTTTTTGTTTGTATAGGGTTAAGTTTTTTTTTTTAAGGCAAGATAATTTAAATTGTTTTAAATCTAGTGCTTGCTTTTATAATTTGCTTGAATTGTATATTCTCTTCAAAACAAAACATGATAAATTATCACCTACGGTTTAGGTGTTGTCAGATTGTCTAGTTAGAGTTAGTCCAGTTAGCAGGGTTTGCAAGTTTGCAAAACTCTATAGGCGGTAGCAGGGTTTGCAAGTCTGTTAGAGTATTTGTAAGCGTGATACTGTTTAATTCTAATAGAAATCTGGGAATGCAGCAGTAGGCAGGGGTTGCCGAAGCTGGGTAAAATCTTGTGTGTGATTTATTTTTCAGCATATTTATTTCTTCAGTTTGCTTCTGTGTTTAATTCGCAAAAATTTGCTATAACCCTATTCACCCCCCCCCTCTAGGGTTAATCTAGATCCTACAAGTGGTATCAGAGCCTGGTATTTTACTTAAACTCTAGAGTCATGAATCCACCAAATAATGCTTTTTCTGAGGGGCAATCTATTGCTAGGCCACCCATGTTTAATGGGAATGATTATGCTTATTGGAAAGTTAGAATGAGTATTTATCTTAGTTCTGTCGATTATGATGTTTGGGATATTATTGAAACTGGCTATAAATCTCCCACTATAGTTGTTGGTGATACTAAGATTCCTAAACCTAAGGATAGGTGGGATGCTAACGATAAGAAATTAAAAACTACAAATGCCAAAGCAATGAACGCTTTGATCTGTGCTCTTGATAAAAATGAATTTAATAGAATTTCTCATTGTACAACAGCACAGGAAATTTGGCACACTCTGGAGGTGACACACGAAGGAACTTCTCAAGTCAAGGAGTCACGACTAGCTCTATTCAGCAATGAATACGAAAACTTTGTGATGGAAAAGGGCGAGAGCATAAAGGATATGTTTGGACGGTTTTCAACCTTGGTGTACAATGCTAGAGCGCTTGGGAAGGTCTTCACTGAAGTAGAGCTTGTACGGAAGATACTGCGAGTCTTACCAATGAACTTTGAGGCAAAAGTCACTGCAATACAAGAATCGAAAGATCTGAGTAAACTAAGCATGGAGGAGTTGATCGGAAACTTGATGACATATGAGCTTGAGCTAAAGGCAAAAGAGGAACGTAACAACTCCGAATCAAAAAAGAAGACGATTGCCTTAAAAAGCAAAGAAGAAAGCGGTGAAGAAGAAGAAGATCCAATTGAAGAGCTTGCGATGGCAGTCAATAATCTTAGAAAATGGTCAAAATTCAGGCCACGCAAGAAGAAAACAAGTGGTAATAAGTCAAAAGATTCTGATGATTCCGATAATGAATTGACATGCTTTAACTGCAAAAAGCCTGGCCACTTCAAACAAAAATGTCCACTTCTCAAAAACAACAAAGGAAAGAAAAAGAAGAAGAAGGCCTTTGCAGCAACTTGGGATGATGAAGAAGGAGAAGAAGTTTCGGATAATAGCTCAGAAGAGGCTAACTTGTGCCTTATGGAAAAATCAGATTCAGAAACAAGTTCAGAGGAATCTAGTGAGGTAAGTGACTATTCTTATAAAGAACTTGTTTTGATGTGTTATGATCTTACTAATACAATTGATACTCTTGAAACTAAGATTGAAAAATTAAAGTCTGACAGGAGAGAACTTGTTCATGAGAATACTAGGTTAGAAACTGAACTTGAGAATATTCAAAACCTAGACTGTAAAAAATGTAAAACTTTAGATTCAGAAATATCAAGACTTAAGAATAGCTTCGATCATCTTGAAAAAGAAAACTCAAGTCTTAAGGAAATCATTGACACGAGGAAAAAAGATTTTATAAATAGATGCACCACACTTGTAACTGAAAACACAACACTAAAAACCAAAGTCCAAAATCTTGAGAAATCTCTGAATAACTTTTCAAGAGGAGAAAAATCGTTTAACATGTTGTTGGGAAATCAACTCTTTGCTAATAATAGAAAAGGACTAGGTTTTGGGAAAACACAGGTTGATGATCATGCAAAAGGTAAGAGTGTCTTTGTTAGAAGTGAAATTGGACATCGTGTTGAAAATTGTAGTCATAGGAACAAGAACACAAAATTTATACAAGTTTGGGTTCCTAAGAATTCTACAAACAAATTTCATGTCTATAGGAACAAAAATAAAAGGACAAAACAAGTTTGGGTTCCAAAGGGATTGTTTGTTCACAATGCTTCAGTTACTAATATCATTGGACCTAAGAGTTTCTCTAGGTCATCCTCCTCTCTCTTTATGTAGGTCTGTTGGCGGGCTAAGGAGCAACAAGAATGGTTTCTAGATTCAGGTTGTTCTAGACATATGACAGGTGATAAATCTAAGTTCCTTAGCCTAGAGAAGTTTAGAGGTGGAAATGTGATCATGGGAGACAATAGCAAGTGTAAGATTATTGGGAAAGGTGAAGTAAGTAATGGTACTTTTTCCTTGACTAATGTTTTATACGTTGATAATTTGCATCACAATCTCATTTCTATTAGCCAACTCTGTGACAAAGGTATGAATGTGGTTTTTGATAGTGATACTTGCAAAATCATTGATAAAACTTCTAATAACATTGTTTTTATGGGCAAAAGAAAAGAAAATGTTTACTCACTTTCGTTTGACAATCTAAATCTTTCCAGATGTTTGGTAGCCACTGACGAAGAGGCATCTTTATGGCATAGGAGACTTGGACATGCTAGCATGAGTCTCTTAAGAAATCTTGAAACGAAAGATTTAGTCAGAGGGTTACCACATCAGAAATTTAAAGATAACAAAGTGTGTAAAGCATGTTCCTTGGGCAAGCTTAGTCGATCATCATTTCGCCCTAAAAATATTGTTATCACATCAAGGGTCCTCGAATTAATTCATATGGACTTATTTGGACCAAATGAAATTGCAAGTTTGAATGGAAAACGTTATTGTTATGTATTGGTTGACGATTACTCTAGATTTACATGGGTTTATTTCTTAGCCAAAAAATCTGAATCTTTTGATTATTTTTCAAAATTTGCTAAACTTGTTCAAAATGAAAAAGGAGTTTCAATTAAAACTTTGAGAAGTGATCATGGAGGCGAATTTGAAAATTCGGAATTTGAAAACTTTTGTGAAGAAAATGGTTTAAAACATGAATTTTCTGCTCCACGAACACCTCAACAAAATGGGGTGGTTGAAAGGAAAAATCGTACATTGCAAGAATTGGCTAGATCCATGTTGAGTGAGTATAAACTACCTCTAACTTTTTGGGCAGAGGCGGTGAATACTTCGTGCTATGTAATGAATAGAGTAATGATTAGACCAATACTAGGCAAAACGGCTTATGAAGTGTGGCATGAAAGGAAACCTAACATCTCTTACTTTCGTGTTTTTGGATGCCCTTGTTTTATTCTTAACACAGGTGATCAACTTGGAAAATTTGAATCAAAGGCCGATGAGGGAATTTTCATGGGCTATTCAACAAGGAGCAAGGCTTACAGGATATACAACAAACGAACAAAGACAATTGTTGAATCAGTCAATGTGAAATTTGATGAATCTGATCTGGAAAGGACGACTGAAAAAACAGGTGATGATGGGGTAGATCATGAAGGCATTAAAGAAGGGACATCTACTGAGAAAGATGGAAGTAGGACTGTTGATGCTGATAGATTGAAATTCAAATCCAATCATCCTCCTGAATTGGTTATAGGAGATCCTACGGAAGGTATACGCACTCGTTCTGCATTTGATAAAAATTTGTGTGCGTTTTGTTGTCATAGTGGTTTTATTTCTGAAATAGAACCTGATTCTGTTGAAATGGCTCTTAATGATGAAAGTTGGGTTTTAGCAATGCAAGATGAACTTAATCAATTTGAGAGAAATAAAGTTTGGAAATTAGTTCCTAGGCCTAATGACTATCCAATTGTAGGAACTAAATGGGTGTTCAAAAACAAACTTGATGAATCAGGAAATGTAATTAGAAACAAAGCTAGGTTGGTCGCAAAAGGATATAACCAAATAGAAGGCATAGATTTTGATGAGACATTTGCACCAGTTGCTAGGTTAGAAGCCATTAGAATTTTGCTCAGCTTTGCTTGTTATAAAGGTTTCAAACTTAAACAAATGGATGTAAAAAGTGCATTTCTAAATGGTGATCTGAAAGAAGAAGTTTTTGTTGAACAACCCCCCGGATTTGAAAATCATGTTTTTCCAAATCATGTGTATAAACTTGAAAAAGCATTATATGGTCTTAAGCAAGCTCCTAGAGCTTGGTATGACTGCCTTTGTACATATCTTTTGGAAAATGGCTTTAAAAAGGGGAGTGCTGACACGACACTGTTTCTATTACACAAAGGAAGTGATTTTTTGATTGTTCAGATTTATGTGGATGATATCATTTATGGTGCTACTAATGAAATCTTGTGCGAGAAATTTGAACAAGTCATGCAGGCTAAATTTGAGATGAGCTTGGTTGGAGAATTGAAATATTTTCTTGGATTTCAAATCAAGCAAAGCAGTGATGGCATTTTCATTTCACAATCCAAGTATGTGTTGGAACTGTTGAAGAAATTTGGAATTGAGAACTCCAAACCATTGAGAACTCCTATGAGCCCATCAACAAAGTTGGACAAAGACGAGAAAGGAAGTGCTGTTGATCAGAAAAAATATCGAGGGATAATTGGTTCACTTCTCTATCTTACTGCTTCTGGACCTGATATTATGTTTTCTGTATGTTTGTGTGCACGTTTTCAATCTAATCCTAAAGAATCTCATTTGAAAGCCACTAAACAAATTTTGAGATATCTTTCACACACACACAAATTTGGATTATGGTACCCTTCTTGTGAAAACTTTGATTTAGTTGGTTATTCTGATGCTGATTATGCTGGTTCATTGGTTGACAGGAAAAGCACCAGTGGGACATGTTTCATGCTAGGACATTCATTAGTTTCATGGTCAAGTCGAAAACAGAATTATGTTGCATTATCCACCACTGAAGCAGAATATATTGCTTTAGGAAGTTGCTGTGCTCAAATTTTATGGATGATGCAAACTCTTTCTGATTTTGGCTTAGTTTATAAACAAGTTCCATTAAAATGTGACAGTAAAAGTGCAATAGACTTATCAAATAATCCTGTTCATCATTCACGCACAAAACACATTGATGTGAGACACCACTTTCTTAGAGATCACATTGCTAAGGAAGACATTTGCATTGAATATATTTCAACTGAGGCTCAACTTGCTGATATTTTCACAAAACCCCTCCCTGAAGACAGATTTTCTAGATTACGTTTGGATTTGGGGATTATAGAAATTGACTAACCATTTTTTCATTGTTAGGTAGAAATATTCTTGGATATATACTTTCAACTTCAATTTCTAGGATTCAAACAAGTTTTGGATATTTTCCAAAGATTGATTCGAATATGGTATTCAGTACTGGATATTACATAATATAATTAACTTGGTAACTTATTCCACGATCATTTCTATTTCTACCATCTTTCTATCATTCATAATGGTTTGATAAAATAAGAAGAGTGAATTATTTTTAAATTAAATAAAAAAAAAATTTAATAATAAATAATAAATCTCATGTATCCATTCTCATTTAAAAGTCCTTATGGTTATGCATGGATGGAACATATGAGAGAATTATTTTTATCATTACTTCATTCTCATTTAAAAGTCCTTATGGTTATGCATGGATGGAGTATGGTAACTAAGTATTCTGGTCTGGATGCTTAGACTAATAAGTAACTGCTAATCCCATTTAAAAGTCCTTATGGTTATGAGTGGTTAGTAAGTGCTTATTTTTTTTTGTTTTTGTGCTTAAATGTCAAATTAATGTTAAAATATCTCTCTTCTTATTAAAACCAATCATCGATCCATCCTCTACAATATGGAAGTTTTTATCTCGTTATGATATATTATTTTTTGTTCCTACTGCTCCATTGTTTTTTGTCAGTCTTTTGATAATGACAAAAGGGGGAGAAGAACAAGATTTTGATGAGGAAGTAAATATTTTTTGGAATATTTCAACAAATTTGGTTAAATATCGTTAGTTAATTTTCTTTAGTTCTTTTATTCCTTTGTAAATTTTGTTAACTTCTAAATAGGGAGAGGTCTTGGTTGTAGGGGGAGCATTCAAATAGGGGGAGCTAAAATTTTTTTGTTCAAACACATGTATTAGCATTTCAAAATCTTTAATATATATGTTTGTCATCATCAAAAGGGGGAGATTGTTTGATGTGATTTTTTGTTTGATGATAACAAACATATATCAATATATATGTGTGTTTGTAGTTTGAACTATATAAAGAAAGGAAGAAATATTCATATTGAATAATTATACTATTGCACAGAATTTATATAATTCAAACAGTATTTTTTATTCAATATAATATTTTGCAACACTTAAACAATACAAAGTTTTTCAGTTCTCTATATATATATATATACATACATCAGTTCATACATTTTACTCTTCTCACTACAACTCTCAACACTCAGTTTTTCACTCTGTCTGCACATCTGCATCTATCTGCATTGTCCAGCTCCACTTCTCGTCCTGTCTCCTGTGTACCTGTATAATTAGCAACTACAACAGTAATCTGAAAACAAACAAATTTAAATTTGCAAAAATAAAATTTGTTTGTGTCTCAGATACATGGGTTATTGTCATCATTCTTGATTATGCAATATCTGTGCATATCAGTAATTTTATCAGGGACAGGTAACTATGAGTGGCTGCAGTACACACGTGTACATTCGTACACGTGTGCACTGCCTCGCCAACTCGTGTGCACAGCTCCAACCAGAAATTCAAGGCAACAGAGACCAAGCAATGAAACTGTCTCAAAGCACAAAAGCACACATGCACAACTTATCACAGTGAAACTCAAGCAAGCCAGACCAGGTTGCAAGATGATCAACTGGCCAAGACTTCAAGTGAAAGCAGCAAAATCAAGACAGCATCAAAATACACAAAATATGGAAACTGCATCAATGCAGTACAGAACACAGTATGTATATATATAGTGATGCATAGCAACTGCATAGCAGCTACAAACACCAAGTGCAACAATGAACAATGAACAGAGAAAATGCATGAAAGCTACAAACTGCAACATGCTTGAAGATGGTTACCAACACAAGACTGCAACCAACAGTGAAGCATGCTCATGGAACACAGCAACAACAGAGCTATATGAACAAATGCACCACTGTGAAGTAATTATGGCAAATGCAGGTACAAACTATGGTGAATGCAGATACAACATGTCAAAGTAACATAAACAATGCAAACTGCCTCAAAGATGAATCAGAAGCAATCAAGTGCATCACTACAAAACAAGACCAAATGGCCAACATAACATGCAGTGCAGTGCAAACACAAGTGGAATGCAACAGTGAAGCAAACAACAACACGAAGGCAACATGATCAAAAGTTCAGAGCAGACATGACTGTGACATGCACAGATGTATTCAAATCCAGCAACATGAACACATGAGAATGGACAAGGCACAAATCAAGTTGCAGACTCCAAGTTACAAACTCAAGTGCAAACTGAATGTAACAAGCATGAATAAAGTGCAGTATCACTCTCATGTATGCAACAGATAATGAAACAAGTTGCACCAGACCAAGTTCAAGTAAAGTGATGTGTGAACAAAACAAATGTGCAAGTCAGTAATCAGATGAATCACAAAATGAAAGCACAAACCAAATAAATATATGCATACACACATACAAATGTATATATGCACATATAAAGTAAACTGGTGAAAGACAGTGGCAAATATAAGGCTGTGAAGAAATCAAGCCTAAATTAAAACAAATTAGTATCCTTTGATTAAGTCTTTGATTAAATCAAAGATTTCTAATTTGGAAAGAAATCTCTGCAGCAATCAACTCAAATTCAAATATGGACAGCATTAATTCAAATGAAGACCGAGACAACAAATGCAGCAAGAGATCTTCAAATCAATTAATTCGAATTCAAATATGGACAGCAATTACTCGAAATTGAATCAAGAAAGGAAAACCCTAAAAACAAATTCAGGAAAATCAACGACGTGAGAAATCAAATCAGACAGTGTTAATTAGGGTTTCAACCCTATAAATACACCCAAGAAATCATCATAGAACACACAGAACAATCGAGTTCAAGTATCAATTTAGAAAAGCAAAAAGAGACAGTACATACCGAATACACAAGCAATGAACTCGATCGAGCGACTGCAAAACTAGCTATAGTCAACCATCAGAGAAGCAGCGAGCTAGGGCAACGAATCACAGTTCAATCGAAGAAATCGAAGCCCTAACTGGAACAAAAGGGAACGAAACCCTAATCAGATCGAGGCTGCCATTTGTTTCACAAACAAAAGAAAATGGACCGGGTGAAATAAGAGAAAGGGAAGTGACCGCTATTTTTTTTGTTTGTATAGGGTTAAGTTTTTTTTTTTAAGGCAAGATAATTTAAATTGTTTTAAATCTAGTGCTTGCTTTTATAATTTGCTTGAATTGTATATTCTCTTCAAAACAAAACATGATAAATTATCACCTAGGGTTTAGGTGTTGTCAGATTGTCTAGTTAGAGTTAGTCCAGTTAGCAGGGTTTGCAAGTTTGCAAAACTCTATAGGCGGTAGCAGGGTTTGCAAGTCTGTTAGAGTATTTGTAAGCGTGATACTGTTTAATTCTAATAGAAATCTGGGAATGCAGCAGTAGGCAGGGGTTGCCGAAGCTGGGTAAAATCTTGTGTGTGATTTATTTTTCAGCATATTTATTTCTTCAGTTTGCTTCTGTGTTTAATTCGCAAAAATTTGCTATAACCCTATTCACCCCCCCCCCCCCCCCCTCTAGGGTTAATCTAGATCCTACACAAAACACATAATCTCACATTCGCAGCGGTACAAAATATAATATCAAATAAAATAACAATTATACAAAGGAAAATTATATCAGATAATTTACATTAATACATTAGAGTTACAACATTCCATACTCACTGGACAGTTAAAATAACTTGTCCCAGATAAACAATAATATCTCTCAGCGGAGTACTCTATACGTCCCTGCCATCCAGCTCGCCATCTGAGCTCCAAAACGTCCTTACCTGAAAATCTGTAATACTCGGTCTGACCTGAGCATTACATTAAAGTAACACCCAGGTCAGGCTGGAAACCAGAGTGAATAAACCCATCGACAAGAAATACTAATGCATAAAACTTACTCAAAACCCGAGGTAACTCGTTCATCTCTACAAGTTCACAACTTGTTATAGTCAACACTTATATTCACAATCAATCCCTAAGTACCATTAGTTTTAAATGGTCCAGTCATTTAAATTATTCCATTTCAGTCTATTGATTTCACATATCAATCTATAAAGAATCATTGTAGGTTACAAATCGAAGTGGGTTCGGACATTTACTGATACCCGACCCCGGTCTCTTCGAATTCAATACCATCTTAACTCAAGTTATTCAAGTGAAATACAATTCAAACTTTAAATTCAGGATGTCATAGAAATTCATCATAGATAACCACATTATCACTGTTCAACCCAATATCATATTACAAAAACATTTCATCTCAGAGAGATCAACCAATTCAAGGCATTTAACATCATTCAATCATTCACAAGCAAGATTGATCACTTGAAAAATTAATTTAATTTATCTCTAATTAAATTAATTACTAATCCCTAATTACTTAGATTACCTTTACCTAACATTAATTATTCACAACCAATTAAATAATCTTTTAATTATCCATCTTAATTAATCACCCTTGACTAATTATCCTTTAATTAGAATAAGTAATTAACTATTAATTAATTACACAAATTAATTAACCTTCACTCATCTCATTACATAATCCCTTAATTACTCTTATAAAGTAATTAACAATGATTTATTACAATAATCCCTAATTAATTACTTAAATTAATTACCCTATAATCGCTTACATTGATTAATTATCCTTTAATTAATCACACTCATTAATTAACTGACCCTTTAATTAATTTCCTTAATTAATCAATCCCTTAATTAATCAATCCTTTAATTAATTATACTAAGTAATTAATCCTTAATTACTTCCATTAAGATTTCCCTATAATTACTTTCATCAAGTAATTATTCCATTGGTTAATTATTCTCAATTAATTAACCTTTGATCATTAATTATTCACTAATTATCAATTAACCCTTAACAAATTTATCCTTTAATTACTTAATTTAAGTAATTATTATTTAAGCAATTAATCACTAGTTACTTAATTAATTTATCCTTAATTACGAATTAATTTATCTCTAATTAATTAACTCATAATTAATTTAATTAATTAACTATTGAAAATCACTTAATTACCTACTTAATTACATCATTGAATCACATTTGGAATCACTTAGAAATTTAGGTTAAATAATTAAAACCAAAACCATTTTTAATTCAAAGACGTTCGGCTTTATAATTTAAAATTTGAAATTTTGTTTATAAACTTGATCCATACTTTAATTTGAAAAATCTTGTTTGAAGACCTTGATAAATACCTTTTCTTTAAAAACTTGCTTATTCCCATTTTCAATTATTTTAAAACAGGCAGGCCAACATTTCATACCCGGTTCCTCTTCTTATTTTTTGAATTTACTTATAATTTACCTATGTTGCATCCCTTACCCGTTAAACATGGCCCACTACCCAAATTCTTCGGCTCAAAATTTTACTCAGTCCATTCCGTAATTCACTACTCCACTTCTTCTTCCAATCTCCCTTCCCAAACTACACTTAAACACGGAGGGCCTGTGCACATTTTGTGCATGTGTACGACGCCTCCTTTCCACGAATTTCGCCGCCAATCACTCGAGCAAGTCGAGTCCGACCATCACTTCTCGGCTATATGCTTGGATAGTCATCCCAGTCACCAGTTCAAATATCGAACTCTATACTCGAAACTGGAAAAAAATGCAAACCCCTCCGAGCAACCCTTGCCTCTCCATCTCCCATCGCCGATCATCCACAAACCTCACCAAACCAGGTGCCTTGACCCTCTCCTTCAAACATCCCTGGACCTCATGCTTAAAACTTCACTGCGACGCCTAAATCGCCAGAGGAACCATCCTCTACCCACAGGGAGTGTAACATCCTGCCTTTTTGTACGCTTTAAATCGATGGTAAACCACACATGTCAGACTCAAACCACACATGAAGCTGTTTACAAAACATTTGATTATACTTATACAATACATATCAGAGTTACACATACCAGAGAATAATAAATAATGCAGCGGAACAGCATGAATGTAGTGGAATACTATAATAAATAATAGTAATAAAATCTTCGTCTTCATCCTCCAAATATGGCCTTCAAATCCAGAAATGCTCAAGCTGACCCGAGCGAATTGAAAAGACAAAACACTCGAGTCAGAACTAAAAGATCTTATGCAAGTTAAATCAACTGTAAATAATATGAGTGGAACAGCGTCAGAGATGTTTACGGGATTTGACATCTCCTATCCAGTGTCTAACGCGAGTGCAGTAACTTAAGAGATGCTCGGGATTTACATCTCCTAAGGATCTGTTAAACTATTTACTATGTAGTAATATTTCGCTACTATAATAATGTCTACAGTAAAATAAGCTTACTTTTAATAGCGTTAAGGAGTTACCAATCTCCCCCTTAACACAATATTAGTCCCAGCAGTCCATCCAGTATTAGTGCATCTCCAGATCGGGAGACTACCCTAAATACTCCACGGGCTACGGGAGAAAACCAAACTCGTACAAGGCGTGCTAAGGTAGGTGACATGGCACAACTAAGCAATGCCAGGGTAGATATACCAATTACGCTTCCGACCTGGTTGTAACGTGTAGTAGCTACTACCGCCCACCTCGAGCCAACCCCCAAAATCACAAAAAAGGGCCCCAATCAATCATAAAGTAATAGAATGGTATCGAAGGAGTGTGTCCGATAAAAGGTTCTACATTCTTAGCCCGTCAATCGCTCCTGTTTTAACCACCTTATGCCAACTCACGGGAGTCGGGTCCACGTATTTACCTCAAAGGAAACGCCGCCACCATCCTACTTCATTCTGGAATCTCCACCACGTACACGGTTGTTAAAGTAGTTTTCGGAGTTGGCAGAGAGTATGATAACTTCTGATCCCGGTCTCTTTAACAACCAAACGTTATTATAACACCGTGGTCTTAGTTTAAACTTTTAAAACCAGAATATAATATCTATTTCAAACCCATATAAATACGATATCATTTCCGTTTTCAAACCCAAATCAGTATGATATCATTTTTATAAAACCCAAATCAATATAATATCATTTTTATTTCAAATATATCCTCTTTCCCAAAATCATAGCACTTTCAATGTTATAACACTTCGAAACTAAACCCTTGAAATTATAACATTTTCAAATCATAAAATAAAATAACTTCTTCAATTTCGCAAATCAATTCCAAATACAGATTTGAACCCCCAAATAAACCATTTCAATTTCCATATATTTCAAAGCTTTAAATATTCCACCATTTCAAAACTAATTCTTTGATAATTCCATATATATCAAATTCAATTACTATTATTTAGATTCGAAATGTTTACTTAATAAATCAAATATCATTTAAGTAAAACTTTCAAACTTCAAATAACTAGATATTCTTTCAATTTATTTAACTTGATATATTCATTTAAATCAACTTGATATTCATTTAAATCATTCTAAACCAAAATCAAGTAATAAAAATCACACCCTTTAAAAATCTCAATTTTATTTAAATTTCAAATCAAATTTATTCGAGTATAATTCTTAAATAATTTAATTCAAATCAATTCCATATTTATCTTCCAACCTTAATTTTATTTAAGTCCTTATAAACTCTATATACAATATAATTTAAACAGATACTTAACAATATTACATAATAATCAAACTTAATTATTTAACTTATTTTACATTTCAAAACAAATTTATACATAGCTAAAAATCAATAATAAAATAACATTTATATAACATCTAAAATCAATGTTTGTATAACACATATATTTCTTTACAAAACCATAGAAATCATTTCAAAATATTTTTATACATAGACTACGCTATCTGTATATAATTTTCTATCCTATGGTCAAGTGATATAGATATTTATCATTTCAATCAGCAATTTAAAATATAAATACGGTTATATATCACTTCAAACCGCAATCCGGAATGAAATAAAAATCCCTAACAACATGCAGTTTATAACAACATAAAATACAACATCCATTCATCCAATATCAATCATCAAACATTTATCACAATCATCATCCAATTCAATCAATAACCTCAATATATAACAGATAATAAATAACAGGTATTATTTGGCAGTTTATATTCAATAATAAATTAAATACTATTTTATCCAAATAAATTCAAATAAACTGAGATGATGATTCAAAATATGTCAAACAGTCATAAATAATTTCTAATCACATCATAAATCAATTTAACAAACATAAGAAATTTTAGAAGTTGTGAGTGGGTTAAAACACTCACCTTTTGAATTTTAAATTGGATTTAAATCCAATTTAAACCTAAAATTTGAACAATCTTAGAATTCATCCAAACTAGTGTCAAAATGTCCGGAATTCAAATACGATCCCAACGTAGAAAATCGCGCATGAATCGGACCTCGTACGTAAAATATACGTGCATCAGAATGATTGAAATTAAAATAAAATAAAAAAGAAAACAAACAGCTCGCCTTTGCCACGTCACTACATCATCATGCACACGCACAACAGTATTTCGTTCGAAACCCTAGTAGAAAGACAAACGCGCTTTGACCGCCGCCGCACGCGTCTGTTGGCCCCCATCGCCTAGGTCGCCGCCACGGAGTGCGCCTCGTCACCATACACGTCCACGGCCCTGTCGCGGCTCCCCACGGTGACGCCTAGATGCTGCAGCTGCCGCCGAACATAAGCCCTAGCTCAAATTTTCGTGCAAAATCCAGCCACCCATTTGCGAAACGAACCGTATAGATGCGCTCCCCTCCGTCCTCTCTACTAGACTGCACCATCGATTTGGCGATCCATCAAAGTTCATCACGACATGATGAACTGTGACGACCCAGAATTTCTGTCACTTGAAATTCATATATTCAATTGATTTTAAATATTAACAAGTAAAATTTGTAAGTCGAATAAATTATATTTCGAATATCTAGATTTAATTGGATAATTAAATCGATAATTAAATATTTGAAATTACAGAAATAATTGGAAATTGGGTTTAATGTGATTAAAAATTTATTTGTAAAGTTGTATTAAATCAGATTGGAGTTAGAATGATGTTATAGAACTTTTAAAATTGAATTAAAAGTTAATTTGCAGAAATTGAATATTTTAATATTTAATTGACGAGTAAAAATAGTCATTTTTCAAACAGCCACGGATTTCGACGAAACCGGTTTCATTGGATCCCTAATGTTAAATTATTGCAAAATTTCAAATTTTGTGTCAATCGGATTTACGGTTTGTCCGGGGCAAGCTAAAATGCGTAGAAAATCGGTTTAAGTGAATTTTGAATTTAAATAGTCGATTTGAAAACCTATCTTCCAAATATGATTGAATTGGCTCCCAATATATATTCCATTGCATTCGGAATGTGGGTAAAACATTATAAACGCCAGGCGGCACGCTTCGTTTGGAGTTCGGAAAAATTCTGGATGAATAGTGTCGCGAGAATTTTCTATAAAAGGACTTAATTTCTTCCATTTTACTCTAACCCTAATCTTCCAAGCCGTAGCCGCCGTTTCATATATATTCAATGGCTGAAATATTCCTAGCTTCACCCCCTCCGATCTCCTCATCCATTGACTATCATCAAAATCCTTCAACTACAAAAACGAAGAGCGTATCGAGCTCTATAATCTCAACGGTGGAGATCTGAAATGGTGCCGTGTGGGGGTAGAAATTTACCTGCTTTCTTCACATGTTTAGGCACGATTTTTGTGACAATGGTGCAGCTGAGTTCATTAATTCTCTGGGCATTGATTTCTCACGCGGTGGTCATTCGAGTGGAGGTCCCCGATCGTCGCCTAGGGGGATGAACGAGTCGCGTCGATCTAGGGTTTTATGGCGTATTTGGGTTCTCACATACGAAGATGGAACGGGAAGAAGGAAGACGCAATGGCCTGGATTTGGAATTTGAAATCAACGGCCATGATTTGATGGAGGTTAAAATAAAATAAAATAAAAGTGAAATTGGTTTTAATATATATTAAATTGTATGATCTTTAAAATAGCATAACTTTATCATACGAGGTCGAAAATTAACGAAACAACTTGCGTTGGGTTCGTATGGATGAACACTACGCGATGGAGCTGGATTTGGATTTGTTTGAGCTAGTGTGAATTTGGGTAAAATTAAACGCGCGTTTAATTTTATTCGAAATAAAACACTGCAACTGTATTGGAAGCAAGGTGAGAACTTCTCACTCAATCGAATTTGTTTCGATTTAAATTTTAAATAGTTAGATTTAAAATTTATTGATTGTGTTGATTGTATGCTTGGATGATAAATTACTATCTGTTGTATTGAAATAGACCCTATACGCTGCATATTAAGCGGAGGTTATTATATTAAACACATATACCGCGATATTCCACCTTGAAACGGAATTGGTATTATATAGTACTTGGAGTTGATTTCCCGCATTATATAACGAGTGAGACCCTATTGCGCCGCATAATAGCGGATAATATTTTATATAAACCCATGTACCGCGATATCCCATCTTGAAACGGGATTGGTATTGTGCTAACATCTGTGAATGCAGGGAAACAAGTTGGAGGGATCCAACTGGATTCCTCAAATAATTGAATTTGTTTCAATGTTGTGTGTTGATTATTTATAATATCTGTGTGATTATCTTTGTGATTGAATTCGTTGAAGGCTAAAATTTAGCCGAATATAATTTTGATATCGTTGGATACCGGAAATAAAAATTTGATTTTTGAAAGTTCAGGTTGAAAGTTTATATTAAAGTTTATTTTTGAGGATGGGATAAATTTAAAAGAAGGAATTCTAAAATAATAAAGTTTTATTTTCAATCTTATTGAATAAAATTCAAAATATGGGAAAAGCTTTAATAAATGGATTTCGGGTAATATTATTTAAAAGTTGAAGAATTTATTCAAAATAGGGATTTTAAAGAGTTTGAAAAATAAAAGAATTGGTTTTCTTTAAAAGGAATTGTTTTTAAAAGGAAATAAAATTTGAAACTCATTTGGGAAT
Source organism: Allium cepa (assembly GCA_030765085.1). Classification (NCBI taxonomy): domain Eukaryota; kingdom Viridiplantae; phylum Streptophyta; class Magnoliopsida; order Asparagales; family Amaryllidaceae; genus Allium; species Allium cepa. The sequence goes on from CM060937.1 coordinate 341,289,951, forward strand.
TGATTTTTGGCGATTGAATTTAAATTATTTTGAAAATGCATTTGGAAATTTATTAGGTGTTTTAAAATGAATTTGGAATCAATTTGAAAATTGATTTGGGGTTTAGTCGAAATTGATTTAAATTTGAGATTTGAATGAAATTCACTTGGCGTTTAATTTCTTGGGAAATCAATATGGAATTTGATTTGGTTGTTTTTGAAATCAATTGTAAAATTGAATTGTTGTTGAAAGTGAATATTTGAAATCGATTTGAAAATCGTATATCAGTTGATATTTGAAAATTTAAATTCACCATGGAATTTATAAAGGAAAGGGAAATTTGTTTAAAAATAAACATTGATTATTTTTGAAGTGTAGAAATAAATTTACGGATTTGGAACGTAAATTTAAAGTAAATCGGTAAGGATTTATTTAATTGGTTTAAATGAACCATTTTAAAATGAAAGTGTATTCTCCTTGGAAAGCCGAATAAAATTTTTGAATAGCTTTGAAAAATACGTACATATCTATATATAAAATTCTAGAATTGGTTTTGAAAAGGATACTTTGGAGAAATTAACTTCTTAAATTGTTTTAAATCCTTTAAGTAAAGATTTATTAAGTTGATATAGAAATGATTATTTCTAAGATTTAATCAATAATTATTTTAGAAAATAGTTATTTAAATATTTATACTCTATCTACTAATTTTATTTTGAAAATTAGTTTGGAATTCAGTTATATGCAATATTGGTATAATATTTTTATAACTAATATTTTTAGTAAAGTGTTTAAAGAAAAATAGTTTTATTTCAAAGTGTTTTCCCGATATATTTTGGATAAGTGTTATAAATTATTTTAAAGTATTTGAACTCGGCAGATTTCCAGTGAAAATGAATAAATATTTGGAAGTGTTTCTACGTAATGTGAAAAGTGATTTGAAATTTGTTTTCATATGGTTGAAGTGTGGAAAAATATATCTTGTAAAGATATTTTTTTGGAAAATAAATAATTGGGAAATTATTTGGAATCTGGTGATGTTGTGCATATCTATTGTTAGTTAAATAATCGACTATCAGTATTTACCTTTAAATGGGTATTTGTTGTGATTTGCTTCAATTTAAATGCTACACTTATTTTAAAATAAGCGCTCGTTATTCGGTTTAGCCGGGAGAGGACCTTTGGGTCATAATCCCACTCTGAATAGTGATACGTCGTAATGGATAGCATTTGAAGACCGGTGTTGAAGACCGGATATTTTCGAAAACGGAAGGATTACCATCGAATGCCTCTGCGTTGGCTGATCTCCGATATTAGAGATTTTATCACCCTTTGTGATGGGAATTCTAGACGTGATTAGGGAATATCCGGATTGCAAGGGCTTCTTTGGAAGTGCCTTCAGTTCCGTTCGATCTCGGAACGAACTTGTATGGATGTGTGTCTGACGTTACAATTTGAGATGTAAAGCTGGTTTCTATCAAATACATTTCTATTGGTGGCGGAGAATATATTCTCTTAGCTTAACATCCTTCTCTGAGACGTATGAGCTCAGAGATTATGTAGTTGTTGGTTACTACTGATACATTCCCAATTTGGTAATGTGGCATAAGAAGTGTTGCTAATCATTGGTTGATCAAAGCATAGCTTTTGTGAAAAGCGTAGCTTTGTGGTCGAGACTTCGTCGGACCTCACAACCCAGTAATGGTCAAAACAGGAAAGATGCAGTAAGGTTATAGGGAGTAGCGCCCCTTAGGGTATGTATGTTTCCTTCTGGATAGAAGTGTTATCATGGTATGGAGCCCAGATACTTAACTTATGTGGATATCACAAATATATATGACTTTGTGATTGTTGTTGGTTTAGGATCCTTGGATAAAGGTTGTTTACAACTGAGAGATGACATACTCGTGTCAGTAGTTACCTACTTTTGCAGAGGTAACCCGGCCTTGTGTTGGCAGAGATCCGGTTAGGTTCTTGGGGCATCCTTCCAGAAGCGTACCCATATGGCAATGGGAAGTTCCTTGGCCTGACCATTTGTTGGAAATCCAAACTCCAATACGCACATTGTACGGTTTTAGTTGTAGAACCTGCCATTTACTTATGGTGGTCACCACTGTTTAGATGGTAGCTATAGTAGGCATAGTGTGAAATGCCTATGCTGGCTAAGATTTATATTATACTTTCGAAATGTTTTCCTACACTTTGCACTTATAGTAATAATATCAAAGATATTTGTGTATCAAGCATGTTTGACTATCATAAGGAGAAATCTCCTCCAATTCTGCGTTTCCATGGTGTGTGTGGCGGGTGGCCTTATGGTAGTTACATTTTCTAAAAGCATCGCGGATCTACTTTAAAATATTTCTTTGTTTGTTTTTAAAGATAAACTGTTTTAAGTTCTCACACCTATCCCATGACTGACCTGGAGTTTATTGATCCCTTCCTAAACTCTGGGTGCCCATCATTTTCCACACGGGCAGTCTAGAGTCGGGTTATCAGGTCATTCTGGAATTCAGGAGTTGCTGTAGAGATCTGGAGCAAGCTGGATGGCATGGCGTATCAACTAGTATATATTATTTCTTTTCCGCTGTTTGTTGTTGTAAACTCTGATAAGGTAATGTAATGTGATGTAATGTAATAACTGATATAGTGATTCTGTTTAAAAATTATTCATTTATCTATTATAAGTTGTTCCGCTGCGACTGTGAGATTCTGATATCGTTTCTGTTGCTTTTCTTTCTTTCTTACTTCTTCTATCTTTTTCTTCTTCTTAAACCCTAAGAGTTCGGTTTTTCGGCCTTCGATTGCTCGGCAGTTGATACAGTGGATGTATTAATGTCGATTTTCGAAAGTCGAAGAATCGTGTCCTTATATGAACGGCCGAGAATTCTCCGATGATTACCGACCAAACGATGAATCAAAACGAAAAATGAATCACGGATTTGACTTGCGCTCGTCGAGAGCTTCAATTCCATATAAAATTTGATGTAGTTTATGGAGATTGAATTTTTGGCTTTGAATTTTATATGAAATTGCAATTGGATTTTTTTTTGTCTGCCATTGATGACATTGTACGTAGAGAAATAAGGAATAGGAACTGAATTAGGGTTTATAACAGGGTATATATAGACAAAGCTAAAAATAGAATAGATGGACCAGATTGACTTACACGTTGAACGATAAAATGGTCCAAAAAACCCGTTTCGACTCCGAAATGAAATTAGGTCAACCCATATATCAAAACAGATGTTGTTAGATATTTTAAACGCAATGTAACAGGTTTCAAGTCCAAATTCTATCGTATGAATAAGTTATGCTAAAAATCAAGTTACTTCAATTGATTTCAATTTCATAAATTCCTTGGCGTTTCGAGCCCGTACGATCAAACGACAAGCCCGATCGCTACGAAACTTGAAATCCTGCAATAATTCATCATTACGGATCCGATGAAACTGGTTTCGTCGAAATCCGAGTCAGTGGCCAAAACGGCTATTTTTACCTTAATTAAGTAAATTAATAATTAATTAATTAAATCAAAATTTTAATTTCGATCCTATAATTGACAATTTTTATCGTTTTTAAATTTCGTAATCATTCATACTAATTTAAACAAACTTAGATGTCCATTTAGAGTTAATTAATTTATCAATTTCAGTGTTAACCTCAATCCATTAAATTTAGAAACTATAAATATAGTGTCCAATAATTCCATTTAATTAAATAAATTAATACTTATTCAATTCATTATTATCGAACGGATGAAATTAACATTGGATTCATAATCTATTACATTAATATTCTCACATTCCATCTTAATTTCAATTAATGTAATATTTAGATATTTAATTTCATTTAATTTCAATTAATCCAGTTATTAAAATTTAAATTCCAATAAATTGTTTTTATTTGATTTCAATCTTTATACCCCATCCACAAATTTCAAATAACATAGTTAATGTTGGTTTTACATTACATTACTTCAATATACTCAACTTTCTTCCTTTGTTGTGTATTAACTATAATTTCCACTAGTATTGAAATTTTGCCAAATATAACATTTGCATTACTTCCTTTATTGTGATTTCATTCAACTTCTTTATAGTCAACCTATATTAACATCATTACCTTTAATTTTATTTATCATATCATTCACAAACCATTAACAATACATTATTACTAAATACTATCTTAATTCACACTAACGTAATATTTAATTTCATTTATTGCAATTGGTTTCAATTGATTGGATTGCACTAAGTTAATGATATATTGACTTGCATTAACATTATTACCTTTATTTAAGTGATTTCATTATTAAATTACGAATTTTAATTTTTTCCAATATTAAATAACAAAATTTAATTAAATTAATAATTTAAATTATCGAAAATTTACGGGTCGTTATAATCTCCCCCATTCAAAACTTTTCGTCCCCGAAAAGGAAAAAGAAGGGAAAAGAAGGATTAAGAAATCAATACATTTCACTTAAAATGTTAAATTTATAAACAAATAAATTTACAAAATTAATTAATTAAAAGCTATACCAATTTATAACCACTAAATCCATTTCTTTTCTAGAAATATGGACGAATGGAAGTTTAACTCCTAAGGAAGCACTTTATGAAGCTTCTCGTAATTTGATTAATTTATTTATTCCTTTTCTACATGCGGAGGAAAGGAACATTCATTTCGAGGAAAATAAAAACAGGTTTACTCTACCTCCTTGTACCTTTCAAAATGGATTAACTAAGCTAAGGAAAAACAAAAAAGGAATTCCATTGAAATGTATTTTCATTGACCAATTAGAACTATCTCCTAGGGCCTATAATTGTCTCAAAAAGTCCAATATACATACATTATTGGACCTTTTGAGTAACAGTCAGGAGGATCTTATGAGAATTGAATATTTTCGTACAGAAGATGTAAAACGGATATTGGACACTCTACAGAAACATTTCGCAATCCATTTACCTAAGAATAAGTTTTCGTTTTAAAGAAATTTTTTCATATTCTTTTTTTATTAAAAATAAAAAAAAACGCAAATTAATAAGGTTTGGAAAACATATTTCAAAAAATTTCTAAGTCTAAAATTTTCGAAAAATTTCGGCAGAGTCTCCTTTGTATGGAGAGGCTCAGGAGAAAATATAATATCAATTATAACAGTATATAACATACAATTTCCAAAATAATATATCCCAACACGGGAAAAACAATATAATAACGTTATAAAACAGTAATCCGAGGAAGTACCTATTTGTCAGGCAATTAACGCTTAATTATGAAACCAAAAGCAGTAGCAATTGCTTCCATAACCTGTATTTCACTTATATAATCCGAAAATAGTTAACAATTATATAAAATGAAATGCTTAAAGTTGTTTCAACTACAAACAAACAATCAATATAAACAACAATCACTTGCAATAAGGCATACAACCATCACATAAATCAACGCAACCAGTCATCCATTCGTATCAAACAAAATAAATAGTTGTTCGGGTTAAAAACTTTAAATTGTATAGAATGAAAAATAAACTACTAAGTGCACCGTTTACTCAACAGTCTTAGATGAAACTAAATAGATTATTCATACATCCAAATAATTTTTAAAGTATCTTTGTCCAAACAACCATACACCAAGACGGACAACAATTTCAAACAATAAATTAAGTTTATTATTATTATTTTCATCTCATAACATTTTTTTTTCATTCCCTTTTTATTTATATAATGATTCATCTTTTAAATTTTTGCATTTACTTCTTACAAACTTTTACTTTTATTCATTGATTCAATGTTTATTCCATGTATTTTCATTTATTACTTACAAATATTCATTTTCATTTATTTATAGTATTCATGTTTAATTCAATTTCATTGCATATTAATTCATTTACCTAAGTTTATAATCTTATACTTACAATACTTACTTCCTATTACTTTTATCACAGTAACATTTCAATTATAACTTAAGTTCACAACAATTACAACATCAAATTCTTATTTATAAAAGAATTTCATTAAATACTTTCATTACCTCAAGTTTATTACTTGTATAATATCCATTACATTTTTCTTATTAAACATTAGAGCTTTTAATATTTGGTAAGTTGCACATATGCTTTTAAGGATGTAATTGAAAGTTACACAAGTTTATTTTTATTTCTTTTAAATTAATCTAATGTTCAATAATCATATAGATTATAAATTTTAACTTTCTTGTTATTTCATTTATAACCTAACCTTTAATCTCTTATTTTAATTAAAGGTTCCAATTATTACTTAATTACATTCCATTTCGGTATAATTCACAGAAACTTAAGAACTAAAAACCGGCTTAAATTTCAAATCATTTTAAAATAATAGATAAATGTATATACTTGAAACTTATATATATATCCAATTATATTTAAAACAATTTAAAATTTATATTTGTTTATCGAAATAAATCTGTAGTAAAACTACTACAGTGGCCTTCCCACTTCGAAACTCAAAAATAAATGTCGATGATGTGTGCACTCATCATCGAAATTATTTTCCAGTGACAGAGAGGGGAGTATGTAACTTATTTCTTTCCAAAGTTTCTTTAAAACAATTCTTTCAAATTATATTGAAATATTTATATCAGAAAATACTTCTAATTAATATTATTATATTCCAAAATCCTTTGAAAGCAAATTTCAAAATCCCGGAGCTTAAGTTCTAAAATTTCCAAATTTCATTTATTTTATTTTCTTCAAATCTTATTTCCAATCAATATTTATAAATTTCACTACCTAACAACCAATATATTACAACCTAATATATATCATTTATAAAAAAATTATTTTACATATAGAAAATATAATAGGCAAAATTATTTCATTCACCTATATTCAAAACAAATGTTGTGTCGGTCTGTCCTATTAAGTGTTTAGAAATCCCTATTGATGTCATAGCGTCCTATGCACCAACCAGAATTTATAAATACAAAACGGAACAAATTAACACAATATCAAAACCTTTTATAAACTAACAAATATGCTCTCTCATATATATATATATATATATATATATATATATATATATGCTCAACGACTCATCATAGGGTATTATTACCCTATTAGTAAAGAGTCAGACCCCACAAAGCTAAGGTTTAATGCTAAACCAAAGCTCTGATACCAGATGTAACATCCCGCCTTTTGTACGCTTTAAATCGTTAATAAACCATACACGTCAGACTCAAGCCATACAAAAGGGCGGATTGTTATAGGGTAAATAAGAAAAAGTAGAGAAAAGAAAACAAAATAGAATCTTGCAGCGGAACGATAAAATATAATAATCATACAAACAGTTCATGAAGTTATTTACAAAACATTTGATTATACTTATATGATACATATCAGAGTTACACATACCAGAGAATAATAAATAATGCAGCGGAACAGTATGAATGTTGTGGAATACTATAATAAATAATAGTAATAAAATCTTCGTCTTCGCCCTCCAGAATATGGCCTTCAAATCCTGAAATGCTCAGGCTGACCCGAGCGAATTGAAAAGACAAAACACTCGAGTCAGAACTAAAAGATTTTATCAACGACGTCAGAGATGTTTACGGGATTTGACATCTCCTATCCAGTGTCTAATGTGAGTGCAGTAACTTAAGAGATGCTCGGGATTCACATCTCCTAAGGATCCGTTAAACTATTTACTATGCAGTAATATTTCGCTATTATAATAAGTCAATAGTAAAATAAACTTACTTTTAAATAGCGTTAAGGAGTTACCCAATCTCCTCTTTAACATAATAATAGTCCCAGTAGTCCATCCAGTATCAGCGCATCTCCAGATCGGGAGACTACCCTAAATACTCCACGGGCTATGAGAGAAAACCAAACTCGTACAAGGCGCGCTAGGGTAGGTGACACGGCACAACTAGGCAATACCAGGGTAGATATACCAATTACGCTTCCGGACCGGTGGAAATTATAACGACCCGCAAATCTGTAACCCTTGATTCAACACTATTCTACATCAATCAACTCAAGATGTAAGGAAATACGAACCATTGGGTTAAAGAAGAAGAGGTAGAAGAAGAAAATAGAAAGCAATATCAGAATCTAACCATCGCAGCGGAATAAAATATAATAGATAATAAATGATCTTTACACAAAAACAAATATACCTGTTTATACATTACATCATCAGAGTACATCAATCACATAACACACAATTGGGCAGTAATCATAACCTACCCACATACAACTGAGTACACAGATAATCAACACGGCGGAATATATAAAACAAGTACGGAAGTACGTTTCGTCACCCAGCTCGTCTCCTGAGTTCTACAGCATCATTCTTGTATCCTATAATACTCGGTTTGACCCGAGCATTACAGTTAAATAACACCCGAGTCAGTCTGGAATACCAGCGTGAGAAATCACACTCAAATTGATTATTAAAGTTTCAAAAATCCTTTGAAAACAAAAGCATCTCGTAAGACCACTCCACAAATAAACATGTTGGTTTTTTACCTTACGATAGCTAAAACGCATTTTATTAAAATACTCTGATACTATAATAGGGTCTATATATAAATACTTATTAAAATAGCCGAAATTGTTACATCTATCAAATTCCAGCTACTAGCCACAGAATGGGTAATACAAACAAAACTCGTAAAAGGCGCGTAGGAGAATAGATTTCCAACTAATGACTAGGCAGTGGGGTACCACCTGTCACGGTACCTGGTCTAGATCAGCATACCGAGGATCACTCCCGACACCCTGCAACACAAGACCGGAACTATCTCTTATTGGATAATCCCGAGTAAGATCACCCCACGGTTGTGATCAGCAACCGCACCAATAAGCCGAAATAAAAGGGACATCTAAGCAGGGATGACCTCACCCTGAAGTGGGTGCTACCCACCTAGCCTTCTGCATAACCCCTGATTTTCAGTCATTCCCGGTTGATGAGGCTTGAGGCTAAGCGTTACCTTTTAGATCATTTCACTTAGAATGCTCATCGTCCACCTGACGATGTTCTGAAAGCATTCATCAATACAAGTCCGTCCCGGGTTCGAACGGAACCGAAGGCACTACTCCTGCTACATCCATTTTGGAAACATCCTTAGGATTAGTAGAGACTAGCCCATGCACTTCACTGCTCCATCTTCGAATCCAAACTCTTGTTTTCCACACGATAACGTTCAAACCGGATCGATGTGGTTTTCGAGAAATTAATCCCAATCCCGGTCTCTTCAAAACGATCAGCGCATTTGGCCAATATTAATAGTCGGTTATTTAACTATCAATTAACATTCACAACATCCATCAACATAAATAATTTCTCCAAATTATTTATTATTCTCAAAATATCTTCGCAAAATACGTTTCCACTTTCAACCCTTTTGAAATCAGTTTCAAATTACCTTTCTTTTACAGAATAGATTTCCCAAATATTTTCTATTTCCATTGAAATCACCAAGCACAAAACTTTAGATTTATAAAATAATTTAAAAACACTTTATTGTAAAATATGCTTTAACATTTAAATTTAGAAAACTACGTTAATACTTAATTAAAGATAATACTTTAGGAATATTTGAGATTAGGTTATTTCATAAAATATAAACTAGATTTACTCCTTTGAAATAAAATACTAAGTCACCTTTAAATAATTACTACGATAATAGATTAGAAAAATATATTTACTTTAGAATCTAAATATTTAGTAATAAATTTTTTAAAACATGCTTTTTAAAACAACATAACTTATATTTAAAAATTTACATTGAAAACGTAAATTGGCTATCCAGGGAAATACTCTTCTCTTTCCATCTTTAAAAATAAATCACTATTTATTCTTAAACAAATTTCTCATTCCTTGAATAACTTTCCATTTTGAATTTATTCCTCCAAATATCCACTGATATATTACTTTACTTTTATAAACACAGTTTATCAACTTCATAGTCACATTCTCCTTTAAATTTCCAATTTCAAATATTTAAATTAATCTCCAAATTGATTTTCAATTTACTCCATTTGAAATAAATTCCTTTACTTACTCAATTCATTTCAAAATCCATTAATATTAGACTTTATTATTATTTTCCGTTTTGATTTTAAATCTTTTAACTGAAACATACCAATTTTCAGATTTTTCAAATTTCTTCTTTATTCTTTTCAATAATTTAAATTTTAAATTTTAAATAAATGCTTTATTCTTTTAAATAATTACACTGAAGTGTAAAATTCATTATCTTCCTGTTTATTCAAAATTCCTTATTCATACACGGAATTTATTTATTAGAATTTTAAAACCACTATTATTCTTATCCAGTTCATTTTTAATTTATTTAAATTCTCTATAATTATTTCACTTACAAATTCTCTTCCTTTTATTTTCTTTTCAAAAATCCAATTCCATATATATTTTGATAACACAGTGTACCGAAATATATTCAAGTAAACCATAGCATTCAATATTCCAATTATCAATAATATTCATCACAGAATATCGAATATTTATATCAGAGAATATTAAACAATATAAATAATTTTGAGGAATCCAGTTGGATCTCTCCAACCTGTTTTTCCTGCATCCATAGATGTTAGCACAATATAAAATACCAATTCCACTTCGAGGTGGAATATCGCGGTATATGGGATTAATATAATATCTTCCGTTATTATGCGGCGCATAGGGTCTCATCCGCTATATAATGCGGGAAATCAATCATTCCAAGGTATATTATATACTATAATATAGCACATCAAATATATTCAACCATTCAACCAATTATTTAAATTTAACCATATAAATTTAAATTAAAAGCCCAGATGAGTGAGATTAACTCACCTTTGATTTTGTATGCAATCCAATCCAAACAAGCTTGTTCTTCATTATTTTTAACCTTGTATAAACATTATACAATTTATAAATATTTGAACTAAACTAGATCATTTATCTCCTTTTATAAATTACTTAAATAAGGATTTTTTTCAACTACTTTCCCTTAATTTTTTTTTAACTTTCTGATTCCAACCATTTAAAACTTCTGCCTCATAAATCATCTCTAATGTATTATTATTATTATTATCATTATTATATTATATTTTATTTTTTACCTAAAATGGTTACAGACAGGAAAATAGCATATAACATTGATTAAGATTTTTAATTAAATTCACAAATCCTATGCTAAAAAAATCAGAGACAATACCTGCCCAAAAAAACTCGATCGGTAAAGCGATGCAGACCCACAACCCACCGTTCAAGAAACCGAACACCCACTTGCCTGATTTGCCAACTACACAAACTTCTTGCCCATTCCATCGCCTTCAGCGAAAAGGATTGCTGAACCAGTCTTTCACCTTCTTTGAGTCATTCGCGAGCTCATGACAACCTAGCTCACGGTGCAAAAATCCTCACAGCAAAATGACCAAATTAGTTTTGCCTCAGGAATCGACCGCGACTTTCCCCTGCCGCACCATTATTCCTCGATCACCAAATCTTGTCATAGTCGCCTCCATCACGACATCCCATCCCTTCCGTACGAACGACTCCACTATCGACTTCCCCGTGACTCATCAAAGCCCTTCAACTCGCGAGGTACCGCTTTGTCGTTCGAGATGAACGAGGAGGACGAGCGATTCAATTTCTAGTGGGAAGGTGCTCGGATTCGCAATAATAATCATGAATTCGCAGAGGAAGAAGGCTCGAAAAATATTTTTGATTATAGAGAGCCGCTGATACGAAAGGAAAAGGTCGAGTTAAATTTGAAAGGAAGTGTTTGATTCAATCTTGGAACAAAATAGATGAAGATGGGAATAAGGTACCGAAGATAGATATTTTTTTAAAGCTCGGCCATTATTCTTACTTTAAAGACGTGTGTGGAAACTTCAGAAGGAATATCTCTCAACGTGTCAAAGTTTAGTATAGTGTTCGATTGTATTATTTATTTTCAAATTCAAATTTAAATTGTCCAAAAATTACAACACAAAATTATGAACTTTTATCAAGGCGTGCCGCTAGGCGTTCATAATGTTATACATCTATTCCGAACACAATGGAAAAGGTTCCGAGTCCTAATTCGATCGTATGGAGAAGATAGCTTTTTGGACCAGTTATTATATTGAATTTTTGATATAAATTTCAGCGCTTTTATATGTCGTACGCTCACACAACAACTCCAATCACTATGAAAATTGAAATTCGATAATAATATAATATTAGGATGCAATGGAACTGGTTTCATCGAATTCCGAGACTGTGCCTCGAAAGGCTATTTTTAAATTCAATTTTAATGATAAAATCCCAAAACTTAACAAAACACTTCCAAATTCAATTTTAACACTTTTACTATCTTTGGCACTATCAATATAAATTTTATAAACCTTCAAAATATTTTTAACCGGCTTAAAATTCCAGATTCAATATTTTACCCAACTTCCAATTATTAAATTCAATTATTTAATTCTCAAATAAATAGTGATACTTGAAATTCAAGCTAAAATTAACGTTTCGAATATTTAATATCGATTAAATATTTCGATTTCTAATATCCCAAAATTACAGGTCGTCACATTCCTCCCCCTTTAAAGAATTTCATCCCCGAAATTACTAGTTAGGAAGAATGGTCCACACCCATTATTTTTTTCCAAACCCAACAGTTTTATCAATTTGCCATAACATATCTTTTATTAAAGACCCACTATAACTTCAACCAAATCTCCAAAACCTTACATAGTTTCCAACAACATTATTTACTCCACTTATTCAAATTTAAATTCAAATTTAAATTATCTCAATTTTCTCAAAAAATTTCTAACTCTCTAAATTTTCGAAAAATTTCACCAGCGTCTCCTTTGCGCGGCTAGCTCGGTACAACTACAATAGGCCTCTACGGGCTCCCAAATTCCAAAAGAAAACAAAAGCCAAGTGGCTAGATCAAAAACCCAATCAAATTTCATATACAAATTTAAACACATCCTTTTTGTCGAGCATTTCAAATTTATCTTCTGAAATCAAAACCAATTTTCCTTTCCCTTTATAATACCTGCATATCCTATTTAGCAATAATATCCAATCATAGTTTTTAAATTCGCTTTATACATTCTCTTACAGAAGTTTTCATCTACTTCTATTCAATTTAGTTTTTCCATTGCCATATGAATTCGATTTAACTTCAACTCTTAATATTAAATTTTATCTTTCATTTACAACTGATTCATGTCAATATTTTAAATTAGTTTCATTTCTAACTTATTTCAATTTCCAATTTGACATCATTTTTTCGCTAACAAAATTTTTTTTCAATAATTTCCAAAAAAATTTCTATCCCTCAAAATTTTCAAAAATTTTTGGCAGATTCTCCTTTGTGTAGGATCGATTTCACCCTAGAGGGGGGGTGAATAGGGTGATAGTGTAAATTATTAAAAATTAATCGCGGAAGCTTATAAATTAATTTCAATTCAGATCACAGAATAGCAGCACAGATATCGCAGAATATAAATAACAGAATAAAACAGAACAACACAGAATTTACCCAGCTTCGGCAAAACCCTGCCTACGTGCTGCCCCCAAGGTTTCTACTAGAAATTAGATAGTCCCTCGCTTACACACGTAAACTCGCTATACACCGCTATTGACTAATCTAACTCTACGCTCAAAACCTTGACCACAACTCAACTACCGAGTTGCAAATTCCCAAACTACACACCGTAGTTTGCACCCTAGTCACACGACTAGAAAAATAAAACGGTTTAAAAAGAAATACAAATTAAAACAATTAAAAGTAAAATAACCCTATCTACAAATTTAAAACCCTTAATAATAAAACAATAAAAGTAAATAGGCCGGCCCCTTTTATTATTCAACCCGTCTCCTTTCTTTTCTATTCCCTTCGTTGTAATGGCGGCCGTTCCTCTTTTAGGGCTTTGTTCTCTTTGCTTGGCTCTGAGATTTAGGGCTATTTCGAAGCTCCGATTCTAAGTTGATCGATTCAGTGGTTAATTGCCTGAAGCCTTGTTCGATCGAATCGCTGTTGCTCACTTCGGTTGCTTCGAATTTGTTCGAGTTCGAGATGACTTCTGTAAGTGATTTTTTGCTCTTTTAATTCTCTGATTGTATGCTTGAACTCGACGATCATTTTGCCGATGATGATTTGGGTTTTATACGCGTTCGATTTCCTTAATTTGCGTACGTATATTATCAGTTTGAATTTGTCAATGATTTGTTCGGCCGTTCGATTTTACTTTGATGTTGAGATTGATCTCTGACTGGTTCATAATCGTATGCTTGCGTCCCACGGCTTCAATTTTGTACCTGTTCAACTTCGGCCTTGACTCGTTCATCTTGGCTTTGAATTTGATAATCATGACTTTGATAAAAGAAAAACTTTGACTTGTTTAACTAGACTTCGGCTTGTTGATTTTCTACTGTAACAGATGCTACACTTGTTGATTCGATTCTAGTATATATATTTTTACTGTCGCATGCACTTGAGTTTGTAACTTGACTTGTTCTGCACTGCCTGTTGCACTTGTATACATGGTAGAGTTCATCTTCATTCTGTAGTCCTGAACTTTGAGTTGCTGTTGCATATGAGTTTGGGCATGGGTATTTGCAGTTTCATGTTGGCCATTTGGTCGTTATGTTGATTGTTGAGTTGCTTCATGAACTTGCATTCATCCATTCAAGTCACACTTGTAGTTTGGTCGAGCTGTGGTCTTGTATCACTGCAAAACTGTAGCTTGGTCATTGCTTCAAATATTGTTGCTGCACATGTCTTCATTGGTCATTGTAGTGTTGAGTTGCTGTGTTGCATTTGTATTCATATGCATGCATATAGCCATACTGTTGCATGTTAGTGTGCTTCATCACTTGATTCATTCCACATTGAACTAGCTTTTGATGTTGGTCTATTCTTTACATATGTGCACTTGCACACTTTCATTGTTGAGTTGAGTTTGATTTGCACTGCACTGCGTCTTGTTCACAATGTTGCATATTGGATATTTGCAGTTGGTATTTGAATTTGAGTTGTGGCTTTTGTGCTTGCATTTTGATGCAGTCTTCATGCTACTGATTTTATTGAGCTCGACATTGTTGTTCACTTATGTTGCAACTGCACTGTTGCCTTGTTGATTCCACTGTTTCATGATGGCTTCGGCCTTTGCAGTTTGTGCAGCATTCAATTTGTTGCATTTTGTAGTTGCTGTCATGTTCTTGCATCGACTTGTTGCAGTCCATGTTTGCTGTGACATTGTGTGATGTTGTACATGCATGTGGTCTTTGTTGTTGGCATTTCTTCCTTTACTTGAGCATTGCTTGTTGCATTATGTTCACTGTGTCACTTGGGCTTGTTTTATGCTGGTTTATATTCTTGTTGCCTTGAGACTATTGCTATTCAGTTGCTATGCCCAGTTGTAGCCGTGGTCTTTGCATTACATTCATGTTGATTTCTGAACTTTCGCTTGAGTTGAATCCAGTTTCAAAAACTCTGGTTTGACCTTGTGCTGAGAATTGTGACTTTTATATTATTGCACGTGAGTTGAACCCGGCTTTATATTTGGGTTTGACCTGTGCTCACCTGTCCCTGTAAATCAATCAAGTGTATATATCGGTGTGCACGGCCTTGTGGCATATACAGTAATATACTGTGTATGTCACAAGTTGTTCGTGTATGATGAATTCAAATTTAAATTATGACGAACAACCCAAATAACTGAGGCAAATCATATTTTTAAAATCATCTTTTAATTTATATTGCAAAAATATTTTCTTTTCAATTTTACTGCGTTAGTGAATATTTTTGCAGATTGCTCAGATGCTGGATTCAAACTGGAATGCAGTTGTAGATAAAAATACGAGTGTGAGTGATATGTAGTGAGGTGAATATGTAAATGTGAAATGTGATGTAATTGTAATCAAAGTTGTATAGTATAGTGAGAGCTTGAAATTGTATTATTCAAAGTTGTAATAAATATTTGTTTGAATAAAATATTCGTTTGAATTTAAAATCTGTGTTATTTATTTTATTCAGCAAATATTTATTTAATCTGTGAAAATAAATAGTATATTAACAAATACATTTAAACGAATGTATATATGTTTATTATCATCAAACAAAAATCATATAAGCGCATATTCAACACTTTGTACGGAGGAGCTTTTGAAATTTGACAAAAGATATAAATATATATACATCGACCCACCCGGTCGGAAAAACAAAAACGGTTCATATTTCCTATTTTTATTGCGTAAGCGTACCTTATTTAGCATTTATAAGCAAGCGGCTTATTTACTTAGCAGTTAGCGCAATCAAATCCAGCCCAACGACTTCCCTAAACCTATAATTACTCAACTAAAACATGTAAGTGTCATATATATGAAGTTTAACAACATTTCACTTATTTGCAATAGTTAAACACATGAATTCTAAAAGCAATTCACACCAAACATTTTCCGTAAGCAATGTATATAGTTTTAATACTGACTCAACTATTTTCAATTAATTCGTATACCATTTTCATTAAATTTGCATAGTTTACAACCCACTTGCTTATATTCAATTCATTTTTAATTTTAAGCAAACCCGTATTGTTCCAATTGATTTAATAATCAATTCTATCCACCTCTGTTAATACATTTACTTTCGTTTACGATAAAATGACTATTTTCTGTGTATATTTGATGTTATTCATGCAAATAACAATTACTTAAGCTTATAACCATTTTAAATTGATTCCAACTCAATTTATTATCTAATTCCTTCTATTTTAATTCATTCACAACCATTTTATTTAGCTCAACACATTCTATTTAAATTTTATTCCTTTTAAATTTTATTCACGATCCATTCATTTACGTTTCATTCCATATTTGCCTTTATTTCATTTGAGACCATTTTATTAAGCTTGAACCATTCCAAGCTTATATATTAATAACCATTTCCCAATTTGATTTTATCCAAGCTTTTATTTAATGGACTTTTACCCTTACTCGAAGCCAAGCTTCTACTAATTTTAAACTTAAATTAATTTACTTCAAGTTATTCAAATTTCATACTAAAGCTCATTTCTATTTTACCAATAAATGTTCCTTTTCAATTTAACTTGATTCTATTTCAGTCAAATCTCATTTCAATCTACAAATTTATTTGATTAGTTATTATAAATTGTAAATTTTCAGATTCAATTTACTCTCAAATCGTTTAATTAATTACAAGGCCATTTCCAATTTATTTCTACTTATTTGGATTTTATTTGCAATACAAACCATTATCACTTTAATCCAATTTCTTTTTATTTGGCAATATTTTCAGTTATATTTACTTCACTAACGATTCAAGGTCAAATTTGATTTATAACCTGAGTTTTATTTCCAAATATCAATATTAACTCACAAATTCAGCTTCCATTTAACTACATTAGGTTCCATTTACATATTTCATTAACTAATTTATTATCTAATTAGTTCTCCCCTATTTATAATTCAATACTTGATTTTTAATCTCAAAATCTCTTCATTTAATTTTCTTAAGTGTAATTTATTTTATAATTCAAGTTTGGATTTTTTTTTCATTTTATAAAACATCAAACAATATTAGTTTTGGGTTTTCTATTCCACTTTTAAATTTTATAAGTCACAAGTTATTACTTTACACATTTCCATTCATTCTGGGCTTGAATATATTCATCTTTATTTTTAACTCAAGATTTTCGCTTATTTATAACCCAAGCATGCATATATATATATATATATATATATATATATATATATATATTATTCCAAGGATTTTTAATTCATTTAAGTCATTCTAATTCATTTATTGCAATCCAATTCTTATCCAACTTATTTCTTATCCAATTTACTTCCATTTATTTTAAGTAAGGATCTAATTGCATTCAATACCACCTATAACTCAACTGTATTTTATTCCAATTCAGCTCTACTTTAACTTAGATTTATTTAATTCAATTCAATTTTCTTCCTTAGTCTAAGTTAATTTCATTTTTAACTTTCACTTTAAATTTTAATTCCAACATTCAAAGCTCATATTTCCTTCCTGATTTGAAAATCATCTCAATTTATAAGCTTATAGCCTATCTCATTAGGATTTTTAAACACCCGGCCTTTGGTTTCAAATCATTTTGAAATCTCCAACATCTAAAATCACACTTCTCAAAAATTTAAACCAATCGCGGTTTTTATTCCCAACAAATTTCCATTGAAATTTCAAAAACAACTAGTTCTTCTGAACAAATCAATTAGGCAGCAATCCGTCACTTAGAAACTCGAAAATGAACATCGGTGATGCTACAGTCTTCACCGAAGTTATTTTCCAGCGATTGAAGTGAATTCAATGCTATATCCCTTCCCAAAATTTTATTTGAAACAATTTCCTTTTAGAAATACTTCTAAAATAATAATGCTATTATTTATCTTCAAAACACTTCGAAGAACACTTCCAAAATCTCCGGGATTTTAAATTTCCTAATTTGATTTAAATCAAATTTTAACTATAATTTATTGGTATAATTTATGATCATACACATTTACAATTCACATTTATAAATTTCATTTTATAAATGATCTTATTTCCTTAACCTTTGGTTATAATTTCAATTTCTAGTTAAATTTTCACACAACAATGATAATAATTTAGTATTATCATTCCTAACATCCAAGCAACCATATATTAGCTAAAATAGTTTACAAAAACCTTTCTTTTATATCAAAATATATTTTGGGTAAAATTATTTCATTCACTCTCCTTTAAAACAATACTATGTCAATTTATTGTGTCAGGTCTTTATAAACTCTTCACGAATAGCGGCCAACCTACTCGATTAGAATTCACATTCCACTCAACCAATAAGCCAAAACAATATTAAAACAATTTATATTTTTTAACAAATACGCGCTCATATATATTAATACGCTCAAACTCATTATAGAGCATTACTGACTCTATTTGAGTAATTCCCACCAAAGCCAGGGTTATCACCAACGTATGCTCTGATACCAACTGTAACGACTCGCAAATCCGTAGCCTTTGAGTCGACACTATTCTACATCAATCAACTCAAGATGCATGGAAATACGAACCATTGGGTCAAAGAAGAAGAGGTAGAAGAAGAAAATAGAAAGAAATATCAGAATCTAACCATCGCAGCGGAATAAAATATAATAGATAATAAATGATCTTTACACAAAAACAAATATATCTGTTTATACATTACATCATCAGAGTACATCAATCATATAACACACAATTGGGCAGTAATCATAACCTTCCCTCATACAACTGAGTACACAGTTAATCAACACAACGGAATATATAAAACAAGTACGGAAGTACGTATCGTCATCCAACTTGTCTCCTGAGTTCCACAACATCATATCCTGTATCCTATAATACTCGGTCTGACCCGAGCATTACAGTTAAATAACACCCGAGTCAGTCTAGAATACCAGCGTGAGAAATCACACTCAAATTGATTATTAAAGTTTCAAAAATCCTTTGAAAACAAAAGCATCTCGTAAGACCATGCCACAAATGAACATGTCGGGTTTTTACCTTACGATAACTAAAACACTTTTTATTAAAATCCTCTGATATTATAATAGGGTCTATATACAAATACTTATTAAAATAGCCGAAATTGTTACATCTATTAAATTCCAGCTACTAGCCACAGAGTGGGTAATACAAACAAAACTCGTAAAAGGCGCGTAGGGAGAACGGATTTCCAACAATGACTAGACACTGGGGTACCACCTGTCACGGTACCTGGTCTAGATCAGCATACCGAGGATCACTCCCGACCCCCTGCAACACAAGACCGTAACTATCCCTTATTGGATAATCCTGAGTAAGATCACCTCACGGTTGTGATCAACAACCGCACCACTAAGCCGAAATAAAAGGGACATCTAGACAGGGATGACCTCACCCTGAAGTGGGTGCTACCCACCTAGCCATGCTGCATAACCCCTGATTCTCAGTCATTCCCGGTTGATGAGGCTTGAGGCTAAGCGTTACCTTTTAGATTGTTTCACTTAGAATGCTCATCGTCCACCAGACGATGTTCTGAAAGCATTCATCCATACATGTCCGTCCCGGTTTCGAACGGAACCGAAAGCATTACTCCTACTACATCCATTTTGGAAACATCCTTAGGATTAGTAGAGACTAGCCCTTGCACTTCACTACTCCATCTTCGAATCCAAACTCTTGTTTTCCACACGAAAACGTTCAAACCGGATTGAAGTGGTTTTCGAGAAATTAATCCCGATCCCGGTCTCTTCGAAACGATCAGCGCATTTGGCCAATATTGATAGTCGGTTATTTAACTATCAATTAACATTCACAACATCCATTAACATAAATAATTCTCCAAATTATTTATTATTCTCAAAATATCATTGCAAAATACATTTCCACTTTCAACCCTTTTGAAATTAGTTTCAAATTACCTTCCTTTTACGGAATAAAATTCCCTAATATTTTCTATTTCCACTGAAATCACCAAGCACAAAACTTTAGATTTATAAAATAATTTAAAAACACTTTATTGTAAAATATGCTTTAACATTTGAATTTAGAAAACTACTTTAATACTTAATTAAAGATAATACTTTAGGAATATTTAAGATAAGGTTATTTCATAAAATATAAACTAGATTGTCTCCTTTGAAACAAAATACTAAGTCACCTTTAAATAATTACTACGATAATAGATTAGAAAAATATATTTAATTTAGAATCTAAATATTTAGTAATAAATTTTCTAAAACATGCTTTTAAAACAACATAACTTATATTTAGAAATTTACGTTGAAAACGTAAATTGGCTATCCAGGGAAATACTCTTCTCTTTTCATCTTTAAAAATAAATCACTGTTTATTATTAAACTAATTTCTCATTCCTTGAATAACTTTCCATCGTGAATTTATTCCTCCAAATATCCACTGATATATTACTTTACTTTTATAAACACAGTTTATAAATTTCATAGTCACATTCTCCTTTAAATTTCCAATTTCAAATATTTAAATTAATCTTCAAATTGATTTCCAATTTACTCCATTTGAAATAAATTCCTTTACTTACTCAATTCATTTCAAAATCCATTAGTTATAGACTTTATTATTATTTTCCATTTTGATTTTAAATCTTTTAACTGAAACATACCAATTTTCAGATTTTCCAAATTTCTTCTTTATTCTTTTCAATAATTTAAATTTTAAATTTTAAATAAATGCTTTATTCCTTTAAATAATTACACTGAAGTGTAAAATTCATTATCTTCCTATTTATTCAAAATTCCCTATTTATATACGGATTTTATTTATTAGAATTTTAAAACCACTATTATTCTTATCCAGTTCATTTTTAATTTATTTAAATTCTCTATAATTATTTCACTTACAAATTCTCTTCCTTTTATTTTCTTTTCAAAAATCCAATTCCATATATATTTTGATAACACAGTGTACCGAAATATATTCATGTAAACCATAGCATTCAATATTCCAATTATCAATAATATTCATCACAGAATATCGAATATTCATATCAGAGAATATTAAACAATATAAATAATTTTGAGGAATCCAGTTGGATCCCTCCAACTTGATTTTCCTGCATCCACAGATGTTAGCACAATATAAAATACCCATTCCACTTCGAGGTGGAATATCGCAGTATATGGGATTAATATAGTATCATTCGCTATTATGCGGCGCATAGGGTCTTATCCGTTATATAATGCGGGAAATCAATCATTCTAAGGTATATTATATACTATAATATAGCACATCAAATCTATTCAACCATTCAACCAAATATTTAAATTTAAATTTAAAACCCATATGAGTGAGATTAACTCACCTTTGATTTTGTATGCAATCCAATCAAAACCAGCTTGTTCTTCATTATTTTTGACCTTGTATAAACATTATACAATTTATAAGTATTTGAAATAAACTAGATCATTTATCCCCTTTTATAAATTACTTAAATAAGGATATTGTTTCAACTACTTTCCTTTATTTATTTTTTCTTTTAACTTTCCGATTCCAACCATTTAAAACTTCCGCCTCATAAATCATCTCTACTATATTATTATTATTATATTTTATTTTATTTTGTTACCTAAACATGGTTACCGACAGGAAAAATAGCATATAACATCGATTAAGATTTTCAATTAAATTCAAAAATCTTACGCTAAAAAAAATCAGAGACAATACCTGCCCTAAAAAAAACTCGATCGGCAAAGCGATGCAGACCCACAACCCACCGTTCAAGAAATCGAACACCCACTTGCCTGAGTTGCCAACTACACAAACTTCTTGCCCATTCTATTGCCTTCAGCGAAAAGGATTGCTGAAGCAGTCTTTCACCTTCTTCGAGTCATGCGCGAGCTCGTGACCACCCAGCTCACGGTGCAAAAATCCTCACAGCAAAATGTCCAAATTAGTTTTGCCTCAGCAAGCGACCGCGACTCTCCCCTGCCGCACCATCATTCCTCGATCACCAAATCTTGCCATAGCCGCCTCCATCACGACATCCTATCCCTTCCGTTCGAACGACTCCACTATCGACTTCCCCGTGACTCATCAAAGCCCTTCAACTCGCGAGGTACCGCTCTATCGATCGAGATGAACAAGGAGGACGAGTGATTCAATTTCTAGTGGGAAGGTGCTCGGATTTGCGATAATAATCATGAATTCGTAGAGGAAGTAGGCTCGAAAAATATTTTTGATTATAGAGAGCCGTTGATACGAAAGGAAAAAGTCAGGTTAAATTTGAAAGGAAGTGTTTGATTCAATCTTGGAACAAAATAGATGAAGATGGGAATAAGTTACTGAAGATAGATATTTTTTTAAAGCTCGGCCGTTATTCTTACTTTAAAGACGTGAATGTGGAAACTTCAGAAGGAAGACAGTGCGTGTCTATATTTCTCAACGTGTCAAAGCTTAGTATAGTGTTCGATTATATTATTTATTTTCAAATTCAAATTTAAATTGTCCAAAAATTACAACACAAAATTCTGAACTCTTATCAAGGCATGCCGCTAGGCGTTCATAATGTTATACACCTATTTCGAATACAATGGAAAAGGTTCCGAGTCCTAATTCGATCGTATGGAGAAGATAGCTTTTTGGACCAGTTATTATATTGAATTTTCGATATAAATTTCGACGCGTTTATATGTCGTACGCTCACACAACAACTCCAATCACTATGAAAATTGAAATCCGATAATAATATAGTATTACGGATGCAATGGAACTGGTTTCGTCGAATTCCGAGACTGTGCCTTGAAAGGCTATTTTTAAATTCAATTTTAACGATAAAATCCCAAAACTTAACAAAACACTTCCAAATTCAATTTTAACACTTCTACTATCTTTGGCACTATCAATATAAATTTTATAAACCTTCAAAATATTTTTAACCGGCTTAAAACTACAGATTCAATATTTTACCCAACTTCCAATTATTAAATTCAATTGTTTAATTATCAAATAAATAGTGATATTTGAAATTCAAGCTAAAATTAACCTTTTGAATATTTAAAATCAATTAAATATTTCGATTTCTAATATCCAAAAATTACAAGTCTTCACAGTAACGCGTAGCAACTACTACTGCCCACCTTGAGCTACCACCCCAAATCCAAAAAAGGGCCCCAATCAATCACAAAGTAATAGAATGGTATTGAAGGAGTGTGTCCGATAAAAGGTGCTACCTTCTTAGCTCGTCAATCGCTCTTGTTTTAGCTACCTTATGCCAACTCACGGGAGTCGTGTCCACGTATTTACCTCAAAGAAAACGCCGCCACCATCCTACTTCATTCTAGAATATCCACCGCGTACACGGTTGTTAAAGTGGTTTTCGGAGTTGGCAGAGAGTATGACAACTTCAGATCCCGGTCTCTTTAACAACCAAACGTTATTATAACACCACGGTCTTTTCAAAATAGTTTATACTTTTAAAACTAGAATATAATATCCATTTCAAACCCATAAATACGATATTAATTCCATTTTAAAACCCAAATCAATATGATATCATTTTTATAAAACCCAAATCAATATAATATCATTTTTATTTCAAATATATCCTCTTTCCCAAAATCATAGCGCTTTCAATGTTGTAACACTTCGAAACCAAGCTCTTGAAATTATAACATTTTTAAATCATAATACTTTGAAATTTGTAACTTTGAAACATAACTTCGATCGCTTAAATGGTTCAAATATTAAAATATTTTATAAAATAAAATAACTTCTTCAATTTCAAAAATCAATTCCAAATATAGATCTGAACCCCCAAATAAACCATTTCAATTTCCATATATTTCAAAGCTTTAAATATTCCACCATTTCAAAACTAATTCTTTGATAATTCCATATATATCAAATTCAATTACTATTATTTAGATTTGAAATGTTTACTTGATAAATCCAATATCATTTAAGTAAAACTTTTAAACTTCAAACAACTGGATATTCTTTCAATTTATTTAACTTGACATATTCATTTGAATGAATTTGATATTCATTTAAATCATTCCAAACCAAAATCAAGTTATTAAAGTTATACCCTTTAATAATCTCAGTTTTATTTAAATTTCAAATCAAATTTATTCGAGTATAATTCTTAAATAATTTAATTCAAATCAATTCCATATTTATCTTCCAACCTTAATTTTATTTAAGTCCTTATAAACTCTATATACAATATAATTTAAACAGATACTTAACCATATTATATAATAATCAAACTTAATTATTTAACTTATTTTATATTTCAAAACAAATTTACATAGCTAAAAATCAATAATAAAATAACATTTATATAACATCTAAAATCAATGTTTTTATAACCCATATATTTCTTTACAAAACCATAGAAATCATTTCAAAATATTTTTATATATAGACCACAGTGTCTGTATATAATTTTCTATCCAATGGTCAAGTGATATGGATATTTATCATCTCAATCCGTAATTTAGAATATAAATACGGTTATATATCATTTCAAACCGCAATCCCGAATGAAATAAAAAACCATAACAACTTGTGGTTTATAACAATATAAAATTACATAATATTTTATCCAAATAAATTCAAATAAACCGAGATGATGATTCAAAATATGCCAAACAGTCATAAATAAATTTCTAATCACATCATAAATCAATTTAACAAACATAAGAAATTTTAGAAGTTGTGAGTGGGTTAAAACACCCACCTTTTGAATTTTAAATTGGATTTAAATCCAATTTAAACCCAAAACTTAAACAGTCTCAGAATTCGTTCAAACTAGCGTCAAAATATTTGGAATTCAAATACGATCCCAACGTAAAAAAACCGTGCGTGAATCGGACCTCGTACGTAAAAGATGTATGCATCAGAATGATTGAAACTGAAATTAAAATAAAATAAAAAAGAAAACAAATAGCTCACCTTTGCCACGTCACTACATCATCACGCACAGCAGCATTTCGTTCGAAACCCTAGCAGAACAACAAACGCGCTTTGACCGCCGCCGCACGCGTCTGTAGGCCACATCGCCTAGGCCGCCGCCATCGGAGTGCGCCTCGTCACCCTGCACATCCACGGCCCTATCGCGGCTCCCTATGGTGACGCTTGGATGCTGCAGCCACCGCCGAACATAATCCCTAGCTCGAATTTTCGAGCAAAATCCAGTCCCCATTTGCGAAACGAACCGTATAGGTGCGCTCCCCTCCGTCCTATCTACCCGACTGCGCCATCGATTTGGCGATCCATCACAGTTCATCATGACGCGATGAACGGTCGAGAATTCTCTGATGATTAGCGATCAAACGATGAATCAAAATGAAAAGGGAATCATGGATTTGACTTGCGCTCGTCGAGAGCTTCAAATTCATATAAAATTTGATGTGGTTTGTGGAGATTGAATATTTGGCTGTCATTGGAATGAGGAGGAGCAACTGAAATTATACATACAGAAATAAGGAATAAGAAATGAATTCGGGTTTATAATAGGGTATATACAAACAAAGCTGAAAATTGAATTGATGGACCAGATTGACTTACACATTGAATGATAAAATTGCCCAAAAAGCCCGTTTGAATTCCGAAATGAAATTGGGTCAACCCATATATCAAAATAGATGTTGTTAGATATTTTAAACACAATGGAACAGGTTTCAAGTCCAAATTCCATCGTATGAAGAAGTTATGCTAAAATTCAAGTTATTTCAAATCAATTTCAATTGAGTTCAATTTGATAAATTTTTAGGCATTTCGAGCTCGTCAAACGACAAGGCCGATCACTACGAAACTTGAAATCCTACAATAATTCACCATTACGGATTCGATGAAATTGGTTTCATCGAAATCAGAGTCAGTGGCCAAAACGACTATTTTTACCTTAATTAAATAAATTAATAATTAAATCAAAATTTTAATTTCAATCCTATAATTGACAATTTATATCGTTTTCAAATTTCTTAATCATTTATACTAATTTAAAAAAAATTAGATGTCCATTTAGAGTTAATTAATTTATCAATTTGAGTGTTAACCTCAATTCATTAAATTCATAAATTATAAATATGATTTCCAATAATTCCATTTAATTAAATAAATTAATAGTTATTCAGTTCATTATTATCGAACGGATGAAATTAACATTGGATTCATAATATATTACATTAATATTCTCACATTCCATCTTAATTTCAATTAACGTAATACTTAGATATTTAATTTCATTCAATCCAATTATTATAATTTAAATTCCTGTAAGTTGTTTTTATTTGATTTCAATCTTTATACCCCATCCACAAATTTCAAATAACATAGTTAATGTTGGTTTTACATTACATTACTTCAATACACTCAACTTCCTTTCTTTATTGTGTATTAACTATAATTTCCACTGGTATTGAAATTTTGCCAAATATAACATTTGCATTACTTCCTTTATAGGGATTTCATTCAACTTATTTATAGTCAACCTATATTAACATCACTACCTTTAATTTTATTTATCGTATCATTCGCAAACCATTAACAATACATTATTACTAAATACTACCTTAATTCACACTAACGTAATATTTAATTTCATTTGTTGCAATTGGTTTCAATTAATTGGGATTGCACTAAATTAGTGATTTATTGACTTGAATTAACATTATTACCTTTATTTTAGTGATTTCATTATTAAATTACAGATTTTTATTTTTTTCAATATTAAATAACAAAATTTAATTAAATTAATAATTTAAATTATCGAAAATTTACGGGTCATTACAGCGAGCTTAAACCCTAATTCCACTTCCACCAGACGCCATACGTTACAAAAGAATGCCAAAATATTCTCCTAGCTTCCTTACCCCTCATGCCTCCTCCACAATCAACGGCGAACACTTAAATTGCCCCGATCGCCTGGAATCTATCGACCTCAATTCCGGTCATCACACCCTATCGCATCCCACACTTGCCTAAAAATTCCCAAATGACTTCTATAATTCTAGAATTTGATCATCTAATAAGTTAATATAAAATAGAGATCATATCATGATGATTAGATTTTATCGTTTCCTCAGATGTCTAGTGTAAACCCCCTTTCCAATCCTCTGTGCTTCATAATTAAAATTTGAAATAAAATACAATTAAACAAACAGCTTTTTTTACTTAGCCTAAAATAAAAAACAAACATTATTCCCTTTTCCAAAACTTGTAGAGTATAATTTAGCAGGCATGCATAGGCCTGTGATTTCTTTTTACAGTAAATCCCAAATTAGCACACATATGGAAACATAAAATCTGATTAAAACACTGATGCCTAGCCAGTAATGACTTTGTCTAACTTTTACAAAATTCTATAATTATTTTCAGTAAGGCTTTAAAGGTCACAACAGAAAATCAAATGGGTTGCTAGCTTTCTCTCTCAGTTTTATGGAACCTTCTATTCAATTCTGATTTTTCTATTTAACCGTAAACATATAAAGAAATTAGATTTATGGAAGTGTTTATTCATAGAAAATAAGAAACAGAGATGCTTTAAAAATTTGGAAATTGTTTTTGATCTTGAACTGATTTTTGAAAACTTGAATTTTGCTCTAGACTTTGATATGGAACAACCTTGATAAATGTTGAGTTGATCTTTGAATTTGATCAGGTTGAAACTATTTGATTTGATTGCTTCCAGTTTGAAAGTTTGAGCTTGAATCTGTTTTGAGCCGATCTAATCTTGCTTTGATTATTCTAAGTTGAATTTTCTTTTTCTTTTTTTTTCTTTTTATTATATTTATTCATGTCTTATGTAATTATATTTATACTTCCTTTCAAATTTACCTATAGAAAATTTAAAAGTAAATGGTATAAAATCCGAATTATATACTTATAATATATATACAATATACTAATTATATATATATATATACACTTTATCTATATTTTTAAATGTTTTTTATAGATTTTTATATTAAATTTTCTATTTAGTAATTACTTTCCTCAATTTATATAAATAAAAATATTTTAATGAAAACAATATAAAACAAATTATATACAAATAAAATCATATACATATATATTTTATATCCAATTTATTTTAAGATATTTTATTCTTTGAATTCCCAATTCAAGTTCAAATTCTAATTTAATTTCTACTCATATATTTATTCATATAACAACACATTATCATTTGTTTTAAAAGATAATTTGTCAATTCTAAGTGATTATATTAAGGTATGATCAAATAAATATTTATCCAAATATAAATATTTATTATCAGATTCATTTATCTAATCTATAATTCAGTATTCTATTTATTAACCCGTTATTTTATCAATTACAGATGTCCAAAAATCGAGGTTATCACATTCCTCCCCCTTTGAACCTTTTCGTCCCCGAAAAGGAACGAAACCAGAATTTTAACATTATCCTTTAAAAAAAAATTAATTACAAACTCCTTTATTCAAAACTTAAAAATACTTTAAAATCTATATAATATTACCAAAATAGTTTTATAAAAATACATTTTTTATAACTCAATGTTTCAACAGGTCCATCCTCGTTCTCACAGAAATTCGTTCATACGTTGATCAGGCGTAGGACTGAAAATCTACAAATACTTGGTAAACCCATTTTTGACACCCAGTGAAAATATTTGGAAAATAATTTATTAAAAATATAGAAATCATTTTTTAAATAGAGGAAACATCTTTGGTGAGAATGCTCTGTAAATCATCACCCCCATCCATGGTCGCAGTTAACCCGATGGTTACTTTGCCATCTCGGCAAAATCCATAGACAACTGTAGGCACTCCACGCCCCTCGATTACGCCATGGAACCCGCTACAGATCGCAGCTACATCTGGGGTTACGTTGCTATCATAGCAAAAACCCATATAACTGTAGGCATTAGTGCCCTCAAATTCCGCTGCCAAAAAAAACGAAACTTCTCCACTCCACTCGACCATAGATCACGGTCTACCGATGTTACGTTGCCTTCCCGGCAAAATCAAGCATAGACCGTTGACACTCACCTCCACACAATTTCCGCTATGGTCCACAGTAGATCGCAGCGACATCGGGTTACACTATCGTCACAGCATAACTCAAATGCCTTTGTATAGTTCATTTATTTGATTCTAATATCCAATAACCAATTTCTTTATATATTGGAAAAACTATTTCTTTAAATACCAAAAGATAGACTTATGTAAAAATCATTTCGAATTTTCGATCCCGAAAATTCCAGATAGTTACAATCGACGTAACCATTGTGTAAGCTGCGATCCATGGTTGATATTGAATGGTACTTTCCATATCTATTTTTAGAAGATTTCAAGTATTATTAAAGGAAATGAGGCTTAGCAAGTTCAACGGGAAACATAATCTTTGTTTTGAATGTTTGTTTATTCTATAATTAAGTAACCGACTATCAAATCTTGGCCTAAATATGTAATCCTTCTTAGTTTTGGTGGTAGGGAAACAATTCTCTACTTAACACCAAAGGATTTTAATTCTTGAAATATCTAGGAGAAACACGAGGATTATATGTTACAGTTACCGTCGGTGGTGCTATACTCTTTATATAAACTCGTTTTGATCTTCTAGGATAAATGATAAGGGGATCCATCCACTTAAGCGGTTAGCAGATGATCCCCACTCTTACGTATTGTTTGATTATTTCCAAAAGAACCGGTATTGATCATTTCGAAAATTCGACGATTGGTTCTTGGCGCGCCAGGGAAATAAAAGTGTGTGCTCGTAAGAGATGACTCAAAAATTGTAACCACTTTAAACCATATACGGTTCTTTGGAGGAGTTTCGTAACACACTGAGATGTTGGAATCCACATGCGGTTCCGAAACCCATTGGGGTAGGGAATCCGAATGGGATTCAAAGATCAATTTGAGATGCAGAAATCCATATGTGATTCCAATACCCATTGGGGGTATGGGAATACATATGGGATTCCATGATCTATTTTGGTGGCGGCGCGTGAGCTAGAATGCCAGACGTAGCCTCATTAGTGGTAATGGTTAAAACTAGAGATAGGAGGCATGACCAATAGGGTTGGCAAACCCATAGTGTGTAGTCGGCTCCTCTTAGACATTACTTACGGTTGTTATGCATGTATGGGGTGATGCATTCGGTCTTAGCGGCACCAGCTATGTTTTTCCTATAGTACATCAATAGTATGTATGTTGCATCGGAAGGATATCTCTCATCCTTGTGTAGGAGAACCGTTCCTCGAAGTACTGAGGCCACCTCCATGGAAATCCTACACAATTAGCGAACGCGCCTTACCAGTTTTGGATTATATACCTGGTATTCTTGTGATGTACCTCACAAGCATCACAACTAATTGATTATTATTATTATTTTCACCCTTAGTATTGTAATATCACTGTATTTTCTGATATAAATGTTTTGTTTATCGTAAGGTAAAAACCTGTTCGTGTTTATATGTGGCAGCCTTACGAGATACCTTTGATTTTAAAGGATTTTACAAGTGATGATAAATAAAATTCCTTGTGATTTGAGTTTCTCATGTTGGTTTTACCAGACTGACTAGGGCATTGTTTTTCTGTAATGCTCAGGTCAGACCGAGTATATTTCCAGGTTTAGTTGGATGTATTGGATCTTTAGGAGAGGAGCTAGAGGCCTAGAGACATATTCACGTACATGATTATTTTTCTTTGCATTCATTGTTGTATTCATTAACAATTGTGAAGACAAGTTGTTATAACCGACTGGGCTGAAATAGGTTAGTAAACTGTAACGCCCCACCTCTATGCTCACAATAACAAAGAGTATTAAAAGAAATACTGTCCGTTATTACGAAGAATAAGGCTAGATAGAAGCGGCCATCCGTAGTTAGGCCTTACACTATTATTGGTTATCTCGATAGGAGTGATATATATTTTTATTTTTCATCTCTTATTTATTTACTCCCATCAACATATCCAATTCCAGTATAAAACGAACTACGATGGTTCATAATAGTTTAGGAAAATAGATATAATAATAACCCAGATAATATAAATGCGGAACATAGATAAAACAAAAATGTCTCATATATATAATAACTGATGTCAGTTACAATACATGTGATACAATACATATGATACAACTACAACTGTCGACTCAGGAAGTTATATACACAAGTACATTATCGTAAATAATATACATGAATATACAACATCTTATTCTGTGGCAACATCTACTCCAAATGATATAAAGAAACTTCATAGCTCTAGCAGTAACCCAAAGCAAGATATCTACAACCTGTAATAACTCGGTCTGACCGAGTATTACATTCAAAAGAAAATAATACACGGGTCAGTCTAATTCAAACTCAGTTATTAATGCACAGAAGCAATGATAATTAAATAATCAAATAGATGACAGTCCCAATAAATTTACCTATCCGATTCTTAAATAAAGAAATCGGATAACGATAAATATAAAACATAACAGTGTTAAACAACAAATCAGCATAATCAAATCATCAACAAAGATAAGTGAAAAGAATTTCAATGAAGATAATTTAGAAAAACATCAGAATTTCCTAATCGGCAATTAACAAAAAAATCTAATTATTAAATAAATAATTAGAAACTCATAATCTAATTATCAAATAGATAATTAGACAACAACAAAATGTTTAAATTAAACCAAATCAAAACATCATTCAAACCATTGAAATATCCATTTAAAATGCCAACTCGGGTAGGGCTGCAGTACACGCACGCGTGTACTGCCTTGCCACTACAAAATGCATTACACAAAAGATCAACGCATCAAAAGCAAAAGTAATACCAATAAAATCAATACCGTGTGGCTGCAGTTCACGCTTGCGTGCACTGCCTTGCCACCACAGTGATGATGTACACAATGAAAATTCACAAACGAATACAAGATCAAACCCAAGCGTTTAAGGTGGATTCAACTCAAGTGTAGTTAGAAAACAAATCCGGTTGCAATAAAACAGTCAGAGCATCATCAATGCAACGTGACAATACAGTCTCAAGTGAAAGCAAGACTTATATATGCAGCCTCAAACCAAAACATCAAAATATATACCTCAACGTCAAAAACAGAGAACCAGTATGCGGCTCAACAACACTATAAAAGAAATCAATACCAAAACAGCTTAGTACACACCAATGATACAAGAGAAGGCATACACAAAGATAATGCATTCCAGAGCAACATAAATGACACAGTACACAAACAAATCCATATGCCAAATGAAGACAACTACAACAGGTATACCAGATCAGGTGACCAACATGCACAGGCAAAGGCTGCCCAAGCATGATGTAGTAAGATAACAAATACAACCTGAACAAAAGTGAAACAGAGGTGGCACAAGGAACTGCCGACCCACCAGATTGATGATGCAAATTGACTCGGCGCAATATACAGTGACAACATGTTATAGTGAAGATTGACATGAAATGAAGTCTGTGTGTCAAAAGGTCAGGGGCAATGCAACCGTGATTCAAAGCATATACTGGAATGCAACAGTGGTGAATGAATACAACATGAATGGTCGCGCTAGGTTATATTAACCTGAAACATTTGCATACTTGGTTATACATTCCAAAGCTTCTTTCTATAATAAGTATAACATTTATTAAAGGCCTTTTTACCTGAAAAATCCAAATATTCTTCAAACTATGTTTTCTCAAAATTACATATTTGAATTCTAATATAACTTCATACTTCTGAAAGAAAAACATATGCTCATACTCAAGTTTCTATGCGTTTGGAACAGCGAGTCGACTACAATAATGTGCAAGTGAACAGCAGGTGGTATAATACTGAACCAGATGAATGACAACACCAAGTGCACATATACAACAACAATAAAATCAATATCGAACCAGTTCAAATGCCAAAGTGAAGTCACCAGTGTTTTAAATCAAGCAAGACAGTGGCTCACACCAAAGACCACATTTGAAAACAGAAGAATTCAGTTCAATCTAAAATGACCAGAAAGAATGTCAAGTTAAGGCCTGGTAATAACGAAATCAAGCTGAAGCCGTGAGCTACTTAACAAAATCATGAAATTACATACCCAAAATCAATACTGAAGTCAGATGCAATTCAAGCTGTAATGGCTTAGGGTTCGAAACAGTCAAAAATTCACCAAAGCCATATACTTGAAAAAGAGTATCAATGTATACAAATTAAGTTAAAACAAAAACATCAACATAGAAAGCAAATCGAATAATCAAGATGAAATCAAGCTAATTTCAGTCGAAACATAACATTAGCATAAGAATC
Organism: Allium cepa; assembly: GCA_030765085.1. NCBI lineage: Eukaryota > Viridiplantae > Streptophyta > Magnoliopsida > Asparagales > Amaryllidaceae > Allium > Allium cepa. The sequence continues at coordinate 341,323,755 of CM060937.1, forward strand.
GAATAAAGGCAGTAGCTTGAATTAGATTGTGAGTGAAGAACATTCACCTCAGATTAGAAGAGCCCAACTCAAATCAAGGGGCCATAAGATCTCAAGAGACGACCAACTAGCGAAGCACGAAAATCAAATTGACTCGAGCAATTTAAATCATCATCAACGGATTATCGAAACCCTAGTTGTTGTAAAGAGGAACGAACGCAGAGAAAAAAAAGAAGCCACCATTTTTTTCCTTTCTCGTTAGTTTAGGTTTAGGCTTGAAAATGAAAATGAGTAGAGAGGAACGGTTAATGGCCTTAGATAATTATCACAGCACCGTAGAACAAGCACCATAGAACTTGGGCCAAGATTCAATTGAAAGCCCAACAACACTTACCTAATTTTTTTAAACGAATTTACAACCCGGTTAAAAAGCTTCCAACAGCAATTAGTTATCAGATTAATCGTTTAACAACTACTATAAAATGGTGCAAAACCCCGGATTGTTACATAAACTCTGATTGATGTTTGTATATACTTATATTACAGTTTGTTTTTGTCTAAAGATTTGTTACATATTATAGATCATTCGTTCCGCTGTGATATTCTATGTTGTTATTTTTCTTCCTCTCTTCTTCCTTCTTCCTTTTCTCCTAACTATCTGCCTTTCCATTCAACTTGAGTGAGCCATGTGTGGTTTATTGGCCGCTTGAACTGTACGGAAAAGTATGGTCATTACAGATAATTTCGATCTAAACAGGATATTGTGAATTGGGTGGTATAATTTTAATTCGAAGCAACGAAATGGGTGAGATGTATTGAAATATACATATGTCAATTTTTAGAAAAAAAACATAAGCATATGCATATACGTATACATGCATACATACATACATGTGTGTGCACACATATGTGTATATATCTGTGTGTGAACACACATTCAAAAATAAATATCCTCTTAACAAAAAATGAGACCCTTTTGAAGTTTCTAAAATTTTCAGAATAATAAGTCAATAATAAAGTAGGAACTCACAATCCGTTGTTTAGAAAAAAAAAAATTTCCTTTCAGAACATAATAAAAGATTAACTTAGATGAGAAAAAATATTTATGTATAATATTTTTCATTAAATGAACAACATATTGCTAGGGAAGTATTTGTTTATGCTTTTAAAAACAACATTGTAGTTTATATATTACGTTTGTATATGCTTGACATGGAACATTATATATTCTGTAATGATCCGTATTTTACATATCAAAGGATCGTAAAATATTTTTATTTTATTCGTACGAGGTCGTATAACTCTAAAAATTTGAGAAATGACTCTTATGGACATTTTCTACATCTATGATTTTTGATGAATTTCTATGTTACCATTTTACCCTAAGAGTCTTGTTTAGACTATAACATTTAGAGTTGAATTGGATCTCAAACCACTTCCATTGATTCAAGATGATGGTTTTTCATTTCGTAGAGTGATCACAATAGCAAAACGGACTTACCATTTGAAAGTAATATCTGTTTTAAGTTTTGGCTGCTGTTAGCCTACATTTGTGGGTAATTAACTAAGACCGTGCTTAGACTCGCTAACCCATCTCAAAAATTATGCTAAGGGTAGGCCGTTGGAACTGATCTTTATTTCCATCTTCCCCAAAATAGCTCTAAACCTCCACCCCTAATTTCATCAAAAAGCCAAACTTTTCATTACTAATTTTAGCCAAACATCAATTTTTAGGGTGATTAGTATATAATAGCTTGAAATTATTATTTTGGCTGATTGCATTCCACTTTCTTACTGTCCACTTCAGATCTAAGGAGAGTAATTGATATTTTAGGTATAAGGTGAGTGGTTCTTAACCTCTCACTGTAATATGCATGTTTATGTAGTTAAAATTAATGTTTTTAACATGATTTTTACTCTAAAATGTTATCTGTAACAATCTGGATTTTTAGGTCAGCTAAATAAATTAAATACTGATTTAAATTGGAAATTTTAGATCATTGGTTTGGAAATTTAATGTTTTTACTAAAAGCGAATTGATTTTAGAATGATTAATTCTAAATCATTATGAAATTTGGAATTGTAAGTATTTTCAAAATATTGAAATCAATTGAAAATATTATTGAAAATTATTGATTTTTTTGAAAATTCTAAATTTATAGAATTTTAGACTTTAATTATAATAATATTTGGCATTAGAATTTCGGACAAGGATATTATTTAAATAGAATCTTTTATATTTTTACATTAAAAGAGAATTTGAAATTTTTAGGCTTCGTTATAAAAATATTGATCATTATTAAGTAATTGATGAAGTCGTTTTCGCTCTTTTGGCTATAATTTATATACTTAATCTTTTGATTTTGGAAGCTTTAATTGGTAACTAAATAAGAATGGTTAACTAGTTAAAAATATAATGTATTGTTATTATGTTAGTTTGTATTGTAAAATAAACGAGGAATAAAATTTTGCAATTTATTTTGGATTGGGCTTAAAGTAATACCCCAACCCACATCAAATCAAAAATAAGGAGAAGTTTTACTTCTCATCTTTTATTATCCTGTACGTGTAAAATCAAAAGCAAGAAACAGAGTCACTCCTCTTTGAAACCCTAGAAATAAATCCTTCAAATTCAATGCAAGTAAAACCTAAAAAAATTAGATAAAAGCCAGGATTTGCTAAATTCAGACACCAAGCTAACACGGAGTATCTAGCAAATCTATGTGGGAATGAAAGGTGAGTAACCCTCATACAATCTTTCTCTCAATCTAAGTGTTTGTTCTCTACGCTGATTTCAATTTTAGTTTCTTTGAATGGATATCGTTGTCATTTGAAAACCTAATTGATGTCTAACCTTGTGCTCATGATTATTCTATAAATACATTTTAGATGATTTGTGATGCTTGCGTTTTAGTTCATATTCCTTGCTAAGAGTTTTATCATGAAGTTATGTCAACTGGAATCTACAATCGTCGATAGCGGTGGCTTCCTGGAGATGAGTTCGCTCCAGGACTTCACGCCTTCGGTCGATCGGTGTGCTCCACCAGTCCACTGGTGGGCAAACCATCTGGAGCAAACTCGGCTCCAGGCTTGTTCTTTTTTATTTTCGTTGATTTGCAGGTTGGTTGCACTTCCTTCCTTGGTAGCGTGTGATGCTTCTATAAGCTTTGGTGTAGTGAATTCTTGTGTAGTTTTAGTTATATAAATGTTAAATAGGATATATAAATGGATATTTAGTATTTTTTTAAACCTATTAAACACTTTTGTTATGAGCAGCTGTATACATGTATTTTACCCGTTTATTAATGTGAGAGTTTGACTTAGTTTAATAATACATACACATGTTTAAAAATCTGGAATACAATCTAATTGAAGGGATAAATATAACATATTTATGTGGATTTACACTTGATGTTTTACTAAATAGGGTGTGTGTGTATTATAAATTGGATATATACTTCCAATGAACTAAGCTTTGGTTGGTTTTATATGTATGAACAGAGAAGATATACTTGGTTTCCCAATAAGATTTTTGGATATCTAGATAACCATTTATAAATCTATTGGACCTGCTTGTATCCAAAATAACCACTTACATGCATAATTACAAAATTTCGTTTTTCGATCAAGGCTACAACTTAGTTTAGGAATAAAGAAACCTATATCTATTGTACGCTTTCTTTTAGTCTTACACTTCCAACCAAACTTATATTAGATTTTCAGGGAGATATATGGTATACTTTGTTTATTTATATTTCTTACTTAGTTTTGTAAGGAATAAACATACAATTATATTCATATAAACTTGGGTAATACATGTTATGGGCTTTAAAAGGAAGAAATTGTATACGTATAAATTATGTGTATCTTATATATATTATTTAGAAACTGATTTCTAAAATTAGAAAGATTCAAATTTTAGTTTATTTTAAATATATTAGAATAGTACACTTTGTTTACTAATCAAATCTTTGGAACCAGTATATTAGATATTAATGTAAAATATATTATATTCTAGTAATTAAATAATAGAAAGGATTATATGGATTTTGAATTTCCGTTTTGGAAATATAAAAGTAAGAGGTTTTTAAATAATTATTAGAATACCAAATTAATTATAAAAATGGATTTATGGATTCATAAATAAATGAATACTTATATAAGTGGCTTTTTGAAAAATGGTTTGTAATAATATAACTTTATGGAATTTTAAATCGGATTAAAGGAACATTTTTAATAACTGGTAAATCAAATAAATGTTTTGATAACCTTAGTTCTAACAATTTGGGTAGTACTAATAATTGACTTAGTGCTATCGATTGTTTAAGTGCTTTCGAATAATGCCCGTCGAATATGGTATAACTCATTGAATAAAATGTTTGAGTGGAATTTACTAACCCGCAAGCGAATACTTGAATTTCATCGGGTAGTGTGGGATATCTGGGTTAAATTCTTATGATTGCTTATAGGAAAGTATTTAACACTTTATATTGTATTCTTTTTTGCTGTGCGGCATATGGATGCTGGATCATCAAGAGAATTTATTTTTGGTTTTCCAGTGGTATCAAGTGAGATTAACTAGCTTCTAGCAAATACTGGAATTCACCATGCGGTATTGGAGGGTTTGGCTAGTTCTAGTGATTATTGAAATTGATAGTATCTGGCAATTTAGAGTATATTCCTTTTAGGGTTCGATCGATGGCCGATAAATCGTTAAGAGGTATACTCCTGGATTTCTTTCTAAATAGAAAAATATATAATAATATTGAATAATCAAGAGTTTTTGAGTCATGGTTGCCTCGATCGTTTTGATCGGTCGAGATTTGGAATTTCTCCGATCCTTGGGATCGGTCGAGATTCCTTACTACTGTATGGACGATCCTTGGTAATAGATCAGTATGAGTGATACATATTATTTTCAAAGTATGGACATTCGGTATGATTGGTATGCAAAATCAGATGGGGGATTGGTATGGAGTTGGTTTCTGTATGATAGAGATATTGTATCTGTTTTTAGGATTCCGTGTTTATTGAGTAATATGTGTTTGTGACTTAAATGTATAACCTTGTTCCGTGTTAAATTAATTTTGTGACTTTTAATTTCTTGGACATTGGGATTTACTTATATGTTAGCTATTCTCGTGTTATATCTTGTTCTCACCCTACTGGATAGTTTAGACATTGTCTGAGCCGGCTGTTCTTTTAATGCTCGGGCTAGGCGGAAACTTTTAATTACGGGACATTTAGGCCTTTGGATGATTGGGCTAGCTGGGAGATAAACCATTTTTGACTATTATTTTATCTCATTTAGGATTTTGTGTTGTATATAAGATGTATAACTGAAATAGTGATTTGTAACACTTGTATCTTACGCGAGTCTAGTATTTTATTTTGTAGATCCACAGTTTGTATATGTATATGAGATTTATTATTCCGTTGTGATTTCTATTTCATATGTGAAATACTATTCTGATTCTAATAAATCAACGTGTTTATCACTTTAAAGTGAGACCGTACATGTCAAATTTTATTCCAAAGATTCGGTGAAAAGGTAATTATGATGTGTTAGTGTTAGTTTAAAGTCATATTCACATTTGGCCGCCCTTGATAAGCCGTATTCTCCATATTATTAGATCACATTATTTAAAGTATTCTCTAATAATATAGGTATCGTGGTAGGTTCATTACAATTTGGTATCAGAGTGAAGTCAGAACATTATAGCGCATAATATTACTGATCTAAGACCTAGTAAGACTTAGAATCCTGTCCCATGTCGTGTGTGGCAGATAGTTATAATAATTATTAATTTAGGGATAGAAATATAAATTGATTATTAGGATAACCAATTGGGTCGTATTTTAGTTTTGAATTTTATTTAGCTAAATTGGAATTTGTGATATTTAAATTTTGGAAAATATTGTGTTAAAATCATATAGTTTTGAAAATTATTTGAGATTATGGAAAAATTGAATATATAACTTTAATATTTTTAAATCATCAAGGATTGATCTGAGTTGCATAGTGGTTGCTAATAGATTATTTTCGTTGAGCATATTATTTAGTGGTCTATATATGTGGTTAATTGGGTGATGTATGCATGGTTGATTGGTTGTTGGAATTAATTGCTTGGTTGAATTTATTTAAATTGGATGCATGGATGCTAGTGATAGTAAAATAAATACAACTAAAGAAAACTTATGATTTTCTTTTTTGTTGACTTGTTCGGACATTATTTTAGGATTTTAATTAATATGTGGAACGTCATGTTATGGACAGGAGTTCCTAAATATCGAACGAGACATTTTGACATGATAAATAATTAATTTGGAAAATTGGAAAAATGATCGAGTTAAAATAATTTAAAACAATATTTTAGCCATCGGATTAGTTGTGAGAAGTGGAGAGCATGGAGAGGCAATGTTTATATTCTGTGTAATCAATTTTGCAGCCAAGTGATGAAATCAATCACTAAAATTTCATGGCTTTGTATTTTTTTGTATAATGTGATAAAGTTAAGGAAAATGATTTAAATTTTTGAAATTATGTATGTTAAAGTAATTGGAAGTTAATTGGAAATTTATGGATATATATATATATGCGTTTTCTATTATAGATTTTTCTTTGAATCGAAATTACGAGGACGAAATTTCTTTAAAGGGGGAAGTCTATAACAACCCGGATTTTCAAGTCAATTAAATAAATTAAATACTGATTTAAATTGGAAATTTTAGATCATTAGTTTGGAAATTTAATTTTTTATTAAAAATGAATTGATTTTAGAATGATTAATTCTAAATCACTGTGAAATTTGGAAATGTAAGTACTTTCAAAATATTGAAATCAGCTGAAAATATTATTGAAAATTATTGATTTTTTTGGAAAATTCTAAATTTATTGAATTTTAGAGTTTAATTATAATAATAATAGGAATTAGAATTTTGGGCAAGGATATTTGTTACATAAAATCTATAAAAGGAGAATTTGAAATTTTTATACTTCATTATAAAAATATTGATCATTGTTAAGTAATTATTGAAGTCGCTTTTGTTCTTTTGGCTATAGTTTAAGTAATTAATCTTTTGATTTAGGAAGCTATTAATTGGTAATTAAATAATAATGGTTAACTAGTTAATAATATGATGAATTATTATTATGTTAGTATGTATTGTAAAAAACGAGAAATAAATAATAGGATTTTACAATTTATTTTAGATTGGGCATAAAGTAAAACCCATACCAACATCAAAACAAACATAAGTAGAAGTTTTACTCTCATCCTTTATTATCTTGTACGTGCAAAATCAGAAGCAAGAAACAGTGTCACTCCTCTTTGAGACCATAGATAGAAATCCTTCAAATTTAATGCAAGTAAAACCCTAAAAGATTTAGATAAAAGCTAAATGTTGAATTCAAACACTAAGCTAAGATGGAGTATTTATTAAATATATTGGGGAATGAAAAGTGAGTGACCCTCATATAATCTTTCTTTAATTCCAAGTGTTCCTCTCCATTGTGAATTCAATTTTAATTTCTTTGAATGGATATTGTTGTAAGTTGAAAGCCTAATGGTTGTCTAAACTTATGCTCATGATTACTATATAAATGCATTTTGGATAAGTTGTAATGCTTGCATGTTAGTTCATATTCCTTTCTAAGAGTTTTATCATGAAGCTATGTGGACTGGAATCGACAACCGTCGACAGTGGTGGCTTCTTAGAGCTGATTTCTCTCTTGGAATTTATGCCACCAGTCCACCGATGTGCTCCACTGATGGGTGAACCACTTGGAGCAAGCTTAGTTCCAGGCTTGTTCTTTTTATTTTTGTCAATAGCAGGTCAGTTACCTTTCTTTCCTTGGTAGTGCATGATGCACCTATGGGCTTTAGTGTAGTGAAATCTTAGGTAGTTTTAGTTATATAAATGTTGAATAGGATATATGAATGGATGTTTAGTATTTAATTATTTTCAAACCTTTTAATCACTTTAGTTATGAGCAGTTAGATATGTACATTTTTCCTTTTGTTAAAGTGAGAGTTCAACTTAGTTTAATAATACATACACTTTGTTTAAAAATTCGGAATTTAATCCAATTGAAGGAATAAATACAACATATATATGTGGACTCACATATGATGTTTTACTAAATAGGGTATATATATTATAACTTGGACATATACTTTTAGTGAACTAAACTTTGGTTGGTTTTATACGTATGAACTGAAAGAACTAGGTCAGCCCATAAAGGAAGAAATAGGTGAATTTCAAAAAATTTAGCCACTTTAGATCTTTAAACTGCCCATGAAGTCTAAATTCATTAGAACTTCTCTAAGTTTCTTTTAAATAAAATCAGTATTTTTTTAGTTTATAAATAAAGTTTTACTTTAATTTATTGTGTGTGTAAATTAGAGTATTTCAAATATACTCATATGTGCATATTTGTGTATAACGGTAACTTATTAAGTTTACTTAGAGAATGAATTTTTTTATTTCTATCTCTTAACTTATTCAGTTAGTGACATGGTATAAATTTATTTAGAGAAGGAAACCTTTTATTTCCTTCCTTCTAACTTATTCAATTAATAATGGGGCATAAATTTATTTAGAGAAGGAAACTTTTCGGTCCATTCTCTTAAATTATTCAATTAATGAGTGGCACATTATTTATATGGAGAGAAAAACCTTTCATTTCTCTCTCTTTAATTAAATTGATTGATTATATGAATGTCATTAATTAGCAACATATATATGGAACGAATATAAGTATAAAATAAATAAATTATCATATAATTCTATAAGTGAAACATATAACATATGCTATCAATTGATGACAAGGTGTAGACATATAAACAAAATTGAAATGAATAGCCAATTACATAAAGGAAAATGGGAAATAAATAAAGGTTAATAAGGATGATTGATTCAATTTTCCATTTTGTAAACTTAATTAATGCAGCTTATTATGACAATTAATAGGCATCATAATATAAGGATATAAACAGTCAAAAATAAATGTATGTATATATTGTTGCCTCATTTAAAGTGTTTCTTCCTTTTGGAATGAAATCAAATCATTCTTTGACAATATGAAACACATGCAATAAATTTTATATGTAAAAACATACATATAAAGTTAATTGCATGTATATAAGATTAAATCAAGTCTTTCTAATCAATACAAATTAGAGATTTATAGCAATCAATTTATAAGTAGATTTACCGTCAAAACATTAATTATGTACGTACGACTCAATAAAATATCTCTAATTAATATAAATTAGAGACTTATAGTAATCAAATTAAAATTTAGATTTAGTGCCAAAACATCTTTCATTTTTTTTTTCTAATTTCTAAAACAATATAAACACAAAATACGTACATGTAAACTTTCAAATCTAAAATTACATTTTGTTGACAAGCACCACTATCCAAGTGGTTAAGTGATTCGGCTTTGGTGCGAGAAGTCACAAGTTCGGGACTTGCGTAGCATGATTCGAATGTTTATTGCCATGTAATATGTTATCCTAGTGACATGTTGTATATAAAGTACCATTTCAAAAAAAAATTACATTTTGTCTTATATGATTTAAAACACGAATCTTTAATAAAATACTATAATATTCATACACAAATATCAACTTAATTTGTTAAAGTAAAGTCCAAATAGAACAATATGAACGTACAAAGTTTTAGATCTAAAGGATTATACTTTGAGTTGAATGTTTGCAATATAGATCTATAATAAAACATTATATTCAAACCTATACAAATTTTAATAATAATTTGACAAAATAAGAACCCAATTGGTAAATTGAACATACAAAATATCTGGTCAAAAAATTAGACTTTAAATTGAATGTTTAGAACATAGTTCCAAAAAATAACATTGTATTTAAACGTATACAAATATTAGTTTTGATTTATTAAAATAAAACACCAACAAATTCATTCAACAAACAATTAAAGCTATATAAACAATTTTCAAATTAGATGAGATGGTGATATGTACATACAAATTATGATAATTAAATTTCTCTTTTAACAAACATTACATCAAATATCATTATCTAGTATTAAAGAAAAATATACCTTATTACCCAAAGCCTTGAAGCACATCCTGAAAATGGACTTTCCTTCGGATGTTGCCAAGAAGCCATACCTTGAGTGATGATTTCTCCTCAGATCTTCAAGATCCCAATCCTACCCTTGCAAGAGATGGATGAAGCATTTTTTTTATTTGATGTTTTTATATGGAGTTAAAGGATTTTTGGAAATTTTGTTTTTTTGTTTTCTGCCATAAAAATTTAGGAAGAGAAAAAGAAACAAACTGAATGAGAAAGAAAGAATTGTACATACAGAATGAATTAGCGAATATGTTTTATTTAAAAGAATGAAACTTATCTCATTCTTTAATTAAAACTTTCTTAATTAATTATCTTGATTTTCTCTCTCTCCAATCCTTTTTTTAGCAAAGCTAAGCGGGGTTGGCTAGCCCCTACCAGTTTATTGCAAACATAATAAAAGAAATTTGCACCATAACAAAACTACGGCACAAAGAGAAAAGGAAAAAAAAAAGACCACATTGTAATAAAGGAAGCAAAACTGAGACAACAAAGTCACAGCTAGTTCCTCATGCCATAGTTAATACTTCTGAAGTCATACGAGTTGTTTCTCACACCGTCTCGGATTGAGATGATGAGCTGGCTCCACATTTCGATTTCACTTTTGTTCTTAACATTGAAAACTCTATCTTTTCTTTCTCTCCAGATAACCCATATGAATTTTTCAGGGTAAGCAGCAATAACATACTTGTTTCATTTTTCAATCTGGTGGCTCTCTCTAATCCTTTCTTTACACGTATGTCATCAAATGACATAAAATTTCCACAAATCTTGCCATCAAATGACATAAAATTTGTATAAATCATTTCATGCAATTGTCTTTAAATTACATCAATAATGTACATCAATGCGCAAATATAACTTTTATAAATGCATTAAAATAATTACAGAAAACTTCCAAACATTAAATAAATAATAATTAATATTTCTACAATATCAATTAATCTAATCAATTTACAAAATTTTATAAATTAATTAAATAATATAGTTTTTCAGAGAATTCATCGTTATGGTTGTGTAACTCAAAAGTGTAAATTCGGTCAATGATTAGTATCGAACTATTCGAATATTAAAATTCACACGTCACTTAGCAGGTGATGTGACATTTCAAATGAATTTATCACTAACACATCTTTTGGTAAAATCCAATTTTACTTATTATAAGTGGTACCTAATAGTGATAATTATTTACACCAATTCTCTTCGTTTAAACTATATCACATTAGGACTTATGGAATTTGGTAATGGTCAAAATTCCAATATCGTCCACATTCAATTTTATAGTCCAAACACAAAGTCATTGGTTTAATAATAACAATTATTATTAACCGAAATGCTCTGGCCAAAGACTTCGACTTTGAGTTGACTTCAGTTGATCAAAATACTAACCTCATATAACAATGGAGACAAATCCTCTCTTGAATAGTGTTTTACTTCCAATGCTTCCACTCGACCCAACTATATTCGTTCGATGGACGACGTGCTATGATGTAACTATAATCAATGTGGAGCTTCCACATTGAAGATCAATAGTATTCCCAAGTCGAGAACACTGTGTAAATTAATCACAATGATATTCTCTGCTTGAGCTTAGTTATATTAACCAATAAAAAACCGTCGGGTGAGTCATTCCATTATTATTTAACAACTATTAGTATTTAACCCTACCCCCATAGCCATGAGTAATACACTACCCAACATTTGGAGAGCGTTATTTACTCGGATCTCAACGGATGTGTCGATATCCAGTATCGATACATCTTGACTAGAAATTATTAAAATGGTATATTTGTTTCATTGTGATAAATTACTCACGGTTATAATACTTTGTAACTACTATCATAAAACATACCATTTATGGATTTTCTATTAAATATACTTTTAATTAAATTAAATAATTAATATAACCACATTATATGAGGTATATAATAGAAAGAGAACATCTTTATTTCGAACAAGATTGGTCAGCGAGTTAGATATATGTAGCAAATTACGTAATTGCCCCTAATTTTAGTAACGTTATTCATGAAATTTAATTAGATAAATTAAATAGAATAATGTTAAGATTAGAGTGATAAAAGGATTGAGATTTGAAAATTTATTGGGACGTGCTTCAAAAGAATGAGTTTATGGAAATGGATTTTAATAAGCGTTAACAAGAAAACTTGTCAACACCTCAAATTAGGGTTTGATGTATGAGTGATACTTTTGAAACCTCCTTTCGAACGAATGAAAGTAGCCAACGCTTCTCAGATAGGTGAAGACGGCTGAAAATACCTCTTCGGTACCTTTCGACGCAGTCAAAAGGTTAGTTTTTCTTTTAGAAAATCCTTTCAAACTAGTTGATGTGGAACCCTGTCTGGACCACCTTTCCATGCAAACAAAATGGTCAAAGTTGTAAACTAAATGGTTTCTAGAAACAATTGATCTAGAAGGGTACCGACCTCATCAGAAGGGTAGACACTTGTTATCTAGTGGGTTTGAGCTAAAACTCAAAGAACATGAGAATACTAAGAGCTTCGACTTAGTCGAAAGGAACCTTTCGTCCAGGTCGAATTCAGAGGCTTACAATCGCATGTAAATGGGATCTAAAATAGCCATATAATTAGAATTATTATCCTCTCTCTTTGTATTGATCAAAGATGAACAAACTGAACAAATCCCCAATTCAATTTACAAATTAGGGTTACAAGCTTTTAGAAAACACAAGTGAGAAGTGAAATAAATCATATCCCTTAAAACTGACCTCTAGGGTCTTATTTATAGTTGTGGGTTGGCACCTTTCAACCGCATGCTTTCGATACGATCAGAAGGTTTGTTTTCTTCCTTTCACGTGCCCCTCTTGATTTGTAGCTTCCAATATAGTCGAAAGGGTTGTTTAATCGCCCTTCTGATGTTGCCAAAGATTGAGCTTTTATCTGTCTTGCTTTGTTCCTTTTGACTTTATCGGATGGTATGTTGTTTGATTGCTTTTAACTTATCGAAAGGTTTCGCTTGATGTCATTTGACTTCATCGGTGGGTATATCGTTTGATCACTTTTGACTTCAGCGAAAGGGGTATAGATATTCTCTTCACTTAGATGCTAGTGTGTCATAAACGTTGGGATGGTGTTGCCTTTGATGCTATTGAAACTTATTCTCTTAGGGCTTCGAATGAGTCGAAACGCCTTAAAATCTTTGTTGCGAAAGGTTCCCTTTGAAAGCTTCCTCCTTAGCAGGCCCAGAACCATCATCTTTGGTGTTAGCAGATGTATTATCTTTCCTTTAAAGGTGAGGATGGTTCTAACCAATTCGAGAGGCTAATATATGCTTTCAAAAGTGATGCTTTTGCTGAATGTTCTTCTGATGAATGTAAACGGAGACGAAACCAATCGTTTCGAATGGTTTGGCACATGTGTAGAAAGTATGCTATCTATTGCCTACGAAAGGTAGCTCTTGACCTTGTTGAAAGCTCTTTGCTCATCTCAAATATTGATGAAGTGTCCTTTTGGTCTCTTCGAAAGGTTTTGCTGGCGCTATCATGTTCTTGTTGAAAGCTTTATCTTATGTTGAGATAGGCCACCCTAATGCCTTATGATCTTCATCAATTCTCTTGCCTATCCTTTCATATTTTTATTCTTGAGAATATTTTATAGATTACATTTAACCCCCTAACCCCACTATGAACGATGCTTTTTTTCTTTAGGACAAATCTCTAAAGAATTTTTTCTTTGTTTCATGCAAAACAAATAATAACTTTTATCTGGATCATAACCTTACTATGGGACCTTATTGGATAACCTTAAACCGGTGAATCTAACGTTCAAAATATTATTTGATGGTATTTTTTGAATAAAGCATTCTAAATAATACATTATCAAACCCCTTTTGATTTGCTAATATTAGATACATGGAACAATATCACCTAGTTAGTAGGTATCGGCTTAAAGAGATGAACCTTTCAAGAGAACTATTATTTACTCCAAATCTCCCTCTCTTAAATTAAGTTTTGTTCAGCCCTCAGGTATGTGCTTCTTGCTTTAGGTGGTTTTTACCTTATGTCTTCACTATAACCCGTTTTCATCCCATAACCATTGATAGAAGTCCATCTGATATTGAGAAAATCTTGTATTGAATTCCAATTCGAAAGTTCAATGGAAAATTCACAAATCATCATAGATTCAATAAAGGGATCAAACATAAACTAGAAGTTCAATAAGAAACCATTATGAAATTCCCATAATGAAATCAAGAGTATGAAATCCACAAATTACCATATAAATCAATCAGGAAATATAAAATCCTCAAAATCAGAAATTCAGTAGGAAAGCACCATGAAAATTCAATATAGAATCTAAGATTATGAAAATCACAAATCATCATGAAAATTGACAAGGGAATGTAGAATTCATGAAATTAGAAGTCCAATAAGAGATCATCCACAAATTCAACAAGGAAATCAATAATATAAAATCCATAAATCATCATAAAACCAATAAGAAAATCTAGAATTCAGAAAATTTGAAATCCAATAGGAGATCATCAAAATTTCAATAAGGAAGTCAGGAATATATAATCCATAAATCATCACAAAAACAATAAAGAAATCTAAGAGTTACAAATTTTGAAATACAAATTCAATAGGAGATCATCAAAAATTCAATGAGGAAATCAGGAATATTAATCCATAAATCATCATAAAATCAATAAGGAAATTTAGAATTCACAAAACTTGAAATTCAATAAAACATCATCAATAATTCAATGAGGAAATCAGGAATATGAAATCCACAAATCATTATAAAATAAATAAGGAAATTTAGAATTCACAACCAAAAATCAATAAGGGAACCATGAATATGAAATCTACGAATCATCATAAAAATTGACAAGGAAATTTAGAATCCACAATGGCAGAAATCCGATAAAGGTCATCAAAAAAATCCATGAATATTAAATTCATAAATTATCCTAACAATCAACAAAGAAATTTAGATTTCACTAGATCACAAAATCAACATAAAAAAGGAACAAAAAATTCATAAATTCAGGAACGTAATTAGAAATTTGTTAGGTTCTTGTCTGAGAAAAATACTACCTAAAACTTTCTCTGGTACAAAATCAAAAATTCAATAAGAAATCTTTAAATTATCATGGAAATTCAACAAAGAAGTCAAGGAATCATGAATTCCCAAAAACTGGAGATCAATAAGAAATCATTACGAAAATCCAATGGGAAGCAAAATATATGAAATCCACAAGTCATCACAAAAGTCAATGAAGAAACTTAGAATTCACGAAACCAGAAATTTAGTAAGAAGTCACTAAGAAAATCCAATAACGAAATCAACAATATAAAGCCAGTAAATCATTATAAAAGTCAATGTTGAAAACTTGGATTCAGAAAACCCAATATGAAAACTTCCTGAATAGAAATAAGGAATCTAAAAGTTCACGAAATCAATAATTCAGCAAAAATCTTTTCAGGATCCCATCTAACGAGTAGACTATTTAAAAATTCATCCAATATAAGCACGAAATCAAAATTTTGTCTAATAATAGTAAATTTAGTAAAATTAAGCAAAAAATTCTTGGACCTATAAGTTAGTAGTATCATTGTTATATTGTAGCAAAGTAGTTCTGTAAATCCATGCAACCATTTGGAATAAAGGTTCCATATTGTTGCTTGGTTGTTCAGTAGTGCAATGGCCCAAGTAACTTATAAGTATATACATATGATATATAGACTCTTCTATCCTAGGGTTTCACCTTATTTCTGAGGATTCAAGTGCGGTTTACTCAATCTATTCTTCGAATGGAGTCACTTTTATCTTTGTAATAAAAACTTATTATCTATTCCATCCCCTTAGCTTTTGTATATATCTCTTCTTTCCATCTCATGCTAAGGATTTTATTTTCTATCCTGTGTCTTCTTTCTATATGCAAGTTTCTTAACTCCTTGATGTGATAACTACCTTTTAGGTTTGGGTGTACTAAAATTTGCTAACTCATATTTGGTCCCTTCTTATTGTGATTTTGGATTCTTTGTCTATGTCCAAATATGGCGTTGGACATCATCATCCTTTTTCTTTTGTCTGTACCTATCTCTTGGATTTCATCTTCGCCTTAGATGGTGGATAGATGTCTTTCTTCAATCCATTGTTCTTTTAGGTTTTGACTTTTTTTGAGTTGTAGACATCTTTTATTTCTTCATCTGTTTGATGCCTCTTATGGGCATCCTTTGGTTCTAAGAGATGTAGTGTATGTTTAGTTCACCTTCCTCCAAAAGGTTGCTGATGGGTGCCCATCTTGACCCTCCCCCTAAGAGGTGATATGGACGTTAGGGATCTCTTGATTTTGTGGTTGCTTATCCTGACCCTTCCCCTAAGAGATGATATGGACGTTGGGGGTCTTTTGGTTTTATGGGTGCTTATCCTGACCCTTCCCCTAAGAGATGATATGGACGTTAGGTGTAACGACCCGGAATTTTGGGCAATATAAATTTAATAATCTGTGTAAATAATTTAACTAGTTTAGTAATTTTTCTCTATAGTTTTAAATTAAACTGATAAATTTATTCTTTTTAAAGGATAACAAATATTTAATCTGATAATTGTGATCAATATCTTTTTAACAATTTAAAATGGATAAGATTTATTTTTCAAAGTTAATGAAATTTTATTCTGTTTATAATATATACATTTGATATATATTATGAATAGGAGATCTATTTTTTTAAATAAAGTTGAATTTTCAATTTGTAATATGTATGTATGTATATGTTATAATTTGAGTTGTTTTGAAATTTAATTTAATCTATTAATAATTTATAAAGGTATGGATTGTAATTTAAAGCTTTGTTTTAAATGAATATTTTTTTCAAAAAGTTAATTAAGATTAATTCATTTGTTTTCAAAATGTAAGATAATTGTTTATTTTTATTTTTAAATATGATAGTTTATAAAGGAATTAATCAATGTTTTATTTTTGTTTTCTTTAAAATGTTCAAATTAAAATGGTTATAAATGCATATGTATAATTGTGATAGAATTTAAATAACATGTATAAGAATTATTTGCATATTTATTAGTGTTAGAATACTTCTTTTAAAAGTAAACTTATATTTATTTATAAAGTAAATTTGATAAATAAGTTATATTTACAATTAAATTAAGTGAAAAATTAATTAAAAATATTCAAGGTCATGTGTAAACATAATAATCACCTTAATAACACTTGTAAGAAAAATTAAACAAATTTATGACAAATGTAATTTTTTTTTTGGCAAGGACAGCCGGTTTTTTATGGACCGTCCACTTTTTATTACGAACGTAATAAAAATTGAAGTACAGGAGCAAGATAAAAGCACCTTGACTACGAAAAAACAAAAAAGAAACAGCACAGGTACGTGACAACTATGTCACGCAACTATAAGTAACACAAAAAAACTAGAACTCCCCTGAGGAGGGAGAATCACCAACAACCCCAGACAGTAAAGTAGTGCACACAGGGACAGAGCCAGAAAGACCAGCAAAAGGGCGAAACCGTAGAGCAAGACAAGAGTCATAAACCACATCATCAGAACAATAGATAAAAGATCGATCCCAGGATGGATCAGCAAGCATGTCTGAATTAGATCTCGCATCTATACCGTCCACATCAAGAACTATAGAGTCACCAGATTGTTTGTAGCGAAGGCACCTAAGGTCAAGTTGATCGTCAGAAACAAACCGGAAGAAAGATTCATTTACCGGGTTATACCTCATATCAGAAATGGGATCAATCCAACACCCTTCAGCCTCATCCCAAGCAACAGGAGGCAGCAGAGAGGAAGGGACTGGAGCAACTAAAGGGATGACATGATCAACACTAGGTACCTCAGAACCAGGAGGTGAAACATGCATAACTCGAGGCAAAGAAGGAACACTCATAACAGGCATCGAAACCTCAGGAGCAGGAGTAGATAGAGAGGAACTGGCAGAAACCTTAGGGACCCAGATCCTACGACGGTGGCGTGGTAAAGGAGACTTCGGAGAAGCTGCGGAGGCAACAGAATGATGGCAATCGATAGACAGGTGTCCAAATGAGTGACAAGCGGTACAAATATCCAGAACCCATCCATAGCGAACTCTGACTTCCACAACATGGCCGACAGCAAGCTGAACAGAAATAGAAGGAGGGAAAGGCTTAGTAGGGGAAATCTCGATAAGAGCCTTCGCGAACATTAACTTATCACGCGCCACAGTATTGGAGTCAAAACATTTCAATTTACCAACATTACAAGCTAACCAATTCAATCCAATAAGAGGCTGCAATACAGAGGGAATCTGAGAAAAATATACCCAAACAGGGATAGTGAATACTTGCTCACGTGCACACGCCACGGTAGGAGACCATGGGGTAACTATAAATGGTCTACCATCAACAAAAGAAGGCTCCGCATCCAAAACAAGCCGGCGGTCCTCAGAAGAGGAAAACTTTAAGTAGTACATCGTATCAATCAGCTTCACATGCAAATTTCCACGAAGCTTCCATACCCTCCGAAGCACTGTAGACGCATTTGAAAGACGGTGATGCGAATCCAGGAAAAAACCAACCAAATAGTCTGACCAAAATTCCTCACCGGCTGGCATAACACTCGGGGGAGGAATCATCACTCCATTCTCCTCAACCAAATCAAAATCAATTGGGATGTATGCACCCGCATTACGGGGCAAGGTCATGAAAAGAGAAGACCACGATTTAGAGTAGTGCTTCGAATCATCAGTTACACGGCTATCAACGATACCGGGGGCAATAGCATCAGTTGGTATAGATGCATCAGAGCAATTAGCAGTGACATTAGGAACAGTATTCTTATGGGAAATAACACAAGCAACAGATGCGCCTTGTCCACAACTTGGGAGACTAGCAGAACCACCCCCCTGGACATGGACAAAAACACCATCGTTCACACCAGTAACACACTCAACAAACTCAGAAGTCTTGCCCACATCACCACCCAATTCAAGATGCATATCAGGCAGAACAACAACCTTGGTCGCTTTCAACCAGACATTAGTATTATTTGGACCAAAATCCCCTGAAGCAATTAAACAAACAAGTGACGTGCATTGCTCGGAGTTAGCAGCTTCACCAAACCCCACTTCACTTCCACTCATGCCACCAACACCATACGCATTGTTAATTGCAGTCGAACTGAGACCACAACACTCATATACCAAATCTGTCATACCGTTGTTACCCATAACGCAGTTTCCGTCTACAGGCAAACGCTCATTGGTACCTGGGAGATGCGACGCTGCACGAGAAGGAACATAGCCAGATGCCACAGCTCCAAAACTATCAGGCAAGACAGCAGTTGATAGGTTGGAAGCCCGAAACGGAGGAAAGTCAGAGAGGGAATGAATAATTGGCATGGCAACTGACTTGGTTTTGAAGGGGCGACCAGACCTAGTCGATGACGGAGAGGAAAGGGGGGCAGAAGAGGGATGAGGCGGAGAGGAGGACATGGGGGATAAGTCGCGATAAGAAGAGGGAAATCACGGTGAGGAAGAAAGCAGAGACCACAAACGCGTATCGCAAGAAGCCATTTTCGTCAGATCTACTATCAATCATAAACCAACATGCAGCAACAATTCTTTTTAAATTTTAATAAATCTATTAGGAAGAAAATTTGTTTTCTTGCACAAACACTCTTTCTTGTTTTCAAATCAGTAAACTATTTTCTCAAATCTGAATCAAATTAAAAGCCAAAAGAAAATTAAAAAAAACCTACAAATGCAATTAGATCTTCAACCTCAAATCTGCAATTATCAAGTCTGCAAAATCAACCTGCAAACAACAAATTTTAAGTTCTTCTCAAAAAACAAATCAACCTGGAACTTCAAGTTCAACATCATGCTTGAGAATAAGGTTGGAAATGAAAATTTCAATTCATCAAACCTGCAATTGAAGTGAATGTTCAACCTGCATTTGCAAATCTTCTGAAATCCAACTCAACAGTTTCAACTTCTAAAATCAATTGAAGCATGCATTCATCCATTTTCATCAGCAAACATCAAAGATTTTCAAATTTAATGTTCAAGCCTGGGTAAAAGCAATAAAGATTGTTCTGTTCACTGCATACAAATTGGTGAGTAAACTTCTTTAAAAACAGTTTGAATTGTTTTTAACTATCGTGCATGTGGTGATATTGTCTGGTATTGAAGTTCTTTAACTTGAATCTATATGAATTATCCCTGTATTATTGAGTGATGCAAGTGTGTATATCTGTTTATTTGTAGAACTCTGAATTCTGTTTTCTTTGAACAGATTTTACATCAAAAAATTTAATCTCCCACTAAAGAACAGTATTTGGACTTGATGATTGAATGTATATAATAATGAGATGTTAAATACAAAAATGAACTCGGGAAATTTATTTATGTTTTTATTTTAAAAATATATAAGATACAGTGAAACTTAAATTAAGGTTAAAAATCAATTTGCTTAATTTCAAGTTTGAATTATAGGAATGGATTTGTGTTTGTAAATCATGAATTTTAATACAAGTTTCATGATTTTTAGTTTAAGGAAACAAGCGAATTCCGAGTTTGAACATTTTGGGAAATTTTGTGAACTGCAGATAATTTACTCAAAATTTGAAGTCCAATTTTTGATCGGAGCTTGTTCTTGTGTTGTAGATATAGGGAAAAATATCATAGAATTTTTCCGATGATTGTACTGTTTGGATTCGATTATAGTAGGGTTTCGTCTTGCGTTTGGAAGCCTGTTGTTTTTGCGGCCGTCACATCATCCCAAGATCACCGGAGGCGATCGCGAGGTGGGGGATGAAGGCAAGGAGTTATGGCAGTGCTCTGGAAGGTGTCTGTCGATGGGATTGCCGGTGGCAATGAGTTTTGGGGGATCTGGTGGCTGCTGTTTTCGAGATGAAGGGTCGTTTTTTGATTCGAATGGTTGTTGTTCGACCTGGGTGCTCGGTCGAGGTCGCATGCGTGTGAGTGATAGTTGGCGATGGTCGCGGTTGCCCACGGTGGCCGGAGGTAGTGGGAGACATGCACGAGTGCACGTTCGTGTGCACTGGAAATTTTCGTGGGGAAGATGGAGTTTCTCTCGGGTATGGGATCGTGCAAGCTTCGGGTTTGTCTCGAAGGGGGTGGTGTTGGGTTTAGCTCGGGGCAGGAACGAGTGTTGTAGGTAATCGACTCGAGTGTTTGGGGTCGTGGGTCTTCTGGCTGTTCTATATTATGTTAGTAATGTAAAAATTAAAGGATATTAGTTGCTAAGCAAATTGTGTTTGAATAAATGAAGTAAGCATTATGTCGTAAACAAGTTTATAAGAAAAACAACATGCTAAGTTTAAACTTGTTATTTTGATGAAAAAAATTTGTAAATCAAACTTTAAAAAGTATTAATTGAATTTATTTTTAGTTTTAAATTTGTTTAAATGATTTTTTTTCAAGCTAATTAACTTCATTTAATTTGAATGTCAACTTTAAAAGGGAATGTTTGAATTTAAATATTAATTAAAGTTAAGTAAAATGTTAAGTGATGTTTACAATATATAAGTTTTCAAATTATTTTGAAAATTTATAACTTTAAAAATTGAAGTTAAAAGTGTTCTAAAATTTTAAATTTGATTTCTAAGTGCTTTATTTTTCAAATAAAGTTAAGTTATAATTCTGTAAACCAAATTGAATAGTTTATTGTTAAGTTGATAAAATTTGATTTAAATTCAAATAATTTATTTATGAAAATAAATAAGGTTAAATTATTTGGATAATTAACTTAAGAATACTTAATTACATATGATTTGTAAATAAGTAAAAGATTAATTAAGATTTATGTTTTCTTAATTAATTAAGGATTTTTGAAATATAATAAGTTAATTAATTATTTAATTAATTTTAAATATTTAGTTAATTTCTTATTTAATTTTATATAATCACTTAATTATGGATTAATTAAGTGTAATTACTTAATAAAGTAATTAATGGTTAGTTATGGAATGTAATTAAGAATTGGTAATTACTTATGGAAGTAATTAGTGGTAATTACTCACATGAGTAATTAATTGAAGTGATTAATGGATGATCACTTAATGTTATCATTTAAGAGTTGATTAATATAATTATTTGAAGTTAATTAATTATGGAGTAATTAATTAAATAAATATATTAGGATTATTTAATAATGGGATTAATTACTTGTTAAATAATTAATTAAGGAAGTAATCAAGATTTATTAATAGAAGTAATTAGAGATAATTACTTATGTAAGTAATTAAGAGTTAATTACTTAATTATTTAGTTAATTAATCAATGTGATTAATTAATTAATGAATTTAACTTAAGATTAATTACTAAATGTGATTAATTAGAATTGTAATTAATTAATAAAGTAATTAATTAAGGATTTATTAATTAATTTAATTGAATAATGATTACTTAATGAAATAATTAAAGATTAATTAATTAGATTAATTAATCAAGATTAATATAATTAACTAAGAAGTTAATTAATTAAGATAAGTAATTACAAATTGTTAATTACCAATTATGATTAATGAGTTGATTAATTATAAGTTAATTGTTTGATTAATTAAAGTAATTATTAAATTAATAAGGATCATTAACTAATGTGATTAATGATATTAATCAAGGTTGATTAATATAAGTAATTAATTTAAGGGTGATTAATTATTGTAATTAAATTGAGGTATGATGCAATTAATTATAGTTAATTAATAGAAGTAAATTAATGATCATTAATTATTGTAATTAATGATAGTAATTACAGATTTAATTACTGAATATGGTTAAGGACAATTACTTGAATGTAATTAAGATAACAAACCAAGGAAGATTAATTGGGAAAGATCATTAGAGATGATTAATTTATTTTATTTGGAATAATAATTAATGAAGAAGGGTTATGGTAATTTAATTGATTAAAGATAATCGATTCTGTTTTGGATGTTTGATTAATATGGATTGATTGATTAATATTGGTTAATTGATTGATATTGGATGATCAATATTTGGAGATTGATATTGTATGGTTAGTTGATATTGGATATTGGTTGATACTGGATATCTCTGTTATGTGATATGCTGTTTTATGAAGATGAATGTTGTTATGAATTATCTATTGTTATAATATGATTCATCTATCTGTTATATCGTCCTGAATATAAGTTTAAACTGTTTAAACCCTTAAGAACAACTTGAACATTAAAATGGCGTTTGGTTTTGGTGAGACCGGGATCGGGTTTGTTACATTACAGCGTGATAGGGGGTTGTCGCTTTGCGTTAGGTGGCGAACGGGAGACTCTTACCCCTACACGCCCCCGGGGGTAGTATAAGGCCTTGCGGGGTTGGTTGCGAGTCGAGAGGCTGGCCGTGAAAGCAAACCCTACCACTGGGAGCCACGGCGGGGCTGGGATGGTTGAAAAGCCTACCAGTCAGTGAGCAGTTGTTGATGGTTGCAAAGCCTAGACTATCTCAGTTGGTATCAGAGCATTAGGTTGAGTGAATACCTAAGCTCTAGAGTGGTGTCTTTCTTGAGAGAGCGTACTTGTAATTTCTATATATAACTATATATATATATCTGTATCTACCTTAGGTTGGGATATCTGTTCGGATTTTCCAACGTAAGTTTTAGAGGTGGATAGAGTAGTGGTGTGTGTGTGTGTGTAACATGACTACCACTGATGGAAGAGGTCCATATGTTTGCGGTTGGAAGTATTTGTCGAGACTGTAGACCTAATACCGTCTCGAGTAAGATTTGTAGTTTGGAGTAAGGATTTCTCTGATATCCGAAGGAAATCTTTTGAAGATTCAGAGTTCATCTTTGAATTGTAAGTTTGGATTTCGCTCGGGTAAGCGAATTATTCTAGTGTTTGAATTTGTTGGAAGTGCAGAAGTAAGTAATGATATCTTGGTAACTGCGTGATGAGGTGCAGTATCCTTGGATATTTTCTAAAGATGTTTTCTCTTGAAGCAGTTTTAGAAGTAGTTGAGGAGCAGTTATACCTACTGCAGAGATGATTCATCTGTATGGAAGTTGTTTGGATCTTTAGCATGGAGGTTTGCTGTTTTGGGATATGAGACTAAGGTCTATAAGTTGTTTTGCTTTGGCAAGGTCTCACTTGTCATTCCTTTAGGAGAGCGAGATATGGATGCTTGGTTTGGAGTCCGAGTTTCTTGAGGGTTGTCTGCCATCTCGAAGGTCCGCTGTGTAGTTTGTTGATGGTTTTGGAGTTGAGAAGCCTTAGGATTAGAAGTTTTTGGTTAATTGTGGTAGCATTTTCAGCTCGAAGTGTTCGGTGTGCTGTCGAGGAGGTCTTTTAGCTTTGTAATATCATCAAAGTAGAATTTGAAAGCAGCAGTGTGGCTTGTTTCTTCGATAATTCAGGAATCTTGTGGTTCTTCTTTCAGCAGTCCGGGCTGAAGGTGGAAGTTTTCTTGGAGGGTTAACCTTGTTTGAAAAAGCTCAAAGCTGTTCTAATTGGTAAAGTGGGGACAGTTTCTTTGGAATCCGAAATAGGTAGGATCACAAAAGTGATTTGCGATTAGTTTGGAATTTATCTTGGGTGATCTATGTTGAGACTGAGGATTCTCATGTGGATAGGAGCTGATGGAGTAATCTGAAGTTTGTCTGCATCTAGAGTTGAGTTCCATATTGTTTTGGTTCCCGAAGTATTTTTGGTGGTCAGCCTAGTAGTAGAGTTGGAGTAGCAGCTTAGAATTATTTCTAGAATTGGAATTGGACTAATATAGCTTTTGGAATAGGATTCTGTTTTGAGGTTGTGTGACCAAGTCTGATGTGTCACTCGGATTTTTATGGATTTGATGAACAAAGTTTTCCCAGATATATTGGGTAAGTTTGTATTCGTGTTCATCAACAGTATTCTCATATATTTCAGAATCAGAGTTGTGCAGCGGAAGCGAGGTAGCTGCTGTGCAAGGAAGGAAGCAAGTTCTGTTTGCTATTGCTTGAGTAGTAGAGCTTGTGTTCTGGATTTCAACGGATTTTGGAATACTTTTCTGCTGAATGAGATCCAGAAATTGGTTTGTTTTGGTCTAGTTGTTTCAGGAAGTATCAGCATAGATTGAGCTGATCGGAAGAAGATTGGCAGCCTTGGATTGTCTGTTGAGCTATGCAGATATGAGATAAGGAGTTTGGTATTTGAAGTTGGAGACTTCATTATTGTTCAAACTCTCTGGTTAAGAGAGCTGAAATTGGATAAGATTGGTTGGTTAGTACTGAGGCATTTGAAGATTTCTTATCTGTGTTTTGATAGGATGAGATTGAATTGCCAGTTTGGATAGCTGGAATTCATTTTGTAACACGTGTCTCTAAGGGAGTACGTGTATGATTCATTATTGGTTACTGAATCTGTAGTTCAGTTGGAGTTGGATGTTGAGCTGGATTTGAGAGTAATCTGATGTTCTGTTCAGATTGATGGATCTAGAGATGAGTGGAGCTCTGGATTTTGGTTGTGTAGTTAGTTTGTTGGCTTTTGTAGAGCGAGTCTCCCGGTGATTTATACTTGGGAAACTCGAGATAGTGTTAGAGAATTATTCTGATTTGCATCAGGATAATTAGTTAGGTTGATTTGTTTGTTTGTTGGATTGATTGCTATGGATGTTAGTTACTAGTTGATAGGAATGCTTTGTTGATTGAAATTGAAATCTTTGCTGGGTTATTAAATTACCTTTGCATTTAATTTCGAGGACGAAATTCTTTTAAGGGGGGAGGATTGTAATGACCCGGAATTTTGGGCAATATAAATTTAATAATCTGTGTTAATAATTTAACTAGTTTGATAATTTTTCTCTATAGTTTTAAATTAAACTGATAAATTTATTCTTTTTATAGGATAACAAATATTTAATCTGATAATTGTGATATAACAATTTAAAATGGATAAGATTTATTTTTCAAAGTAAATGAAATTTTATTCTGTTTATAATATATGCATTTGATATATATTATAAATAGGGGATCTTTTGTTTTAAATAAAGTTGAATTTTCAATTTGTAATATATATGTATGTATATGTTATAATTTGAATTGTTTTGAAATTTAATTTAATCTATTAATAATTTATAAAGGTATGGATTGTAATTCAAAGCTTTGTTTTAAAATGAATATTTTTTTCAAAAAGTTAATTAAGATTAATTCATTTGTTTTCAAAATATAAGATAATTGTTTATTTTTATTTTTAAATACGATAGTTTATAAAGGAATTAATCAATGTTTTATTTTTGTTTTCTTTAAAATGTTCAAATTAAAATGGTTATAAATGCATATGTATAATTGTGATGGAATTTAAATAACATGTATAGAATTATTTGCATATTTATTAGTGTTAGAATACTTCTTTTAAAAGTAAACTTATATTTATTTATAAAGTAAATTAGATAAATAAGTTATATTTACAATTAAATTAAGTGAAAAATTAATTAAAAATATTCAAGGTCATGTGTAAACATAATAATCACCTTAATAACACTTGTAAGAAAAATTAAACAAATTTATGACAAATGTATTGCTTAAACCAACATGTGGCAACAATTCATTTTAAATTTTAATAAATCTATTAGGAAGAAAATTTGTTTTCTTGCACAAACACTCTTTCTTGTTTTCAAATCAGTAAACTATTTTCTCAAATCTGAATCAAATTAAAAGCCAAAAGAAAATAAAAAAAACCTGCAAATGCAATTAGATCTTCAACCTCAAATCTGCAATTATCAAGTCTGCAAAATCAACCTGCAAACAACAAATTTGAAGTTCTTCTCAAAATAAAATCAACCTGGAACTTCAAGTTCAACATCATGCTTGAGAATAAGGTTGGAAATGAAAATTTCAATTCATCAAACCTGCAATTGAAGTGAATTTTCAACCTGCATTTGCAAATCTTCTGAAATCCAACTCAACAGTTTCAACTTCTAAAATCAACTGAAGCATGCATGCATCCATTTTCATCAGCAAACATTAAAGTTTTTCAAATTTAATGTTCAAGCCTGGGTAAAAGCAATAAAGATTGTTCTGTTCACTGCATACAAATTGGTGAGTAAACTTCTTTAAAAACAGTTTGAATTGTTTTTAACTATCGTGCATGTGGTGATATTGTCTGGTATTGAAGTTCTTTAACTTGAATCTATATGAATTATCCCTGTATTATTGAGTGATGCAAGTGTGTATATCTGTTTATTTGTAGAACTCTGAATTCTGTTTTCTTTGAACAGATTTTACATCAAAAAATTTAATCTCCCACTAAAGAACAGTATTTGGACTTGATGATTGAATGTATATAATAATGAGATGTTAAATACAAAAATGAACTCGGGAAATTTATTTATGTTTTTATTTTAAAAATATATAAGATACAGTGAAACTTAAATTAAGGTTAAAAATCAACTTGCTTAATTTCAAGTTTGAATTATAGGAATGGATTTGTGTTTGTAAATCATGAATTTTAATACAAGTTTCATGATTTTTAGTTTAAGGAAACAAGCGAATTCCGAGTTTGAACATTTTGGGAAATTTTGTGAACTGCAGATAATTTACTCAAAATTTGAAGTCCAATTTTTGATCGGAGCTTGTTCTTGTGTTGTAGATATAGGGAAAAATATCATAGAATTTTTCCGATGATTGTACTGTTTGGATTCGATTATAGTAGGGTTTCATCTTGCGTTTGGAAGCCTGTTGTTTTTGCGGCCGTCACATCATCCCAAGATCACCGGAGGTGATCGCGAGGTGGGGGATGAAGGCAAGGAGTTATGGCGGTGCTCTGGAAGGTGTACTGGAGTTGTCTGTCGATGGGATTGCCGGTGGCAATGAGTTTTGGGGGATCTGGTAGCTGCTGTTTTCGAGATGAAGGGTCGTTTTTTGATTCGAATGGTTGTTGTTCGACCTGGGTGCTCGGTCGAGGTCGCATGCGTGCGAGTGATAGTTGGCGATGGTCGCGGTTGCCCACGGTGGCCGGAGGTAGTGGGAGACATGCACGAGTGCACGTTCGTGTGCACTGGAAATTTTCGTGGGGAAGATGGAGTTTCTCTCGGGTATGGGATCGTGCAAGCTTCGGGTTTGTCTCGAAGAGGGTGGTGTTTGGTTTAGCTTCGGGGTAGGAACGAGTTTTGTAGGTAATCGACTCGAGTGTTTGGGGTCGTGGGTCTTCTGGCTGTTCTATATTATGTTAGTACTGTAAAAATTAAAGGATATTAGTTGCTAAGCAAATTGTGTTTGAATAAATGAAGTAAGCATTATGTCGTGAACAAGTTTATAAGAAAAACAACATGCTAAGTTTAAACTTGTTATTTTGAAAAAAAAATGTAAATCAAACTTTAAAAAGTATTAATCGAATTTATTTTGAGTTTTAAATTTGTTTAAATAATTTTTTTTCAAGCTAATTAACTTCATTTAATTTGAATGTCAACTTTAAAAGGGAATGTTTGAGTTTAAATATTAACTAAAGTTTAAGTAAAATGTTAAGTGATGTTTACAATATATAAGTTTTCAAATTATTTTGAAAATTTATAAGTTTAAAGTGTTTTAAAATTTTAAATTTGATTTCTAAGTGCTTTATTTTTCAAATAAAGTTAAGTTATAATTCTATAAACCAAATTGAATAGTTTATTATTAAGTTGATAAAATTTGATTTAAATTCAAATAATTTATTTATGAAAATAAATAAGGTTAAATTATTTGGATAATTAACTTAAGAATACATAATTACATATGATTTGTAAATAAGTAAAAGATTAATTAAGATTTATGTTTTCTTAATTAATTAAGGATTTTTGAAATATAATAAGTTAATTAATTATTTAATTAATTTTAAATATTTAGTTAATTTCTTATTTAATTTTATATAGTCACTTAATTATGGATTAATTAAGTTTAGTTACTTAATAAAGTAATTAACGGTTAGTTATGGAATGTAATTAAGAATTGGTAACTACTTATGGAAGTAATTAGTGCTAATTACTCACAAGAGTAATTAATTGAAGTGATTAATGGATGATCACTTAATGTTATCATTTAAGAGTTGATTAATATAATTATTTATAGTTAATTAATTACGGAGTAATTAATTAAATAAATGAATTAGGATTATTTAATAATGGGATTAATTACTTGTTAAATAATTAATTAAGGAAGTAATCAAGATTTATTAATGGAAGTAATTAGAGATAATTACTTATGTAAGTAATTAAGAGTTAATTACATAATTATTTAGTTAATTAATCAATGTGATTAATTAATTAATGAATTTAACTTAAGATTAATTACTAAGTGCAATTAATTAGAATTGTAATTAATTAATAAAGTAATTAATTAAGGATTTATTAATTAATTTAATTGAATAATGATTACTTAATGAAATAATTAAAGGTTAATTAATTAGATTAATTAATCAAGATTAATATAATTAACTAAGAAGTTAATTAATTAAGCTAAGTAATTACGAATTGTTAATTAATAATTATGATTAATGAGTTGATTAATTATAAGTTAATTATTTAATTAGTTAAAGTAATTATTAAATTAATAAGGATCATTAATTAATGTGATTAATGATATTAATCAAGGTTGATTAATATAAGTAATTAATTTAAGGGTGATTAATTATTGTAATTAAATTGAGGTATGATGCAATTAATTATAGTTAATTAATAGAAGTAAATGAATGATCATTAATTATTGTAATTAATGATAGTAATTAAAGATTTAATTACTGAATATGGTTAAGGACAATTACTTTAATGTAATTAAGATAACTAACCAAGGAAGATTAATTGGGGAAGATCATTAGAGATGGTTAATTTATTTTATTTGGAATAATAATTAATGAAGAAGGGTTATGGTAATTCAATTGATTAAAGATAATCGATTCTGTTTTGGATGTTTGATTAATATGGATTGATTGATTAATATTGGTTAATTGATTGATATTGGATGATCAATATTTGGAGATTGATATTGTATGGTTGGTTGATATTGGATATTGGTTGATACTGGATATCTCTGTTATGTGATATGCTGTTTTATGAAGATGAATGTTGTTTTGAATTATCTATTGTGATAATATGATTCATCAATCTGTTATATCATCCTGAATATAAGTTTAAACTGTTTAAACCCTTAAGAACAACTTGGACATTAAAATGGCGTTTGGTTTCGGTGAGACCGGGATCGAGTTTCCATATTTGGATATCCGAAAACCACATCGATTCCAATTAAACGTTAAGTCGTGAATCCAAGTGGAGCAAGTGAGGATTCGAGGTGTAAGGCTATACGTCATTATAACTCTGTGGGTGATTCCATAATGAGTTGATGGAATATTGCTTATAGATTCGAGATGATGATTTAGAGTGCAAGGGCTATGGTCGTTGACTCTGAGCGTGATTCCAAAATGAGTGCAACGAGATAGTGCCTTCGGTTTCGTTTGAACCCGGAACGAACTTGTATGGATTGAATGCTTTCAGCACATCGTCAGGTGGACGATGAGCATTCTAAGATAGATGTGTTCTATAAAGGTAATCATAACCTCAATCCTCATCAACCGGGAATGGCTAAAACAGGGGAGGTGCAACAAGGCTTCGTGGGTAACCCCCACTTGAGAGTGAGATTTACCCCTGTCTAGAGGTCTCTTTCTATTTCGGCTTAGTGTGTGGTTGGTCGCGCCAACTACGGGGTGGTCTTGTTCGGGACTGTCCAGTAAGGGATGGTTCCGGTCTTGTGTTGCAGGGGAACGGGCGTACTCCTCGGTACGTTGATCTAGGCCACATACTGTGACTGGCGGTACCCCAGTAGCCCTGCCATTGATGGAAACCCATTCTCCCTACGAGACCCTATGGTTTTGTTTGTATACCTATGTAGCTGGAATTGAATAAATGTATCAATTTCGGCTATTTCTTATTTACTTGAAAACCCTAGACACTATTATAATATCACTGGATTTCCCATCAAATATTTTGGTTAGCGTAAGGTAAAAACTTTTCCATGTTTATGTGTGGGAAGTCTTAGGTGATACCTTTTCTTTTCAAAGGTTTTCTAAAGTTAAGAAATTTTAACCCGTTTACTCACACCAGACCCCTGTCTGACCCATGTTTATTTTCTGTTTTATTAAACTCTTGGGTACTCATATTATGTATGAGTAGTCAAGTGATTCAGGTTAGCTTGACGAATTCTGGAGGAGATATGGAGCTGGAGGCTTCGACGTGTAGATAATATTTATTCCGCTGTGTTTGTTTAGTATCTGTTTCTGTTGTACTTGAGTTGTATAGTTAGACAGTAGTTTATAACTGTCTATTATCTGTTGTTTAAGTTGTGTCCTATGATGTAATGAAATACTATGTAATATTTTATGTTAATTATTATATTTCATTCGTTCCGCTGTGAGTTCTCTGATATTGTTCTTTTTCTTCTTTCTCTTTCTTTTCTTCTTCTATCCCTTTCTTTCTTCTAGATGATGTGATTTCCTGGAGCTAGGAAGTCGGGTCATCTCATTAGGGGTCTCTTCATTTTGTGGGTTCTTATCCTGATCCTTCCCCTAACAGGTGATATGGACATTAGGGGTCTCTTGATTTTATAGATGCTTATCCTGATCCTTCCCCTAAGAGGTGATATGGATGTTAGGGGTTTTATTATCCCCCTAGGACGTGCTCCGAAGTGGACGTCCGAGGCTCATTCTAAAAAACATTTTTCTCTAGATCGGACGTGGGAGGCTTATTCTCAAAAATATTTATTTTGCTCTGGATTGGACGTGGGAGTCTCATTCTCAAAAACATTTTTTTGCTCTAGATTGGACGTCGGAGGCTCATTTTTAAAAACATTTTCGCTCCAGTTTGGATGTCGGAGGCTTATTCTCAAAAACATTTTGCTTCGGGTTAGACATCGGAGGCTTACTCTCAAAAACATTTTTTATGAAAGTAATTTTGACCCTTCCTCTAGAAGGCATGAAAATAGTTTTAAAAACTTTATCCGAGACAATGGTTCTCTAGAAACTCGTGTAGAACCCTTTTGGTATTTGAAAACTTTTGAAACAGGATTTTCTTTGATAAACCTTGAAATAATTCTTGAAATTGACTTTCCCTTAAAAAGATTTTGAGTGATAAATTTTTTTCATAGAGTTACAAAGAGGAGATTGAAAGGTCATGATTCATGAACCAATAATTGTTTAGTCGAGAATAGGAATCTCTAATCCAAGTTTTTGTCAATAAACATCTGATGGCTTTAGAAATTTTTTTGAAAAAGTATGAATAGGCTTTTTTTCGCCCATGGTTTTAGGAAAATTTAAAACATTAAGATCGTTTTAGTTAGAAATCCCTTGTGTGCAATCATTAATGCTATATAATATCTTAAAAAGATTGCACAAAACAACTTTTGAAATAGATAGTCATTTGTCTTCCCTAGGTTGCATCGTAAATGAAAATAGTTTTCCTATAAAGATATGTTTGAGAAATTTCTTTTTAAACAATTTGCCAAGAATTGAGTTGACATAAATAGTCTTTCTCATAAATTGATGAAGGATTGGCAGTGATCTAATATCTCACGAATGCAAGCCTTTGTATTGCGCTGATCGAAATAGTCATCTCGCATCTGTCATTTGAGTTGTCTTTTGCAGGTAGCTTAGAAATTTGTTGTACCTCAAGAGTATGTTGAGTGCCATGGACTAGTTTTTTTTTTATCTGTAATGACACTCGAATTTTGAATTAGTACATAGCTAATTTTCAATACAAATTTAAGTACAAATCAAAGTACAAATCAAGTTGAAGAGATATTAAACAAATGAGTTCATAGTTGAACTTATGCTACAAGAGTTCAATATTTGATAGGGGTCCGCATTTTGAAGTTGCTAAGCTACTTTCTTCTTTGCTCGAATAAGATACCTTCTCAAGTTTCCTTAATGAAATCTTTTAGGAATTCTGATTTGACTGTGCTTTGGATCAATCTTGATAGATCATGACATTCATCGGTTTTATGCCCATTCGCTTTGTGGTAGTTGTAATAATTCTTCCCTTTACTTGGTTTGGGACGATTTGATATTTTGAGAGTACTTGAAAAGCTTTTAGAGTCTTCTGCAATGGTGAGAATATGACAAAAAAGGGTCTGTTCAAATTCACATAATTGGATTCGGAAATCTCTTTTTGACTTTTTCTTCTACTTTTCTTTCCTTTTGATTTTTTATTAGAGAAAACAGAGTTGGCCTCTTCTTATTTTCGATTCTGTTGAAATTCCCTAGTAGTTGTACGTCTCTTCTCCATTTGAATAAACTTCTCGGCATAGGAATAGAAGTTTCGCAAATCCCAACATCCATGAATACACATTTCCTTCCAAAATGGGGTTTGTTCGATTAACCCCGACCGAATGACAATTAGCTTGTCTCTTTCGATTGCATTTTTTGCTTTTAATGCTTCTGTATTAAACCTTTTCAAGTATTCGTTGAGTGGCTTTGCCGTTTTTTGCTTGATATTAGCTAACAAGCTAAAATTCATGGTTGGGTTTTTTAATACATAAAATTGTGTCACAAATTCATAAGAGAATTGTTCCCAAGAATGGATAGTTCCTTTTAAGTAATGCCTAATCCATTTGATAACCGCTCCTTGAAAATTGATCGAGAAAAGCTTGTAGCAAATTGGCCCTGGAACATTATATAAGTTCATCCAGTTTTCAAAAGCTGCAAGGTGATAATCTGGATCAGTAGTTCCATTGTATTTTAGTGGGGGAATTTGGATAGAAGGAGAGAGTCTAGCTGCCATTATTTCTTTTGAAAAAGGCATCTTTTGTAGGATAACATATTTCTCCTGCTGAAGGAGTTCATCTTTTACTATATACTTTGTGATTTGGTTGAGCATGTTGTTGCAGTGATCTTCATTGTCTTTTAAGGTTAAACTTTTTGATTTCTCAAGGGACCCTTTTGCTTGACTTTCTTGGTTTAACTCTTTATCTTTTATCTTATTTGGAGATTGTGCTTCATTTTCTCCTTCCATAACCCTTAATGATTCCTGAGATGGAGCCCTTTCAAGAAATTTCTGCATTGCTATCATTTGTTGTTGTAGATTCTAGACCTCACTCTCATTGTTTCCCAGTCTTATTAAGGTTGGAAATTGCTCAATTTCCATTTTCTCGAAATTGAAGTTTGGGACTATATTGTTTTCCAAAGTTGATTGTGGCATATCTTCTTCATTGGAGACGTCTTTATCATTCCTTATTTCTATCATCTTCTTCTTTTGAATGAAGGATTCTACGCAATTAATTTATGATGAAAGTTATTAAGGATCGAAGGTTTGAGCCCTCCTTCTAGCGCCAAAAATGTTAACAAGAAAACTTGTCGACACCTCAAAATAGGGTTTGATGTATGAGTGATGCTTTCAAAACCTCCTTTCAAACAAATGAAAGTAGCCAACGCTTCTCAGATATGTGAAGATGGCTGAAAACATTCCTTTAGTACCTTTCGACGCAATCGAAAGGTTAGTTCTTCTTTTAGAAAAATCTGTTCGAACCGGTTGGTGTGGAACCCTTTCCTTTCGATGCAAACAAGATGGTCGAAGTTGTAAGCTAATTGGTTTTTGGAAACAATTGATCTAGATGGGTTCCGACCTCGTTGGAAGGGCAGATACTTGTTATCCAATGGATTTCAGTTAAAACTTAAAGAATATGAGAATACTAAGAGCTTTGACTTTATCGGAAGGAAACTTTCATCCAGGTTGACTTCAGATGCTTATAATCGCGAGTAAATGAGATCCTAAAATAGTCATATAATTAGAATTATTATCCTCTCTCTTTGTATTGACCAAATATGAACAAACTGGACAAATCCGCATTTCAATTTACAAATTAGGGTTACAAGTTTCTAGATAATACAAGCGAGAAGTGAAAGAAATTGATCCCTTAAAATTAAACCTTAGGGTCTTATTTATAGGTGCGGGTTGGCACCTTTCGACCCCATGCTTTTGATATGGTCGGAGGATTTGTTTTCTTCCTTTCACGCATGCCTCTTGATTTGTAGGTTCCGACATAGTCGAAAGCGTTGTTTGACTGCCCTTCTGCTGCTGCTAAAATTGAGATCTTTTTGCCTCGCTTTGTCCCTTTCGACTTCATTGAAAGGTATGTTGCTTGATTGCTCTTAACTTTGTCGAAAGGTTTTGCTTGATGTCGTTTGACTTCATCAAAGGTAGATCGTTTGATCACTTTTGACTGTGTATAAATGTGCTCTTCGCTTAGATGCTAGCATGTCGTGCATGTTGAAATGGTGTTGGCCTTTGATGCTGCCGAAACGTATTCTCTTAGGGCTTCGAATGAGTCGAAACACCTTAAAATCTTTGTTGTGAAAGGTTCCCTTTGAAAGCATTCTTCTTGGTTGGCATGGAACCATATTCTTTGGTGTTAGCGGATGTATTATCATTCCTTTATAAGTGAGGGTGGTTCTAACCAATTCGAAAGGCTAATATATGCTTTCAAAAAGGCTTCTTTTGCTAAATATTCTTCTGTTGAATGTATATGGAGATGATACCAATCATTTCAAATGCTTTGGCACATATGTAGAAAGTGTGGTATCTATTGCCTTCGAAAGGTAGCTCTCGACCTTGTCAAAAGCTCTTTGCTTATCCGAAATATTGTTGAAGTGTCCTTTTGGTCACTTCAAAAGGTTGTTCTGGCGCTATCATGTTCCTGTTGAAAGCTTTATCTTATGTTGATATAGACCACCCTAGTGCCTTCTGATCTTCATCAAATCTTTTGCCTCTTCTTTCATACTTTTATTCTTGAGAATATTTTATGGATAACAATAAGATTAACAAATAAGAAAATAGGCAAGGTTATTGTGGTGAATAGCCGTCCACCATAACCCTTAACCCCTAAACCCTTACTCCCATTTTCATTTAACAAGTTCATAATCCAAAAACCTAAGAAAAGGGGAGCTCAAGCTGGCCAATACCTAGGGGAAAAAGAGGAGAAAAATCAAGCTAAGCAATCGAGCAAGGAGAATTAAGCAAGATCAAATCTCAAGTTCCTTATCGAAAGTAAAGTGAATAATAATCAAAACCATCTCATTTTCGTTTTAAAGAGCATTCAATTTTGGGTTTTAAGTTTAAAACCTTTATGATGATTTTAAAGATGATATGCTTGGATTACATGATATGTTTGATTCAAATAAGCATGTTTGATAAATGATTTATTTGATTTTAAGGCTAAAATCATATATATTGTGTTTCTAATGCCATGAGGATTTAATATGTTATGAAAAATATTATTTTGGAGATGATTTTAAATTTTTGTAATTATCTAAGCAATGTATATTACAGTATAATGGTGAGATTGTTGAAGATGTTAATTTTAGAATTTGTGCAGGATGGGAGAAATGGCGACAAGCGTCTGGCATTCTTTGTGACAGGAAAGTCCCACAGAAGCTTAATGGAAAGTTCTATAGAATGAAAATCAGGCCTACAATGTTGTATGGTGCAGAATGTTGGCCTACTAAAAGCCAACACGTCCAGAAGATAAGCATAGCAGAGATGCGTATGCTGCGATGGAGGTGTGGTCATACAAGAAGAGACTAAGTTAGAAATGATGATATACGTGATAAACTTGGAGTAGCACCAATTGAGGAGAAGCTAATTCAACATTGCTTAAGATGGTTTGGACATCTTCAATGGAGGCCGCCTGAGGTACCTATGCATATTGAAATAATATGCCATGTCGAATGCTCAAAGAGAGGTAGAGGTCGACCAAGGTTAACATGGGAGGAAGTAGTAAAAAGTGATTAGAAGATTTAGAGTATATCCGAAGAGCTGGTGTCGGACAGAAGCGCGTGGAAGTTAGCGATCCACGTACCGGAATCGTGAGTATAAGTTTTTTAAGGTTTAGATTATTAAACCATGGAACATGAGCCTAAGACATAGTGTTTAGTCTTTGACCAATATTACTATTTGTACCATTATCACTATTAGTATTATTATTATTATCATTTTTTTATACATACATACATACATACATACATACATATATATATATATTTATCTTTATTTTTTATTTGCTTATTTTTTATTATTATTAATTTACTTATTTGACTTTATTTTATTATTGTTATTGTTATTATTATGACTTTTAAATTGACTGTCATTTAGTTTTGGGTTCCATCTCTAGCCGACCCCAACTTGTTTGAAAATAATGGTTTAATTGTTGTTGTTGTTGTATCCAAGCATTGGATAATTTATTATGAATTTTTAAAGGAATAAATATATAGTTGGGTTTAAACATTTATTCCGGCTTCTATATAAAGGATATTGGGTCCGAAATTCGTATATGTTAGATAACATATTAAAAGTGAATTATGATGATTTTTGGGAATATTCCTATGTAATTCACTATAGAAATTAAATTACTTAAGTTGAAGGGCTTAAATGTTTTAATTTTTTTGTCAAAGGGAAGGGCTTCTTTATTAATTATTTTGATTAATTCTGGATAAATTTGGCAGTCCTATAAAAAAGTTTTTTGGTAAAGTTTGTGGCAACCAATTATACTTTTACACATAGGCAAGTTAGTTGAAAAAAATTTAATAAAAAGGCAATTAAACAACGTTATAAAGATTTATTATTTTGCCACTTCCAACAGCAACCTTTTGACCCCATACCTCTGCCCCCAACCAAGTCGAAACTAATACACAAGGTATTAATGCTTTGGTATGTAGTGGATTGGAGAAAGGCGGCAGGTATAGAGTGGAAACCATACTTTCGAAGGGGTAGGGGTCATTTTAAATAGCTTTCGAAGGTTTTTGTTTTTCTTTCCAAAGAGATGTCGCTTGCCTTGCTTTCAATGGATGCTTTCAAAATGGGTAGATTACTATAATATAGCTTTCGAAGGGGCTGCCGCCATTTTGTTTTAAAGGATAGCTTTCGAATGAGTTGTCGTGTTTTATGTTTTAAAAATGGAACTTTCGAAATGGTAGCTTTGAATTAAATCGAAACCTTGCTGCCGTTTTCATACCTTTCGAATAGATTGGAAGTTTTCAATGAGCTCGAAAGGCCAGCCTTTGTTTCATAAATATTACAAACCATTTCCCAATCCTTACGAAAGGGGCTCCAGTAGCCATTTAAACTAAAGGTTTCGAAGGAAATGGTTTCGAAAGGTGTTTCAAAGCTATCCTTCCAATTGTTTTACTTAAATGATTAAAGCTTTCGAAAGGATGGTTCCGAAGCCATCTATTTTCCCCAAACTCTTTTATTTAAAGGTAAATGTTTTCGAAACTAGTACTTTTGACTATGTTCAGTTTGACCCAAAGACATGTTTAAGATTAAACCCAATGGTTTTGAAAGTGGTACTTTTAAATAGTTTCGAAGCTATGCTTCTATAAGTTGGAAAGTGATGTTTTAATACTTTTGAAAGTAACGTTTTGATGCTTTCGAAAGAGATGTTTTAAAGTGCTTCGAAAGGCCTATGCGTAGTATTTTGTAAAGAAGATTTACAAACTTTTGAAAGATATATGCTAATGGTTTCGAAAGTAAAGGTCCTAAGGTTTCGAAAGCCTTAGCTTTCAAAACATAGAACCCAATCTCATTTTGAAAGGAAAAACCATGTCAATATAAAAGAGCTTTACAATGGCTTTTAATTTTGGTGTTCATGAAGGAGCATTCCTTGATAAAAATAATAGGTTAAAGGGGTCAACCTTATTTCACATGGAAATGATTTCAAGCTATTAAACCATAAATGTTGGTATTGTTATGTTATTGTATTTTCTTCTTCTATAAACATATTCACTATATAATGGACCCATAAATATATTTGGTGATAAATGGCATAATAACCAGCTAGGTTGACCTAACATCGAATATAAATTTAATTAACTCCTGATGTATAGAGTTGCATCCAGAAGATCAGGTAGACCAGAACACAGGACGCCCAAAGACTAATCAAGAAGTTGTCAGTTTAGACAGGTTCATACTAAACCCATGAAACCTATGTTTAGAGAGAGTTATTGGCAGAGACTAATAGGTTCGTACTGATTCCATGAAAGCTATATCCGGATAAAGTTATTGACAAGAGTCAATAGGTTCATAGTCAACCCATGAAAACTATGACATAAGTGAAGTTATTAGAGATACCAATAGGTTCATAGAGAACCCATTGAATAATTGAATGAAGTTCCTATAAAAACTATGAAACTAAATAGATAGCCCATAAGCTTTAAATATGTTCTTAGTGATCCCATGTAAACTATGAAACCGGACAACAGTCCCCGAACCTCAAATAGGTTATTAATCAACCCTTGGAAACTAATAGGTTAATAGTAACCTTGAAACTATAACCGTGATAGATTATCAAATAAATAGGGATGATATATCTAGGAAATTTTGCTTGTTTGCATATCATCATGATATTATAAATTGCAACATTTTTAACCATTATGGATGCAGGAGAACGGTATAAGGGTATTATATATATTTTGGGTAAGGTATGAGTGAGGGGAAAACCAGTTCCGCTAAGCGGCGTGGTCTCACTAGATATTTAAATAGTTCAAGATGGCAGTGTATTATTCATATTAGGCTTTATGTCTGACTCGAAGTTTATGTTTTTCCTCTAAACTCTTGGGCACTCAATTGATTTTGAGTAGTTTGAGAGTTGAGGATTTTCAGGATCTCATTTAGACGAATAAGCTTTTGGAGACATGCAAGAGGCAAGCTAGATAATATAAGTTCTTTTCTATTTGATTCCGATGTGTTTTGATGTCAAGGAAAAGTTGTTTAATTGCCTATATATATATATATACACACACACTCTGATCATCTAAAGAGGTCATCCTCATACGTCGCTCCTGGCATTGTTTGCATTAATTATATTTTCTCTGAACGTAGTTCTCAAATTTGGGATTATGTAATGAAATTGAAATGATTTAAAATGAAAAAAAAAAATTGACGGTTTAAAAATAGTTTCATGTCCTTATGTTTCTTTTATATCAATGTACCTATCATTACTGCATTTGGTCGTCGAGGATTAACAACTATTGATGACTGCAACATCCGTAGTCGTTTGTTTTGGGCCTCCAAGTGGGAGATGTTACAAATAGGTATTTGAGCATAGGTTTATGAAACTTAAGAAATTTAAATCTTAAAGATTTTTAAAACATGATCCAATGAATTAGAAAATAAGATCGGGGTTTGGGTTAAAGCTATAGTAACGTACTTTTATTTGATATATATAAGTATCTATTCCACTCTCTCTTAGACCATTCTTCTATATTTTACTGAGGCTCGTATACAAGTTTACGAGAAAGGATAATATAAAGGCAGGAAATGGAAGAAGAATTCTTGGTGGAGGAAGCAATACAACTAATGGAAATGCTCGACCTAATACTACGAGGAACCCTGGTTGATAGGAAAATACTAAGCAAAATGCAGATGCCAACATAGGTGTTGGAAATCCGCCAGTAGATATGGGGATGATGCATCAATTCTTCTTCAACCTAATGCAAGCTCAAGAAGTTGCTGTTGCTGGGAATGCTGGAGGAGCTAATCCCGTGGTTCCAATTGGAAACAACTATGCTAAGTTGAGCAGAGATTATACAAGTCTTGGTGGGAAACCGTTTTTGGGAACTGAGGATGCTATAGAAGTTGAGAATTAGCTTTGGCATTGTGAGAGAATCTTCGCTGACTTGGGGTTGAATTATGAGCAACAGAGGAGACTAGACTCTAGGCAGTTGTAAGGAGCAGTGCTTTATTAGTGGAATAGTGTTACTACTGGAGTTCCTAAGAAAGAGTTGACATGGGTGGAATTTCGAAGGAAGTTCGAGGAGAGGTTTTTTTTCTAAAGTCTCCAAGTCAACATTGTTGAGGTGGACTTAGTGTAAGGAAAGATGTTGATGATTGAGTATGCCACGAAGTTTGATGAGTAGCCCAAAAATGTATATGCTACCATTGACACCGTCATCAAGAGGACTGAGAAGTTTATTCGGGGATTAAGACCCAAGATTTTTAGTGCGACTTTGCCACATCTTCATTATCCTTGTAATGTTGTTGTGGAAATGGAAATCCAACATGAGAAGATGCTTGCTACTTATGGAAAGGAGAAGCAGAATGAAACCCAGATCTCTCTTGGCAAGAAGAGGAAGTTCTTTAAGAAGAAAAGAACCTAGAAGGGAGAAGCAGCCAAGAAGGCAAAGGCTAATCTGGTTTGCTTTAAGTGTGATAAGAAGGGTTATTATGCTCATGAATGCTGAACTGACAAGGGGAAAAAGACCACAAATAAGAAGGGAGTGAAGTGCTTCAACCGTTCCAGATTGGGCATTACAAGAACTAGTGTCCAGAACCAGTCAGGATGTACAAGGGAAATTTTTTTATGATTGGACCATCGTCTTCTAGGCCAGCTATAACTAAGAAAGAAAAGTCTATGCTGGAAGGTACGCTTTTGATTCAAAGTATACAAAAGAGTACTATTTGATATCGGTGCATCGCATTCATTTATATCTTACTGTTTGGTTGATATGTTATGTTTATGACCCACCTGCCTTATTACTTTATTAAGGTTGCAAACCCGATAGGAGGATATGCAACTCTAGGTATGAGATACGACCAGTTAGAACTTGATTTGTTAGGTCACAAGTGTGCATGCAGTTCGTATGTTTTTGATTTCGCAAACATCATAATCATTTTGGGTATGGATTGGTTGGGTAGATACGAGGTTGGGATATTTTCCCAAGGTAGGAAAATATCGCTGAGACACCCTGATGGTCATGACTGAATTATATTCTCGATAGAGGATTTTGACCAGAGTGATTGTACTTTGATGGGTGCTATGAAAGTAGAAGAAAAGTTAAGTCGGATTCGTGTAGCAAGAGAATTTGCAGATGTTTCTGAGCTGGTTATAAGATTATCACCAAAACGAGCTATTGAGTTTCGAATAGATCTTGCACCAAGAGTAGAACCTGTAAGTAGACCACCTAGTAGGATGGCACCGGCTGAGATGAAGGAAATAAGGTGCAGGTAGTGGATCTGGAAAGGAGAAATTTTATTAGACCATGCAGTTCGCCTTGGGAAGCGGCTGCGGCGTTCGTGAAGAAACTGGATGGGTCGTTGAGGTTGTGCATCAACTATCATAAGTTAAACGAGAAGACGATCAAGAATAAGTACCCTTTGCCGAGAATCAACGATTTATTTGATCAGTTTTGTGGAGCCAGAATATTTTCTCAATTGGATTTGGCAATAGGTTTCCATTAGTTAGGAGTGGCAGAGGGCAATATTCCATTGATAGCGTTTCAGACCAGGTATGGTTTAGTAATGCCATTCGGGTTAATGCATGCACCAGCTTTCTTTGTAGATTTGATAAACCAATTTTTCCAAGAATACTCGGATAGGTTCATATTGGTATTTATAGACGACATTTTAGTATATTCTAAAGATGAACGAGAGCATGAAGATCATCTAAGAGTAGTGCTTGAAACGCCGAGGTAGCATCAGCTGAAAGAAATGTTTTTCAAACATCATTTTTGGAAGAAAGACGTTAAGTTTCTTGGTCATGTGGTTTCAGAAAAGGGTTTGCCAGGTGATCCAAATAAGATTGAAGCCATTAATAATTAGAAGATGCTAGAGACAGTGACTGAGATTAGAAATTTTATTGGACTTGTTGGCAATTACCAGAGATTAATTAAGGACTTTTCCCGGATAGTAGAGCCTTTGACTAAGTTATCTAGGAAGGGCGTGATGTTTATTTGGTTTTACAAATGTGAGGAAGCATTCCTTAAGTTAAAGCATTTGTTGACCAAGTGCCTGTATTACTGGTTCCAGATGGAAACCAAGGCTTGGTGGCCGATGCATGCGAAAACGGACTAGGAGCTTTGTTGATGTAGAAGGGTAAAGTCATTGCTTATGCATCACGACAGCTTAGATCGCACGAGATGAGATATCCTACTCATGATTTGGAGTTGGCTATGGTGATCATTGCATTGAAGATATGGAGACATTACCTCTTAGGGGAGATATTTGACCTATACATAGATCATAAATCCTTAAGATATTTGTTCTCTCAGAAGGAGTTGAATATGAGACATCAAAAGTGGCTGAGTTTTTAGCAACTTATGATTTTGGTATAGAGCATACACCTGGAAAGAGAAATAAAGTAGCGAATGCTCTTACTAGAAAACATCAAGATGTGGTGTTAGCTATGTTGGCATAATGGAAAGATTTAGAAGCTTTGACCACTTGTAGTGTGCAGTTAAGATCGACTGCTATTTCTTGTCAGTTTGGAAGTTCGACCAGTGTTGATCGAAAGGATTTCTTCAAAGAAAAAGGTAGATCCATTATTAGCCAAGAAGATAGACGACATGGTTGGATCGGAGATCGATGATTCAAATGATTTTAGTCTTGACTAAAGGGGATGGTTAAGAAAGAAGGGACAATTGTGTGTTTCGATTGTTAAAGACTTGAGAAGAGAAGTTTTTAGGGAATGTCATCGATCCAAATTTATGACTCATCTTGGAGGAACCAAGATGTATCAAGATATAAAGAGGAGCTTCTGCTGGGAAGGATTGAAAAAGGATGTCGGCTTATGGGTTAGGAAGTGTGTGAACTGTCAACAAGTGAAGGACAAACATCAGAAGTCGGGTGGGTTGCTTCAAACTTTGGATATTCTAGTTTGGAAATGGGATTCAATATCGATTGATTTTATAGACGGGCTGCCAAGGACGAATAAGGGAAATGTATGGGTCATAGTGGACAGGTTGAGCAAGAGTGTCCATTTTATTCCAGTTAAGTCAACCAAGACGACACCTGTTTTAGCCAAGTTGTTCATGAAGTACATAGTTAGACTGCGTGGAATACCTAGTAGTATAGTTAGTGACAGAGATGCTTTGTTTACTAGTGAATTTGGAAGAGTCTACATGATGTGTCATGTACTAATCTTAAGATGAGTACTACCTATCACCCTTAGACGGATGGGTAGACAGAGAGAATCAATAAGGTACTCGAGGATTTATTGAGGGTTTGTGTGCTAGATTCAGTGGATCTTGGAAGATCACCTACACTTAGTTGATTTTTCATATAATAACAGCTATCGGACTAGTACAGAAATGCCGCCTTTTGAAGCATTGTATGGAAGGCCATGCAAATCACCAACATGTTGGTTGGAAACTGGAGACAGATTAGTCTTAGGTCTAGATCTTGGAAGATCACCTACACTTAGTTGATTTTTCATATAATAACATTATCATACTAGTATAGGAATATCACCCTTTGATGCTTTGTATGGAAGGCCATGCAAATCACCAGCATGTTGGTTGATAACTGGAGACATATTAGTCTTGGGCCCAGATCTGGTTAGAGAGGCGATAGAGAAGATTGAGTTGATCCGAGAAAGGATGAAGAAAGCTCAGTCTAGATAGAAAAGTTATGCAGATAAAAGGTGTAAAGATCTAGAGTTCTTAATTGGAGATTGAGTTTCATCGAGGTATCACCAATGAAGGGTGTGGTACGATTCGAAAAGTCAAGGAAACTGACACTGAGATATGTTGGTTCATTCCCAATTATAGAGAGGATCAAGTAGCTCGTATACAGAGTAGAGTTGCCGAGCAGTATGACATGTGTCTATAATGTGTTTCATGTATCTCATCTTCAAAAGTATGTGCATGATTTAGAGACTACTGTTCCTCCAACAAAGTAAGCAGATTTGATAGTAGAACCAAATTTGGCATTTGTTAGACAACCAGTCTGGGTTGTGGTGAGAGATGAAAAGAGATGAAGGAACAAGATAGTCAAGTTGGTAAAATTTCTATGGAGCAACAATGAGAAGGACTGCACTTGGGAGACAGAAGTTAGGATTGGAGTTACTTATCCTAATCTATTATGATGGTATGTTCCATATTTTCT
Source organism: Allium cepa (assembly GCA_030765085.1). NCBI lineage: Eukaryota > Viridiplantae > Streptophyta > Magnoliopsida > Asparagales > Amaryllidaceae > Allium > Allium cepa. The sequence goes on from CM060937.1 coordinate 341,368,699, forward strand.
TTATATAGATTATTGCTAGTCAGGCAGGCTAAAATGGTAGTTAGGAGATGTTATAGATGATTGCTATGCTTAGTATTTAGTCCTTACTAAATTTTGAGGATAAAATTCTTTAAGGAGGGGAGCTTGTAACAGCCCTAATTTTAGTAACATTATTCAGGAGATTTAATTAGATAAATTAAATAGAATAATGTAATGATTAGAGCGATAAGAGGATTGATATTTGAAACTTTATTAGAAGTCATGCTTAACTAAATAAAAATTCAAAAGAATGATTTTATGGAATGGATTTTTATAGGATTTACTAATAAGAAAATAAGGTAAGTCTATTACGGGGAATAACCATCCACCATAACCCTTAACCCCTAAACCGTTATTCCTATTTTCATTTCACAAGTTGAAAATGATTTAAAATAAGCAAGGATTTGGGTCCGAAATTCATATATGTTAGATAACATATTAAAAGTGAATCATGATGATTTTTAGGGATTTTTCCTATGTAATTTACCATGGAAATTAAATTAATTAAATTGAAGGACTTAAATGTTTCAGTTGTTCTGCTAAAGGGAAGGGCTTCTTTGTTAGTTAATTTGATTAACTCTGGATGAATTGAGCAGTCCTTTAGAAAAGGTTTTTGGTCAAGTCTATAGCAACCAACTATATTTTTACACATAGGTAAATTAGTTGAAAAACATTTACTTAGAAAGGCAATTAAACAGTTTTGTGAAGATTTATGTTTCGCCACTTCCAGTGGCATCCTTTCGACCGCATACCTCCACCCCCAACCAAGTCGAAACCAATGCATAAGGTATCAATGATTTGGTATGTGGTGGATTGGAGAAAGGCGGCAGATATAAAGTTGAAACCATTCTTTCGAAGGGGTATGGGTAATTTTAAATTACTTTCGATGGTATTTGTATTGCTTTACAAAGAGATGCCGCTTGCCTTGATTTCAATGGATGCTTTCGAAATAGGTGAATTACTATAATATAACTTTCAAAAGGGTAGCTGCCTTTTTGTTTTAAAGGATAGATTTCGAATGAGTTGCCGCGTTTTATGTTTTAAGAATAGAGATTTTGAAAGGGTAGCTATGAATCAAGTAGAAACCTTGCTACCGTCTTCATACGTTTCGAATAGTTTGAAATTTTTCAATGAGTTCAAAAGGTAAGCCTTTATTTTATAGATATAAAAAGCCGTTTCCCAATGCTTTCGAAAGGGGCTCCAGTAGCCATTTAAACTAAAGGTTTCAAAGGCAACGGCTTTGAAAGGTGTTTCGAAGCTACCCTTACAATGTTTTACTTAAAAGATTAAAGCTTCTGAAATGATGGTTCCGAAGCCATCTATTTTTTCCAAATTATTTATTTGAAGGTAAATGGTTTCAAAAGTGGTACTTTCTCTTATGTTCACTTTGACCCAAAAGTTATGTTTAAGATTACACCCAATGGTTTTTAAAGAGGTACTTTTAAATGGTTTTGAAGCCATGCTTCTATAAGTTGGATAGTGATGTGTTAATACTTTCGAAAGGAACGTTTTGACGCTTTCAAAAGAGAGGTTCTAAAGTGTTTCGAAAGGCCTATGCCTAGTGTTTTGACAAAAAAAGATTTGAATGCTTTCAGCAGATATATGTTAATGGTTTCGAAAGCAAAGGTCTATGGTTTCGAAGCCTTAGTTTTCAAAAAAAAACTTAATCTCGTTTTTAAAGGAAAATTCATGGCAATGTAAAAGTTTTTTGAATTGGCTTTTAATTTTGTCGTTTTTAAACAAGAATTCCTTGTTAAAAATAATGGGTTAAAGGGATTAACCTTATTTCATGTGGAAATGATTTCAACGGTATTAAACCATAAATGTTGGTATTGTTATGTTATCGTATTTGCTTCTTTTATAAACATATTCACTGTATAATTGACACATAAATGTATTTGGGGAAAAAGGGTAGAATAACTAGCTAGGTTGACCCAGTAGTGAATATAAATGGAAATAACTTCTGAATGAATAGAGTTGCATCTAGGAGGTCAGGCAGACTAGAACATAGGATTCCCAAAGAGTAATCAAGCAGTTGTTTGTTTACACAGGTTCATAGTAAATCCATGAAAACTATGTTTAGAGAGAGTTATTGGAAGGAGCCAATAGGTTCGTGGTGATCCCATGAAAACTATTCGGATAAATTTATTGACAGAAGTAAATAGGTTCATATTCTACCAATGAAAACTATGACACAAGTGAAGTTATGGAGTTACCAATAGGTTCAGGGAGAACCCATGAAATAATTTAATGAAGTTATTAGCAGAGGCCAATAGGTTTTTAGTGATCCTATGAAAACTATGAAACTGAACATATAGTCCATAAGCTTTAAATAGGTTCTTAGTGATCTCATGAAAACTATGTAACCAGACAACAGTCTGTAAACGTCAAACAGGTTATTAGTTAGCCTACGAAAACTAATAGGTTAATAGTAACCATAGAAACTATAACCATGACAGATAGTCAAATAAATGGGGATGAGAAATCCAGGAAATTTTGCCTGTTTGCGTATCTTCATCGTGTTATAAATTGCTAGTTTTCAACTATTGTGGATGCAGGAGCACAGTATATGGTTATTATATATATTTTGTTTAAGATACCAGTGAGGGAAAAATCCATTCCGCTAAGCCGCTAAGCGGCGTGGTCTCACTTGATATCTAAATAGTTCGAGATGGTAGGTTATTATTCATACCAGACTTTATGTCTGACTTGAAGTTTATGTTTTCCCTTTAACCTCTCGGGTACTAAATTGATTTTGAGCAGTTTGAGAGTTTGTAATAATTATATTTTCTCTACATGTGGTTCTTTAATTTGGGATTATGTAATGAATTTGAAATGATTTGAAATGGAATGAGAAATTTGTTTGATGGTTTTAAAAAAAATTCATGTCCATATGTTTCCGTTATATCAATGTATCTAACATTACCGCATTTGGTCGCGCAGAATTAATAACTATGGATGACTGCATCTTCGTAGTTGTTAGTCTCGGGCCTTTAAGTGGGGGACGTTACATCTAGTGTCAAGAGATGTATCGATGTCCAGTCTCGATACAACATGACTAGAAATTTTTAAAATGGTATATTTGTTTCATTGTGATATATTAATCACGGTTATAATACTTTGTAACTAAAATCACAAAACATATCATTTATGGATTTTCTATTAAATATAATTTTAATTGAATTAAATAATTAATATAACCACATTTTATTAGGTTTATAATAGAAAGAAAACATCTTTATCTCGAATAAGATTGGTCAACGAGTTAGATATATGTAACAAATTACATAATTGCCCCTAGAGCATACCCCCAACTCTATCAATCTCCCACTTGTATTTGGCGACAATTATAAAAAATTACTCTAACTTCTCTAATCGATTTTCTCAAAACCAATTGGGTTACTCCCTTTGTGAACAGATATGCTATTATGTTTTAATTATCTACTCTGTCAATCTACTCTCCCCGATGGCGATAAATTGTTTATCATGTGGAATAATTCGGAGTATGACTCTCTACTTCTAGTGAGCTCTAAGTTCTGTTTTTAGCTATATTGCTACATTGTTATCACATAACAATGTTATGAGATTCTCAACATTTGGAATCGGCTTTGTTATAAATTTGTGCACTTATATTTTTATATACATTATCTTTATTGTGGCACTATTCTAGGCGATGTACTTAGCCTTTTTCATTGAATCGGCCATGGTTTTTCATTTGGAACATTTCCAACTTATAGATTCTTAACTTGAATGTATTATTGACATATTATGCTCAATATCGCTTATGATGTTTGAGTCTGAACACTCCTTCATAAGATGTTTTTGTTTCTATAAATAATTCTTTAGTATTTCATAAATACATGACAAGATTTCAAACAACCATTTAGTGATACCATTTTTTTATATTTTCTTCATGTATCTAATAAAAAAATCACGATGTCGTAGACAACATAACATGTATGATAATTCCTATTACCAATGCTTAAGGAACTTATATCATATGTTCCATATTAAACAATTTAATAAGGCGTCTTTGCATATCGATTTGGGACATTCCCAATATCTTTAATACTCAATATAAAAGAAATCATTTACAATCCAAAATTAAGCACTAAAACAACTAAGGCTGATTTTAACACAAGTACGTCGTTTAAAATCAACAACGTGTTGTTTACTTATAGTTTAGGAATATCAATGTACATTTTAACGTTCTTTCTTATGAACAAACACTTCCTGCACATTATGATTGATAATCAAACTATTTGATATTTTTATCAAAATATTTGTTCAATTTTAATGCTTATAAATGATCATTTCTTGGATCATATCTATAGACTCACAAACTCAATATCACTCCCACTAACTTCGATACATTTTGGTTATTATGTGTAAACAATTTACTCCAAATAATTATTTAGAATTTTCTATTTCAATACATACGTATCAAACTTTGAGTCATATGAGTAAATCTAAATTAACTTGAGCACGTTGAATACCGAACCTATTACGCTAATTTCAACAATTGAAATTTGCGATATTATGCTTATCAACATTTCTTATTTAATTCCAACTGCATTAGCCTTGCTCATTAAGACACAACCATATTTGATGGATCACATTCCTTAGGTTACGAATACCAAAATCATACTTTGATAGCATAAGTGGAATTCCTTCGGATTTGCGCATGATACCATATCATAGAGTTAATGGTTCAAACAATTGAGGATTATATATTATCGACATTGATAAGAAACTCATAGTTTCCCTTTAATACGCGAGAATAATTATTAGGTACTCTAATGTTATGTTCATTAAGGTTAGCTAATTTCATTTCATCTCATCTAATCAATTCTATCTACGGGTCGTGTCTAATTCTATTTTACTACAAATAATTCCTTAAAGAAATTTATTCACAATGAAGTTTGTATTTATTGAAACAATAATTATTTCTCAATGCAACAAAATAGGTATTCTTAAACGTTTTATTAATTTCTTCACCCATAAATCTGATTTGGTTTTTGTTTACAAAACTTAAGCTCAAAACATAAATATGTCATCCAATGACAGTCTTCCAAAAATTCTTTTGGGAAGATTCATACAAGATCCTTTACGACCATTTATTATGTGCAATCTTTCGCCTCGCACAGCCCGACAACTCTTGACATAGGGTATGTTAGGGTATCTTATAACCCTCATCTTATGTGATTTTGTAAACAGTTATTTAGATGAAATAATATTAAACTTGTGTACTACTCTTAAGTACACGATCTTATAGAAAGAAACTAACTCAGCTTCATTCACAATTAATCGAATATTGTCCGAAAAAGTTTGATTACTCCTTATTGATGCATCATTATGTATCACATGGAGGAGTGGTTTTTGAGATTGAATCTTTATTCAATTTTATGTACGTTCGAAACTGTTTCTAATATACTCACTCATTCAATCAAATCGAATCATTTCTATTGCATTTTATTTTATTTACTTCCGTTTTATACTCTATGATTTTACTATAGATATACTACACATGTATCAAATACACATGTTCGTCGGTGATAACTTATTGGTGAATATGACGAAGTATGTGGAACCTTTTTTGTATTAGTAGACTTACAGTTGCATGCATTTATATGTATCAATTCGAAGAGTTCAACAACTATTATGAGGCTCCCACTGAATGGGTGCATAGCCCTTAATTGTTTGAGATACAATTTACCAACATCATATGATTCAAAATCATATAATAAAATTGTTTTCCCCAAACTATCGCTTAGTCTATAATACTAAATTAACTGTAAATAAAATTACACTTCTGTATTTTCTATTGAATGCTAGTATATGATTTTTTTTTGATGATAATATATATATATATATATATATATATATATCTACGTATTCATTTAAATGTATTTGTTGTTGCACTATTTTATTTTCACATAATTAAATAAATATTTGCTGATTAAAATAAATAACACAGAATTTAAATTTAAACAGATATTTTATTCAAACAAATATTTTATTACAATTTTGAATAGTACAAATTTGATCTCTCACTATATATACACAAAATTTCAATTCCAATACAATTTCAAATTACAACACAATTTTTCGCTATTCAATTGTCATTTACATTTGCACCCCACTACATATCACTCATTCACTCATATTTCTTGTTCAATTATATTCCAATTTGAATCTAGCATACGAGCTATCTGCAAAATAAACAATGATGTAGTAAAATTGAAAAGGAAATATTTTTGCAGTGTAAAATAAATGTGTATTTTTGAAAATATTATTTGCCTCGATTATTTGGGTTGTTCGTCATCATTTTCGTTTTGAATTCATCATACAGGAACAAATTGTGGCATGCACGGTTTATCACTGTACATTCCACAAGGCCATGCACACCGATATACACTTGATAAAACTACAAGGACAGGTGAGCACAAGGTCAAACCTAACCAAAAGCTAGGTTCGACTCAAGTGCAATACAGATAAAGTCACGACATGAGCACAAGGTCAAACCCGTGCCAAAGCTATGTTCAACTCAGGTGAAATAAAAGACAAAAATAAAGTTGTCAAGTACAAGCTCTCATGCAACCAAAATCAGGGCCAATAAACACAAACCAGACCATGCTAACAAGTGCAAAAAGGTGTACACATGAGAACAGACTCGACAGTGGAGCCATGAAGCGACCAACCCATACTTGCACAGACCAGTTGAAATAAGAATGCAAGTCAAAAACAAAAATAGGACTACAACTCAAAAGGAGCAACAAAGATCAGTCCAGAATGAATGCAACTGAATACAAGTCCACATGCTTGGTGCACAAACACATGGTTAGTCATATGTACAACATGCTCCAGACTCAAGGAAATGTGCAACAGCAAAATGCAGTCATACATCAAAACCAAACTTCAATGCAAGAAACTGTTAACAAAGGCATGGTCGGGTGCAGTCACAAGTCAAGGCAATAACACAACAGTTTAGAGGCAAGCAACTGGATTTCGACTCAATGCAATATGAAAAATCAAGTGAAACCAGAAACATACAAACAACACATGAAACTAGTGGAGTGTATCAGACTCAAGTAATCAAAGATCCAAGTATACATAATTGAACGCACACTTTAAATATGCACATGGTCAAACCAGATTTCAAGAGGTCCAACAGAGCATCTAAGTGTAGTACACATGAAGAACTGCTCCAAACAGAATGTACACAACGGTACGATAATTATACACATATATACATGCATAGATATGTATGTATATATATGTATATATATGTTTGTATGTACACAGTTATCATCAAAATGAAATGATCAAAGAGGAACAGTCGGTACATACAACATGCCACCCTACATAACATACAAATGAATGCAACTCTGAGGAAACAAGAAATGCAAGTATGAGAAGGCAGTAACATGAAATGCCTCAAACAAGTTCAAAGGAGTATACCCGACAGTGATATGTATGAAATAGTGGACATAGCATAACAATTGTGAACATGGATACAATATACATTTGAAGATCAGACTCCAATTTCAACTAAATGCAAAGCTTTAGACCATACTAAAAATGCATCAGAGCTTCAAATACAAGGCTGAATGTAAGTACTCAAGTTCAATTACAACAAGACTTCATTGAACACAAACACTCAAATAACTGGACTCAAGTGAATCATACCAGATAGGAGTATGCACAAATGTATACATGAAGCTGCAAACATGAATACAGAGTTCAAGTCTAACAAGGCAACTCAACACAAAGTGAACCAAAAACCAAATCACATGATGACAGAAGCTCAAAGACATAATGTCATAAGACAAAAGGACAAAGACTTCAAAATGCACAAGAACCAAACTCACAAGAACATATCAGTTCATATTGATATGCAAGCACTACAACCCGAAGCAAATGCAAAGCTATGCCAGAGAATACAAAAGTGTAGACCACAAATTCAACTCAATGCAAAGACCAAGTCAACATACTTCGAAGAATAAATTCAATGTCGCAGGTATTTCAAACTGAACATGCCAAGTTTAAATGCCAAAGTCAAAGCCATGTTATAACATGAATTGAATAAGTCTAGGAAATATCAAAATTTCAAATACCACAATCAATTGCCAGAAAATCATGAACCAGTAAATTGTCATGAAATTTGAAAATATTATCTCTAATTCAGAATATCGAAATCATAGGAGCACAGGAGAAAAAGAATGGAAATGATTCAAGCAACGGAATTCAAACTCATGGAATAACTAGTACAAAATGAACTAGTCAAAGATCTCAAGATCATACGATCAAAATTCAACGCAAATGATAAAATCATGACAAATTTAAAAGAGAAATATACAAACATAATTAAGGGATTTGAACCCTATAAATACCATTAACATCATCGGCAATTAATTCAATCAAGTTCAAGCATATCAACGAGAGTAATAAAGGAAATCATATACCAGTATTATTCGATTCGAACTTGACAAATTGAAGCAGCGGAGTGAAGTCAAAGCAAGACGATCAATCGACAAAGCAATTAACATGAAAATATATATTCAATCGATCAACTAGAACCGATTTTTCAATTTCCAGAAGCCCTAATTTTTTGAAAGAGGAACGAACGATCTCGAGAAAAAGACAGATATTATTCACGAAGTAAAGGATGCGGCCGAACAGAAGAATATTAAGGGAGACAATTTTTTGTGATATAAACTAAAATGGCCAGTCTTTATAATTTTCAAGTGGACTTTGATTTAATATAGAGTTTTGTATTTATTTTTTTAATTTGTATTTTTCTTTTAAACTTTTGTAAAATTCTAGTCGTGTGACTAGGGAATAAACTACGGTGGTGTATTTTGTAGCGACTCTGACTCGACCTTCGAAAATCTACATCGAATACGACACTCCTATTCAAATGCCATAGATCCAAACGTCGAATCTGGTTCGCCGGAGCTTATAACACATCAAGTATAACAACATAGTGGAAGAAAAGAAATGAATATCATATACAATACCAATGAATACAATACCCAATGATATACAACAATGATATTAACAATGATACAAGAATAACAAAGTCAATAAACAACAGCGGAAAACAGATAACAAAAGAGATAACTCCAATATCAAACTGCAATAGTATCCCATCTCCAAATGCAAAGGCTTAAAACTCCAAAGATCTTTGATCCAATAAGCGAGAACCAGCATCAAGTTGTACCAAGCTAAGCAAGTCCATTCCATGAATCCAAAGACTCCAAAGGATTCCAAAATCTCTACAGAATGCCAAAGAGAAAGCTGAAAGCTACGGAATCGGTATCTACTATCTAAAAAACCCAACTCTAGACTGCCCGTGTGGAAAATAGTGGGCACCTAGAGTTTAGGAAAGGAATAATAAACTCCGGGCCAGTCGTGGGACTGGTATGAGCAACGAAAACAGTTTTAATCTTTAAAAACAAACAAAAGAATTTGAAATTTGAAATCCGCCATACTTTTAATAAAATGAAAATACCATAAGGCCTTCCGCCACACACACAATGCAAACGCAGACTTGGAGGAGATTTCTCCTTATGATAGTCAAGAATGCTTGATACGAGAAATTCTTTGATATTATTACTATAAGTGCACAGTGTAGGAAAACCCTTTCGAAAGTATAATATAAATCCTAGCCAACATAGGCATTTCGCACTTATGCCTACTATAGCTACCATGTTCAATAGCAGGTTACCACCACATTTCATGGCAGGTTATACAACAAAAACCGTACAGCGTGCGTATTGTTTTGTTTGGATTTCCAACAAATGGTCGGGCAAAGGAACATCCCAAATAAAATGGAATGCCTCTGGAGGGACACCCCTGAGAACCTAACCGGATCTCTGCTACCCAAGGTCGGGTTACCTTTGTAACTAGGTAACTACTGACACGAGCATGCCATGCCCCAGTCGTTTACGACCTTTATCCGAGGTACCTCTCAACCAACAACCACAAAGCAATAAGTTTGCAGCAACTATGAAGTTAAGTACCTGTGCTACATACCATGATACCCCTCATAATCCATAAGGAAATGACATACCCTCAGAGGGCGCTACCCTTAAATAACCTTGCTGCTACGATTCCTGTTTCGACCATAAACGGGTTGTGAGGTTCGACGAAGTCTCGTCCACAAAGCTACGCTTTTCAAAAAAGCCATGCTTTGAGCAACAAATGATCAGCAACACTTCGTATGCCACATTACCAAATTGGGAATGTATCACTGGTAACCATCAATTACATGACCTCTGAGCTCGTACGTCTCAAAGAAGGGTGTTAAGCTAAGAGAATAAATCTCCGCCACCAAACAGAAATGTATTTGATAGAAACCGGTTTTACATCTCAAAGTGTAATGTCAGACACACATCCCCACAAGTCTGTTTCGGGTTCGAACAGAACCGAAGGCACTTCCAAAGAAGCCCTTGCAAATCTGTACAACCTCAATCCCGATCGGACTCCCCTTCACATATGGAGATCTCTATACCGGAGCAACTCAATGCAGAGTCATTCGACAGGTTATCCTATCGTTCTCAAAGACACCTGGTCTTTCACACCGTCTTCAATTGCTATCCATTTACGGCGTATCACATATTCGGAATGGGTTATATGACACAAAGGTCCTCTCCCGGCTAAACCGAATAGTGAGAGCAATATTTATAAACATATGGATAATGGGATCTCAGTTAAGTCACAACTTAAAGCCCAAAACCTTTCATTCAAATGGTTAAAACCAATTACCATTTCCAATCTTTTAAACAAAAAGATTTATTTCAAAACCTTCAATGGTTTAAACAATTTCCACATTTAAATCTTTTAAACAAAAGATTCACTTGTAAGACCTCTTTCAATTTAAAACAAAGTTCACCAATCTTTGACAAAGATTCTTTCATAGCCTTTCAAAACAATTCCATTTCAAATTAAATTTAACTCATCCGGTCTTTAAATCAAAGACTCATTTCATAGTTTTTAAAATAATTTCCAAAGATTCATTCATAATTTTCAAAGCAATTCCCATTTCAATCTTTTATATATAAAAGATACACCATTTAAAAATCCTCTTCAATTTCAAAATAGAGTTCAACTATCTTTCACAAAGATTCAATTATAGCTTTCAAAGCCATTCTATTTCAAACTTGAAATCTTTTCATCATAATTTGGAAATTCTTTCCTTATATAAAAGCTATAATTATTTGAAACCACTTGTTTCCGTTTCGAAAAACCCGATTATATTTGCACGAGTTAAGGTCTTTCAAATATAAACTTGGGTTAAATTCAAATTCTCAAAACCATACTTTTAAAATGGTTCAAAACCATATAAACACGTTTATAACTTGAATAACATTTATAAACCAAAATTTCCAAACAAAGAATTCAATTTCAAATCTTGAATTCAAATTAAATTATTTGAATTTCAAAATTTAATCAAATTATTCAAAAATAACTTTTATCTTTGAAAACACCCAATTTAATTCGAAAACCATTTGGATTCAAAATTCAAACTTAAAACTATTTCAAAAATCTGTGACTTAACCGATTTCCTCGTGAAATCCATATTGTGTGTATTAGTGCGGTCCAGGGGTTTTACACAATAAAAGTGCCTTATCATCAATCAACACAGATTCAAATACAGCAATATATTTAATAAACGGTATAAACTATAACGCTTATATTTGACAGGCGGTACAAACCAATCGTAACGCTTATCTTTCATTCACAGATCACAGGTATATATCACAGCAAATAAATCACAGTAAACATAGCTCAAAATCAAAACAGAACATCACAATCAGGGATATCAAACAATTCAATCATCCAATAGAATCCAAACACACATAAGTAAGGTCGGTTAATTATCTGATAAATTCAAATCAGATTAATTACTTATGAATCACTAACCTTGGTTATTTAATATTATAAATTACAATTCATCTTGATTAATTACCCTTTAATTATTTATTAATTAACCATTAATAATATTAATTAACACTTAATTATAATTATCAACCTTTAATTATTAATAATTATCCTTTAATTATTAACTAACCATTTAATTGATCGTCTTTAATGATTTGATTTAACCCTTGACTTATTAATTACCATTTATCCTCAATTAATTAATTAATCACCATTTATCCTTAATTAATTATCATTCTTCATTAATTAATTAAACTTTAAATTAATTAATTATCCTTAAATTAATTACCTAAATTAATCACCATTTTGATTAACTATCATTTAATTAATTATCCTTTAATAATAATTATTGGTTATTCCTAATCACATAATTGAATTATCACTTGATTAGTTAACTTTGATCAATAATTAATTACTTTTAATTAAGTAGTTATCCTTAATAATAATTAATTATCAAATTAATTTATCCCTAACTCTTGATAAATCAACTCTTAATTACTTTTATAAATTAATTACTTCTTAATTTAAATTACCTTAATGACATTGATTAATTATCCTTAATAACATAATCTTTTATTAATTGTCCTGAATGACTTAATTAATTTATTACTTATCTTTATTAAAAAATCATCTCTTAAATACCTTCATCAATTAATCTTTATGTCATTATTTAATTAACCTGATTCATGTAATTATTTTACCTTAATTCTTAATGGATTAATAAAATTTAACAAATCACTTTGATTTAACAAATAACCCTTTAATTTAATTATATTGACAATTAATCACCTATCCTAATAATTAATTATTAAATCCTATTTAAAAGCATTAAAAATAGAATACGTATTATTTTGAAAACAAATCAATTTTTAATATTTAACTTAAAAATTAAATTTTTGAAACTTCGTTTAAAACTCATTTAATTTTCATTTTTAACTTCTAAAATATGATTAATAAATTTGAAATCTTTATTTAATTCATCATTAGTTCACCCCCTATATTTGTCAAACTTGTTTTAACATTTAAATAGTTTAAACTTTGTTAAATAATCAACTAAAATAATATTAAGAACAAAACTTGCAGTATAATTACTCCCCCCGAGCCACACTTCCCTTTCCATGAGCCAAACCCTTCAATTCACGAACTCCACTTCGAGTTCTTCCCAGAACGACCTGAGTTCTTCCCCTTTTTTTATTTTATTTTTAAACTTGTTTTGATTTAAAGGTTTAGAACCTGGTACGTTAAATAATCCTACTCGAGTTCGACTTCGAACTAGTAGTGAAAATCCTTCGAGTTCGACCCTGGGCTTCCTCGAGCTAACATCTTCTTCCCTAAATTTCGTGACTCCACCTGATACGAGTGACCACTGGTGCACATGCACACACAGATTTGCCGCCTCTGATCATCGATACGATCACCACCGCATCACCGATGACCACTGCAATTCAACCGAGCAACAATTTTTACGAAATTATTTATAAATCGAAATCGAACAGTTTTCGAGAAAAACAACTGGAATATCTCGATCGGTAATTCATTCACCGGCGACACGAACGACCACCAAAGGCCACGCGACCCTAGTTAAACCCTTGCCATAGCCTCCGGCCTCGATCCCACCAACCCCCTTAAAGCTTGATCCACTACTGACGATGATATCCCCGATTCAACTTGGCCAATAAAATCGGGTCCAAAATCCTATATGGCCGACGTTCGGCCACCTCCGAAGCTTAAAATTTCACCTAATAATTTTCCTAGGTGCGCCGTCCTCCAAGCTAACTTCATGATCAAAGCCGACCCCCAGTTCAACGACATCACCGAAACTTTCCAGTTTTCCATTTTCTGTTCATCCCTAAATCTCTCTCGAAATACTAGCTTAAAAATTATGAAACGTTTTCCTAAAATAATTATCTTCGAATATAAATTCAATTACAAACCCAAATCATAAAATTTTGAAGATTTATTTTTTCAGGCGTTTAACAGTATTTACTGTAATTCACCGTTTTGGGATAACTGTTAAATGCTTTCACTTGAATTCATTTTTAAAATTTAATTTAAGTCAATGCAAATATTTTCCTTCTAAAGTTCATTACCTAAACCCTTTTTTGATTATGAAATATATGAATTTTTTCTTGAATTTCATTAGTCTGTTACTTGAACAGAGTATTAACAACTTACACACAAGTATACACAGAATCATTCTACATAGATGTATGCATGCAGACAATCATTCAACACAACTTGAAGCATTCAACATATATTGACCATAGATAACATATTAAAACATAAATTAAGTCAATTTGCTTACCTGGGTATGTGCAAACAGAGAAGAACAGAAGCATCCATTCTTGTGAGAAACTGGAATTTTTCTTTTTTTTGTTCCCTTGAACTTTGCTTTCAGATTGAAAACCTTTGCATTCTATTCTTTTGAACAGATCTTATTTTAAATCTGTAATTTTGCTTGCTGTCTTCATTGCTCACTTGAAATTGATGAAAAAAGATAGAGACTGGAATTGAAACAGAGAAGCAAAATACTTTGCCTTGATTGCCTCAGGAATTTCAGAGTGAATGCAGGCAGATTGAAGAATTGTAGGCTAAAGATTTAAAAGATGAACTTGCATGCTGATTTTCCAAAATTCAGCTTGGTTTTGATTTTCTTTTTGACATGCAGTTTTTTTTCTAAGATTGATCCTGATTATTTGATTCAGATTTTTGATTTGCTTGCTAATTGCTTCAATCTATTTCCAGATTTGCTTGAGTTTGTTTATGATCTAATCTTTGAATTGAATTTGCTTGACCTTTTGAATGTTTGTTTCTGGTTTTCATTTGATCTTAAGCATCTTGATTCAATTTTTTTCTCATGAAAGAAAATAGGCATGTTTTCTTATTATATATATATATTTTTAATATGTATTTACATTATTCAAATTTTGAAGAATAAGATTGCACTTGTTGAATTTGTTACACTTGTTAATTGTATTGCTTAAATTTTACAAATGTCATTTGGGACAAAATTTATGTTTATATCCTTGTCTTGATTTAATTTATAATTTTTTTATTTTAAACTCTTTTCATTTTATATTTACATGTTCATATAAACCTTTAAGTATTATGTTTTACAAAACATTCCTTTTTATATTTTTAGCTTTGAATCCTTATGTGAAAATAAATTATGTAATATTTTTCCTTGTGTATATATATAATTTTAAAAGAAAGTATTAAATACTTTTATTCATTTCAAACTATTATATCTTTAAATAAGTATTTATCTATATAAATAAACAAACATGTATAAGTATATGTACATTAGAGCTTATTCTTTAAATGGCTTTTAGAAATTTGTTTATATAGTTTAACACTTGTAAATACAATGATAATTTAAGTAACACATGTCTTCTCACATAAAAAAAATGTTTACATTTGTCAAAATTTATATTTTGGTGTTTAAATCCCTTATTTGGTTTCAATTTATAAAACATATTTACCTATATATGTAAGTTTTAAAGCCTTCATTTGGAGTTATATAATTTATACAGGAAAATTAATTGAAAAAAATTTATAAAAAAAATCATACACATATAATTCTTAATTAATAAAGCTTTTTAAATCTAATTTATTTATTATATCATATTCCAAATACAATTTTTTTTGTAACTACTTATTCTTAAATTCCAAATCAAATTCTAGTTATTCTAAAAATTTTCTAATTAATTCATAATTAAATTCACAATTTAATTTCAAAAATTAAATTAATTATCAAATTATCTTAACTAAAATTTCAGGGATGTTACATATTTCGAGAATTCGCAACTCAGTGCCTGAGTTGTAGCAGGTTTTTGAGCATAGTGTTAGGTTAATTGATGGCGGGTGTTGCGAGTTTACGTGTGTAAGCGTCTGACTACTTAATTTCTAGTAGAAACCTTGGCGATAGGACGTAGGTAGGGTTTTGTCGAAGCTCGGTAAATCTGTGTTGTTCTATTTCTGCTTTTATTATTCTGCTATTATCTGTGCTGCCATTATTTTATATATTTTCACACTAATTTTTATTATTATTAGTATCACCCTATTCACGCCCCTCTAGGGTGAAATCGATCCCACAAGTGGTATTGGAGCTAGGAACAAAAACCATTTTTGTTTCAAAAATTTGATTTTTCAAAACCAATTTTTATTTTAAAATTTTGATTTTTTTTAAAATGGCTTCTTTTAATAATGCTTTTGCCGAGAGTCAGTCCATAGTCAAACCACCTATGTTCAATGGTGACTATGCTTACTGGAGAAATAGAATGAATTTTGTTAAAACTAATGATACTTAGAATATTGTTGAGACACGATATAGGACACCAACTATAGTGGTAGATAATCAAGAATTGAAAAGCCAATGGATCAATGGATAGATCTTGAAAATAAACTATAGAATGCTAATGCTAAAGCTATGAATTCTATTATTTGTTTATTGGATCAAATTGAATTTAATCATGTCTCACATTGTCTAACCGCGTAAGAAATCTGGCACACACTTGAAGTGACTCACGAAGGAACGTCTCAAGTCAATGAATCTCGCCTTGCCATGCTTAGTAGTGAATACGAGGACTTCACAATGGCCAAGGATGAAAACGTCAAAGAGATGTACGGACTAATTTCTAATCTTGTATACAAATCAAAATCTCTTGGAAAACCATACATAGAATTGGAAACAGTCCCAAAAATCCTTAGAGTTCCTCCACGAAATTTTGAAGCAAAAGTTACCACCATTCAAGAATCAAAGGATTTGAAGGAGATTAAAATCGAAGAACTTATTGGAAATCTCACCACTTATGAGCTAGAAATGAAATTCAAGGAAGAATGTGAAGGAGGTGATACTCGAAAGAAATCGATATTTCTCAAAGGAAAAACCAGAAGTGAAGATGATGATGAATGGTGCGGTAGAACTGGTGATGTTAATAAAGAGATTCAAAAGGTGGAACCACAAATATGGAAATCCTGTCCAAATCAACAATTGAAAAGCAGAATAGTCAAAGTACTAGACAACTCAGAAGAGCAGGCGACCATTTATCGCAAGTGCAAGAAACCCTATCATATCAAGCCCAATTGTCCTCAGAATCGATTCAGCCAGGGAAAAAACAGAAAAGGAGAAGTTTTGCAGCCACTTGGGTCAAAACTAATGAAGATGATAAAAGCACTGGCAGTGAGAGTGAAAATGAAATCTATGCCTTTAAGGAGAAATAACTCACAGTGATGATGACGAGCCAAGCGAGGTATCAAAACTTACTCACTCAGTATTACTTATATATTTTCATGAAGTAAATGGCCGTTTTGAAAGACTTAAGGAGAAGTACGCTAAAATTGAATCACAAAGACATAGTTTGATAGAATTAAATAAACAACTTGACCAATTAGTTAAAATCTATCGAAATAAAAGCTCTAAGTGTGTCAAGTGTCCATCATTCGAAGAAGAAATTAAAAACTCAAAATTAAAATTAAATCACTTGAAAATGAAATTCTGATTTTGAAAGAAAGTGAAAATACTATGAGAGAAAATTCTATTAAAAAATGCACTCATTTTGAAAATAAATCTCTCAAAACACAAGTCCAACAATTGTCTACAACTTTAGAAAATTTTCCCAAGGAGAAAGTTCGTTAAATATGCTATTAGGAAAACAAACTGTTAATATTGTTAGACAAGGACTTAGGTATAATCAATCTGAACATGTTAGAAGTGAAATTAATCAAGTCAATTTCAAGTGCATAATTTATGGAAAAACTGGACACAATCATAATAATTGTTGGTATAGATCCAAACACGTGAAAACCATATCAATTTGGGTTCCAAAAGACACGAATATTAAATCCCTTAAAGTCAAACAAATCTAGGTGCCAAAAGAAACAAATATAAATAGTCTTGGGCCTACACAAACATACTTTTCAAAACCTTTTGCCACTAACAACCATGGACTTATAAAAACAAATAGGTCATTTAAACCTTTTCTCGTGTAATTATAGTGGCAGGCTAAGGAACAACAACAGTGTTACCTGGATTCTTGCTGTTCCAAGCATACGACGGGAGTCAAATCAAAGTTCCTTAGTCTAGTATAAATGTGGAAGAATCACAATTGGCAACAAAGAAAAAATATGGTAAAGGTAAAATAGGTAACGGTACACTTATCTTGAACGATATATTAAATGTGAAAATCTACACAATAATCTGATTTAATTCAGCCAGTTATGTGATAAGGAAATAAATGTTAATTTTTTTGTGTAAAAGTGTTGTAACAACCCGCATATTTTACGATTGAATATTTAAATATTTTATTTAAATATTTTATCAGTAGTCGGATTATAGTCCGAAAAGTTACTTTTTGCACACGGTCGAATTAGGACTCGGGACCACTTCCATTGGGTCCAAAATGCCGTTTGCGATCTTTTTGAGTAGAAACTTTGATATGTTTGGAGTTAGTGGAATTTTGCCACTTTTTCACTTTGGCTTTGGGTTTGGTTTAGCCCATTAGCCTAAACTATTAACTCTAGCTCAACCTCCTCTTCCCTTCATTACTTCACTTTCATTTCCTAACACTCAAGCTTCATCAAACAAGAAGAGAGGAATGGGAAATTAAAACTCCAAGCCCTAGTTCATTTGCAAATCCAACATCTAACTCCAAATCCAAAGAGAAGCCATTGATTCAAGCTTCTTTGTTGAGATTGAAGTGTGGTTGATTCTTCCTTTACTTTTAAGCTTTTCCTTCATCGATTTTGTGAAAAGGTGAGTTTTTTACTCACATCTTTGTCTATAACTATCTTTGATTGTTGGGTATGAATTCCTAATACTTATTCATGTGCATTTGATTTTGGTTTGGATTGGTTTTGTGAATATTCCAATTTTTAGTGTTTTGGGTTCAAATCTTTAAAAATCCTAACCTTGAGGTTTGAACATGTTTTGGTGATGCATCAAGGAGCCAATAGGACCGGGTAGTCGATGCGCGTAATCCCCTAGCGTCCGTGCTCGACCGGTTGCAAATTGAGAGAGTTTTTGCATTTCTGTTGCTTAGGTCGCTCGGCTTGCCCCAATACCTTAGGTCACTCGGCCTGTTAAGTCGCACCTGTTTTGGGTCGCGCCATACCTTGGGTCGCATCTGCTATATCTCGCAACCATCTTAGGTCGCGCCATGCTTTAAATCGCGCATGCTATGAGTCGGCTATGTTAAGTCGCACCTGCATATAAGTCGCACCACCTAGGTTGCTCGGCCTGTTAGGTCTCACCTCCTTAAGTCGCTCGGCTTGCTTTAAGTCACAACCAGTTAGGTCGCACGTACCTTAAGTCGCTCTGCCTGCTATAGGTCGCGCTATGATTAGGTTGCACCTGCATCTAGTCGGCCTGCTGCTAAGTCGCGCCATGTTAGGTCGCAACCACTAGGACGCCCGGCTTGCTTTATCTCGCAACCATTTAGGTCGCTTGGCCTGCCGCTATAGGTCGCACCAACTTAGTTCGCTCGGCCTGCTTTAAGTCGCACCTTCTTTAAGTCGCACCTGCTTTGTTGCTGATCCTTTATGTCGTATGCCCTAGCCCCTTAGGTCGCTCACTTGTGCCGCTATTTTCTTAAGTCGCTCAGTTAGGCCACATGCTATGTCGCTGATCCCTTATGTCGTATGCCATGGAGTCGCATGAGTTGAGCCACTGATTTCTTGTGTTGTATTGTGTTAAGTCGTAAGTCATGGTTGTTAAGTCGCAAGGGTATTTCCATCTTGATGGATTTAGAATCGAATTCTTTGGGTTTTATTCACGTCGTCGAATGTGAATTTTTGTGATTTATTGTTTCTACAATCATTTTTATGATTTGTCACTTTAAAAATATAAAGGTTTTCAATATTAGTAGTAAAGCTCGTTTCTTAAACCGTTCTCCCATCTACTAGCATATACAAACCTTTACCTCACTCGTATGAGAAATCTAATTAAACTACTTAGTAAAACAAGTGGTATGAAATGCTTGCATTTACTTCGTTGGTTAATTCTTGGACTTGTTCGATTAAATCTCTTGTGACAATTTTCTAGTGGAAACTTACAATTTGTTCGTAAATATTTAAGTTAAGCTAGTGGTTATGGGACATGAGGCTAAGCTCATATATTTACTATCTTACTATAATTGACACTTCTTGATGATCGTTGATGATCAATTTTGTGATTTAGACTAGAAAATGTGCGATGTCTCTTTGTCTACGAGGGAGACTAAACCCCGTTTCTGTGGAGCTTCGGGTTAATTTGGTGGGGTAGCGACCCATGGTCTTCGGACCATTTTGTGGAGCCTAGGCTCAAAAAATTAATGGTTAGCAACCATGGAATAGCGTTCCATTTTGTGATACACGTGTTGGTGAGTTTTCATGCTCCCGTTTTGTGATAGGCCTCCCCTTTTTTTTGTGATTTCTGGATTTTCATTGATGATTTCTAGAATTTGTGTTTCACCAATTTTCGTGATTTACATTGGAAAGTCTTATCAATATTTGTGCATTGGTGAATTTGTGTGTCATTAACTTTTGTGATTAGCATTGATATAATGATCAATACTTATGGTTTTAGTGAATAAAATTAAAGAGTAGGACATTCTTTTTGATCTTTGAGAAGATTCTTGTGATATTGATTAATCTCTTGTTGATTTTCAGTTACATACTTATCACAGTATGGTTTTATGGTTATCATACGTTTTTGTCATATCTCTTATTCTATATCACTTCATCCGATATTTGTAGTTAGACTGATCCGTTTATTATTTTCTTATTAAATAATACTCGGGTCAGACCGAGATGTTACAGGTTCTTCTGCTTGACTCCTCATCTGGGATTATTATCCGGACTTTTGGCTAACTACTTAGATTAGTAGTTTTTGTTGTACACATTCGAGATATAGACTCATTGATGTATCCATATTCTTTTATCTAGCACTTGTAGCTATTCTTTTGTGATATTGTGGATCTTGTTTGACCACTACTCTGATACACACTTTTAAGTGTTATATTCATATCTATTTCTGCCTTTGTGATATGGATGTCTGTGAATGATTTGTGTTATGTTTATTTCTATATTTGTTTTCGAAGAATATATATAGCCATTGTGTAGTAGCTTTGAGTTTGTATCGGTATGTCGGATTTCCTTTTGAAATCAAATGCATGTTGTACTATCTGACATATCGGTGCTTGCACAAAGCAATTACACGGATGGTTGCTCCTCAACAGCCTTATTCTCCACGCTAGTTGATGGCATTACACCGTAGCGTCCTTGGCTAGAGTGGGTATAGAGGTGGGGCGTCACAGCTTGGTATCAGAGCCAAAACTTTGGAACAATGTAGAATAATTTAACAAGGATCATCATCCTAAGTCCATCTTAGGAGTCGTGCCGTAGGATTTTATTCGGGTCTTCGAACCGTTCTATCCTATTTTCTTTTGTGATTCCTTGTTTTAACAATCATTAACGTTTGATATTCAATTTGTGAATAACCTTTTTCTTCTTCCTTCTTCCTTTTTAAGGAAGATAAATGGTTTGACCAGGCCGTCCCAGCGCCGGTCAATCTAGAGCTACTCCTCAAGATGGAGTATTTATGTCTGCCCAGCAGCTTCTTGATCTAGTAAAGAATGCTCAAGCAGCCGGATCTAATCCGGAGTCTACTCACCCTAAGTTTGGATTTGCACGCTTGTGCAACAATTATACCAACTTGGGTGGGAAGCCATTTAAAGGTTCTGAAACCGTTATTGAAGTCCAGGTTTGGCTAAGAACATGCGATCGAATCTTTTCTCGCATGAATCTTATTGATCTTCACCGTGTTCAGGTGGCAACTAGTATGCTCCAAGAAAGAGCATTAGATTGGTATGAGCTTCTTATTTCTGAAATAGTTGAAGAGGATCTTACTTGGGAGAAATTCCGGGTACGCTTCGAATTAAAATTTATGCCAGAAGCAGAGAGGGTGACATTGGCTCGTCGTTTTATAGACCTTGTTCAAGGTAAATCCTCTGTGGTATATTATGTTGCATCCTTCGAGTCACTTTCTAAATACGGGGTCGAATATATAAACACCACATTAAAGAAGAATCAAAGATTTGTCTATGGCTTGAACAAAAATTTCAAGAAGCCATTACTTCTAAAGTTAGAAGTGTCTTTTGATCAACTCATTGATATCGTTCTTCGTCTTGAAGAGGCATATATGGAGATTGATGTTGAAGTTATGGGTGCCAAACTAAACTTCAACAACAAGAAAAGGCCTAATAAGTTCAGAGGTCCTCATCCTAATAAGAAAGGGAAGTAAGCAACTTCGGTGGCAACTTCTATCTCTAGTAGTGGGCAATGCTACAATTGTGGTTCTAAGGACCATTATGCGAACAAGTATTCAAAGCCTCGTGCTTGTCGCTATTGCAAAAGCCCAGATCATTATTTATCGTCTTGTCCCAAACTTCAAGGCAAGAAGGAGGGAAAGCTTAATGTTTCTCAAGCCCCTGGCAACACTTCTCGTGGTCAAGGTATTTGTCATTCTATCTTTGATGGAATTATTTTATTTCGTGATCACCCTATTCGAGTTCTTTTTGATACGAGTGCGTCCCATTCTTTTATATCAAAAGAATTTGTTGATACTTTTTCTTTTAGTATTGTCGCTTTAATGACTTCTTTGAGAATTGCGAATCCGGTTGGTGGATCCGCAATAATTAGTTTGCTTTGTAAAGGTGTCAAGATTATTTTGTGCGATTATTCTTTCCGAGCCGATATGCATGTTATGCGCTACTTAGGCTTTGGAATGATTTTGGGAATGGATTGGCTTAACCGCTATGAAGCTCAAATCCTATGTCCTGAGCGGACTATTCATCTTCGACATCCTCAATCTGTTAAGCAGATTTCTATTGATCTTAAAGATTCGGATTCTAGCTTGGTTGCATCTTTATATTCTTTAAATCCTCATGATGACGATAATGATGATGAGGAAGATATTATCTCTCTTATTCTCGTTGTTCGTGAGTTTTCCGACATATTTAAGCCCGTTTTAGAATTACCACATAAGCGAGCAATTGAGTTCAAAATTAATCTCATCCCTAGAGCTCGACCTATCACTCGTCCTCCTTATCGCATGTCCAATAAGGAAAATGAGGAGATGCGCAAACAATTATCTAAATTGGAGGCGAAGCAATTTATTCGCTCTAGTTCCTCGCCTTGGGGAGCTTCGGCTATTTTCATGAAGAAATCTGATGGTAAACTTAGGCTTTGCGTTGACTACCGCAAGCTTAATGATCTTACTATCAAAAATAAATATCCTTTACCTCGGATTGATGATCTATTCGATCAGCTTTGTGGTGCTAAAGTCTTTTCACAATTGGACATAGCAACAGGTTTTCATCAGCTTCGTATTGCAGAGGATAGTATTCCTTTGACATCGTTCTGTACTCGTTATGTATCTTATGAATGGCTTGTTATGCCATTTGGTTTAACGAATGCTCCGACTTATTTCGTTGACCTTATGAATATAGTTTTCAAAGACTTCCTCGATCGGTTTGTTCTCATCTTTATTGATGATATTTTTGTGTATTCAAAAACTAAGGAGGAGCATGAAAAGCATCTTCGAATTGTGTTGGAAACTCTTAGGAATAATCAATTAAAAGCAAAATTTTCCAAATGCCACTTTTGGCAATCTCGTGTGAAGTTTCTCGGTCATATTCTTTCAGAATCCGGAATTTCCGTGGATCCTTCAAAGATTGAAGCGATTCAAAATTCGAAGAGACCGAAGAGTGTGACGGAAATCTGTAGCTTCCTTGGATTGGCGGGCTATTACCATCATTTTATAAAAGAATTTTCAAAAATAGCCGTGCCTCTTACTAGCTTTACAAAGAAAGGTGTTAAATACATTTGGTCGGACAAATGTGAAAATTCTTTTTAAAAGTTAAAAGAACTCCTTTCCGATGCTCCTATTCTTGTTATTCTCGAGGGGAATCAAGATTTTATTATTTATACCGATGCTAGTCGCATTGGTTTGGGTGTCGTTCTTATGCAAAGAGAACGTGTTATTGCTTATGCTTCTAGGCAATTAAAGCTAGCCGAGACTAGATATGCCGCTCATGATTTAGAGCATGCGGCTATTGTTTTTGCCCTTCATTTTTGGCGTTATTATCTTTTGGGAGAAAAATTTATTCTTTACACCGATCATAAATCTTTGAAATATCTATTTTCTCAAAAGGAACTTAATTTGCGTCAACAACGTTGGCTCGAATTTCTTGCACCTTATGATCTTGATATTCTTTATACTCCCAGAAGGGGAAATCGTGTTACGGACGCACATAGTCGTAAGCAACAAGCGGTTGTTTCTGTGATGATATCCGAATGGAGCGATCTCGAGATATTATCCACTTGTGAGGTTCAAGATCATGTGTCCAATTTGTGTTCATCTCTTGTTTTCTGTAGTCTTGAGGCTCATCCTTCTCTTTTAGACCGCATTCTTGAAGCTCAAAAGTTAGATCCCGAATTGGCTCTTCTTGGCCAAAATTTTAGGGATAAATTTAATATTGAAGGTTTGAAAGACTTTGATATTGATTCTCATGGCGGTATTCGAAAATTTAGTAGACTTATCGTGCCAAATATTAGTAATCTTCGTAAAGACATTTTAGAAGATTCTCATCGTTCTAAATTTACCATTTATCCCGGTAGTAGTAAAATGTACGCGGACATGAAGCGACTTTATTATTGGGAGGGAATGAAATCTGATATTGCTAACTTTGTTAAGTGTTGCATGACTTGCCAACTCATTAAGGCTGAGCATCAAAGGCCCGGTGGGTTATTGCAACCTTTAGAAATTCCAATTTGGAAGTGGGACCAAATTTCCATGGATTTTATAGACGGCCTTCCCCGTTCTCGTCCGGGTCATGATAGCTTATGGGTGATAGTCGATGGACTTACTAAATCCGCCCATTTATTCCCGTTCGGTCCAATCGAACCGTTCCTCTCTTGGCCAAACTCTTTATTAAAGAAATTGAAAATTTGCATGGAGTTCCTTCTTCTATTGTTAGTGATCGTGATCCATTGTTTACTAGTGGATTTTGGAAGAGTCTTCAAAATGCTTTGGGAACGAAGCTTAATTTTAGCACCGCTTATCATCCCTAGTCCGATGGACAGACTGAGCGTGTGAATCAAACTCTTGAAGATCTTCTTCGTGCATGTGTTCTTGATTTTGGTGGAAGTTAGGAAGATCATATTTCTCTTGTTGAGTTTTCCTATAATAATAGCTTCCAATCTAGTATTGGTATGGCACCTTTCGAGGCACTCTATGGAAGACCATGCCGATCTCCTTCTTGTTGGCTTGAGGCCGGTAAGAAGCTGGTTTAGGTCCAGATTTTATTCGTGATTCCACAGAGAAGATTGACCTTATCGTCATAGGATGAAAGAAGCCCAGAGTAGACAAAAATCCTATGCCGATAACCGGAGAAGGAAATTAGAATTTTCTGTGGGAGATCTTGTGTTTATTCGTGTTTCACCTATGAAGGGTGTTGTACGTTTCAGTCGATCGGGAAAACTAGCGCCTCGATATATTGGGCCATTTCCTATCATCGAACGTATTGGTTCCGTGGTTTATCGCCTTTTATTACCAGCTCATTTTCTGCTATTCATGACGTGTTTCACGTTTCTCAATTACGGAAATGCTTTCGAGATTCCGATTCTATTCTTGAGCCCGGTGTTGTGGAAGAAATTGAAGTTTCGCCTAATTTAACTTATGAGCAACATCCTATTCGTATTATAGCTTCGGAGGTCAAACGCCTTCGAAATAAAGATGTTCCGCTTGTTAAAGTTCAATGGTCCTCAAATCCTAAGGATTGCTCTTGGGAATTTAGAGAGTTCGTCGAGCGAACACATCCGGACTTACTTTCCCGTGCTCTTTGAGGTGAATTTCTTATTTCAATATTTTTTGTGTTGATATGCTTTCATGGTTGTTACCTTATATTTTGTTCTTAAATATTGCGTGAACGTAATTTCTTTAAGGAAGGGAGTCTGCAACAACCCGCATATTTTACGATTGAATATTTAAATATTTTATCGTTAGTCGGATTATAGTCTGAAAAGTTACGTTTTGCATACGGTCGAATTAGGATTGGGGACCATTTCCATTGGGTCCAAAACGCCGTTTGCGACCTTTTTGAGCATAAACTTTGATATGTTTTGAGTTAGTGGAATTTTGCCACTTTTTCACTTTGGCCTTTGGGTTTGGTTTAGCCCATTAGCCTAAACTATTAACTCTAGCTCAACCCCCTCTTCCCTTCATTACTTCACTTTCATTTCCTAACACTCAAGCTTCATAAAAAATAGAGAGAGGAATGAGAAATTAAAACTCCAAGCCCTAGTTCATTTGCAAATCCAACGTCTAACTCCAAATCCAAAGAGAAGCCATTGATTCAAGCTTCTTGCGTTGAGATTGAAGTGTGGTTAATTCTTCCTTTGCTTTTAAGCTTCTCCTTCATCGATTTTGTGAAAAGGTGAGATTTTTATCTCACATCTTTGTCTATAACTATCTTTGATTGTTGGGTATGAATTCCTAACACTTATTCAGGTGCATTTGATTTTGGTTTGGATTGGTTTTGTGAATATTCCAATTTTTAGTGTTTTGGGTTCAAATCTTTAAAAATCCTAACTTTGAGGTTTGAACATGTTTTGGTGATGCATTGAGGAGCCAATAGGGCCGGGAAGTCGATGGGCGTAATCCCCTAGCGTCCGTGCTCGACCGGTTACAAATTGAGAGAGTTTTGGCATTTCTGTTCCTTCGGTCGCTCGGCTTGCCCCAGTACCTTAGGTCGCTCGGCCTGTTAAGTCGCACCTGTTATGGGTCGTGCCATACCTTGGGTCACACCTGCTATATCTCGCAACCAACTTAGGTCGCGCCATGCTTTAAGTCGTGCATGCTATGAGTCGGCCATGTTAAGTCGCACCTGCATATAAGTCGCACCACCTAGGTCGCTCGGCCTATTAGGTCATACCTCGTTAATTCGCTCGGCTTGCTATAAGTCGCAACCAATTAGGTCGCTCGTTCCTTAAGCCGCTCTGCCTGCTATTGGTCGCACCATGATTAGGTCGCACCTACTTTTAGTCGGCCTGTTGCTAAGTCGTGCCACGTTAGGTCGCTACCACTAGGATGCCCGGCATGCTTTATCTCGCAACCATTTAGGTCGCTTGGCCTGCCGCTATAGGTCGCACCAACTTAGTTCGCTCGGCCTGCTTTAAGTCGCACCTTCTTTAAGTCGCACCTGCTTTGTTGCTGATCCTTTATGTCGTATGCCCTAGCCCCTTAGGTCGCTCACTTATGCCGCTATTTTCTTAAGTCGCTCAGTTAGGCCACATGCTATGTCGCTGATCCCTTATGTCATATACCGTGGAGTCGCATGAGTTGAGCCGCTGATTTCTTGTGTTGTATTGTGTTAAGTTGTAAGTCGTGGCTGTTAAGTCACAAGGGTATTTCCACCTTGATGGATTTGGAATCGAATTCTTTGGGTTTTATTCACGTCTTCGAATGTGAATTTTTGTGATTTATTGTTTCTACAATCATTTTTGTGATTTGTCACTTTAAAAATATAAAGGTTTTCAATACTAGTAGTAAAGCTCGTTTCTTAAACCGTTTTCCAATCTACTAGTATATACAAACCTTTACCTTACTCATATGAGAAATCTAATTAAACTACTTAGTAAAACAAGTGGTATGAAATGCTTGCGTTTACTTCGTTGGTTAATTCTTGGATTTGTTCGATTGATACTCTTGTGACAATTTTCTAGTTGAAACTTACAATTTGTTCGTAAATATTTAAGTTAAGCTAGTGGTTATGGGACATGAGGCTTAGCTCATATATTTACTAGCTTATTGTAATTGACACTTCTTGATGATCGTTGATGATCATTTTTGTGATTTAGACTAGCATATGTGCGATTTATCTTTATCTATGAGAGAGACTAAACCCCGTTTCTGTGGAGCTTCGGCTCAATTGGTTGGGGTAGCGACCCATGGTCTTCGGACCATTTTGTGGAGCCTCGGCTCAAAAAATTAATGGTTAGAAACCAAGGAATAGCGTTCCATTTTGTGATACACGTGTTGGTGAGTTTTCATGCTCCCGTTTTGTGATAGGCCTCCCTTTTTTTATGATTTCTGGATTTCTGTTGATGATTTCTAGAATTTGTGTTTCACCAATTTTCGTGATTTACATTGATAAGTCTTATCAATATTTGTGAATTTGTGTGTCGTTAACTTTTGTGATTGGCATTGATATAATGATCAATACTTATGGTTTTAGTGAATAAAATTAAAGAGTAGGACATTCTTTTTGATCTTTGAGAAGATTCTTGTGATATTGATTAATCTCTTGTTGATTTTCAGTTACATACTTATCACAGTATGGTTTTATGGTTATCATACGTTTTTGTCATATCTCTTATTCTATATCATTTCATCTGATATTTATAGTTAGACTGATCCATTTATTATTTTCTTATTAAATAATACTCGGGTCAGACCGAGATGTTACAGGTGCTTCTGCTTGACTCCTCATCTGGGATTATTATCCGGACTTTTGGCTTACTACTTAGATTAGTAGTTTTTGTTGTATGCATTTGAGATGTAGACTCATTGATGTATCCATATTCTTTTGTCTAGCACTTGTAGCTATTCTTTTCTGATATTGTGGATCTTGTTTGACCACTACTCTGATACACACTTTTAAGTGTTATATTCATATCTATTTCCGCCTTTGTGATATGGATGTCTGTGACTGATTTGTGTTATGTTTATTTCTATATTTGTTTTCGAAGAATATATATAGCCACTGTGTAGTAGCTTTGAGTTTGTACCGGTATGTCGGATTTCCTCCTGAAACCAAATGCATGTTGTACTATCTGACATATCGGTGCTCGCACAAAGCAATTACACGGATGGTCGCTTCTCAGCAGCCTTATTCTCCGCGCTAGTTGACGGCAATACACCGTAGTGTCCTTGGCTAGAGTGGGTATAGAGGTGGGGCGTCACAAATGTTGACCAATCATCTTTTCATCCTTGAACTATTTCATATAAGATTTATTTTGGACTAACGATATTGCAAGTTTAGGTGATAAGAGATGTTGTTTTGTATTAATTAATGACTACTCAAGATATTCGTGGATATATTTGGTTATTTTACTGATTCTAGATCTGTCATTATGTTCACTATTTGCTTATTGGCACAGTTTTAATTCAAACCCAAAAGAATTTCATTTAGAAGCTGTATTTTTTTTAAGGTATTTGTTGCAACTTCACGGTCTAGTCTATAACATCCTACCAATGATAATCTTGAGTCAAAGGGAAATTCGGATGCAGATTACACTGGTAATCTAGTTGATTGAAAAATTACTGGTTGAACGTGTTTATGTAGTGATATTCATTAGTTGCATCATGTTTTTAGAGAAAATATCTGCATATTTTTCCATTTCAAATGATTTTCAATTAGCAGACATTTCTTTCATCAAACCTCTTCTAGAAAATAGTTTATTGTTGACCTTGTTTCAGATTAGTCATTTAGAAAATTTGATTTTATAATTATTTTTGGATTTGATCTTAAATGCCTATGTTAACTAATCTGACTCCCTACTGATTATCAAAATATAAATGATGAGTGTTCATTTTAATCATATATTATGACTTGAGATAGTATATTTAGTAAATTTCTTTAATAATTTAAACAAGATTTGTATTAACTTCTGTTGGTAAAAATTCCATGACCATCTCTATTTCTATCATATTTCTAATAACCATCACTCATCGTAATCCAATATAGTATGTCAATACGTGGTATTTTAAAGGGGAAATTATTCGTTTGCATTTTATAATTTTAGCAATAAAAACATCCAAAGTATTCACTCTCGTTTAGAAGTCCCCACAGTTATGCATGGGTGAATTACTTGGAATTTTTTACTATGTGTTTTCATGCTCATTTAAAAGTCCTCACGGTTGTGCATGTATGGAACATATATCAAATTTGATTATCAAATAGACAAGTTGATTCTAATCCCATTTAAAAGTCCTCACGGTTATGCATAGTTAGAAGATGCTTAAAATTCATTTTTTTTAAAATTGGGAATACTACTAATCTCATTTAAAAGTCCTAATGGTTATGCATGCTAGTAGATATTCAAATTCCTGATATAAACATACCACAAATAGACACAACTATATGGTTTTATATGCCAACATTACCCCTATCTCTCAAAAGTGGAATATGCGTCTAACAAAGTATTTATGATTTTTATTTGATTTATTATTGAAATTTAATATTTTTACTCGATTGGATATCAATGTCTATCACTTTATCTCTGTTTTTCTAGCACTGTTACTCTTTTACTGATAACAAAAGGAGGAGAGAAAAGTTAAGATTCTGGCAAATAAAGGTCAAATATTTTATTTGCATATTCTATCTAAGTTCATTTGCACATTTTTATTTATTTTTATGCGTATATGAAGTGGGTGCTTTGTTGTAGAGAGGGAGCATTCAAATAGGGGGATCAAATAGAGTTCATCGATGATCAAATACATTTAATAAATTCAAAATCTTAGATATATGTTTGTTATCATCAAAACGGGGAGATGTTAAATATGCTAGTATATGATTTTTGTTTGATGATAATAAACACACACACACACACACAAACACACACACACACATATATATATTCATTTAAATGTATTTGTTATTGTACTATTTTAATTTCACATAATTAAATAAATATTTGCTGAATAAAATAAATAACACAGAATTTAAATTTAAATAGATATTTTATTCAAATAAATATTTTATTAAAATTTTGAATAGTACAAATTTGAGCTCTCACTATATATACACAAAATTTAAATTCCAATACAGTTTCAAATTACAACACAATTTTTCACTATACAATTGTCATTTACATTTGCACCTCACTACATGTTACTTGTTCACTCATATTTGTTGTTCAACTGTATTCCAATTTGAATTCAGCATCTGAGCTATCCGCAAAATAAACACTAACACGGTAAAATTGAAAAATAAATATTTTTATAGTGTAAAATAAAATGTGGGTTTTTGAAAATATTATTTGCCTTAGTTATTTTGGTTATTCGTCATCATTTTCGTTTTGAATTCATCATACACGAACAACTTGTGGCATGCATAGTTTATCACTGTACATGCCACAAGGCCGTGCACACTAATATACACTTTATAAAACTAAAAGGACAGGTGAGCACAAGGTCAAACCTAACCAAAAGCTAGGTTCAACTCAAGTGCAATACAAATAAAGTCATGACAAGAGTACAAGGTTAAACCGAAGCCAAAGCTAGGTTCAACTCAGGTGCATTACAAAAAAAATAAAGTTGTCAAGTACAAGTTCTCATGCAACCAAAATCAGGGCCAACCAACACAAACCAGACCATGCTAACAAGTGCACAAAGGTGTACACATGAGAACAGACTCGACAGTGAAGTAATGAAACAACCAACCAATACTTGCACAGACCAATTCCAATAAGAATGCAAGTCAAAAAGAACAACAAGACTACAACTCAAAGGGAGCAATAAAGACCAGTCCAGAATGAATGCAACTAAATACAAGTCCACATGCTCAGTGCACATACACATGGTTGGTCATATGTACAACAAGCTCCAGACTCAAGGAAATGTGCAACAGCAAAATGCAGTCAGACATCAAAATCAAACTTCAATACAAGAAACCGTTAGCAAAAGGCATGGTCAGGTGCAGTCACATGTCAAGGCAGTAACGAAACAGTTTAGAGGCAAGCAACTGGATTTCCACTAAAAGCAATATGAAAATTCAAGTGAAACCAAAAATATACAAACTGCACGTGAAACCAATGGAGTGTATCAGACTTAAGTAATCACAAAACCGACAACCGAATGCACACTTCAAATATTCAAACCAGATTTCAAGAGTTGACAATAGAGCATCCAAGGGTAGTAACATGAAGAACTGCTCTAAACAGAATGTACACAACGGCACAATAATTATACACATACATAAATACATACATACATACATATACATATATATGTATGTATGTATGTATGTATGTATGTATGTATGTATGTATGTATGTATGTATGTATGTATGTATGTATGTATGTATGTATGTATATGTTTGTATATGCACAGTTATCATCAAAATGAAACGATCGAAGAGGAACAGTCAGTGCATACAACATGCTACCATACATAACATTAAATGAACGCAACTCTAAGGAAACAAGAAATGCAAGTATGAGAAGGCGGTAATATGAAATGCCTCAAACAAGTTCAGAAGCATATACCAGACAATGATATGTATGAAACAGTGGACAGAGCATAACAATTGTGAACATGGGTACAACATATATTTGAAGATCAGACTCCATTTTCAACTAAATGCAAAGCTTTAGACCATGCTCAAAATGCAACATAGCTTCAAATACAAGGCTGAATGTAAGTACTCAAGTTCAGTTACAACAAGACTTCGATGAACACAAACACTCAAATCACCGAACTCTAGTGAATCATACCAGATAGGAGTATGCACAAATGTATACATGAAGCTTCAAACAAGAATACAGACTTCAAGCCTAACAAGGAAACTCAACACAAAGTGAACCACAAACTAGATCACATGATGACAGGAGCTCAAAGACAGAATAGTACAAGAGAGAAGGACAAAGACTTCAAAATGCACAAGAATCAAACTCACAAGCACATATCAGTTCATATGGATATGCAAGCAGTGCAACCCGAAGAAATTGCAAAGCTATGCAAGAGAATACAAAAGTGTAGACCACAAATTCAACTCGATGCAAAGACCATGTCAACATACGTCGATGAAAAAAGTCAATATCATAGGGATTTCAAACTGAACATGTCAAGTTTAAATGCCAAAGTCAAAGCCAGGTGATAACATGAATTGAATAAGTCCAGGAAATATAAAAAATTCAAATATCACAATCGATCGCCAGAAAATCGTGAACCAGTTAATTATCACGAAATTAGAAAATATTATCACTAATTCAGAATGCTAAAATCATAGAAGCACATGAGAAAAAGAATGGAACTGAATCAAGCAACGAAATTCAAATTCATCAATAACAAGTATGAAATGAACTAGTCAGAGATCTCAAGATCGTACGATCAAAATTCAACGTAAATGATAAAATCGTGACAAATTCAAAAGAGAAATATACGAACGTAATTAAAGGATTCGAACCCTATAAATACCATTAACATCATCGGCAATTAAATCAATCGAGTTCAAGCATATCAATGAGTGTGATAAAAGAAATCACATACCAGTATTATTTAATTCGAACTTGACAAATTGAAGCAGCCGAGTGAAGTCAAAGCAAGACGATCGATCGACAAAGCAATCAATGCCAAAATATCTATTCAATTGATCAACTAGAATTGGAATTTCAATTTCCAGAAGCCCTAACTTTTTGAAAGAAGAAAGAACGATCTTGAGAAAGAGGCAGACATTATTCACGAAGTAAAGTATACGAGCCGAACATAAGAATGTTAAGGGAGACAATTTTTTGTGATATAAACTAAAGTGGCCGGTCTTTATAATTTTCAATTGGACTTTAATTTAATATAGGTTTTTATTTGTTTTTAATTTGTATTTTCTTTTAAACTTTAACAAAATTCTAGTCGTGTGACTAGGGGACGAACTACGAAGGTCTAGTTCAAGAATTCGCAACTCAGTGGCTGAGTTGTGGCAGGGTTTTGAGCGTAGAGTTAGGTTAGTCCATATCAAGTGTCGCGAGTTTATGTGTGTAAGCGTCGAACTACTTAATTTCTAGTAGAAAACTTGGTGGAGACACGTAGGAAGAGTTTTGCCAAAGCTGGGTGAATCTGTGTTGTTCTATTTCTACTTCTATTATTCTAGTATTATCCGTGCTGTAATTATTTTATCTATTTCTGCATTAATTTTTTTTATTATTAGTATAACTCTATTCATCCCCTTCTAGGGTGAAATCGATCCTACATTTTCCAATGCATTACTTTCATTGTGAAAACAAATACCACATTACAGTTTTATTTCATAAGGAATATTCATAATACTCATATTGAAATATTGCTATATCAATTTGTAACAACCCGAAATTTTGGTCATTTAGTTTTGAATATTTAATTTCTTTTAGTTACTTTTCATATTGGGGATCCTTTCATATAAAAATTTTCTTTCAGTAGCAATAAAAATGGAGATCCTTTCATATAAAAATTCAAAGAAATTCAAATTTAAATCTAAAATTAAAAAACTTGATCTTTGAACTCTAGGAGCTTAGGTCTTCTTGTAATGGATTTTAAGGAAGGTGCAACACCGTTTTTGTATTCGACGGTTTGGTCGTAAGTTGTTTTGGGAACTAGGGCTAGCATTTGGTTGAGTTTTTTATTCGTAGGGGATGGGGGTACGATTAGCGAGTACGGATTGATTTGTGTTTTCAAAGGGAGCCTGTGGCCAGAAAACAGTGGGATGTGGTTCACTGGAGGTAGGGCGACG
The DNA here is from genome assembly GCA_030765085.1 of Allium cepa. Lineage (NCBI taxonomy): Eukaryota > Viridiplantae > Streptophyta > Magnoliopsida > Asparagales > Amaryllidaceae > Allium > Allium cepa. The sequence continues at coordinate 341,403,184 of CM060937.1, forward strand.
AGGAGTACGGTGGCATTTGATCTTCAGGTCGCTTTTCGCTAGTATGGGCCGAGTGGAACAAAGAGGTGATGAGAAGGTGGAGCTCGCGGAATGGGAATCGTCGACAAGTCTGTTTTTGATATCATTGAGGAATGGGGTAGCATCGGTGGAAATAAACAGCGGCCATTGTGAGTTTGGCAAGCAGGCAGTAGCGGGATTTGTTTGGGGAGGGAAGGATTAAGGATGGTAATTAATTTTTTAATTGTAAGTGCATTTAAATTTTAGTCTAAATATAGAAATCTTCAAATGTCAATAACTTCTCCATACGAGGTCAAACTAAGATGAAACTTTTTGCATTGCTCTCGTTATAATGGTAGCTGCGCGATAAAAATGGTTGGTCTAATTTGGACCAAGTTGAAAATTTGAGATAAAATTGAACGCCGTTCGATTTTAGTCCAAAGCAGAACTCTAGTGAGTCAAAACTTATTCTTTTTGGTTAATTAGCATGTTTATAATTAATAAATTTATTTATGCCTGTTTGGATTATTGAATTTGTTGGTTGATTGAATTTGGTATAGGATCACGATATAGCATATTGAAATGCTATTAGATTGGTTGAATTTGATATAGGATCACGATATAACATCTTGAAATGCTATTTGATTGTTTGAGTTTTAAATTTGTATTCCAACTTGTTTTAAGTAATGAATCATATATGAGGTGATAAATTAATATTGAATTTGATTAATATAATTACGTTGTTTAAAATTATAACATAGTTAATGTAAGTATACTTCGTGGTGCCATCTATTTAGCCAAATGGACATCGTTTAATAAATGTAAGGTTTATTTTTGAATGACATTGGTTAGCAGAATAAATTCATGTTTTTCTATTATATTAATTTGGACATTTATGTAAGTGTCAATTGATCGTTAATTATGGATTGGTTTACATATATGCTTGATTATGTAAATACCAGCAATTTGACTTGAGAAGTAAAATGGAAGGTAGTGGTAGCTTGTTAAGTACAACTGGGATAGCCGAGCCTTTTCTACATTCGAAAATTTTGGATTTGATTGACTTCTAATTTTATAAATTGGAAGAAAAACGTTTTAATTATTTCTATATATACAAAGAGCTTTATTAATAATTAATTACAAATGTTGGTAGAAATTATTTTGTAAGTTAATTACTATATTATCTATAGTGTTGTAAAATAAATTATTTTATTAATGTTTGAAGATAATAATTATTTGGTTATTAGTATTTAAACCTAGATGATTATTTCATTAAAAATATTATTGAAGATAATTAATTTTATTTAAAAGGTTGTTTGAAGTTATTTTATTCTATTTATCTATTGGACATGTTTAAAGGTTTAAGAGTTTATTTATTATATTATTAAATATGTTTTAGTTATATTTCTTTTATAATATTGAAAAAGATTAAAGCTAAGTTTACGATGATTTAGTTTATTTATTATAAAATAAATAAATTGTTGTAAAAAGGTTTTCTTTTATAGAGAAGATTTAGTTATAAACTTGGAAACAGAATTGAAACTAGAAAAGAAGTTAGATTCTAAATGACTGTGGAAAAGAGAAATTTTATAAATGGGTTAGGAGGTTATAACAGATTACCTTTGTAAATAAACTTGGAAATTTATAGGTAACTCTATAAATAGATTTTGGAAATTTATAAAGAAGATATTTTAAAAGAAAAAGTAAAGATAGTTAAAGGAATAAAGGGTATTTTGGAATATTTATATCTTTGTTTAAAGGATACTTATGTTTAATCATTTTAAATGATCTTGAAATAAGTAAACGTTTATAAGTGATTGGTTAAGATACTTATACCATTTTGTAGGTATATGGGAAAGGTTCTTCAAGTTTCGAAAAGAATGATTTGAAAATCATACTTATACCATTCAGATAAGTACATGTTATATTTTCTAAGTATCTACAATATTTCGTTTTGTGAATATACATATATTGTTGAGATAAGTATATGGAAGTGATTTCCAAGTATTCGAAAAGTGATTTTAAATTTATGAATGTGAGGTCCAGTGGGTTCCATGGGAAATAAAATGTATGATTTGAATGATTGTTTATTCGATGGTTAAATAACCAACTATTTAATTTGGACCTAAAGGTAACTTTGGAAATATCTAGGAGAAACACGTGAGTTAAATGGCACAGTCATCTCTGATGATACTGTATTGTGCGTATAAATCTCATTTCATTCTTTTAGGATGAATGATAAGGAAATTTGTCTGCAAATGGTTAGGAGGTGAACTCCGCTCTTATCTTTGTTTGTTTATTTCCAAAGAACCGGGGTTGAGTTTACCGAAAACTGTCAAATGTTTTTTCAAATAGACAGGATCAGATATGTTGTCTAAAAACCAATTTGATCTAACTTAAGCATTGCGAAGTGAAGATATCTTGAGGATGGGGGGGAATTTGAAGACGAAGCCCTCAAGTGTTTCGTTCAATCCCAGAACGAACTTGTATGAATGAATGCTGACATTGCATTGTTGCCTGGAGGGCAGTGTTAGCATTCCAAGTGGGAAGTATTATATAAAAAGTAATCATAGCCTCAAGCTCATCAACTAGGAATGACTAAAACATGAAATATGCCTCAAGGCTATGTGGTTCGCAACCATTGGGGTATGGTCGTCACCCAATCTAGATCAACATTATAGATCATGTATGCTCGGGCCCATTTAGGTTGTTGATCCCAGCCAAAGTGATGACATATTCGGCGCTATCCAATAAGTGGTAGGGCCAATCTTGACTTGCAAGGGGTCCATGTGAGTCTCTCGGTGTATTTTATCTAGAGGCGCAATGTGATGGGCGGTACCTCAGTAGCCCAGTCATTGTATGGAAACCAATCTCCAATACGAGCCGTTACGTTTTTGATTATGCCTAATTATGTTGGAATATGTGATGCAAGCATTTCAGCTATTTTATATAAATACTTTGAACCCTTTGACATTATTATAATATCAGAGAATTTCAAATGGAAAATATTTTGGTTATTGTAGGGTAAAACCCGTCCGTGTTTATATGCGGCATAGTCTCACGAGATACCTTTATTTCAAAGGTTTTTATAACTTTAAAATTCAGTTGGTGAGTTTTTCTCATGCTGGTTTTTCAGACTGACTCGGGTGTTAAATTATTTTAATGCTTGGGTCAGGCCGAGCATATTTACAGATTATTTTAGAAGCATTGGAGTTCAGGAGACGAGTTCGAGGTCTTCAAGTCGTATTCTCGTATGCGTTTATTTCTACTGTTTTGTTGATAAAATTATCAGCAATTGTAAGGACAGGTTGTTATAACTGTCCTGGCTGATAATATTGATTGTATTATACTCTGATGGATGTATGTATATAACAATTCTCTTTTGTAAAAATCATTGATATTATATAATATGTTGTTCCGCTGCAATTGTGAGATTTTGTGTGTTTTTAGTTTCTTTTCTCTTCTTCTTTCGTCTTTCTACCCCATAACTATCTGTCTTTTTGTTCAATTTGGGTTGGACATGTGTGTTTTATTGTCAGCCTGAATGGTATGGAAAAGCGGGTCGTTACACTATTTCTCAATCGATACTGAAAAATAGTCATTATTTCATAAACATTATTCGGTACGTTTTACGAAAACATTTTTCATAATACGATGCATTCAATAAGTGCTATATGGCATGCTCCCACTATTTTTGCCTTTATTATAATAGCTTACTGAATTTGGAGGTCCACCATTCAATTAATATAGTTTATTTATTTCATACTGTAACTAGTTTATGGCAGAGAGTTCTTTGATCAATTATCCTATATCCAAAGAAATAAATCTCATACAAAACGATTTCCTATACGAAATTACATTTTGGAATAGAAATAAAATTTCTTATTCCAATGTTAAGTATCAATCACTATAATTACAATTCTCGTTTCCATTTTTTTATAAAGCAGACATGATTATTCACTTTCTTCATCCTAATTATACCTTAAATCATATCTACTCTTGTACATTCGTTATTCTTTCTAAGTATTCAAACTATTCAAAACAAAACCCTTACTACAATATTATAACGAACTCTTTACAAAAGTGCATTCAAATATCCTTAGCTTTTAAGGACATTTGATATGTTCCACTTTATATAAACTGATCAAACAGACATTTCAGTGATTGAGTTCTTAGATTTATATTGTAGTTTTGTCTAGTATTACATTTAACACAATACAATCCATTTGTAATCAATCAGATTGAATACTCGATCTCGCACTAAGGTTTATTTGGTTTTTCGGATGAAATAATTTGATCGAAATATTGTATATTACAAACTTTGACCATTCACCATATAACATTTTTATGCAATTGTATATAGATCAAATATCCATAGTCTTGTATTGCTTTTAGAGTCCGAAACTCATAGAATGCAATACAAGGTCTCGACCAAATAAATGTGAAAGTGGCTAATGTAGGAATGTATTCAGTAGTATATGTTGTATTTCTATTTGTCAATCTTTAATTCATTTATATATCTTAATTGATAAACATTTTACCAATCTTATTGAATGGACAATTTTATCATTGTAGACACTTATAATAGTATTTAGTATACGTTCTTACAATATTAGAAAGGTTAAATGTTACCATTTCATTTTTCTAATAAAACTCCCACTAGTCTTTTATGTTTCTCCAAACCCTAAGATGAAGCATAGAAGTCTTTCGAATTCACTAGTGGGTGTTAGAAATCGTCTGTCTTGGTATTCTGACCTTGAGATTGCTTAACAAATCATAGCCCCACAATCGATGGATAACTCCTTATCAGTTGTATCATATACAAATTCTAACCCATGTTTCAGTGCCCTAACCTCATTTTGACCTTGTGTTTTCTCAAATCATACCTACAATACCACGACGGCCTAAGTAGAGTGCATGTACCTTGAGTTTGCCCAATGAGTACACGTAATCATCTTACCTTGTATATTCAATATATTAATAATGCTACGCATAGCTTGAGTTTGCTCAACAACTACGGAGTATGCAAGTAATTTATATATATATATATATATATATATATATATATGGCGGAGGACAACATTATATTGAAGACTCATAATCTATATTATATTATATTGAATGATATCGACTTATGGAATAACTTATTGCTTGTGAAATAACCTCATGATTCAAGTGTCAAAGTCATTAAAAATCATGATATATGTACATTTACATATTTATTTATTGGTTAAGTCTATTTGGGTTTCTTTAGTGTTCTATCTTTAGTTTATACATTCGTATCATATAAGTTTTACGGTTATATAACTTTTATATTTCATATTACTTATGTGATAGTCTTACATATGAATATTTAATTATGTCTTATTTCATTAATTTAAATTAATTAAATTTTTAATTAATTTTATATTTGTATTCCAATATTTATATTGGACATATCTACTATAACCTTTATAGCGTATGTTATAACCTATATAGTGTAACATATATATCTTATATATGTGTACTTATATTTAATTAACGTTATATTAATTTATTTGATTAACCTTTAATTAATCTACTTAATTAACCTTTAGTTAATTTATTTAATTAAATAATTTTAATTAAATTATATTAAGTTTGAAAATTTATCTCATATACATACATTTATACTTATGTTATCTTAAACACTTTAAAATAGCATAACATATATCAACATATATAATACATGCATAAAAGTATTAATTAATAAACTCAGTTAATTTATTTTGAAAATTTAAATTTCAAAATTTATATTTAAGTGGTCTTAAGCATTTTGAAATTTTCATTACATTTTCAGACATTTTGAAATTTATGTTATATTATAACCTTCTAAAATAAACATGTTTTTATATTAAATTTAACCGTTAAATTTGAAAACCTATCTCAATTTTCAAAACTATTTTGAAAATTGGCCGAAGCCCCAATTCAAATTGGGTCTTTTCTATTAGGGGCAACCTTTGGGCTCACTTCACCTTTCAGAGCAGACAACAAACCAGGTAGGACATGGTACTTGATTACCCAATTTCAATCTTAGACATCATTCTTCTAGACACCGTACTAAATGCGCAAGCTTAAATAGTTATCCCTAACATGACTAATTTGGATTGCATAGGCTATAGGGTTCCGATGCCATTATAGGAACTAGGCCAGCCCACAGAGAAAGAAAGGGGTGAATATCAAAAAATTTAACCATTTTGGAGCTTTAATAGGCCTGTGAAGTCTAAATTCATTTAGAACATTTCTAAGTTTCTTTCAAATAAAATAAAATTTTTATTTAATTTTATAAATAATGTTTTACGTTAATTTATTGTGTATGTAAACTAGACTATATCAAATATACTATTATGTGCATATTTGTGTGTAACAATAGCCTATTAAATTTACCTAGAGAAGGATGCGTTTTATTTCCTATCTCGTAACTTATTCAATTAGCGACGGAACTTAAATGTATTTAGAGAATGAAAATTTTCATTTCCTTCCTCCTAACTTATTCAATTAATGATAGGGAATAAATTTATTTAGAGAAGGAAACTTTTCATTTCATTCCCTTAACTTATTCAATTAACGAGGGAGCACATTATTTATATATAGAGAAAAACCTTTCATTTCTCCATCCTAAATTAAATTGATTTATTATATGAATATCATTAATTAACAACATATATATATATAACATGAATGTAAGTATAAACAAATATACTACAGTGTAAACTCTGTAAGTGCAACACATAATAGATGCTATCAATTGATGTTAAATGGATAGCTAATCACTTAAAGAAAAAATAGGAAATAAATAAAGGGTAACAAGGATGATTGATTCAATTTCCCATTCGTAAACTTAATTAATGCAGCATATAAATGACAATTAATAGTAACATAATATAAGAATATAAACTGTCGAAAATAAACGTATGTATATATTATTGCCTCATTTAAATTGTTTCTTCCTTTCGAAAAAAATCTAATCATACTTTGACAATATGAAATGCATGTAATAAATTTTATATATACAGATTTACATATAAAATTAGTTATGTGTATATAAGATTAAATCAAGTCTTTCTAATTAATACAAATTAGAGTATATAGCAATCAGTTTAAGCGTAGATTTATTATCAAAGCATTAATTATGTGTATGTAAGATTCAATAAAGTATCTCTAATTAATACAAATAAGAGACTTATAGTAAGCTAATTAAAATTTAGATTTATTGCTAAAACATTTTCCGTTTTTTCTACTTTCTAAAGCAATACAAACACAAATACATACATGTAAACTTTCAAATCTAAAATTACATTTTGTTTTATATGATTTAAAACATGAATCTTCAAAAACACTATAACATTCATACATAAATTTTAGCTTAATTTGTTAATGTAAAATCCAATCAAACAATATGAAAATACAATGTTTTAGATCTAAAGGATTATACTTTGAATTGAATGTTTACAATATAAATCTATAATAAAAAACATCGTATTCAAACATATAAAAAAAATTAATTTTAACCTAACAAAATAAAAACCCAATTGATAAATTGAACATACAAAATTTCTGATCTAAAAATTTGACTTTAAATTGAATATTTACAACATAGTTCTAAAAAAAATGTATTTAAACATATACAAATATTATTTTTGACTTATTAAAGTAAAACACCAATTGATTCATTCAATAAACAATTCAAGCTACATAAATAATTTTCAATTTAAACGAGGCAACGATACGTACATAACAATTATGATAATTAAATATCTCTTTCTACAAATATTACATCAAATATCATTATCGATTAAAGAAAATATACCTTATTACCCATAGCCTTGAAGGACATCTTTAAAATGGACTTCCCATAAGGTGTTGCCTAGAAGTCATACCTTGAATGATGATTTATTCTCAGATTTTCAAGATATCCATCCCATCCTTGCAGTAGATGGATGAATTACTTTTGTTTTATTTTATTTTATTTGATGTTTTTAAATGGAGTTAAAATATTTTTGGAATTTTTTTTTTTTTTTTGCTATGAAAAGTTACGAGGAGAGAAAGAAACAGACCGAATGAGAAATAATGAATTGTACATACAAAATGAATTTCCAATCCTTCCTTTCTCTCCAATCCTTTCATTACATGTATGTCATCAAATGGCATAAAATTTCCACGAATCATTCATCAAATGACATAAAATTTCACAAATCATTCCATGCAATTGTCTTTGAATTGCATCGATATCATATATCAATGCGTGCAAATATAACTTTTATAAATGCATTAAAATAATTACAAAAAACTTCCAAACACAAAATAAATAACAATTATTATTTATCAAATATCTATTAATCTAATCAATTTACAACATTTTATAAATTAATTAAATCATGTGGTTTTTTTTAGAGAATTCATCATTACGGTTATGCGACTCAAAGGTGTAAATTCAATCAGCGATTAATATCGAATCATTCAAATATTAACGTTCACACGTCACTTAGTAGGTGGTGTGATATTTTGGCCAAATTTATCGTTTGTACATCTTTTGGTAAAATCCAATTTTACTTGCTATAAGCGGTACCTAATAGTGATAATTATTTACACTAATTATCTTGTTCAAAACAATATCACATTAGAACTTATGGAATTTGGTAATGGTTAAAAGTCAATACCGTCCACATTCAACTTTACAAACATAAAGTCCTTGGTTCAATAATAACAATCATTAGTAACCGAAATGCTCTGGCCAGAGACTTTAACTTTGAGTTGACCTCAGTTGATCGTGATACTAACAACGTATAACCGAGGAGATGAATCCTCTCTTGAATGGTGCTTCACTTCCAATGCTTCCACTCGACCCAACTATAGTCATTCGATGGGCGGTGTACCATGATTTAACTATAATCAAAGCGGAGCTCCACATTGAAGATCAACAATATTCTCAAGTGGAGAGAACTGGGTAAATTAGTCACATCGATATTCTTCGCTTGACCATAGTTATATTAAACAACAAAAAACTATCGTGTGAGTCATTCCATAGTTATCCAATGACCATCAGTTCGTAACACCTTGGTGCCCCAAGTAGTCATGAGTAATAAACTGCCCAACAGTTGGAGAGCATTATGTACTCTAGCCTCAATGGATGTATCGATATCCAATCTCGATACATCTTGACTATGAATATTTAAAATGGTATATTTGTTTCATTGTGAGAAATTACCCACGGTTACAATACTTTATAACTACTATCATAGAACATACCATTTATTGATTTCCTATTATATATACTTGTAACTAATTAATATAACCATATCATATCAATTATATAATAGAAAGACAACATCTTTATTTCAAACAAGATGGGTCAGCGAATTAGATATATGTAACAAATTACATAATTGCCCCTAGGGCGTATCTCGAACTCTATCAATCTTCCACTTTCACTTAGGTTCAATTATGGAATCTTATTCCAGCTTCTCTAATTGGTTTTCTCAAAACCAATTGGCTCAGTCCCTTTATGAATGCGTATGTTGTTATGTTTTAATTATCTACTTTGTCAATCAACTCTCTCCGTCGATGATAAACTGTTTTATCATGTGCAATAATTCAAAGTATGTCCCTCGACTTCTAGTGAGCTCTAAGTTTTGTTATAAACTATATTGTGACATTGTTTACACATAACAATGTTATGTGATTCTCAACATTTGGAATCGGCTCAGATACAAATTTGTGCATTTATATTTTTGTATACATTGTCTTTATTATGGCGCTATTCTAGGCGATGTACTTAACTTTTTTCATTGAATCAACTTTGGTCTTTCATTTGAAACATTTCCAACTTAAAGGTTCTTAACTTGAATTTATCATTTACATATTATACTCAATATCACTTATGAAGTTTGAGTCCGAACGCTTCTTCATAAGGTGTTTTTGTTTCTATAAATAATTCTCTAGTATTTCATAAATACATGAGAACACTTCAAAAAACCATTTAGTGATATCATTTTGGATTTGATATTTGCTTCATGCATCAAATACACAAAAAAATCACGATCTCATAGACAACATAATGTGCATGATAGTTCCAATTGCCAACGCATAAGGAACTCATCTCACATTTTCCATATTAAACAATTTTATAAAGTGTCTTTGCATATCGATTTGGGACATTTCAATATCTTTAATACTCACTGTAAAAGAGATCATTTACAATCCAAAATTGAGCATTAGAACAACTAAGGTCGATTTTAACACAGTACATCATTTAAAATCAACAACCTACTATTTATTTATAGTTTAGAAATATTAATGAACCTTTTAATGTTCTTTCTTACGAATACATGCTTCCTTTGCATTTTGATTGATAATCAAACTATTTGATATTCTTATCAAAATATTTGTTTAATTTTAATGCTTATAAAATGATACTTTCTATCATTTCTTGGATCATGTCCACAGACTCACAAACTCAATGTCGCTTCCACTAACTTTGAGACATTTTAGTTATTATGTGTAAACAGTTTACTCTAAATCATGATTTAGAGTTTTCTATTTTAATACATATGTACCAAACATAAAGTCATAACAAGTGGTAATTTTGTGTGTAAATCTGAATTAACTTGATCACCTTGAATACCAAATCTCTTATGCAAATTTAAAAAATTGAATTTGCGATGTTTTTCTTATCAACATTGCTCATTTAATTCCAACTTCATTAGTCTTGTTCATAAAGATACGATCATGGCCGAGGGATCACATCCCTTAGGTTAGGACTACCAAAATCATATGTTGATAACATACTTGGAATTATTTCAGATTTGCGCATCATACTATATCATGGAGTCAACACTCTTAATGGTTTGAACAATCAAGGATTATATATTATCGACATTGATAATAAATTCATTGGTTCTCTTCAATGTGCGAGAACAGTTATTAGACACTCTAATGTGTCGTGTCCGTTTAGGTTAGTTAATTTCATTTCATCTTATCTGATGACTTCTATTTATGGATCATATCTAATTCAATTTTACTACCAATAACCCCTTAAAGAAATTTCTTCACAATGAAGTTGGTATTTGTTGAAACAATAATTGTTTCTTAGTTCAAAAAAATAAGTATTCATAAACGTATTATGAAGTTCTTTATTTATAAAATTGATTTGGTTTTAGTTTACAAAACTTATGTTAAAAACATAAATATGTCATCCAATAATAGTCTTCCAAAAATTCTTATAGGGAAATTCATATAAGATCACTTACGAACAATTATTACATGCAATCTTTCAACTGGCATAGCCTGCCAACTCTTGGCCTAAGATATGTTGGGGTTTCTTATAACCTTCATCTTGTGTGATTTTGTAAACTGTTATTTACATGAAATAATGTTAACCTTGTGTACTACTCTTAAGTACACGACCTTATAAAAAGAAACTAACTCACCTTCACTCACAACTAATCATACATTGTCCGAAAAAGTTCGATTACTCCTTATCGATGCATTATTGTGTATCACATGGTGGAGTGACCTTCGAGATTGCATCTTTATTAATTTTTAGGTACATTCGAAATAGTTTCAATTAAGCTCACACATTCGATCAAATTGAATAATTTCTATCACATGTTATTTTGTTTATTTCTGTTTCATACTCTATGAGTTTACCATAGACATACTACACATGTATTAAATACACATGTTTATGTCGGTGATAACTCATTGATGGATATGATGAAGTACGTTGAACCGCGTTGGTATTAATAGACATACGATTACATATATCTATATTTATCAATCTGAAGTGTTCATCAACTCTTATGATGCTCCCACTGAATGGGTGTATAACCCTTAATTGTTTGAGATAGAATTAACCACTATCATATGATTCAAAATCATATAATTAAATTATTTTCTCAAAACTATGGCTTAGTTTATAATTCCAAAATAAATATAAATTATATTAGATACTTTTGTATTTTCCAATGCATCACTTTTATTATGAAAACAAATATCACATTATAGTTTTATTTTGTAAAAAATATTCATAATATTCATATCGAAATATATCCGTGTCTGTTTCTCAATCGATATCGAAAGATAGTCATTATTTCATAAATAATGTTCGGTACATTTTACGAAAATAATTTTTAAAATATGATGTAATCAATAAGTCCTATATGGCATGCTCCCACTATTTTTTCCATTGCTGTAATAGTATACTAAACTCGAGGTCCATCATTCCCTTAATATAGTTAACTTATTTTATACTATAACTAGTTTATAGCGGAAAGTTCTTTGACCAGTTATCCTAAAACCAAAGAAATAAATCTCATAGAAAACAATTTTCTCTACAAAATTACATTTTGGAATAGAAGTCTCATTTCTTATTCCAATGTTATGTATTAATCACTATTATTATAGTTCTCATTTCCGTTGTTTCTTCATGAAGAAGACATGATTATTCACTCCCTTCATCTTAACTATACCTTAAATGATATCTACTCTATTACATTTGTTATTCTTTCTAAATATTCAAACCATTCAAAATAAAACCCTTATTACAATATCATAACAAACTCTTTATAAAAGCGCATTCAATTATCCTTAGCTTTTAAGCACATTAGATATGTTCCACTTTAAGTAAACTGATCAAACAAACATTTCGATGATCGAGTTCTTGGATTTATATTGTAGTTTTGTCTAGTGTTACATTTAACACGATACAATTCTTTTATAATCAATCAGATTGAATACTCAATCTTGTACTAAGGTTTATTTGGTTTTTCAGATGAACTAATTTCATCAAAATATTTCACATTACAAACTTTGACCATTCACCATATAACATTTATATGCAATTGTATATGGATCAAATATCCATAGTCCTGTAATTTTTTTAGAGTTCCAAACTCATAGAATGCAATAAATGGTATTGACCAAATAAATGTATAAGTGACCAAACTACGAATGTATTCAATAGTTGTAAAATCAGGCACTTGCATGGGTGTTCAAACGTTAACATGCAATAATCTTTTATTAGTAAGTATATGTTATATTTCTATTCGTCAATCTTCGATTCATTTGTATATCTTAATTGATAAACTTATTACCAATCTTATTGAACACAAATTTACCATTGTAACAGTATGTAGCGTTTGTTTTTCAATTATTAGAAAGGTTAAATGTTACCATTTTATTTTTATATTAAAGCTCCCATTAATTTTTTATGTTTCTCCAAACCCTAAGACGAAATATAGAAGTCTTTCGACTTCACTGGTGGTGTTAGCAGTCGTCTTTCTTGGTATTCTGACCTTGAGTTTTCTCAACAATGTTTTGGTTTGACCTGTAATAACATATGGAATAGTTGATGGGATAAATTTAGCAAAACTTTTCACTCAAGATCTCTTGCAGGAATAAGATAATGTCCAACATAGAATTGTCAATTATATCCTTTATGGAAATGGAAAGTCAATTCGTGGAATTTTTATTACTACCCACAAACGAGGGATAACTCCTTATCGGCTGTATCACATACAACTCCTAACCCAAGTTTCAATGTCCTAACCTCATTTCTACCTTAAGTTTACTCAACAAATCAAAAGAGATTATTTACTCACACCTACCATATCATGGGGCCTAAGTATAGTACATGTTCCTTGAGTTTTCTCAACAAATACATATAATTATCTTACCTCATCTATTCAATATATTAATAATACTACACATAACATCCCTAGCTTAAGTTTTTCAACAACTAAGGCGTATGCAAGTAATATATATATATATATATATATATATATATATATATATGGTATATGGTATATGACAATATTACATTGAAGATTCATAACCTTCAATATATTATATTAAGTGATATCGAGTAATGGAATAATGTATTTGTTGTGAAATACCCTTATGATTTAAGTGTCAAACACATCAGAAATCACGATATACGTACATCTACATATGTATTTATTCCTTAATTCTATTTGGGTTTCTTTAATGTTCCATCTTTAGTTTATACATACATATCATATAAGTTTTATTGTTATATAGCTTTTATATTTCATAATACTTATATGATAGTCTTATGTATGAAATTTTATTTAATTAAATCTTATTTAGTTAGTTTAAATTAATTATCTCTTTAACTAATTTTATAGTAGTATTCCAATGCAACATTTATACTGGACCTGTCTACTATAACCTTTATAATGTATGTTATAACCTATATAGTGTAACATATATAGCTTATATATGTGTATTTTTATTTAATTAATCAACCTTTAATTAATTTATTTAATTAAACAATTTTAATTAAATTATATTAATTTTGAAAATTTATCTCATATACATAAATGCATACTTATGTTATATTAAACATTTTAAAGTAAAATAACATATCTTAACATATATAATACATGCATATAAGTTTTAATTAATAAACTCAATTAATTAATTAATTATATTAATATTATTAATAAATTTTTAAATTTCAAAATTAATATTTAAATAGTCTCAAACATTTTTAAATTTTCATTACATTTTGAAAATTTATGTTATATTATAACCTTTTATAATAAACATGTTTCTAGTTTAAATTTAACTTTTAAATTTAAAATCCTATCTTAATTTTCAAAACTATTTTGAAAATTAGACCAAGCCCCAATTCAAATTGGGTTTTCTCTATCAGGGTCAACCTTTAGGCTCACTTCACCTTTCAGGCCATGTATGCAACCAGGCAGGACAAGGTACTTGATTATCCAATTCCAATCCAATACATCACCTTTCTAGACACTATACTAAGTTAGCCCTAAAATGACTAATTTAGAATAGGCTATTGGGCTCTAATACCATTGAAGGAACTAGGCCTGCTCGCAGCGGAAGATATGGGTGCATTTGAAGAAATTTAGCCATTTTGGATCTTTAATGGACCTATGCGAGCTAAATCCATTTAGAACTTTTCTAAGTTTCTTTCAAATAAAATAAATATTTTATTTAATTTTATAAATAAAGTTTTACTTTAATTTAATGTGTATGTAAATTAGAGTATATCAAATATACTCTTATAAGCATATTTGTGTCTAGTAGTAACTTATTAAATTTACATAGACATGAAAATTTTTCATTTCCTATCTCTTAACTTACTCAATTAATGATGGGGCATAAATTTATTTACAGAAGTAAACTTTTCATTTCCTTCTTCTTAACTTATTCAATTAGTGATGGGGTAAAAATCTACTTAGAGAAAAAACTATTAATTTCCTTCTCTTAACTTATTCAATTAATAAGGGGCACATTAATTATATGGAGAGCAAAACCTTTCATTTCTCTCTCGTTAATTAAATTGATTGATTATATGAATTTCATTAATTAAAATCATGCATATGACATGAATGTAAGTATATATAAATATATTATAATGCAAATTTTGTGAGCGAAAAATATAATAAATGCTATAAATTGATGACAAGGTGTAGACATATAAACAAAACTAAATGAATAGCTAATCACATAAAGGAAAAATGAGAAATAAATAACGGGTAGAAGGATGATTAATTCAATTTCCCATTTCATAAACTTAATTAATACAGCATATAAATAACAATTAATAGGCATCATAATATAAATATATAAATAGTCAAAAATAAATGTATGTGTTACTGCCTCATTTAAATTATTTCTTCCTTTTGGAAAGAAATCTAGTCATACTTTGACAATATGAAATGCATGTAATAAATTTTATATATACAAACATACATATAAAATTAGTTGTGTATGCATAAGATTAAATCATGCCTTTCTAATTAATACAAATTAGAGATTTATAACAATCAATTTAAAAGTAGATTTATTGCTAAAAAATTAATCGTGTGTATGTAAGAATCAATAAAATATCTCTAATTAATATAAATTATAGACTTTTAGTAATCAAATTAAAATATAGATTATTTCCAAAACATCTTTCGTTTTTTCTCCTTTCTAAAACAATACAAACACAAAGTACATACATGTAAACTTTCAAATCTAAAATTACATTTTGTTTTATATGATTTAAAAAACATGAATCTTCACTAAAACATTGTAACATTTGTATACAAATTTTAGCTTAATTTGTTAAAGTAAATCCAATCAAAACAATATGAACATAAAAAGTTTTAGATCTAAAGGATTATACTTCAAATCAAATGTTTACAATATAGATCTGTAATAAAATATTGTATTCAAACATATAAAATTTCAATTTCAATTTAATAAAATAATAACTCAATTGATAAATTAAACGTATAAAATTTCTAATCTAAAAATTAGACTTTGAATTGATTGTTTAGGTCATAGTTCCAAAAAAAACATTGTATTTAAACATATACAAATATTAATTTTGATTTATAAAAATAAAACACCAATAGATTCATTCAACAAACAATTCAAGCTACATAAAAAAATTTCAAATTAAATTAGGCGGTGATATGTTCATATAAATTATGATAATTAAATTTCTCTTTCAACAAACATTACATAAAATATCATTATCTATTAAAGAAAAATATACCTTATCACCCAAAGCCTTGAAGCACATCTTGAAAGTGGACATTTCTTAGGATGTTGCCTAGAAGTCATACCTTGAATAATGATTTCTTCTCAAATCTTCAAGATTCCATCCTATTCTTGCAAGAGATGGATGAATAACTTTTGTTTTGTTTGATGTTTTTATATGGAGTTGAAAGATTTTTTTGAAATTTTATTTTTTTGTTTTCTACAATGAAAAATTATGAGGGGAGAAAGAAACGTACTAAATGAGAAAGGATAACTTGCATATACATAATGTATTAGAGAATATGTTTTATTTGAAAGAATAAAACCTTTTCCATTCTTTAATTAAAAAATTTCTAATTAATTCCCTTGATTGTTTCTCTCCATAACATCCTTTCTTTACGTGCATGTCATCGATTGATATAAAATTTCCACAAACATGTCATCAAATGACATAAAGTTTCCATAAATCATTCATGCAATTGTCTTTAAATTACATTGATATCGT
The DNA here is from genome assembly GCA_030765085.1 of Allium cepa. NCBI lineage: Eukaryota > Viridiplantae > Streptophyta > Magnoliopsida > Asparagales > Amaryllidaceae > Allium > Allium cepa. The sequence goes on from CM060937.1 coordinate 341,420,225, forward strand.
ATATCAATGCTTGCAGATATAAATTTTATAAATGCATTAAAACAATTACAAAATACATCTAAATATTAAATAAATAATAATTAATATTTCTCAAATATCAACTAATATAATAAATTTACAGCATTTCTTATATTAATTAAATCATGTAGTTTTTCAAAAGAATTCTTCATTATAGTTATGCGACTCAAAGGTGTAAATTCAGTCAGCGATTAATTTCAAACTATTCTAATATTATTGTTCACACGTCATTTAGCAGGTGGCATGATCTTTTGGCCGAATTTATCGCTTACACAATATTTGGTAAAATCTAATTTTACTTATTATAAGCGGTACCTAAATAGTGATAATTATTTGCGCCAATTCTCTTCGTCAAAACTATATCACATTAGGGCTTATGGAATTAGGTAATAATTAAAATTCCAATATCGTCCACATTAAACTTTATAGTCCAAATACAAAGTTCTCGGTTCAATAATAACAATTACTATTAATTAAAATGCTTTGGATCGATACTTTAACTTTGAGTTGACCTTAGTTGACCATGATACTAACCTCATATAACTAAGAAGACGAATCCTTTCTTGAATTGTGTTTCACTTCTAATGCTTCCACTCGACCCAACTATAGTCATTCGAAGGACGCCATACCACGATTTAACTATAATCAAAGCGGAGGTTCCATATTAAAGATCAACAGTATTCTCAAGTCGAGAGAACTGTGTAAATTAGTCACATTGATATTCTTTGCTTGGCCTTAGTTATATTAACCAACAAAAAACAATCGAGCGAGTCATTCCATAATTATCCAATAACTATCAGTACGTAACACCTTGGTACCCTCAACATTCATGAATAATACACTGCCCAACATTTGATGTGCATTATGTAACTAGTCTCAACGGATGTATCGATACCTAGTATCGATACATCTTGACTAGAAATATTTAAAATGGTATATTTGTTTCATTGTGATAAATTAATCACAGTTACAGTACTTTGTAACTACAATAAATTATACCATTTATGAATTTTCTATTAAATATACTTTTAATTAAATTAATTAATTAATTAATATAACCACATTATATTAAGTATATAATAGAAATAAAACAACTTTATTTCAAATAAGATTGGTCATCGAGTTAGGTATATATAATAAATTAAATAATTGCCTCTAGGGCATACCCCCAACTCTAACATGAACAGAGGTGATGTACTTGGTTTTCCGTTAAGAATCTAGGATACTGTAACGTCCCGCCTTTTCGCACGATTTAAATCGAAACACGTGCCAATTCAAACCATACGGAAGGGCGGATTGTTATGGGGTAAATAAGAAAAACAAGAAGAAAGAAAACAGAATCTCACAGCGGAAAGATAAAATATAATAATCAAATACACAGTTTATAAATCTGTTTACAAAACTATTCATATAATACATATCAGAGTACACATACCAATAACAATGCAGCGGAATAGTGTGTAGTGCACTAGTATCAATAATGATAATATAAATCTTCGTCTTCGTCCTCCAGAGCTAAATCTTCCAATCCTGAAACGCTCAGACTGACCCGAGCGAATTTGAAAAGACAAAAACACTCGAGTCGGAACTAAAAGATCTTATAAGAGTTAAATTAACAGAAATAAATATGAGTGTAGTAACTCAAGAGATGCTCGGGATTTACATCTCCTAAGGATCCGTTAAACTATTTACTATGTAGTATATTGCGCTATTATAATAGTGTCTAATTGTAAAATAAACTTACTTTTAAATAGCGTTAAGGAGTGACCCAATATTCCCCTTAACACAATAATAGTCCCAGTAGTCTATCCAATATCATAGTCCCTCCTGATTGGGAAGCCACCAGAGGATACACAGGCTACGGGAGAAATTCAAACTCGTACAAGGCGCGATAGGGTAGGTGACACGACACAACTAGGCAATGCCAGGGTAAATATACCAATTACGCTTCCGGGTCGGTGGTAACGCGCAGCGCGCAGCTACCGCCCACCTCGAGCCACACCCCCAAATAAAATCAAAAGCGGCCACCGAATCAATCCAAAAGTCAAAGTACAATATCGAAGGGATGTGTCCGATCAAAGGTGCTACCTTATTAACCCGTCGATCGCTCCTGTTTTAGCCACCTTATGCCAACTCACGGGAGTTGGGTCCGCGTATTTACCTTACAGGAAACGCCGCCACCAACCTACTTCATTCTGGAATCTCCATCGCGTACACAGTTGTTAAAGTGGTTTTCGGAGTTGGCAGAGAGTATGACAACTTCCGATCCTAGTCTCTTCAACAACCAAACGTTATTATATCACCGCGGTCTTTAAAATAGTTTACACTTTTAAACCAGAATATAATTATCCATTTCAAAACCCATAAATACGATATTAATTCCCTTTCCAAAATAACTCATTTCGATATTACTTTTATAAAACCCAAATAAATAATATCATTTTTATTTCAAATATATTTCTTTTCCAAAATCATAGCGCTTTAAAGATTTTTAATATCTGGAAACTGGACATTTTAATTATAACTTCAAAACATAATATTTCAAAATTCATAGCTTTAAAACCATAACTTCTAAAACTTAAATGGTTTGGATATTAAACGGTATGCAAAATAGTTGATTTTATATTACTTTATAAAGTAAATAATTTCCACGGCTTTACAAATTTATTGATTTTAAATTAAGTCTAATCCATATATTTTAAATTCACTTCAGTTTCCAAAACCACTTCAAATTTTTGGATATTTCAAACTTTAAGTATTATACTTCCAAAATTTAAGATAGGAAATTATTAATCAACAATTAAATGTCCTATTATTTAGTTTTGAAATATCGCATACTAAATCCATAACCATTTTAATAAAACTCAAATTACCTATAACTAAATATTTCCTTTAATCCATTATAATAGAAGTATTCATTTAGATCATTTTGAATAAAATTTCAGTTTTACATATCATACTTTAAAATTCCAAGTTATAAGTTCTACATCAACTTATGGAGTTAAATTCTTAAATACACTCAATTCCAACTAAATTTCTAATTTACCTTCCAATCTTAATTGATTTAAACCGTTAAACTCTATATATATATACACACCATATCTTAAAACATATTTAACCAAAATATAAAAAAAAATCCAACTCCATTACTCAACTTATATATATTTTATTTAACAAACTTATACATAGTATAAATTTAATAGTTTAACCATTTAGGTATATATAGAATAATATTTATAAAATATCAAAAATTAATATTTATTAAACCATATCCTATCCAAACCATGGATAAAAATTCTTTTTTTTCCAAAATAATTTATATACATAGACCGCGGTGCCTGCATAAATTTTTCTATCATATGGTCAAGTGATACGGATATTTATCATTTCAATCCGTAATTAAAAATAAAAATTACGGTTATATATCATTTCAAACCGCAATCCCAAATGAAATGAAATGCATGCTAACTTGCAGTTTATATAAATAACATCCATTCATCCATTAAAATTATACATCCATTCATTTACAATCATCATCCAATTTAAACAACATCAATATAGAGCATATAAAAATATAACAGATAATAAATAACAGGTATTAACTAACAATTTATATTCAATAATAAATTTAATAACTGTTTAACTAGCAGTTTCTATGAAAATAAATAAAATTTTAACTGTAAATCTATATGCAATAATAAAATTAATTAACAGTTAAATTAAATAAATGCGATTTAACAGAGATGATGAATAAAACATGTCAAACGGTCATAAATAAATTTCTACTCATATCTTAAATCAATTTAACAGACATAGAAAATTTTAGAAGTTGTGAGTGGGTTAAAACACTCACCTTTTGAATTTAAATTGAATTTAAATCCAATTTAAACCCAAAAATTAAACGATCTCAGAATTCGTCCAAACTTGCGCCAAAGTGTCCGAAATTTAAAAACGATCCTAACAAAAAAATTGCGCGTAAAACGGATGTTTTATGTGGAAGTTACATTGATTTGAACATTTGAGTTTCAAAAATAAAATGAAATAAAATAATAATGCTCACCCTAACAGAAACGGCCACGTCACTGGAAAAAAAATCGCGCTCCCTCCTACCAGAACGCGACCCATGCCGTTGACCACCTCAACCTTCGCCGAAACGCCACCGTAGAACATGCCACGCCCACCGTTAGACTCCCCTCGCCATGCCGCACCTGCCACGTCCTCGTCAACACCTCCGGTGGCAGTTGTCGTTGCGCGCCGCCGCGTAAATTTTAGGGTTTTCAAAACCCTAATCTCCCAATATCCACTGCCCCAGTCACCAATAGCGGCTGCGACCACCACCAAACGATTCCCCCTGCTGAGATCTACAAAACCCATGCCTTGATTTCGTCAATCGCTGACTCGATTGAAAACCCCCAATTTGAACTTTGACCGTGATTTCCCGTTGATCGAAGCGCAATTTCGAAAAACAAATAGAAGACGCTGATTCGCATCGTCGAGGTGTTCGATATATAATTTTTCTAGAATTTTTTAAGGATTTTGAATTTTTGACTTTGGATTTGACCTTTGAAATTTAAATTTTAGATCTAGGGTTTGCAGCCATTGGGAAGAGGAGGAGCTGAGGAAATGAACACACAAACAAAAGAGAATAAGGCTAGGGTTTATATCTGGGTTTATATAGGTAGTTTAGAAAATAGAGTAGATGGATCCGATAAACAAACGTGCTGCACGATGGTTGGCCCAAAAAGCCCGTTCTGACCTTGGAACGAAATCGAGTAAACCCATATATCGAAATAGGTGTTTAAAATTATTTTGAACACGATGGAAAAAGTTTCACATCCAAATTCCATCGTATGAAGAAGTTATGCTGAAAACAATATTTTCAAATTGATTTCAAATTGATTTCAATAAAATCGATTTCAAGGCGTTTCGCATTCGTACGATCAAACGACAGGTCCGATCGCTACGAAACTTGAAACCCTACAATAATTCACTATTATGGATCCGATGAAACTAGTTTCATTGGAATCCGAGTCCGTGACCAAAATGGCTATTTTTATATTAATTAAATAAATTCAAAATTAAATAAATAAATAAATAATCCAATTTATATTTTTAGATTCTAAAATTTACCCATTTTATCACTTTAAAAAATTCTTAATCATTTACAAAATTCCAACAAGTTAGATGTCAAATTAAAGAAGGTAAATTTATAAATTTCAATATAAATCTTTAATTCCATTAAATACACAAATTATAAATAATATCCTAAAATTTTGTTTAGTTAAATAAATTAGTAAGTATTCCATTCATTCCTATCAAATAGAAGGATTAAATATTGGATTCCAATTTATCACACAAATTTCTCACATTATCTTTATTTCAAATAACGAATTATTTAACTATATTCAATCTCATTTAATTGCAATTAAATTCAATTATTAGACTTTAAGTTTCCATATAAATAAATCCTGATTCTCATTCTTAAATTCAGTATTTATCATATTACCATCCTGGGTACCATCTATCTTAATATATATATATATATATCCAAATACTTTAACATTTTCCAATTGTTTATCTCAATTGCATAACATTAAATTTATATTTATTGCAATGGTTTCTGATTTAATTGAGCGAACTAAGTATATAACTCATAATAGCTGTGGTAAAACTCTCAATCCCACATTTATAAGTATATCCCTATCCGTTATATCTGCTAATTAAATAAATTCCATTTTTTTAGTCCGTTTAAATTTATTACTAAGTACCCATTTACTTTTTTCCAATAAATTTGAATTCCATTCATTTACCATACAATCACATCCCATTCACACCTTATTATCATTCCACAATTATTGCAATTCATTATCTTATATTGATTTTATACAATCACCATTAACTTTACATTCAATTACTATTCAATGCATATTTATTCATTAATCAATTCGATATTTACTTTTCTTTCCTTCTATTTGATAAATAACCTATTATACATTTACATACATTCATTTCACTCCATTCATTTATGGGTATTGCATTGAAATTTAATTCATTGGCTAATACCAACATTATTACCATTGGATTCCCAATTTTATTCAATACCCTGAATAAATAACATATATATTAATCAAATCCTTACATTTGTTTTTCTCAATTTCCATTTAAAATCAAATCATAACATTTAAATGATTTTATTGAATTGGAATTTCATTCAAGTCATAAATTATTAACTTGCATTAACATGATTCCTTAATTTATTCCAATTACCGTTTACACTCTTTTATTGCATTAAATCAATTTAATATTTTCATAAATTTCTCATATTGAATTTTATATCCAGGTAAGAATCCTTTTTCTACTTAATTCATTTGGATTTTATTCAAATTTCTATAAATAGGTTTTAAGTCACCATTTACATAATTTATTTTAGCCTTCATTTTAACATTTATTTATCCCCTTTATTGTTTCTACTAAAATAAATTACAAAAATCCTATTAAATAAACAAATTAAATTGTCGAAATTTACGAGTCGTTACAGATACCGAGATAACTATTTATAAATCTATTGAACTAGCATGTATTCAAAATAGCCACTTGCATACATAATTATAACACTTTGTTGTTTGGTCAGTGTTACAACCTAGTTCAGGAATAAATAAACCTATATTCACTATATTCTTTCTTTTAGTCTTATACTTCCAACCAAACTTATATTTAATTTTCAGGGAGATATATGGTATACTACTTTTAGTTCAGATTTCTAACTTAGTTTTGTGAGGAATGACACACACTTATATTCATATAAGCTTAGATTTGGCATTAATATATGTTATGGCTTTAAAAGGAAGAATTCTATACAGATAAATTATGTGTAACATCCCACCTTTTTTGAACATTTCAAGCAGACACACGTGCCAACTCAAACCATACAAAAGGGCGGATTGTTATTTGGGTGAATAAGAGAAGGAATAGAAAGAAAAAAAACAAACAGAATCTTGCAACGAAACGACAAAATATAATAATCAAATAAACAGTTCATGAAGCTGTTTTATAAAACATTTGATTATACTTATACAACGTAGATCAGAGTTACGAATACAAATGCAGCGGAATGTACGAATGTAGTGGATAATATAATAAATAAAAGTAGCACGAATATCTTCGTCCTCCAGAATTAAGATCTTCAAATCCTGAAATGCTCAGGCTGACCCGAGCGAATTGAAAAGACAAAACACTAGAGTCAGAACTAAAAGATCTTATGTAAGTTAAATCAACGGAAAATAAATATGAGTGTAAACACCGTCGGAGATGTTAATGGGATTTGACATCTCCTATCCAATGTCTAACTTGAGTGCAATAACTTAAGAGATGTTCGGGATTCACATCTCCTAAGGATCCATTAAACTATTTACTATGTATGTAGTACAATACGCTATTATAATAGTGTCTACAGTAAAGTAAAGTATTAAAATAGCGTTAAGGCATTACCCATATCCCCCTTAACACATTTTTATATATTCCCATAGTCTATATAGTACCGTAATTCCTCCATAAACTAGAGGGCTATCAGAGGGACTCCATATATATGGTACAAAACAAACTCGTAAAAGGCGCGCTAGGGCATGTGAACACGACACATGAGGAGATGCTAGGGTAGATATACCAGTTGTACTCCTGGAATGGTGGTAACGTATAGCAGCTACTACCACCCACCTCGGACACACTCCCATAATCAAAATCGAGGGGTGGGCACCAATTCAATCATAAAGTCAAAATATAGTATCGAAGAAATATGCCCGATAGGAGGAATGACCTCACTTGGCCCGGTATAGCTCCAGATTTTAGCCACGTCTAAGATGACTCACGGGAGTTAGGGTCATGCCATACCTTATACAGAAATCATTCGCCAAACCATCCTACTTCATTTCTGGAATCTCCACCACGTACACAGTTGTTAAAGAGGTTTTTGGTATTGGCAGAGAGTATGACAATATCCGATCCCAGTATCTTTAACAACCAATCGCTTATTACACACCGGATGGTTCTTTCACATTTCAAAAGTTAATTCACAACTTATATCAAAGTATCATCTTCTCAAAAACATAATACTTTCAAAATCATATTCACTTTGAAATCATATTCACTTTCAAATCATGATTTCTTCCAAGCCATATTTCCAAAACAGGTTAAATCCTTACTTCAAAATCATCATTTTCAATTTATTATACATTTAAATCCCAGCATAGGTCATTTGATCATTTGATCATTTTTTATTTCAAACCAATGAATTTTGAATATAAACACTTCCCTTTTACTTAGTCTAAAAATTTAGAAAATAGTTTAAATGGTTATAAATAGTTAAAATAGTTATAAATAGTTTGAATAAATTTTCAATAGTCAAAATACTCTAGAATAGTAAATATAGATTTAAAATAGTTAAATAGATTAAATAAAATTAAAATAGATTAAAAAGCTTTAAATAGATTAATTAGATATAATATAAGTTAAAATGGTTTAATTAGTCTTAAAATAAATTAAATATTTTAAAATAGGTTAAATTGATTTAATATAGTTAATATAGGTTAAAATAGTTTATAAATCTGAAAATTTAGAATCTTAAAAGTAATATAATTTAAAACTGTTTATATTTGAAAACATGAAGTTGGAATTTATATTAATTTAAAACTATTTATTTCATTTCAACAAAATTAGACTATTTCAATTTAATTCCTTAAAACAATTCCTTTTAAGCCAAATCACATTTCAACACAAAATTTGATTTTCCATAAATACTTTAATTTATACAAATCAAATTTTACTTCAAAATGTCATTTAATTCCATTCAAAAATTAAGGATTTTAAAAATCATTTAATTTAACCAATCCGGTATCCGTATTTAATTCTCTATCCTAGGATCAAGTGATACAGATATTTATCATTTCAGTCCGCAATTAAATTTTTTATGCTTATATATCATTTCAAACCGCAATCCCGAAATAAATAACTTCCATAAAATTGCTGGAGTCTATCATTTCAACCCATAATGATTTTTCCTCAATCTATAGATCATTCGGGTATGTATCGTTTCAACCCATAGTGAACTTGCAGTTTATAACTGTAACATCATGCCATTTTGTATGTTTTAAATCGATGATAAACCACATACGTCAGAATCAAACCATACAGAAGGGCGGCTTGTTATTGAGGTGAATAAGAAAAATAGAGGAAAAAACAAAACAGAATCTTGCAGCGGAACGATAAAATATAATAATCAAATAAATAGTTCATGAAGCTGTTTTATAAAATGTTTGATTATGCTTATCAATATAGAATCAGAGTTACACATACCAAATAATAATAAATAACAATGCAGCAGGACAATGTGATGCAGTGGAACAATATAGTAAATAATAATAGTACAATCATCGTCTTCGTCCTCCAGAAATAAAGTCTTCGAATCCTGAAATGCTCAGACTGACCCGAGCGAATTGAAAAGACAAAACACTCGAGTTAGAACTAAAATATCTTATGTAAGTTAAACCAATGGTAAACAATATGAGTGGAACTGCGTTAGAGATGTTTACGGGATTTGACATCTCCTATCCAATGTCAAATGTGAGTGCAGTAACTTAAGAGATGTTTGGGATTTACATCTCCTAAGGATCCGTTAAACTATTTACTATGTAGTAATATTTCGCTATTATAATAATGTCTATAGTAAAATAAACTTACTTTAAAATAGCGTTAAGGAGTGACCCAATATTCCCATTAACATATAATAGTCCCAGTAGTCCATCCAGTATCATAGTCCCTCCTGATCGATAAGCCACCAGAGGATACTCCACGGGCTACGGGAGAAAACCAAATTCGTACAAGGCGTGCTAGGGTAGGTGACATGACACACAAGGCAATGCCAGGATAGATATACCAATTACTATCTGGACTGGTGGTAGCGCATAGCCGCAGCTACTTCCCACCTCGGGCCACACTCCAAAAAAATCAAAGGCGCTCACCAATCAATCACAAAGTAATAGAATGACATACGAAGAAGTGTGTCCGATGGGAGGAATGACCTCACTTGGCCCGTAATCGCTCCTGTTTTAGTCACCTTATGCCAACTCACAGGAGCCGGGTCCACGTTCATATCTCAATAGGATCGTCGCCACCATCCTACTTCATTCTGGAATCCTACTTCAAAATCTTATAAATACAATATCATTTCCGTTTCAAAAACCAAATCAATATGATATCAATTTTATAAAAACCTAAATCAATATAATATCATTTTTGTTTCAAATATATCCTTTTTCCAAATCATAGCACTTTTAAAGTTATAATGCTTTGAAATTAAAACACTTGAAATATAACACTTACAAATCATAATACTTTGCAACTCATAACTTCGAAACATAACTTCCACCACTTAAAAGGATTTAAAAAATTTAAAATACTTTATATAATACAATAGCTTCTTCAATTTCACAAATCAATTCCAAAACAACTCGAATTTCTACATTTTATACTTAACCAAATCCCATATCATAAATTTCAATTCGATTTAGTTTTCAAATAAATTATTCCAAATTTTATTGATTTCAAAACAGATTTGATCCACAAAATATGCCATTTCAAATTCAACATATTTCAAACTTTAAGTATTCAACAATTTCAAAACTAAGTGTGGTAATTACGATTCAAAATTCAATTTTCTATTATTTAGTTTCATAATATTTTACTTAATAAATCCATTATCATTTAAATAAAATTCAAATTTTAAATAACTAAATATTTCCTTCAATTTATTTAGACTTGAAATATTCATCTAATTCACCTTATACCAGAATCAAGTTATAAATCATACCTTTTAAGATTTCAAATTTAATAAATTTCACATCAAACTTATTCGAGTTTAATTCTTAAATAAATTCAATTTCAAATAAATCTCAAATTTATCTTCCAACCTTAATTTATTTAAGTCATTATAAACTCTATATAAAATATAATTTAAATACTTAACCATATTATCTTCAATAAAAATCAAACTTATGGTTAAGCTTATTCTATATTAAAACAAATTATACATAGCTTAAAATCAAGGATAAAATAATATTTATATAATATCTAAAATCAATATTTATCTAAAACCATATATTTCTTTACAAACCCATAGAAATCATTTCAAAATATTTTATATATATAGACCAAGGTGTCTGTATATAATTTTCTATCCTATGGTCAAGTGATACAGATATTTATCATTTCAATCCGTAATTTAAATTATAAATACGGTTATATATCATTTCAAACCGCAATCCCGAATGAAATAAAAATCCATAACAACTTGCAGTTTATAAAAATATAAAATCCAACATTCATTCACCCAATATCAATCAACAAAATTTATCACAATCCTCATCAAGTTCAATCAATAACATCAATATAGAACATATAATGAATAACAAGTATTTACTGTCAGTTTATATTCAATAATGAATTAAACAACTATTTTATCCAAATAAATTCAAATAAACTGAGATGATGATTCAAATATGCCAAACAGTCATAAATAAATTTCCAATCACATCATAAATCAATTTAACAAACATAAGAAATTTTAGAAGTTGTGAGTGGGTTAAAACACTCATCTTTTGAATTTAAATTGAATTTAAATCCAATTTAAATCCAAAATTTGAACAGTCTCCAAATTCGTCCAAACAAGGGTCAAAATGACCGGAACTACAATACGATCCCAACGCAAGAAACCGTGCCCAAATCCGAGCTCGTATGCAAAAGTTATTGTCGTTAGAAAATTTGAAATAGAAATTAAATTAATTAATTATAAACCAATAACAACACGATAGCACACACTTCCTTCTCCAGAAATCCACCGACCTCGCACGTGAAACTATCCCAGCCGAATTCACGTATGCAAAGTAGAACTGCCACCTGTCGATCGTCGAAGCCTCCCCACAAAACGATGCCGCGCCATCCCCCGAAGCGCCACCGTCCACGCACGAACTCCCGACTCCCCCCCCCCCCCGAATATTACCATGACACTCCAAAGAGCATGCAGCTGCCACTTGAACAAAACCTTAATCAAATTCATTCATTCGATCTGGCCGATGAATCATTGATTAACGTGCATGGATGAGCTCCGCTCTAGAATCTCTACACAACGGTAATACTGAATTGACGATTAGACGAAGATGATCGCGCTCGATTGAACGGCCAAGGTTATTCCTCGAATTTTGGCTACACAAAAACCCAAATTGAAGAAAAGACAGCAGAATTGACATGTGCTCTTTGAGAGCTTCAGATTGATATGTAATTCAATATAGTTTGAGGAGATTTGATTTTGAAGTAAATTTTTGAATTGAAATTGAATTGGATAATTTAGGGTTTTCAGCCATTGAGGAAAAGGAGCAACAGAAATTTCTGTACATACAGAAATGAGAAACAGAAAGGCTGCTAGGGTTTATAACGACATATATATAGGCAGAACACAATAGAAACAAACGTGCTTGATTGGTTTGGAAAATTGAACGATAAATGGCCCATTTACTTGATTTCTCAAATCTTGTTATGAAATCAATTATCAACTTATCATCTTAAAGGTAATATTAATATTGGTTTATATCCTAATACATAAAATTTTCCATTTCATACTAATTTCAGTTAACCTAGTATTTAATTCCATTTACCTACAAAAATCCATTTATTATAGATTGCATTCCAATTAATTATAATTAATTCCAATAAATTGATTTGATTTAATTCCTATCTTTATACTAGGTCCATTATTACTCTATAACATAGTTAGCACTTGTTTCTCATTTCATTTGCATTAATATTCAAATTTCCAACTTTCCTTCGTATTAACTATTATTTCCAGTTATTGAATTTGTCAAATATATACATTTATTATAATTAAAATCTCAATCAATTTAGTCAACCTAGTTTCCTTCTTTCACTTTTATCTATGAATAAAATATACATTTCCATTTATGTCATTACATTCACATTTTACAATTACAGTCCTATCCCACACTAATGAACATTTACCTACATTTAAATGTAATCGATTTCCTACTTTGAGTTTAGCAGCCTAAATAAAAAGGTAACTTGCATAAATGTTATCACTAACTTTGTATTACACTCAAGTTTTATTATTTCCATTAATTATCAGAATTGCGTTCATATTGTTGCAATTCATTCTAGTTATTATTTTTATTAATAATTCACTAATTTTTTATTTCCTTCAATATTAAATTTCAAAAATATTATTAAATTAACAATTTTAATTATTGAAAATTTACGGGTCATTACACTCTCCCCCACTTTTTTCCTTTTCGCCCTTGAAAAGGAAAAAAGAAGGAAAGAAGGAATTAAGTAATCAATACATCTTATTCAAAAATATTAACGTTGTACACCATAAATTTACAAAATTAATTAATTTAAATAAGATATACAAATTTATAACCATTAAATCTTTTTATACTCAAATTAATAAAGTTTGGAAAACATTTTTCAAAATTTTTCTAAGTTCAAAATTTACGGAAAATTGCAGCAGAGTCTTCTTTGTACAGGGAGGCTCGGAAGAAAATATAATATCAAATATAACAATATATAACATATATTTTCCAAAATAATATATTCCAATACGAGAAAATAATATAACAACACTATAGAACTGTAATCCGAGAACGTACCTATTTGTCGGGCGAACAATGCTTAATTATGAAACCAAAAGCAGTAGCAATTGCTTCCATAACTTGTATTTCACTTATACAATCCAAAAAGAGTTAATAATTATATAAAATGAAATATTTAAGTTGTTTCACCCACTAACAAACAAACCAATATAAACAACCATCACTTGCAACAAAGCATACAACCATCACGTAAAATCAACAAAAATCAATTATCCATTCATATCAAACAAAACAAATAGTTGTTCGGGTTCAAACTTTATATTGTATAGAATGAAAAATAAACTACAAGTGCACTATTTACTCAATAGTCTTAGATGAAACCAAATAGATTATTCATACATCCAAACAATTTTAAAGTATCCTTGTCCAAAAAAGCATAAACCAAACAAACAACAATTTCAAACAATAGATCGAGTTTATTCTTATTAATTTCATTTCGTAACATTTGTTGTTTGATTTCCTTTTCATTCAATTAGTAATTATCATCATTTATTTATTTCATTCATTACTTGCAAACTTTATTTCATTTATTCACATCATGTCAATTCTCCATTTATTGTATTATATTTATTCATTCATTACTCGATTTCATTTATTTACATTCATTTATTAATAATATTTATATTCAATTCATTTACTTAGCATAACAATTTCATTAACTTAAATTTATAATCTTGCACTTACAATGTTCCCTTTTCTATCACATTTAATTTCAATAACCTTCCAAATTATGACTTAAGGTTATAACAATTATAACATCAATTCTTATTAATAAAAGCAATTTATTGAACACTTTCATAATATAAATTTACTCGTATAGTTTCCATTACATTTTCTTACTAAACATTACAATTTTTAATATTTTGTAAGTTAAATATGTGCTTTAAGAATGTAATTGAAAGTTATACAAGTTTTTCTCATTTCTTTTAAATTAATTTAATGTTCAATAATTATATCCTTTGTTTTATAGGTTACGAATTTCAAATTTCTTTTAATTTCATTTATAACCTAGAATTTAATCTCTTATTTTAATTAAAGGTTCCAATTATTCATTAGTTACATTCCATTTCACTACAATAATTGAACTATTAATTAACAGGAACTTAAGAACTAAATACCGGGTTAAATTTCAAATCATTTTAAAATAATAGATAGATGTATACACTTATAATTTATATATCCAATTATATTTAAAATAGTTTGAAATTTATATTTGTTTATCAAAATAACTCTGTAGTAAAACTACTACAGTGACCTTCCCACTTAGAAACTCGAAAATGAAGGTCGATGATGCGTGCACACATCATCGAAATTATTTCCCAGCAATAGAGAGGGGAGTACAGAACTTATTTCTTTCTAAATCTCTTTGAAACAATTCTTTCAAATTATACTAAAATATTTATATCAGAAAGTACTTCTAAATAATATTATTATTATATTCCAAAATCATTTGAAAGAAAGTTTCAAAACCCCGGAACTTAAGTTCTAATATTTTCAATTGTCATTTATTTTATTTTCTTCTAATTTTGTTTCCAATCAATATTTATAAATTTCACTACCTAACAACCAATATATTATTACCAAATATAACCTTTATAGAAATTTATTACTTTATATATAGAAAATATAGTAGGCAAAATTATTTCATTTACCTATATTTCAAAACAACTATTGTGTCGGTCTGTCTTATTAAGTGTTTAGAAATCCCTGTCATAGCATCCTATGCACCAACTAGAATTTATAAATATAAAACGGAACAAATTAACACAATATAAAAAAATTCTTTTATAACACTAACAAATATGCTCTCTCATATATATATAGACACACACACTCAGCGACTCATCATAGGGTATTACTACCCTGTTAGTAAAGTCAGACCCCATGTAAAGACCCGTAAGTCCGTACTCCTTGAATAGACACTAATCTCCTTTGTTTAATTCAAGATGAACGAAAATACGAACCCTTAGGGGTTTAAGAAAAAGAATTTAGGAAAAGAAGAAGAGAGAACAAGAAGAAGAGATAGAAAATAGAGGGAAAAGAAGATAGACAATTTTTAGAAAACAGAGAAAGAGAATTTGAAAATAGAACAGAACGGGACAGAAGACACAAAAAGAACAGAAAGAACAACATCAGAATCTCACAATTCGCAGCGGAACAACATATAATAATGAATGAATAATCTTTAAACAAAGAACTATATCAGTTATTACATTACATCACATTTCATTACATCATATCATCAGAGTGTACAACAACAACAGTGCAGCGGAAAAGAAATACTATATAAATAATACGCCATGCCATCCAGCTTGCCTCCAGCAACTCCAGAATATCCAGAATATCCTGATAAACCTAACTCTTGACTGCCCGTGTGGAAATTGGTGGGCATCCAGAGTTTAGGAAGGAAAACAATAAACTCCGAGTCAGTCATGTGACTGGTGTGAGAACTCAAAACAGTTTATTTAACTTTAAAATCAAAATAGAGAGATATTTTTAAATCAATTCG
Organism: Allium cepa; assembly: GCA_030765085.1. Classification (NCBI taxonomy): domain Eukaryota; kingdom Viridiplantae; phylum Streptophyta; class Magnoliopsida; order Asparagales; family Amaryllidaceae; genus Allium; species Allium cepa. Next base: position 341,436,464 of record CM060937.1, read on the forward strand.
CAATGCTTTTAAAAATGAGACTACCATAAGGCCTCCCGCACACACACACATGCAAACGCAGAATCGGAGGAGATTTCTCCTTATGATAGTTAAAGATGCTTGATACGCATTTAAAATAACATTTGATATTATTATTAGTGCATAGTGTATAACAAATTCATTTCGAAAGTAGAATATAAATCTTAGCCAACATACGACCATTATCGTATGCCTACTATAGCTACTATCCAAACAGTGGTGACCACCATAAGTGAATAGCAGGTTCTACAACTAATACCGTACAAAGTTTCGTATTGGGAATTGGATTTCCAACAAATGGTCAGGCCAAGGAACTTCCCATTGCCACATGAGAATGCCTCTGGATGGACATCCCCGAGAACCAAACCGGATCTCTACCAACACAAGGCCGGGTTACTCCTAACTGAGTAACAACTGACCGAATATGCCATCCCCCGGTCCTTTGGGACCTTTATCAACCGAGCGCTCGTAATCAATTCACACAATCATAAAGTGTTTTCAACATGAGTAAGTATCTGGGCTCCATACCATGACACCACCCTTTTCCAGAAGGAAATGGACACATCCTAAAGGGCGCTACCCCTCATAACCTTGCTGCTTCTTTCCTGTTTTGACCATTTCCGGGATGTGAGGCTCGACGAATTCACGTCCACAAAACATACTTTATACAAAAGCCATGCTTTGGGTCAACAAATGATCAACACAATGATCACTAAGATAGACGATCAAATAAATGATCCTATCATAAATAATCAACACAATGATCATTTCAGCATCACTCAGCATGTCACATTACCAATTTGGGAATATATCGCTGATAACTTCAACTATATAACCTCTGAGCTCGTACGTCTCAGAGAAGGGTGTTAAGCAAAGAATAAATTCTCCGCCACCAACAGAAATATATTTGAAAGAAATCGGCTTTATATCTCAACTTGTAATGTCAGACATACAATCCATACAAGTCTGTTCCGGGATCGAACAGAACCGAAGGCACTTACAAAGAAGTCCTTGCAATCCGGATATCCACAATCCTGATCGGATTTCCCATCACTTAGGGAGTCTCTATACCGTTGCAACTCAGTGCAGAGACAATCGACAGGTCATCCTATCGCTTTCGCAAATATCCGGTCTTCAACACCGATCTTCAAATGCGATTCACAACGACGTATCACATATTCGGAGTGGGTTATACGACCCCATGGTCCTTTCCCGGTTAACCCGAATAGTGAGCGCTTATTCAAAAATAAGTGTGCATTCAAATTCAAACAAATCACATCAAATACCCATTCAAAGGGAAATATTGATAGTCGGTTATTGAACTATCAATTGATATGCATACATCACCAGATTCCAAATAATTTTCCAAATTATTTATTTTCCAAAATATCTTTACTAGATATATAGTTTCAACACTTCAAAAATAAATCAATATTTATTTTTAACCAATTCCACTTTTCATTTATAAATTCCATAATGAATTTACATTTCAAATATCCATGCATATACGATTTCAACTATCCATTTCAATTTATCCTCAAAAAGATAAATTCTAATTATTCACTTCATATTGGAAAACATTTCCATACTTATTATTCATAAGTAATTCACAAATCTTTTTATTTTCAACCTTGGAAAATATTCAATATACTTAAATCGAATTAAGTATATAATTCATTCTTTAAGGAAATCATTCTCTTAAACATATTTATTTGGGCCAAAACGAATGTTGCGTAAAACATCGTTACGACAACCCAAAATCACTAGTATAGGGATTCGAATTAAAAATAGATATATAATCCCAATACTATTCAAAACATTTCCTTTCGGAAATCATTTACTATAACAACAGTGTTATAGTCCACTATTTCCTTTTATTTCTCGAAACATCTATTTCAACAATAAATGTTGAAATCTATGGTTTCGAATCTCAACACCTTTTAAAACATCATTAGATCGTTTTAATTCAATTTAAAACACCAAATCTAAATAATTTCGTTAACACATTATTCACTATTTAAAAACGTGAATATACTTTGTTAACAATTTCCATCAATTCTATGCATTTTATTTCAAAGGATTATTCACTGTCTAAAAACGTGAATATAACTCTATTTCTAAGTTATAATAATTAACTTATCAAAATAAGTCGTTTGCGAATTTATAAAACAACGTTCATAAATTCCATTTCTATTTATTTATAAAAACTTCTTTTTTATAAATTCCTTTATTAACCTATTCCAGTTTATAACTAAATTATAAACTAAACGTTCATATTATAAGTTAAATACTTATAAAACGATTATTTTACAAAATCGTTCTTTTAAACTTTCCAAATTATAAATCTTATAACTTATAAGATTCATTTATTTAACCAAATCTATTCTTCAAATAATTTCACCAAATTTATAAATCTTACTATTTATAAATTTCATTTATAACTTCACAGTTTATAATTCTATAAATTTCATTCTATTATGAAATTCATTCTCACATCATTCAAACACTTATAAAAACTCGTTTTATAATGTCTATATTTCAATTTATAAATATCCATTTATAAATCTCTTAATATAAATCAGTTTATATTATTATTTTGAAACGTCTTTAATTTCCTTTATAATTTCACCATTTTGATTTATAAAATAATCAAATTTTATAAATCCTATATTTAAACTTTTAATAATAAATTCAAAAATCCAGTTTAAACTATTTTATAAAGTCATTAATTCATATTTCTCAAAAATCAGCTTTTAACCGTATTTCTCAAAAATTAAAATTTTTATAACTTTAAAAATTATAACGTTCATTTGTTTATAATGGATCAGTTCCAAAAATATAGTATATTTTCAAAAAATCACTTTAAAATCATTTTAAAATCCCAAAATCTGGGTCCAATGATGCTACACAACAAATAGTCAATCACGACTACAACGATCCATCATATATCGATATGATAATCCATCAAATATCAAAATATCTGAAATCAAATAAAAACTGTTGAGGAATCCAGTTGGATCCCTCCAACCTGTTTTCCTGCATCCAAAAACATTAGCACAATACCAATTTCGCTCCAGTACGAAATTATCGCGGTATATGTTCTTATTAAATATTATCCGCTTAATAACGGCGCAATAGGGTCTCATCCGCTAAACAAAAAATGCGGGAAATCAACAACTGCAATATATACATATGCCAATATATATATATATTGATATTACATATAATACCAATTTCACTGTTTATGAAATATTCGCGGTATATGTTTTTATTAAATAACATCCGCTTACTAACGGCGCATAATGTCTATTTTAAAAATCAATAATTTACAGTCATCATTCAAACATGCATTCAAATATTTTAAATCTAACTATTTAAAATAAAATCGAAACTATTCGATTGAGTGAGAAGTTCTCACCTTGATTTTATTTTCCGTTTTAGCGATTTATTTCGAATAAAATTAAACGCGCGTTTAATTTTACCCGAAATTCTCACTAACTCCAAACGACTCCAAACCAACTCCATCGCGTAGTGCTCGTCCATACGATTCCAACGCAACTGGTTTCGCGCAGTTTCGACCTCGTATGAAAAAGATATTGATTTTACAAGATTATACACGTTTTTTATACACAATTTACAACATAATTTCAACTTATCTCAACACACCCTCATCCACACCCTTGGATCTAGCATTCCATCATCTGGACCGTCCCCCCCTCTTCCTCATCACGTTCAATTTACAGGAAATTGGCCGACACAAAGAACCCATACTTGATCAACTAGGGTTTCGATTTGCTCTCGCTACACTCAACGAAATTCGATCAAACCAACGCCAACGCGAAGCCCTCGACTTGCTCTAGGTTCGGCCACAACCCTAGGAAGTTCGGTCCTCATCTATGCTTGGAAATGCGTGCGCAACTTGCTGCCTTCCTGGTCGATTTGCCGTTGATTCATTGATTTGTTTTAGATCATAACCGTTGGATCTGTAGATCACAACGTGCTCTTCAACTTTCATGTTAGAAGTTTTCTCTAATTGCTAGTGGATTGGAAGAAATCGAGGGGAAGAGTTGGGTGTTTTCTGGCCATTGAACTATAGGTGGCGGCTAGGTTAAAATTAGGGTCTGGAATGATATTTTTATCAAATTATGAAGGCAAGGGGTCTATTTATAAGGAACGAGCGACACTATTCATCCCGGAAATTCCGAACTCCGATTTAGACGCCGTAACCAGCGTTTCTAAGGTTTACCCCGCGTTCCGGACACAATGGAACAGGTTTCGGAAACTAATTCGGAAGTATGTGCGAGTTATGGCTGCAAACGCTCAATTTAAATTAAACCGATTTAAATCGATTTCTAGGCGTTTTAATTTGTACAGGACAAACGGTAAATCCAATTGACACGAAATTTGAAACCTTACAATAATATCACATTACGGATCCGATGAAACTGGTTTCGTCGAAATCCGAGACTTTTTGAAAAATGGCTATTTTGACTCGTCAAATTTAAATTAAAAACGATTCGATGCGTTTCGAGCTGCCACGATCAAACGATAACTCCGATTGACACGAAAATTGAAATCCGGTAATAACTAACTATTACGGATCCAATGAAACTTGTTTCGTTCAATTCTGAGACTGTTCAAAAATTGGCTATTTTACAGTCGATTATTAAATATTAAATATTCAATTTTCACAAATTAACTTTTAATTCGATTTTAAAAGTTCTAAAATATTTCTATAACTCCAGTATGATTAAATAAAATTTTCCAAATTATTTTCAATCATTTTTAACTCAATTTTTAATTATTTCCATAATTTAACATATTAAATTATTGTTTTAATTATCTAATTAAATCCAAAAATTCAAATAAAAATTTATTTGACTTAAAAATTCACTTATTAACATTTAAAATTAATTAAATATTCAAATTTAAATTAATAAAAATTCTGGGTCGTTACAATCTTTCCCCCTTAAAAGAATTTCGTCCTCGAAATTACAAGTAAGAAAAGTTACAGAATCTATTAACTTTCCAAAATTCATAATTAAACTTCTTACAATTCTTTACTAAGTTTTCCAAATCATACTTAGTTATCTTTTCAAAAACAACTACTATTGTTTAACTTTCAATTCCAAAATCAAAGTTAAAGTTTTCACAAATTTTCCCATTTTTCTCAAAATTTTTCTAACGCCTTAAATTTCCGGAAAAATTCGCCATAGTCTCCTTTGCGCGGCTCGATCCGAAAAAAAAATGACAGTATATATATCACAAATATACATCTCATCAAGTAATGAGGCATCCCGAAGGGAAAAAGTATAAAAGTACTGTATTTAATCCGAGATATGTACCTTATATTTTATTAGCAAGCATATACGGCTAATATAGCGTGAAAGCGAACTCCAAATGCGAAGCAAACGCGATCCGCACCTACTAATCACTCAACAAACAACATGAGAACATGTATATATGCAATAATCTTAATATACAACACATATCTCCATAACAACTATATATGTCACATAGCAAATGCAACATATTCAAACATCAACCAACTAGCATCCATAACCAATCAATATTCATTTATATTCTCATTAGTATTCAATGAAATGGTTTTCACTCTAAATCATATTTGATTTATTAACATTGGATTTTATCAACATTCATTCTCAATTTTAATTAGTTTGCATTCACTAAATAAATCCAATTCACATTCAATTCTATTCAAATTTATTTACTTTCAATTTGAATTCAATTACATAGCTTTCAATTTCATTAACACTTAATGAATTACATATAATCAATCAACAATCATATAACAACCAACGTTTATATAATACAATCAAATTCCTTTGCTTATATTCATTCTTGGTTCAACTCCTTAAATAAAATTGATTTCCATTCAATTTATTTAATTAACTTTTTTTCAACTTCCAATAATATTAGATTTAATGAATTTACACTTATATTCATTATTCCATATCAATTCTATTTTCCATTCAATTGATTCACAATTCAATTCATTTATTCAATTCAATTACCAAAGTTGAATTTCATTCACATAACTTAAGTTCACATTTCTTTTAATCCACTTGATTATTTACTTCGATACCAAAATCAATTCCATTCAACAACACTTAAGTTATATTTCATTTAACCTTATATTCATTTTTATTTACAACTCATATTCATATAATTTTACTTCTTGTATATATAAGTTTATTTCACAATTGTAATTCACTTTAATTATAACTCAATTCTTATAATTCTTTTGCTTATACAATTATTCTTTTATTTAGATTATCCAAACAACCTAACAATCAACTTACATACACTTTAATAATTCTGAAAAATTATTCCTTTACATATAAAAATATAATCAAGGCAAAATCATTCCATTTACCCAATTTAAAAACAATATTGTGTCGAATTGTTCTATTCAAGTGTTTAGAAACCCCTTCGGCTCAGTTTCGAGGCTGTGCTGACGAAAGTTCATATACCACTCAATAAACCAATCATCACAATATAAAACAATTTTATATTCACTAACAAATACGCTCTCATAGCTATTATTACACTCAAACTCATTCTAGAGTACTGCTGACTCTATCTCTAATGAGTAATACCCTACAGAACCATGGTTGTCGCTTAACCATCAGCTCTGATACCAATTGTAAAGACCCGTAAGTCCGTACTCCTTGAATAGACACTAATCTCCTTTGTTTAATTCAAGATGAACGAAAATACGAACCCTTAGGGGTTTAAGAAAAAGAATTTAGGAAAAGAAGAAGAGAGAACAAGAAGAAGAGATAGAAAATAGAGGGAAAAGAAGATAGACAATTTTTAGAAAACAGAAAAAGAGAATTTGAAAATAGAACAGAACGGGACAGAAGACACAAAAAGAACAGAAAGAACAACATCAGAATCTCACAATTCGCAGCGGAACAACATATAATAATGAATGAATAATCTTTAAACAAAGAACTATATCAGTTATTACATTACATCACATTTCATTACATCATATCATCAGAGTGTACAACAACAACAGTGCAGCGGAAAAGAAATACTATATAAATAATACGCCATGCCATCCAGCTTGCCTCCAGCAACTCCAGAATATCCAGAATATCCTGATAAACCTAACTCTTGACTGCCCGTGTGGAAATTGGTGGGCACCCAGAGTTTAGGAAGGAAAACAATAAACTCCGAGTCAGTCATGTGACTGGTGTGAGAACTCAAAACAGTTTATTTAACTTTAAAATCAAAATAGAGAGATATTTTTAAATCAATTCGCAATGCTTTTAAAAATGAGACTACCATAAGGCCTCCCGCACACACACACATGCAAACGCAGAATCGGAGGAGATTTCTCCTTATGATAGTCAAAGATGCTTGATACGCATTTAAAATAACATTTGATATTATTATTAGTGCATAGTGTATAACAAATTCATTTCGAAAGTAGAATATAAATCTTAGCCAACATACGACCATTATCGTATGCCTACTATAGCTACTATCCAAACAGTGGTGACCACCATAAGTGAATAGCAGGTTCTACAACTAATACCGTACAAAGTTTCGTATTGGGAATTGGATTTCCAACAAATGGTCAGGCCAAGGAACTTCCCATTGCCACATGAGAATGCCTCTGGATGGACATCCCCGAGAACCAAACCAGATCTCTACCAACACAAGGCCGGGTTACTCCTAACTGAGTAACAACTGACCGAATATGCCATCCCCCGGTCCTTTGGGACCTTTATCAACCGAGCGCTCGTAATCAATTCACACAATCATAAAGTGTTTTCAACATGAGTAAGTATCTGGGCTCCATACCATGACACCACCCTTTTCCAGAAGGAAATGGACACATCCTAAAGGGCGCTACCCCTCATAACCTTGCTGCTTCTTTCCTGTTTTGACCATTTCCGGGATGTGAGGCTCGACGAATTCACGTCCACAAAACATACTTTATACAAAAGCCATGCTTTGGGTCAACAAATGATCAACACAATGATCACTAAGATAGACGATCAAATAAATGATCCTATCATAAATAATCAACACAATGATCATTTCAGCATCACTCAGCATGTCACATTACCAATTTGGGAATATATCGCTGATAACTTCAACTATATAACCTCTGAGCTCGTACGTCTCAGAGAAGGGTGTTAAGCAAAGAATAAATTCTCCGCCACCAACAGAAATATATTTGAAAGAAATCGGCTTTATATCTCAACTTGTAATGTCAGACATACAATCCATACAAGTCTGTTCCGGGATCGAACAGAACCGAAGGCACTTACAAAGAAGTCCTTGCAATCCGGATATCCACAATCCTGATCGGATTTCCCATCACTTAGGGAGTCTCTATACCGTTGCAACTCAGTGCAGAGACAATCGACAGGTCATCCTATCGCTTTCGCAAATATCCGGTCTTCAACACCGATCTTCAAATGCGATTCACAACGACGTATCACATATTCGGAGTGGGTTATACGACCCCATGGTCCTTTCCCGGTTAACCCGAATAGTGAGCGCTTATTCAAAAATAAGTGTGCATTCAAATTCAAACAAATCACATCAAATACCCATTCAAAGGGAAATATTGATAGTCGGTTATTGAACTATCAATTGATATGCATACATCACTAGATTCCAAATAATTTTCCAAATTATTTATTTTCCAAAATATCTTTACTAGATATATAGTTTCAACACTTCAAAAATAAATCAATATTTATTTTTAACCAATTCCACTTTTCATTTATAAATTCCATAATGAATTTACATTTCAAATATCCATGCATATACGATTTCAACTATCCATTTCAATTTATCCTCAAAAAGATAAATTCTAATTATTCACTTCATATTGGAAAACATTTCCATACTTATTATTCATAAGTAATTCACAAATCTTTTTATTTTCAACCTTGGAAAATATTCGATATACTTAAATCGAATTAAGTATATAATTCATTCTTTAAGGAAATCATTCTCTTAAACATATTTATTTGGGCCAAAACGAATGTTGCGTAAAACATCGTTACGACAACCCAAAATCACTAGTATAGGGATTCGAATTAAAAATAGATATATAATCCCAATACTATTCAAAACATTTCCTTTCGGAAATCATTTACTATAACAACAGTGTTATAGTCCACTATTTCCTTTTATTTCTCGAAACATCTATTTCAACAATAAATGTTGAAATCTATGGTTTCGAATCTCAACACCTTTTAAAACATCATTAGATCGTTTTAATTCAATTTAAAACACCAAATCTAAATAATTTCGTTAACACATTATTCACTATTTAAAAACGTGAATATACTTTGTTAACAATTTCCATCAATTCTATGCATTTTATTTCAAAGGATTATTCACTGTCTAAAAACGTGAATATAACTCTATTTCTAAGTTATAATAATTAACTTATCAAAATAAGTCGTTTGCGAATTTATAAAACAACGTTCATAAATTCCATTTCTATTTATTTATAAAAACTTCTTTTTTATAAATTCCTTTATTAACCTATTCCAGTTTATAACTAAATTATAAACTAAACGTTCATATTATAAGTTAAATACTTATAAAACGATTATTTTACAAAATCGTTCTTTTAAACTTTCCAAATTATAAATCTTATAACTTATAAGATTCATTTATTTAACCAAATCTATTCTTCAAATAATTTCACCAAATTTATAAATCTTACTATTTATAAATTTCATTTATAACTTCACAGTTTATAATTCTATAAATTTCATTCTATTATGAAATTCATTCTCACATCATTCAAACACTTATAAAAACTCGTTTTATAATGTCTATATTTCAATTTATAAATATCCATTTATAAATCTCTTAATATAAATCAGTTTATATTATTATTTTGAAACGTCTTTAATTTCCTTTATAATTTCACCATTTTGATTTATAAAATAATCAAATTTTATAAATCCTATATTTAAACTTTTAATAATAAATTCAAAAATCCAGTTTAAACTATTTTATAAAGTCATTAATTCATATTTCTCAAAAATCAGCTTTTAACCGTATTTCTCAAAAATTAAAATTTTTATAACTTTAAAAATTATAACGTTCATTTGTTTATAATGGATCAGTTCCAAAAATATAGTATATTTTCAAAAAATCACTTTAAAATCATTTTAAAATCCCAAAATCTGGGTCCAATGATGCTACACAACAAATAGTCAATCACGACTACAACGATCCATCATATATCGATATGATAATCCATCAAATATCAAAATATCTGAAATCAAATAAAAACTGTTGAGGAATCCAGTTGGATCCCTCCAACCTGTTTTCCTGCATCCAAAAACATTAGCACAATACCAATTTCGCTCCAGTACGAAATTATCGCGGTATATGTTCTTATTAAATATTATCCGCTTAATAACGGCGCAATAGGGTCTCATCCGCTAAACAAAAAATGCGGGAAATCAACAACTGCAATATATACATATGCCAATATATATATATTGATATTACATATAATACCAATTTCACTGTTTATGAAATATTCGCGGTATATGTTTTTATTAAATAACATCCGCTTACTAACGGCGCATAATGTCTATTTTAAAAATCAATAATTTACAGTCATCATTCAAACATGCATTCAAATATTTTAAATCTAACTATTTAAAATAAAATCGAAACTATTCGATTGAGTGAGAAGTTCTCACCTTGATTTTATTTTCCGTTTTAGCGATTTATTTCGAATAAAATTAAACGCGCGTTTAATTTTACCCGAAATTCTCACTAACTTCAAACGACTCCAAACCAACTCCATCGCGTAGTGCTCGTCCATACGATTCCAACGCAACTGGTTTCGCGCAGTTTCGACCTCGTATGAAAAAGATATTGATTTTACAAGATTATACACGTTTTTTATACACAATTTACAACATAATTTCAACTTATCTCAACACACCCTCATCCACACCCTTGGATCTAGCATTCCATCATCTGGACCGTCCCCCCCTCTTCCTCATCACGTTCAATTTACAGGAAATTGGCCGACACAAAGAACCCATACTTGATCAACTAGGGTTTCGATTTGCTCTCGCTACACTCAACGAAATTCGATCAAACCAACGCCAACGCGAAGCCCTCGACTTGCTCTAGGTTCGGCCACAACCCTAGGAAGTTCGGTCCTCATCTATGCTTGGAAATGCGTGCGCAACTTGCTGCCTTCCTGGTCGATTTGCCGTTGATTCATTGATTTGTTTTAGATCATAGCCGTTGGATCTGTAGATCACAACGTGCTCTTCAACTTTCATGTTAGAAGTTTTCTCTAATTGCTAGTGGATTGGAAGAAATCGAGGGGAAGAGTTGGGTGTTTTCTGGCCATTGAACTATAGGTGGCGGCTAGGTTAAAATTAGGGTTTGGAATGATATTTTTATCAAATTATGAAGGCAAGGGGTCTATTTATAAGGAACGAGCGACACTATTCATCCCGGAAATTCCGAACTCCGATTTAGACGCCGTAACCAGCGTTTCTAAGGTTTACCCCGCGTTCCGGACACAATGGAACAGGTTTCGGAAGCTAATTCGGAAGTATGTGCGAGTTATGGCTACAAACGCTCAATTTAAATTAAACCGATTTAAATCGATTTCTAGGCGTTTTAATTTGTACAGGACAAACGGTAAATCCAATTGACACGAAATTTGAAACCTTACAATAATATCACATTACAGATCCGATGAAACTAGTTTCGTCGAAATCCGAGACTTTTTGAAAAATGGCTATTTTGACTCGTCAAATTTAAATTAAAAACGATTCGATGCGTTTCGAGCTGCCACGATCAAACGATAACTCCGATTGACACGAAAATTGAAATCCGGTAATAACTAACTATTACGGATCCAATGAAACTGGTTTCGTTCAATTCTGAGACTGTTCAAAAATTGGCTATTTTACAGTCGATTATTAAATATTAAATATTCAATTTTCACAAATTAACTTTTAATTCGATTTTAAAAGTTCTAAAATATTTCTATAACTCCAGTATGATTAAATAAAATTTTCCAAATTATTTTCAATCATTTTTAACTCAATTTTTAATTATTTCCATAATTTAACATATTAAATTATTGTTTTAATTATCTAATTAAATCCAAAAATTCAAATAAAAATTTATTTGACTTAAAAATTCACTTATTAACATTTAAAATTAATTAAATATTCAAATTTAAATTAATAAAAATTCTGGGTCGTTACACCCCACAAAGCTAAGGTTTATCGCTAAACCAAAGCTCTAATACCAAATGTAACTCCCGCCTTTTGTACGTTTTAAATCGATGATAAACCACACATGTCAGACTCAAACCATACAGAATGGCTGATTGTTATTGGGGGGAATAAGAAAAACAAAGAAATAAAAAACAAAACAGAATCTTGCAGCGGAACGATAAAATATAATAATCAAATAAACAGTTCATGAAGCTGTTTTACAAAACGTTTGATTATACTTATATAATACAGAATCATAGTTACACATACAAAAGAATAATAAATAACAATGCAGCAGAACAATGTGATGCAGTGGAACACTATAGTAAATAATAATAGCACAATCTTCGTCTTCGTCCTCCAAAAATAAAGTCTACCAATCCTGAAATGCTCAGACTGATCCAAGCGAATTAAAAAGACAAAACACTCGAGTCGGAACTAAAAGATCTTATGTAAGTTAAACCAATGGTAAACAATATGAGTGGAACGACGCCAGAGATGTTTACAGGATTTGACATCTTCTATCCAATGTGAAACGTGAGTGCAGTAACTTAAGAGATGTTCGAAATTTACATCTCCTAAGGATCCATTAAACTATTTACTATGTAGTAATATTTCGCTATTATAATAATGTCTATAGTAAAATAAACTTACTTTAAAATAGCATTAAGGAGTGACCCAATATTCCCCTTAACGCGTAATAGTCCCAGTGGTCCATCCAGTATCATAGTCCCTCCTGATCGGGAAGCCACCAGAGGATACTCCATGGGCTATGGGAGAAAACCAAATTCGTACAAGGCGCGCTAGGGTAGGTGACATGACACACAAGGAAACGCCAGGGTAGATATACTGATTACTATCCGGACCAGTGGTAACGCATAGCCGCAGCTACCGCCCACCTCGGGCCACACTCCAAAAAAATCAAAGGCGCGCACCAATCGATCACAAAGTAATAGAATGGCATACGAAGAAGTGTGTCCGATGGGAGGAATGACCTCACTTGGCCTGGAATCACTCTTGTTTTAGCCACTTTATGCCAACTCATAAGAGTCTGGTCCACATTTATACCCCAATAGGATCGTCGCCAACATCCTACTTCATTCTGAAATCTCCACCGCGTTCATGCTTGTTAAAGTGGTTTTCGGAGTTGGCAGTATGAGAACTTCCGATCCCGGTCTCTTTAACAACCAAACGTTATTATAACACTGCGATCATTTCAAAATAATTATACTTTAAAACCAGAATATAATATCCATTTCGAAACCTTATACATACGATATCATTTCCGTTTCAAAAACCAAATCAATATGATATCATTTTTATAAAAACCCAAATCAGTATAATAACATTTTTATTTTAAATATATCCTTTTCCCAAAATCATAGCACTTTTAAAGTTATAACGCTTCGAAATCAAAACACTTGAAATATAACACTTTCGGATCATAATACTTTGAAACTCATACTTTGAAACATAACTTCCACCACTTAAAAGGATTTAAAAATTTAAAATACTTTATATAATATAATAGCTTCTTCAATTTCAAAAATCAATTCCAAAACAAGAATTTCTACATTTTACATTTAACCAAATCCCAAATCTTAAATTTCAATTCGATTCAGTTTCTAAATAAACTATTCCAAATTTTATCGATTTCAAAACAGATTTGATCCACAAAATATGCCATTTCAAATTCAACATATTTCAAACTTTAAGTATTCAACAATTTCAAAACTAAGTTTGTTTAGTTACGATTCAATAATTCAATTTTCTATTATTTAGTTTAGAAATATTTTACTTAATAAATCCATTATCATTTAAATAAAACTCAAATTTCAAATAACTAAATATTTCCTCCAATTTATTTATATTTGAAATATTTATTTAATTCACCTTAAACCAAAATCAAGTTATAAAATCATACCTTCTAAAATATCAAATTTAATAAATTTCACATCAAACTTATTCGAGTTTAATTCTTAAATAAATTCAATTTCAAATAAATCTCAAATTTATCTTCCAACCTTAATTTATTTAAGTAATTATAAACTCTATATTAAAATATAATTTAAATACTTAACCATATTATCTTCAATAAAAATCAAACTTGTGGTTAAGCTTATTTTATATTAAAACAAATTGTACATAGCTTAAAATCAATGGTAAAATAACATTAATATAATATCTAAAATCAATATTTATCAAAAACCATATATTTAGAAATCATTTCAAAATATTTTTTATGTATAGACCACGGTGTCTGTATATAATTTTCTATCCTATGGTCAAGTAATACAGATATTTATCATTTCAATCCATAATTTAAATTATAAATATGGTTATATATCATTTCAAACCGCAATCCCCAATGAAAGAAAAATCCATAACAACTTGCAGTTTATAAAAATATAAAATACAACATCCATTCATTCAATATCAATCATCAAACATTTATTACAATCGTCGTCCAATTCAATCAATAACATCAATATAGAACGGATAATAAATAACAGGTATTTACTTGCAATTTAAATTCAATAATAAATTAAATAACTATTTTATCCAAATAAATTTGAATAAACTAAGATGATGATTCAAAATATGCCAAACAGTCATAAATAAATTTATAATCACATCATAAATCAATTTAACAAACATAAGAAATTTTAGAAGTTGTGAGTGGATTAAAACACTTACCTTTTGAATTTAAATTGAATTTAAATCCAATTTAAAGCCAAAATCTAAACAGTCTCTGATTCGTCCAAACCAGCGTCAAAATGACCGGATCTACAATACGATCCCAACGTAAGAAACCGTGTCCAAATCCGAGCTCGTATGCAAAGTTATTGTCGTTAGAAGATTTAAAATAGAAATTAAATAAATTAACTATAAACCAATAACAACACGACAGCTCACTACTTCCTTCTCCAGAAATCCACCGACCACGTAAGCGAAACTATCCCAGCCGAATTCACATACGCGAAATAGAACTACCGCCTGTCGATCGTCGAAGCCTCCCACAAAACGACGCTGCGCCATCCCTCGAAGCGCTGCCGTCCACGCACGAACTCCCGACGCCCTGAATATCACCACAATACCCCAAAGAGCACGCAGCCAACACTTGAACAAAATCCTAATCGAATTTATTCATTCGATCCGGCCGATGAATCATTGATTAACGTGCATGGATGAGCACCGCTCGAGAATCTCTACGCAACACTAATATTGAATTGACGATCAGACGAAGACGACCGCGCTCGATTGAACGGCCAAGGTTTATTCCTCGAATTCTGGCTACATAGAAACCCAGATTGAAAAACGGACAGTAGAATTGACATGCGCTCTTCGAGAGCTTCAAATTGATTTGTAATTCTATATAGTTTGAGGAGATTTGATTTTGAAGTAAAATTTTGAATTGAAATTGAATTTGATAATTTATAGTTTTCAGCCATTAAGGAAGAGGCGCAACTGAAATTTCTGTACATAGAAAAATGAGAAATAGTAAGGTTGCTAGGGTTTATAATGACATATACATAGGCAGAATACTACAAAAACAAATGGGCTTTATAGGTTTGGAAAACTGAATGATAAATGGCCCGAAAAGCCCGTTCTGACTTCGGAACGAAAATGGATCAACTCGTATATCAAAATAGATGTTTTTGAATATGTTAAAATCGATGGAATATGTTTCAAGTCCAGATTCCATCGTATGAAGAAGTTATGCTAAAAACAAGTTATTTCAAATTGATTTCAATTGATTTCAGTTTAATTGATTTCGAGACGTTTCGAACCCTATGATCAAACGACAAATCTGATCGTTATGAAACTTGAAATCCTATAATAATTCACTGTTACGAATCCGATGAAACTAGTTTTGTCGAAATCCGAGTTAGTGACCAAAATGGCTATATTTCTAGTTAAGTAAATTAAATTAATAAAACCACATTTTCATTTCCAATTTAATAACTAACCATTTTCGCCATTTCCAATTACTTGTGTAATTACAATAGTTTAAAACAAATTTACGCATCAGTTTAAAGTTAATTATTTTACCCATTCAGTATTAAATTTCAATTTCAGTAAATTCATTAATTACCAAATTGAAATTCCAGTAAATCGATTTACTTAATTTCTCAAATCTTGTTATGAAATCAATTATCAACTTATCATCTTAAAGGTAATATTAATATTGGTTTATATCCTAATACATAAAATTTTCCATTTCATACTAATTTCAATTAACCTAGTATTTAGTTCCATTTACCTACAAAAATCCATTTATTATAGATTGCATTCCAATTAATTATAATTAATTCCAATAAATTGATTTGATTTAATTCCCATCTTTATACTAGGTCCATTATTACTCTATAACATAGTTAACACTTGTTTCACATTTCATTTGCATTAATATTCAAATTTCCAACTTTCCTTCGTAATAACTATTATTTTCAATTATTGAGTTTGTCGAATATATACATTTATTATAATTAAAACCTCAATCAATTTATTCACCTTAGTTTCATTCTTTTACTTTTATCTACGTATAAAATATGCATTTCCATTTATGCCATCAAATTCACGTTTTACAATTGCAGTCCTATCTCACAATAATGAACATTTACCTAAATTTAAATGTAATTGCTTTCCTACTTTGAATTTAGCAGCCTAAATAAAAAGGTAACTTGCATGAATGTTATCACTAACTTTATATTACACTCAAGTTTTATCATTTCCACTAATTATCAGAATCGCATTCACACTGTTGCAATTCATTCTAGTTATTATTACTAATTCACTAATTTTTTTATTTCCTTCAATATTAAATTTCAAAAATCTTATTAAATTAACAATTTTAATTATTGAAAATTTATGGGTCGTTACAATAACGATATAAAGTACAACATCCATCATAATAATCATCCAAATCAATCAATAATATCAATATAGAACTGATAATCAATAACATGTATTTAACTGGCAATTCATATTCAATAATAAATTGAATTACGGTTTAATTCAAATAAATTCAAATTAACTGAGATGATGATTTAAAATGTACCAACCAGTCATAAATAAATTCCTAATCACATCATAAATTTAATTTGACGAACATAAGGAATTTTAGAAGTTGTGAGTGGGTTAAAACGCTCACCTTTGAATTTAAATTCAATTTAAACCCAAAATTCAAACAGTCTCAAAATTAGAACATTTTGAAAAAGTTATACAGAGAACATTTTGAAATCAAAATGAAAAAAAAAGAACAAATAAACTCACGTTCTGCCACGTCATCACCACGTCTATCCCACAAGCAAAACTATCGGGTACAGTAAAATGAACGAACCCATGTTAAACCCTAGCCACCGATCATCGTTCGACACCTCGTCGTCACCTAGCATGACGTGACCACTGCCAAGCTCACTGCCGACTCTGCTCTCTTCCACGACCCTATCCCGGTCGACCATAACGCCGAACCACCATGAACATGCAAAAAAAACCCTAATACAATTATCTTGCTCGATCCAAAAGTCAACTTGCCAAACAAACCCTACCGATGAACTCCCCTCAGCCCTCTCCACTATAATATACCAACGAATTGTCGATCCGTCGAAGTTGATTGACGATCAATGAATGGACGAGAATAGTTCTTTAATTTTTGGACAGATAGAGGTTCAAATTGGAAAATGAATTACAGATCTGAGATGCGTTCGTCGAGAGCTTCAAATCGATATATAATTCGATATAGTTTGTGGAGTTTGAAATTTTGATTTGAATTTGATTTGAAATTGAGTTGAGAAGTTTGTTTGGTTTGTCTGCCACTGGAATGAGGAGTTAAGAGGAAATGTAAGCACAGACAAATGAGAATAAGAAAAAATTAGGGTTTATAATGAGGTACTTATAGGCAGGCTGAAAATACAAAGAACAGACAAGATTTGATTGAATGGTAAATGACCCGAAAAGCACGTTCTGCCTCCGGAACGAAAATGGGTTAACCAAAATATCAAATTATATGTTTGATGATTTCAAATTCAATGGAACATGTTTCAAGTCCAAATTCCATCGTATGAAGAAGTAACGTTAAAATCACCTTATTCAAATTTATTTCAATTGATTTCAATTAAATTCATTTCTAGGCATTTCGAGCCCGTGCAATCAAAAGACAAGTCCAATCGCTATGAAACTTGTAATCCTACAATGATTCACCATTAATGGATCCGATGAAACTAGTTTCTTCAAAATCCGAGTGAGTGGTCAAAATGGCTATTTTCCTATTAATTAAATATATTAATAGTAAATTAATTAATCTCCTTTTTATTCAATATTTATAAACTCACCAATTCATCATTTTTAATCATTAGGACTTCTACCATGACCTAATACAAGTTTATATGATAATTCAATGTTGGTTCTAACACTAATTACAGTGTTCAGATTCCCTGTAATCAAATCTAATTTATTAAAAATAAATTTCAATTAATTGCTTTAACTTGATTTTCATCCTTTATACTCAATCCATTATTACTCAATTAACCTAGTTAATAGTTTGTTAGTCTACCATTATATTAGTATGCTCCAATTTCCATCTTTAATTATATTAACTACTATATTTCCACTTATGTTGAAATTTTGTCAAATGTACAGATTAATTAAGACGTTAAATCAAATTAATTATTTTTCTAAGTTCCATACTTTTATTACATCAATTATTACTTTATTAATAAAATTAACATTTCTATTCTTTTGATTACGTTCACACTACAGTTATGATCTTATTCCACATTAATGTAACATTTTGTTGACATTTATTTATAATTGATTAGTTAAATTGGTAGCAACACAAATTGTCACTACTATACATTTTTATAAGTTTATTCTTTACAAACAATTATTACAGCAACTCTCATTACACTACATTTGTTCCTTTTCCATCCATTACACAGTATTTTATTAATAAGTCAACCTTTAAATTATTAATTACCTTTTGTATCCTGCTATAAATCAATGCACATATTTATTAAAATTTGTACTCCCAATTTATTTATTCATTTTGATTTCATTCTTTTTATCAAATCCATTATTACTCTATGAATAAAATTTACATTATTACCAAATACTACCTAAATTTACATTAACGTAATACTTAATTACATTTATAACAATTTGTTTTCAAATTTAAAATAATAGGCTAATTAAAAAGGTAACGTATATTAATTGTCACCATTAACTCTAAATCACACTAATTTACACACAAATGTTACAATTCTTATATAATACTGATTTTGTTCAATTACCATTAACTATATTATTATTTCGTTAGCTAATTAAATATTTACATTTGTTTTCTTACATTTCAATTTATAACCAAGTATAACATTTACATTATTTCATTTATTGGAATTATGTTCAAGTTATTAGTAATTAGCTTACATTTATAATGTTGCAAATCATTCTAGTTATTATTTTCATTAATAATTCACTAATTTTTATTTTCTTCAATATTAAATTACCAAAATCTTGTTAAATTAACAAATTTAATTATCGGAAATTTACGGGACATTACATTACGTATATCCTAATATATATTATTTGGAAGATGATTTTAAATTAGAAAGATTCTAATTTTGATTTATTTTAAATATGAGAATAGTACACTTTGTTTACTAATCAAATCATTGGATGAGTATATTAGTCATTAATGTAAAATATATTATATTCTAATAATTAAATAATAGAAAGGATTTTATGGATTTTTAATTTCGATTTTAGAAATATAAGGGTAAGAGGTTTTAAATAGTTTTTAGAATACGAAATTGGTTCTGAAAGTGGATTTGTGGATTCATAAACAAATGAATACTTAAATAAGTGGCTTTTGAGAAAATGTTTTGTAACAATATAACTTTATGAAATTTTAAATATCAATATGGTTTTAGAACTTTGAAAATCTCGGTTTTATAAAATAAATGCTTTTGGAACAAACCGGATTAATGGAACATTTTTAATAAGCGGTAAATCAAATAAATGTTTTGAGAATCTTAGTTCTATGGTGTTGGGAGTACTGATAGTCAACTTAGTGTTATCGATTGGTTTATGTGCTTTCGAATAACGCTTCGTCGAATATGGTATAACTCATTGAATAAAATGTTTGAGTGAAATTTACTAATCCATTAGTGAGTATTTGAATTTCACTAGGTAGTATGGGATACTTGGGTTAAATTCTTGTGATTGCTTATAGAAAAGTAATTAACACTTAGAGCAGTTTTCACTTTTGATGTATGGGATGGGGATATTAGATCCATAAGAGAATATGGTTTAGGTTTTCCAGTGATATCCATAACAAGTGAGATTTACTAGCTATTAGTAAGTACTGGAATTTCATCATGCAGTATGGGACGTTTTTGTTGAGTTCTAGTGATTACTAAAAGTAATAGTATCTGTCACTTTAAAGTATATTCCTTTTAAGGTTTGGTCAACGGCCGATAAATCCTTAAGTGGTATACTCCTTAAATGGTTGTTTTCCTATTAATTAAATATATCAAAATTAAATTAATTAATCTCCTTTTTATTCAATATTTATAAAATAAACAATTCATCATTATTTAATCATTTGGACTTTTACCATGACTTAATACAAGTTTATATGACAATTCAATGTTGGTTATAACACTAATTACAGTGTTCAAATTCCCTGTAATCAAATCCAATTTATTAAAATTAAATTTCAATTAATTGCTTTAATTTTATTTTCAACCTTTATACTCAATCCATTATCACTCAATTAACCTAGTTAATAGCTGTTTGTCTTCCATTACATTAGTATGCTCCTGTTTCCATCTTTTATTGTATTAACTACTATATTTCCGCTTATATTGAAAATTTGTCAAATGCACACATTAATTAAGATGTTAAATCAAATTAATTATTTTATCTTAGTTCCATATTTTTATTACATCAATTATTACTTTATTAATAAAATTAACATTTCTATTCCTTTGATTACGTTCACACTACAGTTATGATCTTATTCCACATTAATGTAACATTTTGTTGACATTTATTTATAACTGATTAGTTAAATTGGTAACAACACAAATTATCACCATTATACATTTTTATAACATTTGTAAGTTTATTCTTTACAAACAATTATTATAACAACTCTCATTACACCACATTTATTCATTCCATTAATTACACATTATTTTATTAATAATTCAAACTTCAAATTATTAATTACCTTTTATATCCCGCTATAAATCAATGCACGTTTTTATTAAAATTTATACTCCCAATTTATTTACTCATCATGATTTCATTCTTTTTATGAAATCCATTATTACTCTATGAATAAAATTTACATTATTACTAAATATTACCTGAATTTACATTAACCTAATACTTAATTACATTTATTGCAATTGGTTTCAAATTTAAAATAATAGGCTAATTAAATAGGTAACGTATATTAATTGTTACCACTAACTTTAAATCACACTTATAAATTCATTATTTACACTTATAATTCTTTTATAATACTGATTTTTTTTTCAATTACCATTAACTATATTATTATTTCATTAGCTAATTGAATATTTACATTTGTTTTCTTACATTTCAATTTATAACAAAGTATAACATTTACATTATTTCATTTATTGGAATTATATTAAAGTTATTAATAATTAGCTTACATTTATACTGTTGCAATTTATTCTAGTTATTATTTTCATTAATAATTCACTAATTTATATTTTCTTCAATATTAAATTACCAAAATCTTATTAAATTAACAAATTTAATTATCGGAAATTTATGGGTCGTTACGCTCTCCCTCACTCAAAATTTTTCGTCCCCGAAAAGGAAAAAGAAAGTGAAAAAGAAGAATTAAGTAGTCACTATCTTGTTCAAAATATTAAGTTTATAAACAATCAATTTAAAAAAATTAAACAATTTAAATAGAATATATCAATTTATAACAATTGAATCCTTTTATATTCAAGTGAATAAGAGTTGGGAAGACTTTTTATAAAAAAAATTTAAGTCCAAAATTTTCGAAATTTTTTGGCAGAGTCTCCTTTGTACGGAGAGGCTCTGGAGAAATTATAATATAAACAAAACAATATATATCATAAATTTTCAAAATAATATATCCCAATAGCGGGAAAACAATATAATATCGCTAGATGTCCCGTAATTCGAGAACATACCTATTTGTCGATCAAATAACGCTTATTTTATAAAATCAAAAGCAGTAGCAATTGCTTCCATACACCTGTATTTCACTTATATAATCCAAAAGGAGTTAATAATTATATAATATGAAATATCTAAAGTTGTTTCAACCACTATAAACAAATCAATGTAAAACAACAACAATCACTTGCAACCAACCACAGCATACAATCACCAAATGAAATCAATACAAATCAATTATCCATTCACAGCAAACAAAACAAATGGTTTGTTAGGGTTTTAGACACTCTAAATTGCATAGAATGACAAATAAGCTACTAAGTATACCCTCTACTTAACAGTCTTAGATAAAACTCAACAGATTATCCATACATCCAAATAATTAGAAATATCATTTCCCGAACAACGCATATGCCAAAACAAACTATAATTTACAATATACTTGAGTTATTCTTATTAAGTTTCTTTCACAACATTACAGTTTTTTTTTATTCTTTTTCATTCATACAAGGATTATTTCTTTAACTTACATTTATCTCTTACAAAATTTTATTCGCATTCAATCACTCAATGTTTATTTCACTCCAAAAACTACTACAGTAGCCTTTTTACTCCGAAACTCGAAAATGAATGTCGATGATGCGTGCACTCATCACCGAAATTATTTTCCAGCAACAAAGAGGGGAGTACGGAACTTATTTCTTTCCAAAATTCCTTTAAATAGTTTTTTCAAATAATGTTGAAATATTTATATCAGAAAATACTTCTAAATAATATTATTATTATATTCCAAAATCATTTGAAAGAAATTTTTCAAAAATTCCGGAACTTAAATTCTAAAATTTCCAATATATTCTCATTTTATTTTACAGCCAATATTTATAAATTTTTACTACCTAACAACCATCATATTACAACCAAATATATCATTTATAAAATTTATTATTTTATATATACATAAAATATATAATAGGAAAAATTGTTTGATTTATGTATATTTCAAAACAATATAGTGTCGGTCTATCCTATTAAGTGTTTTATCGATGTCATAGCATCCGATGTACCAACCAGAATTTATAAATACAAAACGAAACAAATTAACACAATATAAAAACCTTTTATAACACTAACAAATATGCTCTCACATATATATACACTCAGCGACTCATCATAGGGTATTACTACCCTATTAATAAAGAGTCAGACCCCACAAAGCTAAGGTTTTGCTAAACCAAAGCTTTGATACCAACAGTAACATCCCACCTTTGTTGTACGTTTTAAGCAGACACATGTACCAACTCAAACCATACAGAAGGGCGGATTGTTATTGGGGTGAATAAGAAAAAGCAAAGAAAGAAAAAACAAACAGAATCTTGCAGCGGAATGACAAAATATAATAATCAAATAAATAGTTCATGAAGCCGTTTTACAAAGCATTTAATTATACTTATACAACACAAATCAGAGTTACACATACCAGAGAATATTAAATAATGCAGCGGAACAGTATGAATGTAGCGGAATAATATAATAAATAATAGTAGCACAAATATTCATCTTCGTCCTCCAAAAATAAGGTCTTTAAATCTTGAAATGCTCAGGCTGACCCGAGCGAATTGAAAAGACAAAACACTCGAGTTAGAACTAAAAGATCTTATGTAAGTTAAATCAACGGTAAATAAATATGAGTGTAAACGGCGTCGGAGATATTTACGGGGTTTGATAACTCCTATCTAGTGTCTAATGTGAGTGCAATAACTTAAGAGATGTTCGGGATTCACATCTCCTACGGATCCGTTAAACTATCTACTATGTAGCACAATACGCTATTATAATAGTGTCTGCAGTAAAGTAAAGTATTAAAATAGCGTTAAGGCTTTATCCATAGCCCCCTAAACATATTTTTATATTCCCAGTCTAGACAATACCGTAATTCATCCGTAAACTGGAGGGCTATCAGAGGGCACTCCATAGGTATGGTACAAAACAAACTCGTAGAAGGCGCGCTAGGGCATGTGAACACGGCACATGAGGAGATGCCAGGGTAGATGTACCAATTGCACTCCCGTACTGGTGGTAATGCACAGCAGCTACTACCTCCCACCTCGGACACACTCCCATAATAAAAATTGAGGGGTGGATACCAAATCAATCACAAAGTCAAAATATAGTATTGAAGAAATATGCTCGATAGGAGGAATGACCTCACTTGACCAGGTACAGCTCCTGATTTTAGTCACATCTAAGCTGACTCATGGGAGTCAGGGTCACGTCATACCTTATACAAGATTCGTTTGCCAAACCATCCTAATTCATTTCTAGAATCTCCACCACGTACACAGTTGTTAAAGTGTTTTTCGGTATTGACAGAGAGTAAGACAATATCTGATCTCGGTCTCTTTAATAACCAATCGCTTATTGCACACTGGATGGTTCTTTCACATTTCAAAAGTCAATTCACAATTTATATCAAAGTATCATCTTCTCAAAATCATAATACTTTCAAAATCATATTCACATTGAAATCATATTCACTTTCAAATTACAATTTCTTCCAAAACCATATTTCCGAAACAAGTTAAATCCTTGCTTCAAAATCATCATTTTAAATTTATTATACATCTGAATCGCAACTTAGGTTATTTCATCATTTGATCATTTTTGCTTTTAAATCAATGAATTTTGACTACAAACACTTCCCTTTTACTTAGTCTGAAAATTTAGAAAATAGTTTAATGGTCATAAATAATTAAAATAGTTATAAATAGTTTGAATAAATTTTCAACAGTCAAATTACATTAGAATAGTAAATATAGATTTAAAATAGTTAAATAGATTTAAAATAGATTAAATAAAATTAAAATAGATTAAATAACTTTAAATAGATTAATTAGATTTAATATAAGTTAAATGGTTTAATTAGTCTTAAAACAAACTAAATAATTTAAAATAGGTTAAATTGATTTAATATAGTTATTACATGTTAAAATAGTTTATAAATCTTAAAATTTAGAATCTTAAAAATAATATAATTTAAAACCGTTTATATTTGAAAACATGAATTTGGAATTTATATCAATTTGAAATATTTATCTCATTTCAACAAAATCAGGCCATTTCAATTTAATTTTTTAAAACAATTACTTTTAAACCAATTCACATTTGAACACAAAAATTGATTTTCCAAAAATACTTCAATTTTTAAAAATAAAATTTTACTTCAAAATATCATTTAATTCCATTCAATAATTAAGGATTTTGAAAATCATTTATTTTAACCAATCCAGTGTCCATATATAATTCTCTACCCTAGGGTCAAGTGATACGGATATTTATCATTTCATTCCGCAATTTAAAATTTTACGTTTATATGTCATTTCAAACCGCAATCCCGAAATAAATAACATCTGTAAAATCTCTCGAGTCTATCATTTCAACCCATAACGATTTTTCCTTAATCTTGTAAAGACCCGGAAATTTCGATCCCGAAATTTCCAGATAGTTAAAAAAGAAGAAAGAGAAAGAAGAAGGAAATAGAAACAAGACAGAGAAAGCTCACATTTGCAGCGGATAAAATAAAATAAATAATAACAGTTTACAAAAGAATATTTTATCTGTTGATTACACTTTAATACACCAGAGGTTCACATATATATAGTCACTGATCATATACAAATCATGTCTCGGATATATAATCATATACTGCAGCGGAAATACTCTATACGTACTTGCTAACCAGCTCGTCTCCTGAGCTTCAGAACGTACCTACCTGAAAATCTGTAATACTCGGTCTGACCCGAGCATTACGCCAAAGTAACACCCGGGTCAGGCTGGAAACCAGCGTGAGTAAACCCAACTAACATGGAATGCAAAAGTTTACAACTCATATAAACCCGGGTAACTTATATCAATTTCCACTTCATAAGCTGTTATAGACATCACTTATTTCACACATCAATTTCTTAGTGCCAAAACTTAGATTTTATGGTCCAATGCACTTAAAATCATTCCAATATACCCTATTGATTCCACGTATCAATTTGTAAAGAATCAAAGTGATAGTTAATACCGACTCCGGTCTCTTCGAAATTCGTGCCATCCTTACCCAAGTTATCCAAATGAAATACACAACGTTTCATATCAGAGATATCAACTCATTCAAAGCAACCAATACCAATCAATCACCCATACGCAAAGCTTAATCATATACAAACCAATTCAATTTATTCTAATTGAATTTCAAACCTCAATCACTTAGATTTCTTCATTCAATATTAATTAATTCCAAACAAATTAATCAATCATCCCCTCATAATTCATCTTGATTAATCACCCTGGATTAATTATCCTTCCATTACCTTCAAGTAATTATTTTTAATTAAATTCTCGATATTAATTATTCTTAACCAAATCAAGAAGAAATCTTAATTACTTCATGAATTACCCAACTATTTCAATTACATTAACCCTTAATCACTTACGTTAATTAATTTCTTACAAGTCATTTGTTATGGATAAATCAATCTTAATTAATCGGGCTTTGATTACATCATTACACATTTAATTTAATTATATTAATTAAAACCCACAATATTCATCATTGAAATCTTGCTTACTTACTAATAATTAGTTACACTCCAGTAACTTATCATTTCCTAAATATCCATCTTAAATTTGTCACCTTTGTACTTGTTTTAAAGGATAGTTAAATTTCTCTAATTAGCCTCCAGATAAATTTTCCTTCAAATGCTTCTACTATGAACTTACCCTTCTTATCAATTTCACCAAGTAATTTAAATCTAAATTACTTCCATTTATTATCCATCCATTAATTTATTACATCCAGTAATTTCAAGTATCACTAATTACCTTACTAAGTAACCTTACTTTATAAATTACATTTAAGTAATTATACCTTTCAAATTTCACAATTGATTACCCTTAATTAATTAATAAAATTAATTACCTTAAATTAATCACATCAATGAATCATGTAATAGCCTTTAATCATTGATCTTT
Source organism: Allium cepa (assembly GCA_030765085.1). Taxonomy (NCBI): domain Eukaryota; kingdom Viridiplantae; phylum Streptophyta; class Magnoliopsida; order Asparagales; family Amaryllidaceae; genus Allium; species Allium cepa. The sequence continues at coordinate 341,463,967 of CM060937.1, forward strand.
CATTAGCTTTATTCGTTAACCAATCCTTAAAGTACTTCTCTAAGTTCTTAACTTAAATTAAACACTTAATTACAAGTTAATTCGTTAATTCAATCTTAATTACAAACTATTTAACTTCTAAGTACATCATCGATTTCATTTTCTTAGAAACAAACATGTTCATTTCGGGCAGAAATTTAACCCGAGCTTGCATCTCAAATTCATATATATAGATTGCCGAATTTTAAAAAGTGATATAAATGAAAGTTATCACATTCTTTCTTCGGTTTCCAAAACTTTAAAAATTATAGGATTTGGACAAGAAACGCAAAAGTTATGCACAAAATACTATCTCAGGTTTGACAAGACACTGAGTACTCTACAACTTATTCAATGAATTATAGGATTTGGACAGCGAGTTTGCAAGAGTTTTTTCAACATCTTATTCAACGAATTTCAGAAAATGATATAAATATAAGTTATAGGCCTTTCCGTTAGCTTTCCAGAATGACCAAGATCACCAAATTTGGATCGACGGTTCAGAAGTTATGACCATTTTACTAAAAACATTAAGCTTAGCCTGAACTTATGCATTTGCAGGACAGCGACCAACAATTGCAATTTTAGCATAGAAAACGTCGTAATCAGGCAAAATGAATAAAGCAAAAGTTGTAGCTTAGTTTCTATGCTTTCCGCGACATTAAATATTACCGAATTCCGATAAGAATTGTAAAAGTTATGGATAAAACAATTCTGAGATTTGAATTTCATAACTTCTGTCATTTTGCCTCGGAACAGCGATAAACAATTATAATTTTGGCCAAGATAACGTCGAATTTTTTTGAAAACTCAAAACATAAAAGTTTTAGAAAAAAGTCTAAGCTTTCTGCGACATTTAAAATTATCGAAATCGGTTGAGGAACGAAGAAGTTATGGCCAATTTAGTTTCAGCCTTAAGCACAGAGCTAATATTGGTTTTGCTCTCGGGATTACAGTAGAAAATTTCAATTTTGACATAGCTAACATCCAAATTACAGAAAACACAAAACATCAAATTTTATCTACGGGAATGCCTTAGGGATTCCTGTTTTCATTCTTGAGCCCGGTAATATTGTGGAAATTGAAGTTTCACCAGATTTCTTGCTAACTCTTTCGTGCACTTTATGGTGAACTTCCTATTTCAAATTTTCATTTGTGTTGATATGCTTCCATGGTTGTTACTTCTTATTTTCCTCTTAAGTATTGCGAGGACGCAATTTCTTTAAGGAGGGGAGTCTGTAACAACCCGCATATTTATCGATTTTATATTTAAATATTTTATCGTTAGTCGGATTTTAGTCCGAAAAGCTACTTTTTGCATACGGTCGAATTTGGACTCGAGACCACCCCCATTGAGTTCAAAATGACGTTTGCGACCTTTTTGAGTATAAGCTTCGATATGTTTGGAGAAAGTTGAATTTTGCTACTTTTTGCTTAGGGTTTTGGTTTGGGCTGAACCCACTTATGTATTCAGTTCCAACCCTCTCCTCTTCATTCACTTCTTTTCTATTTTCCTAATACTCAAGCTTTTATGTTAATAGGGGAAAGGAAGAGGAAATAGAAACTCCCAAGCCCTAGTTTCTCTTGATAATCCAAATTCTTGCTCCAAATTCAAAGAGAAGGATAGGTAAGCCTCTTCTCCATCTTCTCCATCTCTTCTCCTCTTCAATTTCAGAAAATATCCTAAACCTAATTTAGGAAAATATGTGTTTTATTCTTAGATTGAAGCTTGTTGAGTAAGAGTGAAGAGTGGTTAGCCTTTCCTTTGCATTTGAGCTTCTTCTTCTTGTTCTTGAGTTAAAAAGGTGAGATTTTTATCTCACATCTATGCTTATATTTATCTTCGATTGTTAGGTATGAATTCCTAACACTTATTCGTGTGCATTTGCTTTTGGTTTAGATTGATTTGGTGAATATTCCAATTTTTGGTGTTTTGGGTTCAATCCTTTAAAAATCATAACTTTGATGTTTGAACATGTGTTTTGGTGATGCATCGAGGAGCCAATAGGGCCGGGTAGCCGTTAGACATAATTCCCTAGCGTCCGTGCTCGTTCGGATGCGAATTGGTGGAGGTTGCATATCAATTTATGGGCATCAATGTGCAGAGCATCAGGTTCGGCCGACCGACCCCCCTGGCCCGGTCGACCGACTTGCTATTAAAATTTGCCTCTGTTTTTGGTTCGGCCGACCGACCCCCCTGGTGCAGTCGATCGACCTGATGCCCGAGAAGTTTCTCATAACAAGGTTCGGTCGACCGAGCCATGAGGCCGGCCGACCGACCTGATGTTAATTTGCCTATTTCGCCTATTTTGTGTGATTTCCAACTTTAATCGATTCGTGTTGTTTCTTATGTCTTTTTATCATTTGTTATGACTTTCATGACTCCTTTTAAGGGATTTTTGAGTATCCATTTTGATGGGTTCTTTATCGGTTTCGTTGGATTTTTATTCACATCTTCGTATGTGAATTTTAGTGATTGATTGTTCCTACAATCTTCTTTGTGTTTTGTCACTTTAAAAATATAAAGGTTTTCTATACTAGTCGTAAATATCAAAACTCTTTCCTCAAACGATTTCAATACTATTTTAATACCAAATTCGTTTATAAAACTGTTTTCCAATCTATTAGTATATACAAACCTTTACCTCACTCGTATGAGAAATCTAATTAAACGACTTAGTAAAACAAGTGGTATGAAACACTTGCGTTCACTTTGTTGGTTAATTCTTGGACTTGTTCGATTGAAACTCTTGTGACAATTTTCTAGTGGAGATCTACAATTTGTTCGTAAATATTTAAGTTAAATTAGTGGTTATGGGACATGAAGCTAAGCTCATATATTTACTAGCTTACTGTAATTGACACTTCTCTTTGATCATGACGATCATTTGATGTTTTAGACTAGCATTGTGCAATGTCTTTGTGCTTTGGTTCATCGGATGTCCCGCTTTACGACGTCGTTGTTCCCTTTGATTGTGATTTGGTTCATCGGATGTCCCGCTGTACGACGTCGTTGTTCCTTTTTATTGTGATTCCTGGATTTCGTGTGTTGATTTCTGGAATTTATGTTCCACCAACTTTTATGATGGGCATTGATATATATATGTCATTTATTGTGGCTTGGTGAATGAAGTTAGGAGTATGACATTCCTTTTTATCTTGAGTAGATTATTGTGATAATGATTAATCTCTTGTTGATTTTCAATTACTTATTTATCACGGCTTGACATTGTGATTATTATATGTTCATGTCATATCTCTTATTATATATCACTTCATCTGATATTTATAGCTAGACTGATCCGTTTATTATTTTCTTCTTAAATAATACTCGAGTCAGACTGAGATTTTACAGGTGCTTCTGCTTGACTCCTTATCCGTCAACATCTGATCTTTTGGCTAACTGCTTAAGTTTAGTATTTTTTGTTGTATACATTTGAGATACAGACTCTATGATGTATATTTATTCTTTTGTCTAGCACTTGTATCTATTCTTTTTGGATATTGTGGATCTTTTTTACCACTACTCTGATGTACACTTTCATGTGTAATATTCATATCTATTTCCGCCTTTGTGATATGAATTGTCTGTGACTGATTTATGTTATGTTTACTTCTATATTTGTTTCCGAAGACCTTTATAGCCACTGTGTAGTAGCTTTGAGTTTGTGTCGGTATGTCGGATTCCCTCTTGAGATGAAAAGTTATATTTTTATTTGGCATATCGGTGCTCGCGCAAAGCAATTATACAGATGGTCGCTCCTCAACAGCCTTATTCTCCGTGCTAGTCGACAGCATTACTCCGTAGTGTTCTTGTCTAGCGTGGGTATAGAGGTGGGGCGTCACATTTTTATTTTGTGAAAGAAAGAAAAATAAGTGAACATTTCCACCCTTTATATAGTAGTTTTCAAGGCTAGTTTGGTAATTTTAGTTTTGGACACTTGTCTACTTCTCTTTGCACAAGCTTTAGAATGTTGACACATGCCTACTTAGGTGTCTTAAGATGTTTCTACACATGGACACCTAATGGGGTTATGTGTCACTACTTTATTAAATCTTGTGACACATGTCCTTCATTTTTTTATGCAAGCTTTATTTCATGACACGTACCTTATTTAGTAATCATTTAAGGTGTTCTAGAAGTGTACACCAAAGAGATATATGTGTCATAATTCTATTTCATCTTAAGATAAGTGTATGGTCCATATTATGCCACTTGTCTTCACCATGTCATGCCACTTATCCTATACTTATAAATGTATACATACTTATACCTTTTGTGTTATTTAAAAGCATACATAAATATAAATAAAATAGAGATGGTGTAGATAGTATATTGTAAACTATCGATTTACACGATATATTATTAAAACTGACAAATCACCTTTAAATTAGATTCCAACCATTCTATTATCTTCAGTCCTATCATTATAAATTTAATAAGCCTTCAAATTGTTATTAACAGGCTTAAAATTCTATATTCAATATTTTACCAAATTTCAAATTATATAACTCAATAATTTAATTATCAAGTAAATATTAATATTCGGGAGTCAAGTTTACAATTAACGTTTAAATATTTAAAATCAATTTATTATTCTAATTTAAACTATTAAAAATATCGGGTCGTCACAAATCTATAGATCATTTGCGCATATATCATTTCAACCCATAGTGAACTTGCAGTTTATAACGGTATAAAATACAACATCCATTCATCCAATATCAACAATCAACATCCATCACAATCATCATCCAAATCAATCAATAAATCTTAGTATAAAACTGATAACGAGTATTTAACTAGCAATTTATATTCAATGATAAATTAAATACCATTTAATTCAAATAAATTCAAATTAACTGAAATGATGATTCAAAATGTGCCAAACAGTCATAAATAAATTCCTAATCACATCATAAATTTAATTTAAGGAACATAAGAAATTTTAGAAGTTGTGAGTGGGTTAAAACACTCACTTTGAATTTAAATTCAATTTAATCCCAAAATTCAAACAGTCTCCGAATTTGTCCAAACTAGCATCAAAATGTTTGACATTTCAATATGATTCCAATGCAAGAAACCGCGCGTGAACTGGACCTCGTATGAAAATTTTATGCGGATTAGAACATTTTGAAATCAAAATAAAAAAACATAATAAATAAACTCACGTTCTTCCACGTCATCACAACATCTATCCCACATGCAAAACTATCGGCTACCGTAAAATGAATGAACCCATGTTAAACCCTAACCATTGATCGCCTTTCGACACCTCACCGTCGCCTAGCGCGACGTGACCACTACTAGACTCGCCGCCGACTCTGCTCTCACTCACGACCCTATCTCGGCCGACCACAACTCCGAACCACCATGAAAACATCCCAGCCCCACCATGCAAAAAAACCCTAATCCAATTATCTTGCTCGATCCAGCCGTCATCTTGCGAAACAAACCCTTTCGATGAACTCCCCTCATCCCTCTCCATAATATTGTACCAACGAATCGTCGAAGTTGATCGACGATCAACGAATGGACGAGAATAGTTCTTCAATTTCTGGACAGACAGAGGTTCAAATTGGAAAACGAATTACAGATCTGAGATGCGCCCGTCGAGAGCTTCAAATCGATATATAATTCGTTATAGTTTGTGGAGTTTGAAATTTTGATTTGAAATTGATTTGAAATTGAGTTGAGAAGTTTGTTTGGTTTGTCTGCCATTGGAATAGGGGTTGAAAAGAAACATAAGTACAAACAAATGAGAATAAGAAACAATTAGGGTTTATAACGAGACATTTATAGGCAGGCTGAAAATAGAAAGAACAGACAAGATTTGATTGAACGATAAACGATCCAAAAAGCCCGTTCTGCCTCCGGAACGAAAATGGAGCAACCCATATATCAAATTAGATGTTTTAGACGATTTCAAATTCAATGGAACATGTTTCAAGTCCAAATTCCGTCATATGAAGAAGTTACATTAAAATCATCTTATTTCAAATTGATTTCAATTGATTTCAAATAAATTGATTTCTAGGCATTTCGAACCCGTACCATCAAACGAAAAGTGCAATCATTATGAAACTTGAAATCCTACAATAATTCACCGTTATGGATCCGATGAAACTGGTTTCGTCAAAATCTGAGTCAGTGGCCAAAATGGCTACTTTCCTATTAATTAAATATATCAATGTTAAATTAATTAATCTCCTTTTTATTCAATATTTATAAACTAAACAATTCATCATTTTTTAATCATTTCGACTTTTACGTGACTTAATACAAGTTTATATGACAATTCAATGTTGGTTATAACACTAATTACAGTGTTCAAATTCCCTGTGATCAAATCCAATTTATTAAAATTAAATTTCAATTAATTCCTTTACTTTGATTTTCAACCTTTATACTCAATCCATTATCACTCAATTAAACTAGTTAATAGTTATTGTCTTCCATTACATTAGTATGCACCAATTTCCATCTTTAATTGTATTAACTACTATATTTTCGCTTATATTGAAATTTTGTCAAATGTACACATTAAATAAGATGTTAAGTCAAATAATTTTTTTTATCTTAGTTCCATACTTTTATTACATCAATTATTACTTTATTAATAAAATTAACATTTCTATTACTTTGATTACGTTCACACTACAGTTATGGTCTTATTCCACATTAATGTAACATTTTGTTGACATTTATTTAAAACTGATTAGTTAAATTGGTAACAACATAAATTGTCACCATTATACATTTTTATAACATTTGTTTATTCTTTACAAATAATTATTACAACAACTCTCATTACACTACTCTCATTACACTACATTTATTCCATTTCCATCCATTACACGGTATTTTATTAACAAGTCAACCTTTAAATTATTAATTACCTTTTATATCCCGCTATAAATCAATGCACATATTTATTAAAATTTGTACTCCCAATTTATTTGTTCATCTTGATTTCATTCTTTTTATCAAATCCATTATTACTCTATGAATAAAATTTACATTATTACCAAATACAACCTAAATTTACAATAACGTAATACTTAATTTCATTTATTGCAATTTGTTTTCAAATTTAAAATAATAGGCTAATTAAATAGGTAACGTATATTAATTGTTACCATTAACTTTAAATCACACTTGTTTACACTCAAATGTTACAATTATTATATAATACTGATTTTGTTCAATTACCATTAACTATATTATTATTTCGTTAGCTAATTAAATATTTACATTTGCTTTCTTACATTTCAATTTATAACCAAGTATAACATTTACATTATTTCATTTATTGGAATTATGTTCAAGTTATTACTAATTAGCTTACATTTATACTGTTGCAAATCATTCTAGTTATTATTTTCATTAATAATTCACTAATTTTTATTTTCTTCAATATTAAATTACCAAAATCTTGTTAAATTAACAAATTTAATTATCGGAAATTTACGGGACGTTACATTATGTATATCCTAATATATATTATTTGGAAGCTGATTTTAAATTAGAAAGATTCTAATTTTGATTTATTTTAAATATGAGAATAGTACACTTTGTTTACTAATCAATTCATTGGAATGAGTATATTAGTCATTAATGTAAAATATATTATATTCTAATAATTAAATAATAGAAAGGATTTTATGGATTTTTGATTTTTATTTTAGAAATATAAGGGTAAGAGGTTTTAAATAGTTTTTAGAATACGAAATTGGTTTTGAAAGTGGATTTGTGGATTCATAAATAAATGATACTTAAATAAGTGGCTTTTGAGAAAATGGTTTGTAACGATATAACTTTATGAAATTTTAAATATCAATATGGTTTTAGAACTTTGAAAATCTTGGTTTTATAAAATAAATGCTTTTGGAACAAACCGGATTAATGGAACATTTTTAATAAGTGGTAAATCAAATAAATATTTTGAGAATCTTAGTTCTATGATGTTGGGAGTACTGATAATCAACTTAGTGTTAACGATTGGTTTATGTGCTTTCGAATAACGCTTCGTTAAATATGGTATAACTCATTGATTAAAATGTTTGAGTGAAATTTACTAAACCATTAGTGAGTATTTGAATTTCACTAGGTAGTATGGGATACTTGGGTTAAATTCTTGTGATTGCTTATAGAAAAGTAATTAACACTTAGAGCAGTTTTCTCTTTTGATGTGCGGGATGGGGCTATTAGATCCATAAGAGAATATGGTTTAGGTTTTCCACCGGTATCCATAACAAGTGAGATTTACTAGCTTTTAGTAAGTACTGGAATTTCATCATGCAGTATGGGGCGTTTTGGTTGAGTTCTAGTGATTACCAAAAGTGATATATCTGGCTTTTTAGAGTATATTCCTTTTAGGGTTTGGTCAATGGTCGATAAATCCTTAAGTGGTATACTCCTTAAATGGTTGTTTTCCTATTAAATAAATATATTAATATTAAATTAATTAATCTCCTTTTTATTCAATATTTATAAACTAAACAATTCATCATTTTTTAATCATTTGGACTTTTACCATGACTTAGTACAAGTTTATATGACAATTCAATATTGGTTATAACACTAATTATAGTGTTCAAATTCCCTGTAATCAAATCCAATTTATAAAAATTAAATTTCAATTAATTGCTTTAATTTTATTTTCAACATTTATACTCAATCCATTATCAGTCGATTAACCTAGCTAATAGTTGTTTGTCTTCCATTACATTAGTATGCTCCAATTTCCATCTTTTATTGTATTAACTACTATATTTCCGCTTATATTGAATTTTTTTCAAATGTACACATTAATTAAGATGTTAAATCAAATTAACTATTTTATCTTAGTTCTATATTTTTATACATCAATTATTACTTTATTAATAAAATTAACATTTCCATTCCTTTGATTACGTTCACACTACAGTTATGGCCTTATTCCACATTAATGTAACATTTTATTGACATTTATTTATAACTGATTAGTTAAATTGGTAACAACACAAATTATCACCATTATACATTTTTATAACATTTGTAAGTTTATTCTTTACAAACAATTATTATAACAACTCCCATTACACCACATTTATTCACTTCCATTAATTACACATTATTTTATTAATAATTAAACCTTCAAATTATTAATTACCTTTTATATCCCGCTATAAATCAATGCACATATTTATTAAAATTTATACTCCCAATTTATTTATTCATCTTGATTTCATTCTTTTTATCAAATCCATTATTACTCTACGAATAAAATTTACATTATTACTAAATATTACCTGAATTTACATTAACCTAATACTTAATTACATTTGTTGCAATTGGTTTCAAATTTAAAATACTAGGCTAATTAAATAGGTAACGTATATTAATTGTTACCACTAACTTTAATTCACACTTACAAATTCATTATTTACACTTACAATTCTTTTATAATACAGATTTTTTTTAATTACCATTAACTATATTATTATTTCATTAGCTAATTAAATATTTACATTGTTTTCTTACATCTCAATTTATAACAAAGTATAACATTTACATTATTTCATTTATTGGAATTATATTGAAGTTATTAATAATTAGCTTACATTTATACTGTTGCAATTCATTCTAGTTATTATTTTCATTAATAATTCACTAATTTATATTTTCTTCGATATTAAATTACCAAATTCTTATTAATTAACAAATTTAATTATCGGAAATTTATAGGTCGTTACACTCTCCCTCACTCAAAACTATTCGTCCCCAAAAGGAAAAAGAAAGTGAAAAAGAAGAATTAAGTAGTCACTATCTTGTTCAAAATATTAAGTTTATAAACAATCAATTTAAAAAAATTAAACAATTTAAATAGAATATATCAATTTATAACAACTAAATCCTTTTATATTCAAGTGAATAAGAGTTGGGAAGACTTTTCATAAAATTTTCTAAGTCCAAAATTTTCGAAATTTTTTGGCAGAGTCTCCTTTGTACGAAGAGGCTCTGGAGAAATTATAATATAAACAAAACAATATATATCATAAATTTTCAAAATAATATATTCCAATAGCGGGAAAACAATATAATATCCTTAAATAACCCGTAATCCAAGAACATACCTATTTGTCGAGCAAATAACGCTTATTTAATGAAATCAAAAGCAGTAGCAATAACTTCCATAAACCTGTATTTCACTTATATAATCCAAAAAGAGTTAATAATTATATAAGATGAAATATCTAAATTTGTTTCAACCACTAACAAACAAATCAATGTAAAACAACAACAATCACTTGCAACCACAGCATACAATCATCATATGAAATCAATACAAATCAATTATCCATTCGCAGCAAACAAAACAAATGGTTTGTTAGGATTTTAGACACTCTAAATTGCATTGAATGACAAATAAGCTACTAAGTATACCATCTACTTAACAGTCTTAAATAAAACTCAACAGATTATGCATACATTCAAACAATTAGAAATATCACTTCCCAAACAACCCATATGCCAAAACAAACTATAATTTACAATGTACTTGAGTTATTCTTATTAAGTTTCTTTCACAACATTATAGTTTTTTTCTATTCTTTTTCATTCATACAAAGATTATTTCTTTAACTTACATTTATCTCTTACAAAATTTTATTCGCATTCAATCATTCAATGTTTATATCATTTATTACTTAAAAAAATCAATTTCATTTATTCAATTCACGTTAGTTTCCTTTTATTGCGGTATATTCATTCACTCATTATTACTTAATTTCATTTATTTACATTCGTTTATTTATAGTATTCATGTTCCATTCAATTGCTTAGTATTTCAATTCATTTACTTAAGTCTATAATTACTTAGTTACAATACCTATTTTCTACCACATTTTATTATAGTAACATTTCAATTATAACTTAAGTTTATATCAACTATAACCTCAAATTCTTATTTATAAAAGCAATTCATTGAACACTTTCATTCCATAAGTTTTACTTGTAAAATTTTCCATTGCATGTTCTTTTAACATTTCAACTTTTATAATTGGTAAGTTATATATATGTCTTTAAGAATGTAATTGAAAGTTACACAAGTTTATCTCATTCTTTTAATTAACTTAATATTCAATAATCATATCCTTTGTTTTATAGGTTACAAGTTTCAATTTTCTTATATACTTCAGTTAAAATTTAACATTTAATCTCTTATTTTCAATTAGAAGTTTCAATTTTTAAGTAGTTAAAATTTTTATTCCATTACAATAACTGTAACTATTAATTAACAGAAACTTAAGAACTAAATACCGGATTCCATTTCAAATCATTTTAAAATAATAGATAGATGTATATACTTACAACTTATATATCCAATTAAATTTAAAACTATTTGAAAATTATACTTGTTTATCAAAATAATCTGTATAAAACTACTACAGTAGCCTTTTCACTCCGAAACTCAAAAATGAATGTCGATGATGCGTGCACTCATCACCGAAATTGTTTTCCAGCTGCAGAGAGGGGAGTACTGAACTTATTTCTTTCCAAAATTCCTTCAAACGGTTTTTTCAAATAATGTTGAAATATTTATATCAGAAAATACTTCTAAATAATATTATTATTATATTCCAAAATCATTAGAAAGAAATTTTTAAAAAATCTCGGAACTTAAGTTCTAAAATTTCCAATTTATTCTCATTTTATTTGTAAATTTTATTTTACAGCCAATATTTATAAATTTTTACTACCTAACAACCATCATATTACAACCAAATATATCATTTATAAAATTTATTATATTATATATACATAAAATATATAATAGGCAAAATTATTTGATTTATGTATATTTCAAAACAATATTGTGTCAGTCTATCCTATTAAGTGTTTTATCGATGTCATAGCGTCCTATGCACCAACCAGAATTTATAATTACAAAACGAAACAAATTAACACAATATAAAAACTGTTTATAACACTAACAAATATGCTCTCACATATATATACACTTTGCGACTCATCATAGGGTATTACTATCCTATTAATAAAGAGTCAGACTCCACAAAGCTAAGGTTTTGCGAAACCAAAGCTTTGATACCAACGGTAACATCCCACCTTTGTTGTACGTTTTAAGCAGACACACGTGCCAACTCAAACCATATAGAAGGGCGGATTGTTTTTGGGGTGAATAAGAAAAAGCAAAGAAAGAAAAAAAATCAGAATCCTGCAGCGGAATGACAAAATATAATAATCAAATAAATAGTTCATGAAGCTATTTTATAAAACATTTAATTATACTTATACAACACAAATCAGAGTTACACATACCAGAGAATATTAAATAATGCAGCGGAACAGTATGAATGTAGCGGAATAATATAATAAATAATAGTAGCACAAATATTCATCTTCGTCCTCCAGAAATAAGGCCTTTAAATCCTGAAATGCTCAGGATGACCTGAGCGAATTGAAAAGACAAAACACTCGAGTTAGAACTAAAAGATCTTATGTAAGTTAAATCAACGGTAAATAAATATGAGTGTAAACGGCGTCAGAGATATTTACGGGGTTTGATAACTCCTATCTAGTGTCTAATGTGAATGCAATAACTTAAGAGATGTTCGGGATTCACATCTCCTACGGATCCGTTAAACTATCTACTATGTAGTACAATACGCTATTATAATAGTGTCTGCAGTAAAGTAAAGTATGCAAATAGCGTTAAGGCTTTATCCATGTCCCTCTAAACATATTTTTATATTCCCATAGTCTATACAGTGCCGTAATTCCTTCGTAAACTGGAGGGCTATCAGAGGGCACTCCATAGGTATGGTACAAAACAAACTCGTACAAGGCGCGTTAGGGCATGTGAACACGGCACATGAGGAGATGCCAGGGTAGATATACCAATTGCACTTCCGTACTGGTGGTAATGCACAGCAGCAACTACCTCCCACCTCGGACACACTCCTATGATCAAAATCGAGGGGTGGATAACAAATCAATCACAAAGTCAAAATATAGTATCGAAGAAATATGCTCTATAGGAGGAATGACCTCACTTGACCAGGTATAGCTCCTGATTTTAGTCACATCTAACTGACTCACGGGAGTCAAGGTCACGTCATACCTTATAGAGGAATCGTTTGCCAAACCATCCTAATTCATTTCTAGAATCTCCACCACGTAGACAGTTGTTAAAGTGGTTTCGGTATTGACAGAGAGTATGACAATATCTGATCCCGGTCTCTTTAACAACAAATCGCTTATTGCACACCAGATGGTTCTTTCACATTTCAAAAGTCAATTCACAATTTATATCAAAGTATCATCTTCTCAAAATCATAATACTTTCGAAACCATATTCACTTTGAAATCATACTCACTTTCAAATTATAATTTCTTCCAAAACCATATTTTCAAAACAGGTTAAATCCTTACTTCAAAATCATCATTTTCGATTTATTATACATCTAAATCCTAACTTAGGTCATTTCATCATTTGATCATTTTTGCTTTTGAATCAATGAATTTTTAATACAAACACTTCCCTTTTACTTAGTCTGAAAATTTAAAAAATAGTTTAATGGTCATAAATAATTAAAATAGTTATAAATAGTTTGAATAAATTTTCAATAGTCAAATTACTTTAGAATAGTAAATATAGATTTAAAATAGTTAAATAGATCTAAAATAGATTAAATAAAATTAAAATAGATTAAATAGCTTTAAATAGATTAATTAGATTTAATATAGGTTAAAATGGTTTAATTAGTCTTAAAACAAATTAAATAGTTAAAAATATGTTAAATTGATTTAATATAGTTATTATGTGTTAAAATAGTTTATAAATCTTAAAATCTTAAAATTTAGAATCTTAAAAATAATATAATTTAAAACCGTTTATATTCAAAAACATGAATTTGGAATTTATATCAATTTGAAATATTTATCTCATTTCAACAAAATCAGACCATTTCAATTTAATTTTTCAAAACAATTACTTTTAAGCCAATTCAAATCTCAACACAAAAATTGATTTTCCAAAAATACTTCAATTTATAAAAATAAAATTTTACTTCAAAATATCATTTAATTCCATTCAATAATTAAGGATTTTAAAAATTATTTAATTTAACCAATCCGGTGTCCATATATAATTCTCTACCTTAGGGTCAAGTAATACGGATATTTATCATTTCATTCCGCAATTTAAAATTTTAAGATTATATGTCATTTCAAACCGCAATCCCGAAATAAATAACATCTGTAAAATCGCTCGAGTCTATCATTTCAACCCATAACGATTTTTCCTTAATCTATAGATCATTCGTGCATGTATCATTTCAACCCATAGTGAACTTGCAGTTTATAACGGTATAAAATACAACATCCATTCATCCAATATCAACAATCAACATCCATCACAATCATTATCCAAATCAATCAATAAATATTAGCATAAACTGATAATCAATAACGGGTATTTAACTGACAATTTATATTCAATGATAAATTAAATTACCATTTAATTCAAATAAATTCAAATTAATTGAAATGATGATTCAAAATATACCAAACAGTCATAAATAAATTCCTAATCACATCATAAATTTAATTTAAGGAACATAAGAAATTTTAGAAGTTGTGAGTGGGTTAAAACACTCACCTTTGAATTTAAATTCAATTTAATCCCAAAATTCAAATAGTCTCCGAATTCGTCCAAACTAGCGTCGAAATGTTTGAAATTTCGATACGATTCCAATGCAAGAAACCGTGCGTAAACTGGACCTCGTATGAAAATTTTATGCGGATTAGAATATTTTGAAATCAAAATAAAAAACAGAATAAATAAACTCACATTCTTCCACGTCATCACCACGTCTATCCCACACGCAAAACTATCGACTACAGTAAAATGAATGAACCCATGTTAAACCCTAACCACTGATCGCCGTTCAACACCTCGCCGTCGCCTAGCGCGATGTTACCACTACTAGACTCGCCGCCGACTCTGCTCTCACTCACGACCCTATCCCGGCCGACCACGACGCCGAACCATTGTGAAAACATCCCAGCCCCACCATGCAAAAAAAACCCTAATCCAATTATCTTGCTCGATCCAGCCGTCATCTTGCGAAACAAACCCTTCTGATGAACTCCCCTCAACCCTCTCCACAATACTGTACCAACGAATCGTCGAAGTTGATCGACGATCAACGAATGGACGAGAATAGTTCTTCAATTTTTGGATAGATAGAGGTTCAAATTGGAAAACTAATTACATATCTGAGATGCGCTCGTCGACAGCTTCAAATCGATATATAATTCGATATAGTTTGTGGAGTTTGAAATTTTGATTTGAATTTGATTTGAAATTGAGTTGAGAAGTTTGTTTGGTTTGTCTGCCATTGGAATGAGGAGTTGAAAAGAAATGTAAGTACAGACAAATGAGAATAAGAAACAATTAGGGTTTATAACGAGGTATTTATAGGCGGGCTGAAAATAGAAAGAACGGACAAGATTTGATTGAACGATAAACGATCCAAAAAGCCCGTTCTGCCTCCGGAACGAAAATGGATCAACCCATATATCAAATTAGATGTTTTAGACGATTTCAAATTCAATGGAACATGTTTCAAGTCCAAATTCCATCATATGAAGAAGTTACGTTAAAATCTTCTTATTTCAAATTGATTTCAATTGATTTCAAATAAATTGATTTCTAGGCATTTCGATCCCATACCATCAAACTAAAAGTCCAATCATTATTAAACTTGAAATCCTACAATAATTCACTGTTATGGATCTGATGAAACTGGTTTCGTCAAAATCTGAGTCAGTGGCCAAAATGGCTATTTTCCTATTAATTAAATATATCAATATTAAATTAATTAATCTCCTTTTTATTCAATATTTATAAACCAAACAATTCATCATTTTTTAATCACTTGGACTTTTACCATGACTTAATACAAGTTTATATGACAATTCAATGTTGGTTATAACACTAGTTACAGTGTTCAAATTCCCTGTAATCAAATCCAATTTATTAAAATTAAATTTCAATTAATTGCTTTAATTTGATTTTCAACCTTTATACTCAATCCATTATCACTCAATTAACCTAGTTAATAGTTGTTTGTCTTCCATTACATTAGTATGCACCAACTTCCATCTTTAATTGTATTAACTACTATGTTTCCGCTTATATTGAAATTTTGTCAAATGTACACATTAATTAAGATGTTAAGTCAAATTAATTATTTTATCTTAGTTCCATACTTTCATTACATCATTTATTACTTTATTAGTAAAATTAACAATTCTATTACTTTGATTACGTTCACACTACAGTTATGGTCTTATTCCACATTAATGTAACATTTTGTTGACATTTATTTATAACTGATTAGTTAAATTGGTAACAACACAAATTGTCACCATTATACATTTTTATAACATTTGTTTATTCTTTACAAACAATTATTACAACAACTCTCATTACACTACATTTATTCCACTTCCATCCATTACACGGTATTTTATTAATAAGTCAACCTTTAAATTATTAATTACCTTTTATATCTCGCTATAAATCAATGCACATATTTATTAAAATTTGTACTCCCAATTTATTTATTCATCTTGATTTCATTCTTTTTATCAAATCCATTATTACTCTATGAATAAAATTTACATTATTACCAAATACTAGCTAAATTTACATTAACGTAACACTTAATTACATTTATTGCAATTTGTTTTCAAATTTAAAATAATAGGCTAATTAAATAGGTAACGTATATTAATTGTTACCATTAACTTTAAATCACACTTATTTACACATAAATGTTACAATTCTTATACAATACTGATTTTTTCAATTACCATTAACTATATTATTATTTCATTAGCTAATTAAATATTTACATTTGTTTTCTTACGATTCAATTTATAACCAAGTATAACATTTACATTATTTCATTTATTGGAATTATGTTCAAGTTATTACTAATTAGCTTACATTTATACTGTTGCAAATCATTCTAGTTATTATTTTCATTAATAATTCACTAATTTTTATTTTCTTCAATATTAAATTACCAAAATCTTGTTAAATTAACAAATTTAATTATCGAAAAATTACGTGACGTTACATTATGTATATCCTAATATATATTATTTGGAAGCTGATTTTAAATTAGAAAGATTCTAATTTTGATTTATTTTAAATATGAGAATAGTACACTTTGTTTACTAATCAAATCATTGGAATGAGTATATTAGTCATTAATGTAAAATATATTATATTCTAATAATTAAATAATTGAAAGGATTTTATGGATTTTTAATTTCGATTTTAGAAATATAAGGGTAAGAGGTTTTAAATAATTTTTAGAATACGAAATTGGTTTTGAAAGTGGATTTGTGGATTCATAAATAAATGAATACTTAAATAAGTGGCTTTGGAGAAAATGGTTTGTAACGGTATAACTTTATGAAATTTTAAATATCAATATGGTTTTAGAACTTTGAAAATCTTGGTTTTATAAAATAAATGCTTTTGGAACAAATCAGATTAATGGAACATTTTTAATAAGTGGTAAATCAAATAAATGTTTTGAGAATCTTAGTTCTATGATGTTGGGAGTACTGATAATCAACTTAGTGTTAACGATTGGTTTATGTTCTTTCGAATAACGCTTCGTCAAATATGGTATAACTCATTGAATAAAATGTTTGAATGAAATTTACTAATCCATTAGTGAGTATTTGAATTTCACTAGGTAGTATGGGATACTTGGGTTAAATTCTTTTGATTGCTTATAGAAAAGTAATTAACACTTAGAGCAGTTTTCTCTTTTGATGTGCGGGATGGGGCTATTAGATCCATAAGAGAATATGGTTTAGGTTTTCCAGTGGTATCCATAACAAGTGAGATTTACTAGCTTTTAGTAAGTACTGGAATTTCATCATGCAGTATGGGATGTTTTGGTTGAGTTCTAGTGATTACTAAAAGTGATAGTATCTGGCACTTTAGAGTATATTCCTTTTAGGGTTTGGTCAACGGCCGATAATTCCTTAAGTGGTATACTCCTAGATTTCTTTCGAAATATAGAAATATTTAATAAATTTCAGTAATCTAGAGTTTTCAAGTCATGGTTGCCCCGATCGTTTTGATCGATCGGGATTTGGGATTTCCCTGGTCCTAGTGATCGGTCGAGATTCCATGATATGGTATGGACGATCCTTGGTATCTGATCTGTGTGAGTGATACCACATTATTTGCATGGTATGGACAATCGGTATGATTGGTATATACGATCAGATGGGTGATCGATGTGGAATTGGACTCTATGTGATAGAGATATTGTGTTTGTTCTGGGATTCTATGTTTAGTGACTAATCCATGTTTATGACTCAAATGTATAACCCTGTTTTGTGTTTATTTAATTCCATGACCTGTTACTTATTGGACATCTAGATTTACTTTTGTGTTATTTATTCTTTTGTTATATCTTATTCTAACCCAATTGGATATTTTGAGATAGTCCGACCTAGGCATTATTTTAATGCTTGGGTCAGTCCAAGACATTGTTAGGTTACAAGACTGGTAGGCCTTTAGATGGCTGAGATAGATGGAAGGTAAACCATTTTTGACTATTAGTTTATATCATTTAGGAATTTGTGTTGTATATAAGATGTATAATTGAAATAGTGATTTGTAACACTTGTATATCATGCGAGTCTAGTATTTTATTTTGTTGACTCGCAGTTTGTATATTTATATGAGATTTACTATTCCGACGTGATCTGTGATTTCTGTCTTATATAATATACTATTCTGATTCTGAGAAGTCGATTTGTTTATCACTTTGAACTGAGACTTTACATGTCAAAATTTATTCCAGAGATTCGATGAAAATGTAAGTATAACGTATCCATGTTAGTCTATGGTCATATTCACATTTGGTCACCCTTAACAAGTTGCATGCTCTATATTATTGGACTATATTATTTATAATGTTCTCTAATATTTTGGGTAATGCGGTGGGGTCGTTACATCATCTAACTTTAATTACATCCTAATATATGTTTATGGTCAAATTTTAAAGATTTTAATGTGGATTTTAAATGGTTTTGGAACTCCTTTTATTCATATTCATATGCAAGTGTAAAACTTAGATCTAGACTAGGATTTTCTTGATTAACGTATTCTTATGTATCACATGCATGAATGGATGCATATGTGTGATATTCTATGTTTGTATGCTGTGCTTTGATATGGTTTGCTTGTGCTTTTAGTTAGTTGGGAGATATGTGGTCGAATTGGAAAATTGAAGGAAAATATGGTCAAAATTGGATGAAACTTGGAGGGGAGGCTCTAAAGGATTAGAGAAGCCAAGGATTCAATTTATACCTAGTTTGGTGCTAAGTATAGGGGTCGATACCAAGAGGCTGTCTGGTACCGAGAGTTCTTATGCAGTAAGAATCGTATTGATGAATGTTGGTTCATAAAGTTTGGGACTAGGAGAGATGAGTGGAGGCCAAGTGTAGGAATTTGGCTAAGTATTCGACTTGACGCAAAGAGCTTAGAGGGCATGCAAACAGAGCATTTGGACTTAGCACCCAGAGCTTGGGAGTTGATGTCGAGAGCTTAAAGGTGAGTGGTTGGGGTTTAAGCGGTTAGGGGATGAAGCTTTCAAGGAGGAGGAATAAAGTTAGCCAAAATTGGCTATGTGTACCACTCGGTATCGAGATGACCGATCGGTACTTAGAGGTCACTTTTAGTGCTCTCAAGGTGGACCTTCCAGAAGGGGGAGCATAGGTCATGTAGGTCATGCTGAATGTGTTTGTTTATTCACTTAGGGTTTGATGGAGATGTAATAGCACAATGACAGCTTCGAGACTTCGGTAAAGGCAACTCAAAGATGAATGAATTAGGTTCCATGATGGCGACTCGATGTTGAATGGAGTCATGAGAATGTTTGTCTACAAAGGGCAGGTTCTAAGAAGGATGCATGTGGATAGAACATGAGAATGGTTCTATCATGGAATGGAGGAATGTGGAATGGTTCCTCGAGAATAATGAAAACTAGATGGAGCAAGGAAAGGGCTCAAATACACATTCTAAGGGGTCATTGATAGTCGAAGTGTTTTCTAGTGTACTCGAAAGCAAGGGTATTCTGCGCATGCTCATGGTACGTTGTTTGGCTACCCTAAGTTGGTTATTTGGATCTGTATACACTGGACTGGTGGATTTGGGTCAAGTATCAGCTTCGGGGAAAAGATGAGTACACTAAAAATTAGGATTTCTATTAGGCCCTGGCATGGGAAAGGCTATACGAGTCATCGTATTTCTAGAGCACATTGAGTGATAGTGAGGATTGATTGGTGGATGATATGGTTTCTTTGGTTGTTCTCTTCCGTATTCTATTACTTTTGTTATGTCACTAGAGATAGGTATTGGGGATAGGGATACATGGACACTTGTCATCACACTTGGTTTGTAGTGTACCTTTACTATATTCGTAAAGTAGCATATTATGTTTGTTATGTGCTAACTCTTTGGTTGCAGGGACAAGTCGGGTACGATTCATATACCCCTGTTCTTATTATATCAACTTGTATAGTATTTTGAGATTCATTTACCACTCACACCATACTGTTGTCTGACTCAAAATTTTATGCTTTGCTTTTTATTATATCGTGTACTCTTAAATGAGTAGGCAAGATAGCAGGTCAAAATGCAATGCAATACTTGTGTAGAGGACGAGATGTATGGAGAGACCTTGTATGATATATGGATTTCTATGTTTATTCCGCTGTGTGACACTATGGAGCCTTGATTGTACTTGCTTAATACTATTATTATGAGATATTTATTCGAGTTTATTTGCATTTGTATGAAATCTATTACTTATTACATAACTTTAAGGATCTGTACTCTGATATTTAGATCACTTAGTTAGTAGTATCACTCCTATTTTATAACTGTGATGTATATTATATTTTATTCTATGCGTTGTGAGATATACGACATGATCTTTAATGTTTTATTTCACTTTCAACCCTTGATGATTGTCCTACACCTGTCAGGCATGTTAGCAACTCCTTATTTAGGTATATTGTGTGCCGGTGGTGTAGGACGATTGTATATATAATAGTATATGCAGTATAAAAGTCACATGCACACACGAGTACCATCAACATATTTTTATTTTGAGAGACTGATAAATCTTTTTACAGATCGAGAATGAGTCGGCAAATAAGAAATGCTATAAGGAACTCCATTTCTGGAGTTGTGGAAGGAGTGGATTTAGGAGCTACTAACACTGACTTGCAAGCTATTTTCTGTGCGATCATCGCAAACATGCTATAGAATGCCTAAGCGGCCGCTATAAATTTTGCTGTTGGTGGTGCTGTTGAGGTGCAGGCATTGAGGAATGACTTTGCTAAGCTTTGCAAGGATTACTCCACCATGGGAGGCAAGCCATTTCTTGGAACAGAGCCAGCCATCAAAGTGCATGATTTGTTGGACACCTGCAAGCGTATTTTTGGTGATACAGAAGTTGATGATGCATAAAAAAGAAGCTGTCCTTTAGACAGCTTCAAGGGTAGAGCATGAACTGGTGCAATGCTATTACTATTGTTACACCTGAGGATCAGTTCACTTGAAACTAGTTCAAGGCTGCCAAAAAGTCGGTGCTATTCACGGGTACACTATTTTAAAGCAGGAAGATATGTCTATCTTTAGTTATATTACTCAGTTCGATGCTTTGTCGAAGTACGGGATGTCTTTCATCAACAATCCGTGGAAGAAAGAAAAAATTATCATGGGTTTAGATGACTATTTGGGGAAGAAGTCGGTGAGTCACACCGGTGAGCCATTCGAGCGACTTGTAGAGAAAGCTCTTCGCTAGGAGAGTTTATACCTAAAGTCCAAATCAGCTTTTGTTGCTAAGGAAGAGTCAAAACAACAACCAAGCAATGGAGGCGAGAAGAAATGGAATGGAAAGAGTAAGCAGTCTTAGGGAATGAATGGTCAGAAGAAAGGAAAATGGAAGCCTGTCAGTTTTGGTCGTAAGGACAAGGGTCACCTAATCAAAGACTGCAAAGCTGATGGGAAGAAGAAGTGTTATAACCGCGGCAAGTTCGTAAATACGTATAAAAGTTATCCAGAACCAACACATGAGAAGCAGGTAGTGAAAGCATATGCTTTGGATGTTGTTTCGACTTCGTCAAGTGCTCCTTCGACTAAAGAGAAGGAAAAGAGAATTTTTATTCAAGGTATGCTTTCCATTTATGATGTTCCCATATGTGTTTTATTTGATACCAGAGCTTCACATTCTTTTATATCTAGTGACCTGGTAGATAGACGTGGATTGAAACCCAAAACAGTTGACTAATCTTTGATTGTGACGAACCTTATTGGAGGCTCCACTAGCCTGTGTATGGATTTTTATGGTTTGCTCTTATCGAGTCAAGGATGCTCTTCTATGTGTGATTGCTTTATTTTGAATTTTGTTGGGTCCAGGATTATCTTAGGGATGGACTGGCTAAGGAAGCATGTGGTGGTAGTAGATTATAAGAAGCTTTTGGTGACGATCGGCGATGTGGAGGAACCACGATAGTGATTGGCTACCTACCGAAGGATGGGCTCATTATTAGCTTTCTATATTCCCTCGAGGATGCATAGGATGGGTTATCATTTGTTCCTATCGTTAGAGAGTATCCGAACGTGTTTGAGGAAGTGACTGAATTACTACCGCACCAAAAGATTAAGTTTCGTATAGACTTAGCGAAGGATGCCAGAGAAATAGATATGCCTATGAGGCGAATGGTACCAAAAGAGTAAAAGGAGTTGGAGGTGCAAGTAAATGACCTATTCAAGAAGGGGTTCACTCGTAGAAGTATATCCGAGTGGGACGCACCTGTAGCATTTGCCACTAAGGTGGATGACTCTCTGAGGTTATGTGTAGATTACCATGAGCTGAATAAGGTGATAAAGAAGAACAAGTATTCACTCCTATGTATTGACGACTTGTTCGATCAGCTCCATGGTGCGAAGATGTTCTCCCAATTAGATTTGGTGATGGGATTTCACCAGTTGAGAGTAGTGAAGGAGAGTACGTCGATCACCACGTTTCATCACGCCATATCTAAGCCTTTCATCGTAGTAGATCCTACAAAGGTGGCCGGGTTTCAAGATTGGAGGCAGACCAAGAATGCAATGGATGTGAGGAGTTTCCTAAGATTGGTGGGATGTTATAGACATTTTATCGAAGACTTCTCGAACGTAGCATCAACATTGACTAGTTTTCTTAAGAAGAATCAAATTTTAGTTTGGGATGCGAAGTGTGATCTTGCGTTTACGAGTTAGCAGGAGAGTTGACAAGTGCACCGGTATTGACCATTCTGGCCGAGAATGAAGAGCCGACAGTATACATAGACAACTGTGGAACTGGATTAGGTGCGGTATTGATTTAGAAGGGAAAAGTTATCACATATGCTAGTCAACAGCTGAAGCCACACAAGAGGAGATATCTAATTCATAATTTGGTGTTCGCGGCGATATTGTTTGCTTTGAAGATTTATAGGGCTACTTATTAGGAGAAAGGTTCGAGCTGTTCACGGACCACAGATCGTTAAAGTACCTTTCCTTTCAAAGGATCTCATCCCTCGCCAGCAGCGACGGTTGGAATTCTTGGCCTATTATGACTTTGTCATTTCCTATATGCCTAGTGAGGGAAACGAGTCATCGATGCATTGAGTAGAAGGCATGCCAATTTGAAGCAATGTTCATGGAGTGGAAGCACTTGGAATATATTACTGGTTATAACTTCAGACCTCATTGTGAGTTAGAGCCAGAGATGCTGGCAAGTTTGACTATTAGAACTACTTTGATTGAGCGGATTGGTACTGGTCAGAGTCGAGATACTAGATTAGCGGAGATCATGGCAAAAATAGATTGAGGAGTAGAGTTTGAGGAAATGAAGCAATATGGACTCGGCCGGGAAGGTTGGCTCCATAAGAATAAGAGATTGTTTATTCCTAATGTTGATGGATTATGGGACGAGTGCTATGAGAGTGCCACTGTTTAAGGTTGACTATACATATCGAAGGTAATAAGGTGTACCATGACATGAAGAAGACCAACAAATGGGAGGGGATGAAGAAGGATGTCGGGACATTCATCTTGAAGTTCCCAAGTGGAAGTAGGAGCAAGGAAGTGGGAGCAAGTTTGGATGGATTTCATAAATTGACTGCCAAGGACTCAAGAAAGGTACGATAACATTCGGTTCATTGTCGATTGATTTGATATCGTCTAGTCAAGTAGAATGGCAGCCAAACTGGTGGAGTCGTATGTGGAATGGGTTGTACGATTTCATGGTGTGCCAAAGAGCATTCTGAGCGATCGAGACATGTTCACTAGTGGGTTTTGAAAGAGCTTACAAGAGGCATTGGGAACCATGTTGCATTTCGGTACAGCTATCACCCATAAACTGATGCACAAACTAAGGTAATAAATCGTACCATAGAGGATCTCTTGCGTGCCTGCATACTTGATTTCAAAGGCTTATGGGATGATCACCTGCATTTGGTGGAATTCACATACAACAATAGCTATCAGTCTAGTATCGATATAGCGTTGTATGAATTGTATGGTCGATCATGTAACGCCCTTTGTGTTGGGGGGAGGCAGGCAGGAAACTAATAATTAGGAAGATATGGTTAGGGAAACCTCATAGAAGATAGAGATTACCCAAAACGAATGAAAGCTGCTCTAGATAGGCAGATGAGCTATGTTAATAGGACACATAGAGATTTGGAGTTCTACGTTGATGATATGTTGATTGTGAAGATTTCTCCTTTGAAGAATGTTATTCAATTTGGTAGTAAGGGAAGTTAGCACTGTGATTCATAGGTCCTTTTCCGACAGCAAAGAGGATTAGGAACCCAACATATATGGTCGAACTACCTCAGAAGATGGTGGATGTGCACAATATCTTCCATGTTTCTCATCTGTGAAAGTTTGTGCACGACTCAGGCGTGACAATTGTATCCGATCAACTTGGTGACATTGAGATCGAACCAGAAGCATTGAGACCTTATAGGTCGGTTTTGTCGGACGTGATACAAATCAACTTACAAGGAAGACGGTTAAGTTAGTGAAGGTTCAATGAGGCGAAAGTGAACGCAATTGCACGTGAGAAACTGAAGAGAGTATAAAGCCACATATCCGAAGCTCTTTGAATGGTAAGGCTTACTATTTATTATATTTACTTTCACCTTTGATATCACATAGGGTAGTTTAGTATCTCACATGCTCGGATAGGCTTACCCACACTACTGTTTGCATGACTATTTGTTTGATATGTATAATGGTTGCATATGATTGTTAGGCACACGAGGCAACTATGTTTGACTTATTTGGGGATTTTGGGGGTGGCAATTCAATGTAAATATCCATATTTTACATATCAAAGGATCATAAAATATTTTTATTTTATTCATATAACGTCATATAACTCTACTATTTTGAAGAATGACTCTTAAAGATATTTTCATCTATGATTTTTGCCAAATTTCTATATGACCATTTTAACCTTGAAACTTTATTTGGACTATAGTTTTTGATCGTAGCCGAATTAGGGTCTCAAATTGCTACCATTGCTTCAGGACGATTGTTTCCTATTCCATAGAGTGGTTATAATAGAAAAATGGACTTACCATTTGAAAGTTGTAGACAATTTAAGTTTTGATTACTGTTGGCCTAATTAATGGGTAATTAAGCAATCCCGTGCATAGGCACACAGACCCATCTCGAAAGTTGCTAAGGAGAGGTTGTAGGAGCTGATTTATATCATTTCCATCTTCCCCAAAGTAGCTCTAAACCTCCATTAGCCTTAATTTCATCAAAAAGCCTACCTTTTTCTTACTAATCTTAGCCAAATCATCGATTAAAAGGGTGATTAGCATATAAGTCCTTGAGATTATCGTTTTAGCTAATTTGCATCTTCCTCGCTATCCACTTCGGATCTAAGGGGAGGACTTGGTATTTTAGGTATAAGGTGAGTGGTTATCGACCTCTCACTCTACTATGCATGTTTATATAGTCAAATTTAGCGTTTCTAACATGATTTTGATCCAAAATGTTTTCTAAGTTTAATTACATCCTAATATATGTTTATAGCCGAGTTTTAAAGATTTTAAACTGAATTTTAATTGGTTGTGCAACACCTTTTATTCATATACATATGCTAGTGTAAAAGTTAGATCTAGATTTAGATTTGCTTGATTATCATGTTCTTATGTATGGCATGTATGGATTGATGCATATGTGTGATATTCCATGTTTGTATATTGTGCTTTGATATGATTTGCTAGTGCTTTTAGGTAGTTAGGAAAGAGGTGGTAGAATTAGCAAATTTAAGGCAAAGATGGTTGAAATTTGATGAAATTTGAAGGGGACGCTCTAGAGGATGAGAGGAGCGTAAGATTCAATTCGCACCAAGTTTTGAACTAAGTATAGGAGTCAGTACCAAGAGGTCATCTCGGTACCGAGAGGACGTGTGCAGTGAGAATCATATCGGTGAGTTGTAATTCCTCAAGTTGAGGGCAAATGAGAGATGAGTAAAGGCCAAGTGCAAGAATTTGGCTAAGTATTGGAATTGATGCCGAGAGCTTTAGAGGGAATAGAAACAAGTGCACTTGAACTCAGCACCAAGAGCTTTGGAGTTGTTGCCGAGAGCTTTAAGGTGAGTGTCAGGGTTCAAACACTTAAGGGATAAATCTCTATAGGGGGAGGAAGAAAGTTAGCCAAAATTGGTTATGACTACCACTCCATACCAAGATGACTGGTTGATACGAACGGGTCGCTCTTGATGCTCTCGAGGTGAAAGAAGGGAAGCATAGACCCGTGCTAAAGGTGTTCGTTTTTTCTCTTAGGGTTTGATGGAGATGTAGTAGGATGATGATAGCTTCGGGACTTTGGTGAAGGCCACTCGACGATGAATGGAGTTAGGTTTTGTGATGGCAGCTCGATGTTGAAAGGAGTCATGAGATTGTTTGTCCACAAAAATTGGGTTCTGGGAAGGTTGAACCATGGATAGAAGGTATGAGTGGTTATATTATGTAATGGAGAAATTTGAATGGTTCCTTGAGAATAATGGAAACTAGATGGAGCAAGGAAAGGGCTCGGATACACGTGCTCAGGGATAGTTTATACTTGGAGTGTTTTCTGATGTACTCGAAAGCAGAGGTATTATGGGGACACTCATGGTATGTTGTTTGGCTACCCAAGGTTGGTTGTTTGGATCTATATACCCTAGACCACGGTGTAAAGCTGGATGGAGCTACCTCATATGATATATAGATTTCTATGATTATTTCACCGTACAACATTGTAGAGCCTCAATAGTGTTTGCTTATTACTATTATTATGGGATAATCATTCGAGTTTATTTCCATCTGTATAAACTCTATTACTTGTTATATTACTCTATGGATATGTACCCTGATATTTGGATCAACTATTTATTACCGTCTCTTATGTTTTATATCTACGATGTATTTTATTCCATGTGCTGTGAGATATATGTTAGGTTTTGTTAAGTTTTATTTCATTTTCAACCCTTGATGATCATCTTATATCAACCGGGCATGTCAACAATGCTTATTTAGTTAATTGGATGTCGGTCGTGCAGGGCAGCCGTCTCATATCCTATGTATTTTAATGAGATTTTTTTGATCTCACAACACCAAAGTATGAAGTAATAATTTCTCTAAATGCTTATATGGCTAGAAATTAGCGCTTTAACATTTATTAAGTTGTCATGTCTAGTAGAAATTATGTTGCGGTGAACTTACACAATTATGTGGGTTGCACTTTAATTGTTTATTAAAACGATTAAATATACTATTTCAAATTTGAACTAGGCCAATCACAAAGAAAAGGTACCGAAATGCAAAAAAGTTGGAGAATTTATGTGGCTCGGATGTTAAGAAATCCTACATCCACAGGTCAAATCATCTAATCTTTTTATTTCTTTTCTACTACTTGCACTAAAATTAATGGAGATTTCATACAATTTTTCAGTAATCGATTCTCTGAGTATCATAAAATTCAATTCCTTTTTTTCTGCTATAGTCCTTTCCTTTTTTGTTATAAAAGATGTCATATGAATTGTTAACATATGCCATGTATCTATTTTATGCCCTTAGATCTTGCCATGTCTTTTCCGTACACATTGCTTGGATTAGATGCTGTGGATTATGACCTAGATTTAGGCGAGATAATTAGACTTAGGTGGGATAAATTGGATTTAAGCGGGACAATGTGAATTAAGCAAGATAATTTGAATTAAAGCATTGGAATAGGCATGATGTTGTTGGAGATTTGCCGCCTAACTTGGGTTTGTGCTGACTGTTGAGGAGTTTAGCTTTGTCGTTCATTGATAGCGCACTGTATTGCATTACTTACATAGTCAGGGTAGTTCTGCCTGATGGTAAGCTCATTATACATTGTGAATTTTGATGAAAATTTGACATTGAGACTTTGATAGCATTTCTTAGAAAAGGTGATGAGCCAGTTGATAATGGGAAGCCTTTTATTTTGCATGGTTCAATGTGGAATTTGTTAGGCATTGGATGTTGTATTTGAAACTTGCATAGTTCCTATGTGATGTAGATTTGACCCCTTTTTATTCCTTATTGTGCTGCTTTGCATGCCTATTCCATATACTTTAACCTACGCTAATTATTCAATTGAAACATATTTAGGCAGATTTTTCACTACATCTAACTTTTCAGCGATGTTGTTGATCATTTTTGTACCATTTTGGTTCTTACGGCTAAGATTCTCCCCTACTTTCTATATACGCTAGCCCTTCCCCTTCTTTCCTCTTTTTATTCGTTTGCAATTTCTCAAACATTACTTGTTTTCCACCATTGCCTACTTATTTCTTGATCTTTAAATCACAATCAACTGTAAGTTCTTTTTTCTATTTTCATTTGTTCTTTCTTGGCTACCCCTTTTTAATTTTAGTGAGATTTTCCTTTATGTGGGGGATTCCATCATGGTTTCTTGCTCTCATTTATGTCACCCTACTGATGTTTGATCTAATGGCCAATTTGTTAAGAGAAATGAGAATCTACTACCTGAATATCTCGTTTGCTCAGATACTTGAAATAATATTGTAATGGGCTTGGGCTTATGTTTCAGCCCATGTACCAGTATTATGTATATAAATACTCTGTGACTATAACAATTTTTTGTATCAAATCATCAATAATAAAACTTCATCATTTCATTCAATTTCTCTATATAGTATAAGTGCCATTGGCTTAACAGCATTCAAAAAAAAAATTTGATCAGAAATCATTCAGCTTAACAGCATCAATTCAATTCAATCAAAAAGATCATTCAATTTGAAGAAATCAAGATAACACCATCAGTTTAATCCTCATCATTTGGTGTTATCTTCAACCCTCAAGTAATTCTCATCCTCGGGTTGTGTAATACTCTGTTTCTAAAGAATTTGTGTCGTGCCAAGAAGATCATTCAACCTTCGGCTGCTCAAAATTCTCAAAGAAAGAAGTATTCAAGAAAAATTCACATTTCAGAAAGCAAAAATCAAGAAGTTGTATCAAAAAAAAGGAAATAGGCAGTGCCTTGCCAAGAAAACTATCAGAAAACATTCATCACTTAATCTTCTGGCTGCAACATACCTGGAAGATTCAGATTGTGATTCTTGCTTACTGAAAAGAATTTTCCTAGTTCTTTAATTTCCCATTTTTCTCCAAGATCATCATCATGGGTGATGAAAACTCTGCCACATCATCTAATCCTCAAAGTTTGTATCAGACAGCTTCTGAAGGCCTTCTTAAAACAATAATTAGCCCACAGAGTCAACTCATCACAGCACAGCTTGAAGAAGATAATTATCTTCTCTGGAAAGTTCAAGTCGAGACAGCAGTGAGAGGCTATGGCCTTGAAGGATTTCTCTTGGGTACTGTGCCAATCCCTCCAAGATTCATAACTAATCAAGAAAATAAAACTGTCAACAATGAAGAATACACAAAGTTTCAGAGACAAGACAGTTTAATATGTTCATGGCTTTTATCTTCTATAAGTATGAAACTTTTGCCTCAAGTCATAGGAAGCAAAACAGCAAGAGGAATATGGACCACAGTTGAGAGAATTTTTAACTCTCAATCCGCAGCCAAGATAATGCATTATAAAAGAATTCTTCACAATATCAAGAAGGACAATCTATCAATGGGAGAATACTTAGCAAAAATTAAAACTACCTGTGACTTGCTTGAAGCAGTTGGTCACTAAATTACTGAATCAGAACAAGTACTAATCATATTAAGTGGTTTGAATGATGAATATGAGTCAGTTGTTGCAGTAATATCATCTCAAAGATCAACACCTCCTATTAAAGATGTGCATTCAATATTACTTGCACATGAAGGAAGAATTGACTTCAAGAAACCAGTGGACTCAGACATGTCAATTAACTATGCAGCAAGCAACAAAAGCAAGAATCAGAACAACACTAAAGCAGATCAACTGAGTCAAAGAAGTGGCCAGTCCTATAGAGGAAGGGGCAGAGGAAGATGGAGTGGCAATAACAAACCCAAATGTCAAATTTGTGAAAAGATTGGACATACAGCACCAAAATGTTACCTCAGATTAAATTTAAACTATGTTCCAGGACAGAATTCAAACTATGTTCCAGGACAGAATTCAAGTAACCAAAGAAACAACAACTATACTGCAAACTTAGCACAAGTACAATCTGAAGAAAGAAATCAGGTAAATAGCAACAGAAATCAAAGAACAAGACCAGAGCATATACAAGATGATGCATTGTATCCAGACTCTGGAGCAACAAATCATGTTACAAACAATCTCGACAACTTAAACTTAGGATACAAGGAGTATACAGGTACACAGTCAATTTCAATGGGAAATGGTGAGTCTATAAATATCACTCATTATGGGAAAGCACATATCAGAGGTGCAAGACAATTATTTCTAAATAATTTATTACGAGTACCAAAAATCAAAAGAAAATTAATTAGTTTTTCTCAGTTTGCTAGAGATAATAATGTTTATTTTGAGTTCTTTCCAAACTACTATTTTGTTAGAGACATTCTAACTAAAGAAGTATTATTGTAGGGTGATGTTGACAGAGGGCTTTACTGTTTCAGAGTTGTTAACCAAACCCATCATGGAAAAGATCACCAAAATTGTAATTTGTCGGAGGCAACACAAATTGTCAATCATAATAATGTTCTGGATCTATGGCATTAAAAGCTTGGTCACTCAAACATTGATGTTGTTAAACAAGTTCTCAGTGATAATAAAATTGCTTTTGATAATAATGCATCACCATATGTTTGCACTTATTGTCAAATGGGCAAAAGTCACAAGTTGGCATTTAATTCTTCTAACACTGTGTATACAAAACCCCTAGAACTAGTAACTATGGATCTATGGGGTCCTGCTCCAGTATATTCTGATTATGGATACAAATACTATATATCTTTTATCGATTCTTATTCTAGATTTACCTGGATTTATTTCTTGAAAAACAAGCCAGATGCATATAATGCTGTAGTACACTTTATATCAGTTGCTGAAAAGCAGACTGGCTGTTTAGTTAAAACTGTACAATCCGATGGTGGTACAGAATTTAAGACCCTCATCAACTATTTTAACAAGAGGGGAATAGTTCATAGAATAACATGTCCCTATACTTCAGAACAGAATGGGCTAATAGAGAGAAAACATAGACACATAGTTGAGACTGGACTTACTTTTTTAGCTCATGCATCTTTGCCTTTAAAATTTTGGCCTGATGCATTTAATACAGCAGTTTATTTAATTAACAAACTGCCAACAAGAGTTTTAAAAGGAACAAGTCCAATGGAAAAGTTGTATAATGTAAAACCAGACTATCAAAGTCTAAAAACCTTTGGATGTCTATGTTTTCCTTACTTAAGGCCATATAACAGAAATAAACTTGAGTTTAGATCCCAACCATGCACTTTTATAGGATAAAGTACTAATCAGAAGGGATATAAGTGCTTGGATAATAGAGGAAGAATTTTTGTTAGTAGACATGTTGTATTCAATGAACATGTATTTCCATTCAGTAATGCAGATATTAGCACAACAAAGAAAGTTGTTAATCCAAGGAATTCTATACCTGACTTACCTATCTGCTCTGATAACTGGGAGTACAAGGAAACCAAAAGGACTGTTGAATTTTCTGATTCACCCTCTTCATCAGACAATGAACCAAAAGAAGCTTCTAACTATCACAGTCAGTCTCCATTGCAACCTGTCAGCCAAGATCAACAAATTAATGAAGAGCATACAAGTTCTCAACAGAATAACAGTACAAGTAACAGAGATCAAACAAACATAAGTATATGTCTAGACATACCCAGTCATCCCATGATCACTAGGGCCAAGAGTGGTATATTCAAGCCAAAGCTTTATATAGCAACCACGATAACTGAAGAGCTAGAAAACTTTGATCAAGCTGTCAAAGACAAGAACTGGAAAGCAGCCATGGATGAGGAGTACAATGCTCTCATTAAAAATAAGACATGGGTTTTAGTCCAACCTCCAAGTAATAAAAACATAGTGGGGTGCAAATGGACATACAAACTTAAAAAGAATTCAGATGGATATGTTCATAGATATAAAGCAAGACTGGTTGCTAAAGGCTATACACAACAATAAGGATTTAACTTTAATGAGACTTTCTCTCCAGTAGTTAAGCCAACAACAGTGAGAATTATACTCACTATTTCTTTGTACAAAAACTGGTGTATTAGGCAACTGGATGTTAATAATGCATTTCTGAATGGTGTTCTACAAGAAGAGATATATATGGAGCAACCACAGGGATATGAGCAGAATACAGATTATGTGTGCAGATTAAACAAGGCCATATATAGACTTAAACAAGCTCCAAGAGTATGGTTTGATAGACTGAAACATACTTTGATGAAACTTGGTTTTCAGTCTACCAAAACTGACAATTCTCTTTTTATTAGTGACAATAAAGAGTCCATAATATATATTCTAATATATGTTGATGATCTCATTATTACAGGTAACAATGGAGAAGATATGAACAAACTCATTATATACTTGGACAAAAAATTCTCTGTCAAAGATCTTGGAGAAATCAACTACTTTCTAGGAATAGAGATTATAAAAAGGCCAAATTCAGAAATAATTCTCACCCAAAAAAAGTACATAACTGAAATACTGATAAAGTCGAAAATGCATGAGGAAAATCATCAATCAACTCCAATGATAAGCAACTATCAACTTTCAAAATGGAGGGGAGAACCAATATTAAACATTAAGCAATACAGGAGTATCGTTGGTGCATTACAATATGCAACAATAACCAGGCCTGACATATCGTACAGTGTTAACAAAGTTTCTCAATTTATGCAGGAACCTCTAGATGAACACTTGAAAGCAGTAAAGAGAATTTTACGATATTTAAAAGGGACTGTTAACTATGGTTTATCATTCAAAAAGAGCAATGAGCTTGATATCATAGGCTACTCAGATGCAGATTGGGGGACAGATCCAAATGACAGAAAGTCAACTTCTGGATACTGCATCTATTTTAGAGGAAATCTTATTTCATGGTGTTCTAAAAAGCAGGCTACTATCTCAAGATCAAGCACAGAAGCAGAATACAGGAGTTTAGCTAGTGCCACAGCAGAAATTCTATGGATCAAATCTTTACTAAGTGAATTAAAAATCAAATTAGATCCTAAACCAGTCATATGGTGTGATAATCTAAGTACAGTTCACATGTCAGCCAATCCAGTTCTCCATTCAAAGACAAAACACATAGAAATTGACTTATATTTTGTACGAGAACAAATAATCAAGCAGAAACTTCAAGTCAATCACATGCCAGCAACATATCAGAGAGCTGATGTGCTTACCAAGGCACTATCAGCAAAGAATTTTACCAAATTTAGAGATGAGCTCAGGGTGAAGTCGAGTATCAACTGATTCAACATGCTAGAAAAAAAAGGGTCAGATCCAGAGAACATTAATGGATCTGAAAGCTAGGTCTCACTTTCAGAGCTTTTCGACAAGAGATTTATGGCTCATGAAGCACGAGGTCTCAGATCTGAAGAATATACCACTTTCAAGCGATAGATCTAGGGTTTGAAACCTCGTCTCCCTTGATAAATGTTGCTACTCATCTTATAACTTCCCAAAGCTTCTCAGCAGAAGATAAAATCTCAATTTCAAGCACGATGAAGCTACAGATCTGAAGAACATCTCCAGATCTGCATCTCATATTGCATTCGCCTGATTTCTTCTTTGCAAGGGAGTCATCTTTCATAACCTCACTCATTTCTCTCTGTACTTCGCCGAGAAAGTTACCAGATCTAGAATTTTTCATTGCTGCCGCCATAACCCTAGTCTCGGCTTTGAGGGGGGCTGTTAAGAGAAATGAGAATTTACTACCTGAATATCTCGTTTGCTCAGATACTTGAAATAATATTGTAATGGGCTTAGGCCTATGTTTCAGCCCATGTACCAGTATTATGTATATAAATACTCTGTGATTGTAACAATGTTTTGTATCAAATCATCAATAATAAAACTTCATCATTTCATTCAATTTCTCCATACAATTCGATATTGTTGATTAGGTGTTTGATCACATGCAAAAATTTAATATTTAAATAAGTATTCTTAATATTTATATGGGTCATTGATTATATGCGAATTTGTTAATGGCTATTTCCCTTTAGTTAAATCTTATTTCATTTCTTTCTTGCCTTGGTTAACCATGGCTTTTGATAATTCCACTAGTTCTTCCAGCCAAGATGCTACCCCTTTCACCGACCATGTCTCAACAACTCGCAAGCATTATCACAACGAACATGTCCTTCAACATATTGGGGTTAGTGATTATGCATATAGGTTCCCCTTCTCTCTGTGTATGGGTGCATTCATCTTTCCTTTGAGGAGTTCATTTCGTTGGCATTTAACTATATTCAATGTGGCCTCTACCTGCTCATTCCCCTATAATTAAGTAGTGATTGGACAGTACAGAGATCTCTCTTATCTAGCTAGTAGCTATTTTCTACTTCCTTTTGACTTGTACTTATATTCTTTATGCCAAGTGCCTTGATTTACCACCGGCTTGTCATAAGCTACTTTTTCTTTATTCTATACATAAGAATGTCACGTTGGGTTACAAGAGATTTTCCCATATTCAAGTTATTAAGTCTATCTTTAAAACCTCTCCACGTAAGATTTAGCAATAGGCATACCAATTTACATTCCAAACCAAGACGGCTTCCTTTCTTCTTTTCAACAAGCGAATACTATTTTCTTCCCCTTTCTTTTCCTTTTCCATGCAAAATTAACCATCGCTAACCTTGCTTTCCATTCATTCTTTCTTTAGCTGGTTGACTTGATTTTTCCATGGAAGAGAAAGAGCGATTCACGGTGTGCAAGGTTTTGCTTGTTCAGTTGATGTGAACACGTGCGCATGCTCAAGGATTACCGTCGAACCATTGCAATGTCATAGTCATTTCTTATGTAGTCATAATCATTTCTCATGCTTAGTCTTTAAATATGAATTTAATGCAAAGAAAGGGTGCAGTTCCTTTGCTCCTGAGCGGGATAATATTTCATTTTGGCATTTGCTATTTTTTGTTGTTGCATCCCTTTTAATTTATGTAAATTTAAGACATGATCATGATTTATAACTTTATTCATATACATTTATTTTGCTTAATTTTTGTAGGCAGTATGTCTTTACAATACCAACATTAACCCAAATTGAACTTAGCTTTTAATAAGATTGTATCTTCTAAGGGGTCTCAATTCCCACCACTGAGAAAACGAGACCCATGGAAGACCCCTCTCTGCAGGGGAATCAGTCAAGCATTTCAAGAGTGATACACTTTCTGATTGCCTTAAGAAATAATGCCCATCTCTTCAATTTCACCTCCCTCGTGAACTTTGCCTCTCTTAGAGGAGGGCACAAGGGTAAACCTTATAGAGAGGATAAGGCAACCTCTGATCTTTAACGTCGCCGCTGGATCGGGTGCATTGACAATGGGGTTAAAAATGTGAATTTCAAAAAAGTTCGTTTTTTTTTATTTGCTAAAGATTGTATGTTGCATTTACATGAATAATAATTTCATACTAAATCATATTTGGTATTATTCAATAAAAGAGTTTAGGATATAGTTTTTAATTTAATTAATTTGTTTATTAAATTATTTATTTATGTGTTATTATTTAATAATAATATTTTATTAGTTCATTTGAACCTGGATGTCTAGGATGCTTGTGACTGTGATATATATGATCCCTATATATGTTATAACTCATGCTCAAACTTTGGTTAAAGCTTCAGTTATGAATTTGATTGGGGTTTTAGAGATGAGAATCTCATTAATGAATGTTTTGAAAGAATTAATCATAGAATTTAATGTGTTAAGTAATTTGTTATTAATATACTATGTTTGGTTTGATTGTTGTTTTGGGAAATGATAGAATGGTTAAGGGATGAGTTATGACACTTAAATGGTGGTGAAACTTGTTTATTACCTCAAAATCTTTCGTAGATTATGAAGTTGTGCTCATTCGAATCTCGAATAACTTACGATAAGAGCGTGAATTTGTGTTGAGAAATATTAGGTGATGTATCCCAGTGACATGGAGTCATGTGGACCGAATAGGGAAAGATGAATGATTATAACAAATTGAATAGAGTAGCAAGATGTCGAGCGAAGTGCTGTGTTTATGCACCTTGTTTATTAGATTAAAACGAAACCACAAAATAAATTATTGGAATTCATGATATAAGATATCTATATTAAATATAATTTTTTCATTACCGAGATAGAAGAATGGCGAATCATTTAGAGCTAGTGGATCGACAGATATAAGCGTTTGAGTTAAGGAATGCAAAATGGGTTGAGTACAGCCAATCGGCTGACTAGTGGGTTCAAAACGGTCAACCGGTTGAGCTTCTTATCAAACCTATATACTTCTAGTGTATTGTATAGGGGTGATAATTCAACTAGTAGTGATAATTGTTTAGTCGATTGTTCGGTTGTTCATCACTCATCCAGAAAAAATTTCAAAATGCGATATTTTTCACATACGAACTTAGACTAAGGCATGGTTTGGGTCACCGTTCCAATCCATTAAATTTCTTGTGCCTTTTTTAGTACTTGTATTTCAAGGCCCAAGTAGGACCCACCTAGGCACGTATTTCAACATTGGAGACTCAAAGAGTTTGGGATGGTGCATTACCGACGTTGGAAAGAAGGTCATACGTAGAGACTGTAAGGTATTTCAATTGGTATGATGATTTTTATAGAGTCTGGTGGTTTTGAGGCGTGACTACTAGCGTATTATGCTATATGATTCCACACTATAATTGTGTACGAAGTGAGTCTATGTCCCTTAGCTATGGCCTTGGATCTATTATTTATAGATCATTTTTGCATGAGAGGTTGTTGTCTCGGTTATGTGTCTTTATGCGGCTTCGGCATAGAGATCGAAAATATTCTACCTCGATAACGCAGGACTATGAACCTTAGTCTATATTATAGCAAGGGTAATAGGTCCCTGGATTATTGGAACTCGACATGCATGTAGCAGGGTAAACGAGTAAATTTCAAAAAAAAATTCCACCATTGGATCTTTAATAGGCCTATGTAGAATAACTTGTTTAGAACTTTTTCTGAATTTTTTGTTAAATAAAATAAGTAATTTATTTAAATTTGTATATAAAATTTTATTTTATATAATTTGTATTATGTTAAATATATATGTATCGTATACATATATGTGTAAGCGTTTACGTGCAACAGGGTAATATGTACATGGTTTGACATGCTAGTATGAAGATGTTGGGATTTACATTGTAATGGACATGTTAGCCCCTCGTGTATATAAATGAATTGTCCAAATGTCTGTGTATATATTCATAAAATTATTTAAATACACACACACGCACACATATATATATTTGAAAATATAATTATATGATTATTATAAAATATTAATTATAAATTATTTACATAAAACATTAATATATATATATATATAACTAAATTATAAAAATTATGTCATATCGACACTTCCTTCAATCTGGCATTAGTATGGATGCAAGGCTAGTGACTTCATAATGGATTGCCATTAACAATTGCCCTATTCTTCCAATCAGATCATCAGAGCAGTTTGGGATCAACTTCAACTAACTCTTATCCAACTGTGGAGAATGACTAGGTTAACTAGAACAGTAAGCCTCACACTATTGCACATGTCTACAATGAGATGGCCAAAGTTAATACATTTCCAACATGTAGGTGTGGAATACTGCTACATCCCCGAAGTAAACCTAATGATGTGGAAGGTTCTTAATAAGGCTTTGCTAACTAAGGATGTTTGGTTAGGTGTGGTCTTAATCATAGCTTGTTATTGTGAGGTTCAGAATGAAAGTTGCAACCACGTATTCTTCAATTGTGATGTTATTCTCCCATTATGGAGAAGATTGATGATGAAAGCTGGAAGAAACTTTTTGTCCAGCGTATTTGAAATTGAATGGGACCTGATATATCAATCAACAAAATGGAGAACTTGTGAATCACAATAAATAGCGCTTTGTCTTAAGAAATACTTAACACTGCTATGGAGGGAGAGGAATCTTATATGTTTTGAGAACAAAAGGGGAAGCATTTACATGCTATGACATGTCTTAAGACATGAAGTGTTTTGTAGCATGTAGAGGATGGTTGATTTCTCCGATACCACAAATTCTGCTTGTAATTAGCATATTACTTATGTTTGTTTTTCTCTTGTCTCCCTGTTTTTTTCTCCTTTTTGATTGTGTGTTTGTGGATCATCTTGTTTGTTTTTCATGTGTGTTCTTGGCTCGAAGCTTGTTTTGAGCTAATTTATTTTATTATTTTGATTGCAATAAAATCTGGTAGGGCCCAGTCAACCCCGCTAGCTTTGCTAAAAATAAAATTAAATACTAATTTATAAAATACTTAGAATATAAATTAAAACTAAAATTTTTATATATTTTTAATATTTTTTATTAATTTAAAATTAATTAATATATATCTATAATTTACAATTAAAAATATATTTTCTATTGCTTTCGGCCCGATAATAAAAATAATATTTTTTAAATTTATTTCTATGTTAAATAACTATTAGTTAAAAACTTATAATTAATTAATAAAACGTATGAAAATAATAAAATAATTCTTTAAAATTTATTTTCGAAACCGTAGCGTATATTTTATATTATATTTATTTTTTAGAATTTTATATGATATATATATATATGTTCATTTATTTACCCAATCAATTTTGAATTGAAAAATAGTATTTATTTATGCACATATATATTAAATATCCAAAAATAATTAATTTTTTAATTGCCATAAGACGTAGTAAGAAAACTAAATTTGTTAAGTTGTAATATATATATACTATATAGTGTTGAAATTTTGAAATTAGATTTGATATTTTAATCCATATAATATATCATTATTTAAATTTTCGAAAAAATAATTTTTTTTTTTATTTTCAGCCCAATGTATCTATAAAAAAATATGCATAATTTTTTTTAATTTTAATATATATACACTTACACACACATATGCAAAAACCCACAACCATCGGCATATGACAATTCGTCGATATACCGATTCGTGGTATTTTTATCAAAACAATACATATAACAATGATCATATAAACATTATAATACAGTAGCAACAAAGTGAATACCATTCACCAAAGCACAAAGCTTACATATTGAAATGAAGAAGCGAACTCCTGGAATTCTGTTGCAATTGCAATTCCGAAGTTGCTAGCTCTCGAATTGCCTAACCATCGACGATCAAATCAAAGTGTTTTGATGTGAATTTGTTTTTGAAATTTTAGGGCTGATATCAGCTATGGCCGACCAACATTTATTGTTGTAGAGGTCCAAAAACATCATTGCTTAAGTAAAGGAGATGTTGTTTATATAAAAGAAAAATAAGGGAGCAAAAAGGGGATCTAGATCCTCTTTTTTTTCCTTACCATTCTCTCCTTTATTTACATTCAAAAACCACGTGACATATCAGTATATAACGAACCTCGGTATAGTCATCTATAGGAGGCTATAAGAGCCTTTTTCCGAGCCTTAAAAAATATTCCAAGCTCGAACAATATTCGTTGCATTTAAATCTAATTTAAACGTGTATAGATATAGTATATCAATTAGTGTTTGTAAAACTATTAAATACACACTAATTAATGTTGTTTAATACACATCAAATAAAGTTTTATAATTAATATTTCATAAATATTAATTAATTTGATTAATTTATAACAATTATAAGTTAATTAAATTGGGTGGTAAAAGCGTATTCAACGTTTCCATTGTGTGACTCTCAGGTGTAAGTCTGGACAGGGATTAATGTCGAACAATTCAAATATTAATGTTCACACGTCATCTAGCAAGTGGTGTGACATTTTAGCCAAATTTGTAGTTTACTTGGTTTCGGTAAAATCAAAATTTACTTTGTCAAACATTACCCGATAATGAAAATTATTTGCACCTATTCTCTTCGTCAAAACTATATCACTCTGGACTGATGAAATTTTGTTATGATCAAAATTCTAATATTGTTCATATTCAACTCTATAGTCTAAAAGCGAAGTAATTCATATAATAATAATACTAACTATTAGCTAAACTGCTCTGACCAGAGACTTTGACTTTGAGTTGACTTCAGTTGACCGCGATACTAATCTCATATAACTGAGGACACGAATGCTCTCTTGAGTGTCG
Source organism: Allium cepa (assembly GCA_030765085.1). NCBI lineage: Eukaryota > Viridiplantae > Streptophyta > Magnoliopsida > Asparagales > Amaryllidaceae > Allium > Allium cepa. Next base: position 341,504,884 of record CM060937.1, read on the forward strand.
TTTCACTTATAATGCTTCCACTCAACCCAACTATAGTCGCTCGATGGATGTTATACAATGATTTAAGTATAATCAAAGTAGAGCTTCTCCATTCAAGGTCAACTATATTACCTAGTCAAGAGAATTATGTAATATTATTACATCGATATTTTCTGTTTGACCTTAGTTATACTAACCAATGAAAAACCATCGAGTGAATCACTCCATAGTTATCCAATAACCATCAGTACGAAACACCTTGGTGCCCTCAACAGCTACGAGTAATACACTCTAATCTTAAGGGATGTGTCGATATTTAGTCTCGATACATCTTGACTATAAATATTTAAAATGACATGTTTGTTTTATTATGATAAATCACTCATGATAACATCATATTGTAATTGTTGTAACAAAACATGCCATTTATGGATTTTCTATGAAATTTACTTTTGATAAAATTAATTAATTAATATAACAAATTATATCATGTATATAATAGAAAGAAAACACTTTTTATTTTGGACAAGATTAGTTATCGAGTTAGATATATGTAAAAACGAAATAATTGACCATAAGGCATACCCCTAACTCTATCATGGATTATTTTTCATTAGTTCTCATAAAAAAATGATTGTATTTATGCACATATATAACAGTTCTGGTTTGAGACAATTATAGGCGATGAACAATGCGCTGAAGCATCATATTATTGGTCTTACATTAGTGACCATGCTTGGTACGTTTTGGCCTTGCCGGGAGACCCGTGAACCACTAGCTTAGTATGTAACTTTTGAGTCATAATAGGTGCTAGATGATTTATATATGATAGTTTTACCATATAGTATAGCATTATAGTAAAATTGTGCTTGGTGGTTGAGGTATGGTTTCATTACCTCAATTATTACCATTTTGGTATCATTCATGATATAGTAGCATATCAGTAATAATATATATTAATGATATTTCCTTTTCACCAGACTTTATATCTAACCCTCGCTTTATTCTTTCTATTGCTATCTATTCCTTGAGTGGGTTGACTTAGAGATGGAGATCTTTGCTAGCTGGCAACAATTCATAGGGCTCTTGTTATATTACTACTATGATTATATCTATCCTTTTTTGGTCTATTGACATGTGGACCACATGTACTATTTTGAGGCAAGTATTTGTATGAGATTTGATGTACTAGTTACATTATGTGTATGGTATTGAATCTTACATCTCTTGGAATGTTATGCATCCAATCTTCAATATTTAAATGTTGAAATTATATTTTATATGCTTCCTATGTTATTTTTAGTTTATTGTGATAGATATGCTATGTAATATTTATTGTATTTTTTATATCCTACCATTAATAGAACATCACCCGTAACATAACTGGGGAACTCAGTTTCTTTGGTGCATGGATCCTAGGAGATACATAAGGTGGGTCGTTACATTTGGTATCAAATTTTAAGTTACTCGATGATCATAAATTGGAAAAAGTATAGTCGGCATATTTTTATTTTCATATACTCATGTAAATAGCATTTAGGATTTCACATTTTTGTGTCTAGTTTTCTATATCGTGGGAAAGTTGCTAATTATTCACATATACCAATGGTCACTATGAGTCATGCCATTCGAGCACTGACCACTAGAGGAAACGCTGAGGCTCCAAATATATACAAGCTAAGATAGTTTTAGAGGTACTTATGGCCTACAACATTGGGCACTCCACCTCCAGCAAGAGTCCCAACCCCTAACAATTGGAGTGATGTCTATCCTCACCACCCATTCTTGACTCCTAAAGGCTCGATAGGGATCTTACCGCTTTTTAGATTCCGATAGGAGCTGCTTACAATGATCCTAATGAAAAGGAATTATCATATTTAGTAACTAGAGAGGCCCTAATGGGGAAAGATGTCAAATTTAAAGCAAGGTCTAAGTTCACTATAAGAAAAAAGGAGCATGAGATAAGAACGATCAAAGCCAAGCTAAGAAGAGGGCAGTGATATGCAATAGGTGGAGTTTGAAAGGGCATTTAGATGAAGATTGCATGGTCAATATCCACGCGAAGAGAAGCTAGCATTGTGATTAATTAGGACATCTCAAGAAGCATTATACGTCTCTTTCGAAGGGTGGAAAAATGGTCAAAGCCTATGCTTTCCGAACTACTCCATATTAAGCTCGACAAAGGGAAGATCATCATTATGGAAGGTTTTCGTTCTATTTATGACTTTAATATTCATGTTTTATTTGATACGGGATTTTCACATTCTTTTATTGATAGTCATCTTGTTGATAGTTTGTGTTTAGTACCCTATATTATTGTTGACTCACTTAGTATGATGAATCCTATTGAGGTGACACACCTTTCTATACTATATAGAGACTCAATTATCTTGGAGCGGTTTCAAGTTTTCTTTTGATGCTTTTGTGCAGGATTCTAGGTTGTGGACTTATACTAAGGATGGATTGGATGATAAGCATTTGTTATTATTGATTGTGATGGCCCTATGTCCATATGAAGGATGGTGCTGGTAAGGGAATTAATGATTATTGTGAGCTCGAGGGTTCTATAGCATTAAATTATTTAAACTCCTTAAAGCTCTCCTATATTATATTGGTGCAACTTCCCATTGTTAGGATTTTCACAGATTTATTGGAATATGTTTTGGGTTTACCACCTTAATAGGAAATTTAATCCTATATTGATTTAGAATAAGATGTGAGGGCGATTGTCTTTTCTATTAGACACATGGCTTTTGGAGAAAGAGGAGAATTAGAAACTCGAATTTTCAAGCTTTTAAAGAAGAGTCTTATTTGGAGTACATTGGAGTTGGCAGCTCCCTTTGTGTCCGCTACAAAAACTGATTGATCCATAAGGTTATGTGCTAACTATAGAGAATTGAATAGTTGACGATAAATAACAATATCCCCTTTCTCGGATTAACGATTAGTTTGATAATCTCGTAGGAGCGAAGATTTTCTTTCAACTGGATATTATTACATGTTTTCATCAACTAAGGTGGAAAAAAACTGCATTTAGAACTCCGAATGGATCTTATAAATGGTTAGTTATACCATTTGGCCTTACGAATGAACTAGCTTACTTTGTTGATTTACAAGTCGTGTCTTTTGGGACCTGCTCAATAAATTTGTGGTGGTTTTCATAGAGGATATTTTGATATTTTTCAAAAGTTAATAAAAGAAATATTACACTTGAAAAAAGTGTTAGAAGCGTTCAGACGAAATTTCTTAAAGGAAAACTTTTTAAGTGTCACTTTTGGAGGAGGGAAGTTCGATTCTTGGTTCATGTCATAGCCGAGCAGGTGATTTATGTCGATTCAAGTAAGGTTGTCACAGTGCAAGATTTGAAAGTACTAAGCAGTGTGACCAAAGTTCGTAGTTTCCTTGGATTGGCGGTATATTAGTGGAAGTTCACTATGGAATTTGTGATTGTTGCTACGTTTTTTGACCCATCTTACCATCAAGTCTTTTTTGGGATAAATGTTTTAGGACACTTTTATTAAGATGAAGCCATTGTTGACGGTGCTCAATTTTTTGTTATTTTGGAGGGTCTAAACTATTTACTATATATGCCAATGCTTATAGCATGAGACTTGATGCGGTTCTTACGCAAGAAGGGAAATTGTTCGCATATGCTAGTAGGCAATTTAATACATATAAGAAATACTATCCAACTGATGATATGGAGATAGCGACCGCCGTCTTTTCTCTAAATGCATATGGGCACTGTTAAGTGAGAAATTTGGTTATTCGTCAATTAAAAATATTTGAAATATATATCCCCCCAAAAATATCTCAATCACCGCCAACGAAGATGGACGGAATTCCTATTTTCATATGATGTTGGAATTTTCTGTACTCCCGGAATGGGAAATGATATGGCAGGTGCATTGAGTAGAGGGCGTATTATGTTGAGTTCTATATTTGTTGAGTGAAAGGATTTGGAGCATAATTCAGAGTAAGGTTTCCAACCTTGCTATGGTATGTTTCTCGGCTCATTGGAGCATTTGAAGTTAGACCAAAACTTATTGATCAGATCAGTTCTAACCAAAGGTTTCATGTGAGAAAGGGTTGAAAGGGTAGGAAGTCCAACTACACTGACCGATATTCTATTAATGCAAAGGGTTGACTTTGTAGGGATGGTAGATTGCGTGTTTCCAAAGTGGAAAATTCGATCTATGAATTGCTTTGGAAATCCTTAAGTTTTAGGATGGCTATTCATTCCGGTGGCGACAAGATATACAATGATATAAAGCGCACTTATTATTGGAGGCATATGAAATGGCATGTTTCAAAGTTCATAGAGAAGTGTATGACTCGTGAACGAGTCAAGGCCAAATAAAAAAAGCTTGACGGTTTATTATTGCCTTTGGAAGTTCTCCATTGGGAGTGGGAATATATTTTCACGGATTTCATAGATGGTTTATCATAGAGTCAGAGAGAAAATGAAAGCATATGGATCATTATGGTCTGATTAATGGAAAGTGCTCATTTTTCTTTGGTAAAGGTTTCAAGAACCGCTCTACCTTTAACGATATTATATGTAGTGAAGTAGTGAGGTTGCATGGTATGCCCATTAGAATTGTGAGTTATTGAGATCCGCTCTTCATGAATGGGTTTTGGTAGAGCTTGCAATCTGCATTGGGCATAGAATTGAACTTGAGTATGGTTTATCATCCACAACCGATGGTTAAAAAGAAAAAGTAAACCATGTATTTATAGACTTGTTGAGTGGTTGTATTCTTGACTTTAGGGGATCATGAGAGGATCACTTGCCTCTTTTTCAGTTTGCATACAACAATATCTTTCAAGCTAGTATAGGTATGGTACCATTTGAAGCATTGTATGAAAGACCTAACAAGCCGCCTAAATGTTGGGGGAGGAAGTTAACGGGGTATGCCCTATAGGCAATTATGTAATTTGTTACTTTTTCTAACTTTTAAATCAATCTCGTTCAAAATAAAGTATTCTTTTTGTGTTTGTTTCTACTTTATATAACACTATATTGCGATATATATTGATTAACTAATCATTTAATAAATATAAAACAAAACATCCTTAAATAAAGTATTACATGATTACAATTACAAATGTTGCAACCATGAGTATAAAATTGTAAGTCAAAAATAGCTTGTTTTAAATATTCCCACTCAAGATATTTCAAGAAAATGATATCGGTACATCCATCGAGACCAAATTACGTAATACTCCCAAAATTGAGTATTATATTACTCATGATTGTTGGGGAAACCAAGAGGTTACGTACTTGTAGTTATTGGATGAATAAAGAATGGTTTGACCAAAAATTTCATATTGGTTGATAGTAACTATGGTCAAATAGGATTTTTTATGTGACGATGCTATGCTCTTCTTTTGACTTGAGAATACCGTGGAACGTCGATGTGAATACTGTACTTTGATTATAGTTAAATCATGATATTGCATCCAATAAATAGCTATGGCTAGGTCTGATTTGAAGCGTAGGAAGTTAAACATTATTCAATAGAGAATTCATCTCCTTTGTTAAGAGAGGTTAGTATCAGTCAACTGTCTTTAACACAAATTCAAAAGTCTTGGATAGGGGAATAATAGTTAATAATGAATGTTATCATTAAACCAAGGACTTTGGATATGGATTAAATAATTTTATGCAGATATTGTTGGAGTTTTGACGATGACCAAACTCAAAATATTAGTAGTGATACAAAGGTGACGAAATTTAACGACCCGCCCTTTTGGACGGTTTAATCGACAATAAACCACACACCTCAGACTCAAACCATTCAAAAGGAAGGATTGTTATAGGGTAAATAAGGAAAAAACGGAGAAAGAAAGAAAACAAACATAGAATCTCACAGTGGAATGAAAAAATATATAATAATCAAATAAACAGTTTATGAAGCTGTTTTACAAATAATATTTGAATACACTTTTCTTTATTGGATCAGAGTACATACAACGGTAATAAATAAATAATGCAGGGGAACGACATGATGCAGAAGATTAAATAAATTTGATAATAATAGTAGTAGTACTAAATCCTCGTCTTCATCCTCCAGAAAATAGTCTTCGATACACTGAAAATTTCAGAGTGACCGGAGCGAACTGAAAAGACCAAACATTCGAGTAAGAACTAATTGATCTTATGTAAGTAAAATCAACAGTTAATAAATATGAGTGTAACAGCGTTAAAGATGTTTACGGGTTTTGACATCTCCTATCCAGTGTCTAACGTGAGTGCAATAACTTAAGAGATGCTTGGGATTTCCATCTTTTAAGGATCCGTTAAACTATCTACACACATAGTATAATACACTATTATAATAGTGTCTACAGCAAAGTAATGTATTAAAATAGCGTTAAGGCGTTACCTATATCCCCCTTAACACATTTTGTATATTCCCATAGTCTATACAGTACCGTACGCTCCTTTGTAAACTAGAGGATTATCCAAAGGGCACTCCATAGGTATGGCACAAAACAAACTCGTAGAAGGCGCAATAGGGCATGTGAATACGGCACTCGAGGCAATGCTAGGGTAGGAGTCTACTGTTTTGCAGAACCGGGCTGGTGGAAACACATAGCAGCTACTGCCAGCCACCTCGGAACACACTTCCATAATCAAAAATCAAGGGGTAGCCACCAAATCAATCACAAAGTAATAAATATGGTATCGAAGAAGCATGTTCGATCGGAGGTGCGACCTCACTTGGCCTACGTATAGCTCCTGTTTTAGACACATCTAAGCTGACTCACGGGAGTCGGGGTCATGTAAATACCTCATATAGAATCGTTCGCCAAACCATCCGATTTCATTCTGGAATCTCCATCACGTACATAGTTGTTAAAATGGTTTTCGGAATTGACAGAGAGTATGACAACATCCGATCCTGGTCTCTTTAACAACCAAACGTTTATTTCATACCGGATGGTTCTTTTACATTTCGAAAACTGATTTATAATTTATATCATAATATCATATTGTAAAAACCATATTATTTTCAAAATCATATTTACTTTTGAAATTATATCACATTTGACATCATATCACTTTCAGATTCATATTACCAAAAATAGATTAAATCCTTATTTAAAATCACCATATTCCTCAAATATGTCGTTTAAATCCCTACTTATGTTATAACATCGTTTAATCGTATTCTACTTAAAAATCAAGGATTTAAATGTAAAACTTCCACTTTACAAAACCTGAAATTCAAAAAATAGTTTAGATAGTTTAAAATAGTTTTAAAGTAGTTTAAGATAGTTTAAAATAGATTAAAATGGATTAATATAGTTTAAAATAAAGTAAAATGGATTAATATAGTTTAAATAGATTAAAATGGATTAATATAATTTAAATAGATTAAAATAGTTTAATATAGTTTAAAATAGATTAAATATATTTAAAATAAATTAAAATTGGTTAAAATACTTTAAATAGATTTAAAATATATTAAAATACTTTATAATTTCGATTTAAACCAATTTCCAATTACAACCTTCAAGTTTGGATTTTCAAAGTAATTCGATTTATATAAATCAATTTCCTTCAAAATATCATTAAATCCAATTCAAGAATTAAGGGTTTTAAAATCGTTTAATTTAACCAATCTAGTGTCTGTATATATTTTTCTACCCTATAGTCAAGTGATACATATATTTATCATTACAATCCGCAAAAATTTAAATTTACGGGTATATATTATTACAACCCGCAATCCCAAATTCCAAATCAATGAAAATCACTTAGGTTTATCATTTCAGCCCATAATGATTTTCTCTAATTCTATATGATCGTTCAGTTATGTATCATTTCAATACATAGAGATTTCTAACAATAACTAAGGCAACCTGTAGTGTTGTAACAATATAAATATAACATCAAATATCCAATATCAACAATTAAACATACATCAAAATCGTCACCCAAATCAGCCAATAAACATTAACAGATAACTAATTATCATTAACAGGTATTAAATTGACAATTAAATTCAATATTAAATTAAACGATGATTAAATGCAATAAAAGTTAAATTAAACTAGAACGACAATTTAAATATACCAAACATCAATCAATCAATTCCAAATCATATCATAAATTCAATTTAACTAACATAAGATAATTTAGCAGTTGTGAGTGGGTTAAAACACTCACTTTGATTTCAAATCGATTCGAAATCCAAAATAAGGCCCAAAATTGAACAGTCTTAGAATTCGTCCAAACTAGTTCCAAAATGTCCATAATTTTGATACGATCGCAGTGGAACAAATAGCGCGTGAATCCGACCTCGTATGCGTGTGTTATGATCATTAGAACATTACACGTTTTAAAATTTAAAAAAAATAAGATAATTAAAACATTACCTATTTCTTTACACGTCATCATCTTCACTCGCACGCAACTGAAACCCGCCATATCATTCGAACATCCTGGAACCTTAGAAGCTACCACCCATCTCCTTGATTTTTCCACCGCCACATGTGCTTTCCCTCCGATCGAACATCGCCATAGGCTCTACCTGACGGAGCTTCACTCACCATGCCAAAACAATAATCTATGGCCAAGCCCTTCACCCTCTCTGCCGCCTATGCTCTCTGGCCCACCATGGCGATTTTCGGCCACTTCAAGGCAAACGAAGACGACCGATCGTGACTGCTCGACCTCCTCTTCGAGCCCATGCCCTCCTATTGTCGATATGGCGAAGATCCACCGTGAAACAATCGAAACCCTAATATGGGCGGCTGAGGTTCAACCTTAATTTCTGATCAAACAGTGATTTTGATCAAAAAAAGAACAGTGGCAGTGAATTACGCTTGCCGAGAGCTTAGAAACGGTATATAATATGATAAGGTTTAAGAAGTTTGATTTTGAAATTGGTTTGGAGATTGAATTGAGGGTTTGCAATTTGATTTTGTTTCTGCCATTGAAGAGAGGAACAGACAGAAGTTGGTATACGTACAGAATGGGAAAATAGAAAGGCTGCTAGGGTTAGAATAAACTATTTGTATGAACAAATCCCGATAAGAATGAACAATGCCCAAATTGATTTGAATTGACAATAACGACTCGTAAAGCCCGTTTCGCTTTCGAAACGAAAGAAAGTCATCCTATGCATCAAAATAGATGTTTTCGATATTTTTATACTCAATGGAACGGATTTCAGGTCCTAATTCTATCGTATGAAGAAGTTAGCTTTTAAAATCAGCTTATTTCAATTGAATTTAATTAAATTGATTTCTACATGTTTCAAGCCCGTACGATCGAACGAAGTCCGATCGCTACGAAACTTGAAATCCTACAATAATTCATCGTTATGGATTCGATGAAACTGGTTTTGTCGAAATCCGAGACTGTGGCCAAAATGGCTATTTTCACGTTAAATAAATAAATTATTATTGAATTGATTAAATCACTTTTTTAATTTCAAATTTAATAACTAATAATTTTTACCATCTTTGATTATTTAGACATTTACAATAATTTTAAAAAAATTTACATATCAATTCAGTGTTAAATATTATACTAATTACAGCGTTCAATTTCAACTGTAATTAAATCTAATAAATTATTATTTAATTTCAATAAATTGATTTAATTTGATTTCAATCTTTTTATTCAATCAATTATTATCAATTGGATATAATTAACATTAGTTTACATCTTAATACATCAAAATATATCATTATCATCTTAATTATATTAACGTAATATTTAATTTCAATTGGTTTCTAATTTAATTCAACAGCTTCAATAAATTGGTAACCAAGAACAATTGTTACTTTTTTTATTAATTTAATCACATCTATAAGTTTATCATCTACGAACATTTGTTCTAACTATTTGCACAACAATGATTTCATCAATTACAATTAAATACATATTTTCTCACCAATTAATAAAACATTTAAATTATTTCATTAATTACAATCTATGACCAATTTTATGTTTACAACTATTTCAATTAATTGAAACTGCGTTAAGATAATTATCAATTGCCTTAAATTAACATTATTAAATTTCATTCTAGTTATTATTCCCATTAATTAAATCACAACTTTCAACTTCTTCCAACATTAAATTACAAAATCTTATTAAATTAGCTATTTTTAACTATCGAAAATTAGGGGTCGTTACACGTAGCGAACATATGTATAGTATATTATCGCTTAAAGGTGTTTCTTAAATTGATCTAAAATATGATTTTAATATTTGTAAGCGATGAATTTGATCAATGTTAGCTCCAAAATTGATCACTAACACCCAAGGAAAGATTTATGTAGAGAGATTAATGAAGATAGAAAATTAAAATAGAGAAATGTATGCAAAATTAACTGCAAAAACTAGAACACCAGATTTATAGTGGTTCGACGTAACTGCCTACGTCCATTTTGAGTTTAATCTTTATTGCTCTTTCAAATAATTGAATAAAGATAAATCCGTACACCAACAACTTGGATAAAAGTTTTTAACAGAAAGGAAATGGGTCTAGAAAATGGCAGTCTCCCTGGGTTTCCCCAAAAAAGGTCCCTTTTCACTACGCCTCTGCCCTCTATTTATAGACGATGATAGGCTGGACTTCCTCTACAGGTCCAGGAACAAGGTACTTCGGCCCGTAGTAGGTGACTTCTGCGCACCAGGCCAGATATGCCTAATAACGGTTGCCGAGCCTCCTCAGTAGGTCCAGTGGGAGTCTCGCTATTTACATGAATTAGACTGTGATAAAACTTGAAGCAAGTGGCAATACAATTCAGAGCAAAGAAGTGTATGTGCACCACTCTATGTAAGATAAGTGATCACGAGCCATCGTAGAAGTTCACTGTCCCAAGTCAGTTGCCCCTTGCATGCCGTACCACCAAGTTCAAACCACAAGCACTGGAACTCAATTGACCAAACTATCTCGGTTGTGCGCCTTTGACTGAGCGACTGCGCCATGTTACTTCATCCCTCTTGACCGAACGATGCGCACCGTACTACCTTGACCGAGCGACACGCACATGACCGAACCACCACCGCCGAACGGGATTGAACAAAGCACCTTAGCCATTGCATGCGTAGCTTTCCTCCTTTGACCGAGCGATGTGTTCCGGAATACTCTATCATATTCATATGGGCCAACCCCTTCTGTGCCGAGCCATCCCTACCGAGCAACATGCATTGTGCTCCTTCAGCCTCTTTCCTTTAGCCGAGCGACGATGGTCGAATGAAGGATGCCGAGAGACATACTTAGGTGGAATGAAACTCATGTGCCGAACGGTGTAATTAGGCCTAACGAAACTTATGTGCCGCACGGTATACTTAGGCCGAACGAAACTTATGTGTCGAACGGTATATTTAGGCCGAACGAAACTTGTGTGCCGAACGGTGCATCTCGTAGCCGGGTAAAGCAACCGGGTAACATTTGCCCCCCAAAGCGTATAGTGAGAGTCAATCATGATGCGCTTTGAATCATAAGCAAACCATGCTTCCCACTCTTCTCCACCTATCGGGTGGAATCTGTTTCTCCATTGTGCAACCATCTTTGGTGCGGTCCGGTCGACGTACACACATGTCGAGCCACTTGTTCAGCATACTCATTGCCGCCCGATACGATTATTCACCGAACTAGTGAGATACTTTGACTGGGTCCACCGGTTAATTCCTGTTGACCTCCCCTTCTTCATATAAAAGCCAACACTTCTCCTCTTCTTCCCTTTACTTTCATTTCAACACTACAAGACCTCTTAATTTACCTTCCCCCAAACTTCAGCTACCGCCTCAAACTTCCTCTCTTATCCTGAATCTAGTGCGTCTACTCCACAATTCCCTCTGTACAAATCGAAATGAGCTTTGGTCTTAAATCTCTCAATTCTCCAAGCTTCGACTCAATCTCTTAGGTATGAATTTCCCATTCGATCAACTTTCCCGAGCTAGGGATTTTGTACGAAATTCAATTTCATGAGTTTTCTTCAGATTACGGACGGTTGGAGTCGTGTAGATAATGAAGACGAATTCGAGGTTAGATCATGCCTTAGGTTGGAACCTAATACAACTCTAACTGAATTTGAGGCCGGTGAGATGGATAGGAGAAAAGAAAAGGGTACCGATGGTTCCTAGGACGTCGGCTTCTGTTGGGCCATTGAGCGAGGAAGGAGGAGTTAGTGGTGGGTCGATAGGAGTTAGTGAGTTTAGAAGGTGTTGCCTGAATGTTAATGCTGAGTTGTTAGGTCATCTGGAAGTCTACTGCCCGGTAGGTTGGATGTAGTGTACGAGTGACAGTGTCGTTCGGTGGGCCACTAGAAGAGTGTTTAGGTGACTCGAGGAAGTGAGATGGAGGAGAGCGAGTGGATCGGTCGGTATGGGTGGGTTTCTGGAGCCAGGGATTGTGGCTTGGTATCATTTGGTGTGAGGGAGAGAGTGTGGTTTAGCCACTTGTGTGTAGTGTTAAGGCTCGGTTAGAGACCACGAGGTGAGTTCGATATACTGAGCAAGTGTGGCTTGATATAGCCCCCGCAGGCCGATCGGTGGAGAAAGAGTCTTGGAGAGGAGAGTGAGTGATTCGATGGTGTTGGCCTAGTGGGTTGTTCGATTTCTAGTCCTAGGGCCAGCGTTAATAATTAGGACTGTCCCCACTTAAATGCAGAACATACCAAAACTACATACTTCCACCCCTTACCACAAAACAATGAAAAATGACAACAACTTAGACATACAAGCATATGGAACTGATTTGGACTGATAACTCCCCAGTTACAATAACTATAAACCTGAGTTCAACTCAATAAAAGAAAATAATAGCCTTCAACATATAGTGATAGTGTCCAAGTTCAAGACCTAAACCTTCATAGGGCAAGCTCTTGGGGACGGTCAGCGATGACGGTCTTCGAAGATGACAATTTGATGCTCTATTACACTTCATCGGTCTTTAAATTTTTAATTCTTTCACACTTATATTTGAAGATGCACTAGCCCACACATCACAAGGGGGGAACATTTTTGTTGTGATATCTAATATCGATTCTCTTTCAAGTATAGTTCAAACAGGTGTTTTCCCAAATTCGACACTCGTTGAGGATGTCTAGAAAGTCAAGCTCCGCCACAGTTTTGGATAAACCTGAGCCGAGTTCTCAACAGGAAGTAGTGGGGACTTCCAATCCATCGACAACTCCTACACAGGAAATTCCAAACCCGCCGACGGCAACAATTGACCCGCCTCCTGATGTGATAGTCAAAGTTATTATTCCAGATAATCCTATTGACTCCCAAGCTTCAAAAATCAACAAAACTGCTCTTCGCCGACTATGTTCGATTCACGGAATCCCTTTCGACAACATATTAGTTCCATGGGATGAGATCGTCCTCACCTGCCCCCAGCTTGATATACAGCTTGCAACAAATTCATGTGTTGGGTCGGTAGCGTGCAACCATTCAACTCCTTTCTTCGCGAAGTGTTGCAGTATATCGGGATCGCCCAATCACAGCTACATCCCAATAGTCATGCATTCATCTGTTGCGCTTGTACTCTCTTTATGAGTATCCTATTCAGGCTCCCCACTCCTAGTGACATTCGTTACATCTATCGCTTCAAGAAACGGTCTGACAGTCCATATTTCATATTCCTCAAGCCACATTCTCAGTGTCAGATTCTGACGGGGGCATGGAGTAAATTCACCCAATACAAGCTGGAATGGTTCTATGTACGCTGTCCCCTAGGCTTTGCGAGATGATGGATGGAAGGGAGTAACATCTTTCTATGACTGAGAGTGCATTCTTTCAAAACCTTTTTTTATTTTTACAGGCATCAACACACGTTCTGAAGGCATCGGGCACTCTAAGGCCATTGAGGCCATCGTGCTACTCCCGTAGAAGACCGAATGATCAAACTTGTCATTTCCAATGAGTCGCTCTTAAAGTTTGGGCTGTTGGTGGAAGGTCACCAAACAAATCTCCTATCTAGTGCCACTATAACCGGACCTGCGTCGAAGAACGGTAAAGGACAGGCCGGACCTTCGGTGCCTCCTACAAGTGGCGCCCGAGACACATCCGAGGAGGGTGAGATTAGAGAAACTGGGGTTTCAGAAGCACCGGGTAAGAATGTAAGTCCTGCTCCAGAACCGGTGGTTGAGGCACATGGGATTGATGAACCACCTCCCTCTTTAAAGGGCAAAATGAAACTAGCTTACAAGATGATGAAGAAGATAGTGGGCGGAACCTCGAAAGTGACAATTATTCCAATGGAGAAAGTGCCGTCTCCTCAACACTTAGAGGGTTCATTGAAAGGCTTATCTGACCTCACTATTCCCGATGATTAGCTTAAATACGGCTTTGACGATCCAGAAGCCTAAAATTTCTTTCGCCAACGAGTGGTGATGAAGGCATTCAAGCCCATCATTAAGGAGAGAAAACTCCGATAAGTAAAGCTAAAGAAACTGGTCTGTCGGGGGGAAACACTAGGACACACACACTAACACTTACACCTCACCTTGCACTTAAACTTCAGTCACCATGTTATTCTTGCTAATTCGTTCTTACTTAATTTCTGTGCATGTGATATGGGACACTCTCACGGATTCGACCGCCTTCGCGGGTCCTCCATCTTCCATCATTCTACTCAAGACTCGGGGTCTGGTAAACACCGAGATAGAGACGATAACATCGATAGAGATTATCGTCCCCGAGACTCGTCATCGTCTCGAAGGAAAACTTACAGTCACTCTTCATACCCTAACGATCCTCTTCCTCGACCAGAACAAAGCAGGAAGACATCGGGTCAAAAGAGATTTCAATCTGAAGCTTCTCGCGACCAACACTCTGGTTCATCAAGCATTAGGCAATCTCGCGAGCCTCACAAGAAATCCGGGGTCTCGGCTAAGCAAAATTCTTTAACCCTTGCATATGACCCATCGATAGTAGAAAGGCTAGCTGAGCTTAAAGCCACATTCCCAAAAATATGCTTTGATGGATTAAAGTTTCTTCCTGCGATCCATCCTATTCCCGGGAACGTTAAATAAAGTGCCATTGATTGCAACAACGACGTCTAAGTCTAACAAGACGCGTTTGTTCACTTGGTCGAGAAAGTTTCTGAAGTTTCTACTGAGCGCAAGAATGAGATTGATCGCTTGAAGCTTGAGGCCATTCATGACAAGGATATTATCAAAGCCCAAAATGAAGAGCTTTCCTTTTATAAATCACAACTTGAGGCTTCCCAGAAGAATGCTAAAGATACCGCTGAGGCAGTCAATCTCTTGGAGGGCACACATAAAAAAGAAATTAATGAAGCGATTCAATGCTACGGCACCTTAGATTTAGAGAAAGACTTCGTTCAAAAGGAAAGAGATGTGCTTGCTCAACGAGCTAAAGAATTGGAAGAGCTACGTTTCAACGAAAAGGAAGAAAAAACTACTGCTTAAGAGGATTCACAACGATATTGTGATGAAATTTTTGCTACACGACTCCTAAAAACAAAACTCGATGAGCAGCTCTCCAAGGCTGAAGCGCTAAATAATGAAGCCTTTGAGGAGGGCAAAAGAATGGCGCTTTCGAAAATCGATTCTCGCCTCGAAGCGGCTGCTGAGGCTGGTAAGGAGGAGATTAAGTGCATGTTTGATTCGCTCATAGCCGAGTACAATGCTCAAGTTCTCATGCATCGCGACCTAACATTTCTTGGCGAGGGTTACCTCGAATCTTTAACCAAAGCATGGGACACTTTAATAAAAATAAAAAAGGTTGAGTTGGGAACTGAAGAGGTTGATGAAGGGCTTTAGTGAAGGAATTTCTTCGAGGGAATGAACCTTCAGACTTGTCTATAGTAAAGGATCTTTATAGTAGAGACTCCCCTTCATCTAATGGAAAAATTGACACCACCGATCCGTTTGGAACTGAGTCTCCAGCTCCTCCTCCTATTCAGCCGACTGGTCGCCCATCACTTGACCCCTTCGAGCAGCACATTGGCTACGACCCAGAAGATTGTGGTCTTGATATTTATGTTTTTTCTCCTATTCCTGAGGGTAAAACTCCCCGAACAGTTGAGAGTCAGCCGGATACCTGTACATAACTCTTCTTCCTTGAGTTTAAAGAGCCATTGCTTTTGGCAGGTAGTAAATGTATTCTAACACTTGTCTCTTATGATTTCGTGCATGCCATTCTGATCCCGAGCCAACTCCAAGGAGAAATGTCGCCATGAAGAAGGAGGAGAAAACGAGAGAGGTACTTCAAATGGGATAAACTCCCGGACCTGATGCTCAAGTGATCGAGGCGCTTAATGAAGACAAATCTGAAAATCCGTCACCCATCAAAGAATATGATGAAGTCGACATTATAGGCGCCTATGAACACACTTTAAGATTGAGTATTGAGGAGCAACTTATGGAAGAGAGGAAGAAGAAAACTGAAATCAAGGTCGAGCCCCAAGTGGTCGGACTTGATGACCCACTGAACAGGCCCCTGAAGGTTATTCTCCTCGGTAGGACCTAGCAGGCAAGGCGTCCATGAGGAAATGCGTAGGGGAGGAGTCTTCAAAGAAGCCGAGGAAGGTGAAGAAGTCAAAGAAGTAGCTATCATGCCTCGTTCAATGAGAATAAGCCAAGATTATGTAATTATTTCTGTTTATTTCCATAGTCGATGTAAATAGACTTTTGACTCCGAGTTTAGGAAGAATTGTAGTGGAACTTTGTTTTGGGATTAGTGAAAAAACTTTGTTTCTTTGTCTTAGATGACTTACGCTTTTTAGCTTATTGTCTAACTTGTTGCCATAACTCGGAATTTTGTGAGTTACATAAGCTCCAGTTTACCTCCGTGTGACTCGAAAATTTTTTGGAATCGTAAATCCTCTAGTCCACGTTCTGGGGACTTAGAATACTTTTTGTCCGCAATCCAGGGACTTAGAAATTTTTTGAATCATTTATACTCTGGCGCGCACTCTAGGGACTCAGAGCACTCAGTCCGCACTCTGAGGACTTAGATTTTTGGGTCGTTTACACTCTCGTTCGCACTCTGGAGACTCAGAGTACTCCAGTCCACACTCTGGAGACTTAGAGATTTTTAAGTCGTTTATACTCTAGTCCACATTCTGGGGACTCAGAGTACTCCAATCCGCAATCTGGGGACATGGAGATTTTAAGTTGTTTATACTCTAGCCCACACTATAGGGACTGGAGTACGTCGTTTATACTCTAGTCCGCACTTTGGGGACTCATAGTACTCCCGTCTGCACTTTGGGGACTTAGAAATTTTAAGCCATTTATACTCCAGTCCGCACTCTGGGGACTCAGAATACTCCAGTCCGCACTCTGGGGACTTGGAGATTTTTAAGTCATTTATACTCTAGTCCGCACTCTGGGGACTTAGAGTACTCCAGTCCGCACTCTGGGGACTTGGAGATTTTTGAGTCGTTTATACTTTAGTCCGCACTCTGGGGACTTGGAGATTTTAAATCATTTATACTCTAGTCCGCACTCTGGGGACTCAGAGTACTCCAATACGCACTCTGGGGACTTTCAGATTTTTAAGTCGTTTATACTCTAGTCCGCACTCTGGGACTCAGAGTACTCCAATTCACACTCTGGGGACTTGGAGATTTTTGAGTTTTTGTGTGCGTTCATACGCCAGATAGAATAATGTAACTTTAATTTTTTCCATAGAATTACAACATACGGAAACATCAATATTTCATTGAAAAGATGGCCTCAAGCCTTTAGTAATGAAAGCAAATTGAATTGTCTTATTACATGCCAAAAACTAAGAACAACGAAATAAACATAGATTGGAAATAATTACAACTAAAATGCAAAAGAAATAGACTAGGTGTAATAACGTCATAGATTCTTGCTATTCCATTTTCAGGGAAGTGTTGCGCCATCAACGTTCGCTAGCTTGAAAGTTCCTTCTTCAAGCTTCCGTTCAATGACGTATGGATCTTCCCATGTAGGATTCATATGCGATGGGATCGGAAAAACTCGCTCCAAAATGAGGTCGCTCATCAAAGATTCTCGGTCAGACTTTTCATTATAATATCGAACGACTCGATGTCCATATGCGGCCGCCCTTAAATTAGCTTCTTCACGGTTTTCGTCGATAAAGTCTAGTGATTCCAGCAAGATATATTCGATTCTTCTTAGGGTCATAATGAGTTACCCGATGTGAAGGAACTTCAAGTCCCATGGGTATAACGGCTTCCGTGCCATATGCCAATATGAACGGAATGTCTCCAATCGCGGACTTGTGGGTGGTGCTGTAATCCCAAAGTGTTGTTGGAAGCTCATCCACCCACTTGCCTCTAGCCTTTTCTAGATATTTTCTCGATATGGATTTGATTATTTTGTTCAGGCTTCTACTTTTCCATTGGCTTTTGGATGAGCAACTGCTGCAAACCTTTTCTCAGTGCCATACTTTTGACAAAATTCTTTGAACTCTCTACTTTCGAACCGAGTTCCATTGTCCGTAATGATAGTTCGCGGGAGGCCAAACGACATATGATGTTTCGCACAACGAAATTAATGACCTTTTTGGTGGTGATTGTAGATAAGGTATCTACTTATGCCCATATGGTAAAGTAATCGACCGCAACTATTGCGTATTTTGCACCACCTTTGGAGATAGGCAAGGAACCGATTATGTCGATCGCCTATATTGCAAATGGCTAGTGGCTAACCATTTGTGTGAGTTCCATTGGTGGAGATCTCGGGATTTTCGCATACTTTTGACATTTTCCACATCTCCTTACATAGTCCGCATCATCTCGATTTACAGTTGGCCAATATATCGATAGCGGAGGATCTTTTTTGCTAGTGTCTGCCCCTAGTATGGTCACTACATTCTCCTTCATGAACTTCCTTCAGGACTTGTTTTATCTCACCGGGAGCTACGCACCGAAGTAAGGGGATCGAGAATCCTTTTCGATGCATTATTCTGTCCTGCATAATATATCATGAAGCTTTGCAAATGACTTGTCGTCGTTTGTTCTTTTTTTCGGGCGAAACCATGTGTAGCAAGTATTGCTTGAAAGGGGTTATCCATGACTCCTTCTCGACTTCTGTTTCTAACAAAAAACAACCTTCATCTCATTTATACTCGGAGCATGTAAGATTTTGATGGGAACCAATCCCATTAGTTGTGCATCGCCAGTACTTGCGAATTTCACCAATGAATCGGCTTCTCTGTTTTGTTCATGCGGGACATGCGAAATATCGTAATATTTAAGATCTGCCAATATTTTATGAACTCGACCCAGGTATAGAGCAAGTCTCTGACCCTTTGCTTAATAATCTCCTCACACCTCGAACACCACCAATTGTGAGTCGCAAAATATTTCGACCGATTTCACTCCAAGTTCCCTGATAAGTTTCAAGCTAGCAATCAATGCTTCATACTCGTCTTCGTTATTTATAGCTGGGAAATCGAGCTTCAAAGCAAAACAAATTAATCGGTTTTCAAGAGTCATAAGAATTACACTAGCCCCCGAACACCGATCGTTGGATGCCCCATCGGCGTAGAGTTTCCATCGAATGGAGGGAATAACATCGTCACTATTTGGTTCGTCTGATACAGTAAATTCAGCGATGAAGTCCACCAGCGCTTGCCCTTATATGTCCCTCCATGAAGGTAGGTGATATCGAACTAACTCAACTCAATATTCCATTTTAACATCCTTTCAGAGGTTTCTGGTCGTTGGAGTATCTATCACAAGGGTGGGTCAGTATAAATACTGATCGAGTGCGCCTAAAAGTACAGATGAAGCTTGCGTGATGAAATCACCGAGCAGTAGGCTAGCTTCTCAATTTTAGGATAATTTCTTTCTGCCCCCGTTAAGCGTTTACTGACATAGTATACCGGCTTTTGAACTCGGTTCTCCTCACAGACCAAAGTCGTACTGATGGCATGTTGAGGTACGACCAAGTATACATACAACACTTCATGGTCTACAGGTTTTAACAACACCGAAGGACATTCCAAGTGCCTTACCAGAGCTCGAAACGCATCCTCGCAACTGGTGGTCCACTCAAAATTTCTCTTTTCTTTTTTATATTACATCGAAGAAAGGGAGTCGCACTGGATATGAATCGACTCTGCGAGGCCACATTTTCGTTCAGGCTTTATACTTGCTTTATAGTTCTAGGCACTTGTATGTCTCGAATATTCTGAATCTTTTCTGGGTTATCAATTCCTCGTGCATTAACAATGAAACCCAAAAACTTTCCTGATGCAACTCCAAAGGAACACTTTAGAGGATTGATTTTCATTCCGTAATACCCGAGTATATCAAACATTTTTGCCAAGTCTCGAATGTGGTCGTTTGACTGTCGTGACTTCACGAGCATACATAGACTTCTATTGTCCTGCCAATCTGGTCTTTAAACATCCTATTCACTAGACGTTGATAAGTAGCTCTTGCATTTTTCAATCCAAAAGGCATCACTACATAACAATACCGTCCAACATCTGTGATAAAACTATTATGTTCTTGATCTGGAATGTGCATCGGGATTTGATTATATCCCGAGTACGCATCCATAAATGACAATAACTCGTGTCCCGCAGTTGAGTTGACCAGCTGATCGATTCTGGGTAAAGGGAAATTGGCTTTAGGGCATGCTACGTTAAGATCTGAGTAATCTACATAGGTCCTCCATTTCCCATTTTATTTTCTCAATAGCACGGGGTTAGACACCCATTCAAGGTAGAGGGTGTTGGGGAAAAACCCATTGGCTTTGAGTTTGTCCACCTCCTCTCTAAGGGCGGCAAACCTCTCCGGGTCCATGCCTCTCCTTTTCTCCTTTATTGGTACGTACCTCGGGTCTATGTTCAACATATGACTCGCAATGGTGGGAGAAACCCCGCGCATATTGTAATGTGTCCAAGAGAAAACATCCAGATTCGCTCGGAGGAAATCAGTGAGATCCTCGATCATCGACCGGTTGAGTTGTGATCCAATCTTAAGTACCCGCGATGGGTCATCACGGTTGACTGGAATGTCAATTGTCAGTTCAGCCAGTGCAGCTTTTTCCTCCCTGGGTTCCTCATCATCATCTCTCGGATCTATGTCTCTATAGATCCGATCGTATTGCCCGAGCCAAGGCTCGGGCATTACTTGTCAATCTTCAGTGACTCGGTTGCGGACGGAGCTGTCCACAACCTTTCCTTTCTCTCTTTGTTGGGCATCTCTCATCTTAGCTACATAACACGCACGACCAGTCGCCCGATCGCCATGCACAATACCAACTCCTTTATCCATCGAAAATTTCAAGGTTAAACACCACGGGGCCAAAGCTGCCCTAAACTCTACCATGGTCAGTCGACCCAGAAACACATTATACGGAGAATCGACGGCCAAAACGATGAAAGGTGGTATTCGCACCCTCCTATATTCACCTTGTCCAAGTTTAACTGGCAATTCAACAAAACCCAATGCATCAGTGGATGCACCATTAAAGCTATGAATGTGGGCTTTAAATGATTTTAGATCCTTTATCTCCATCTTCATCTGGTCAGATGCTTTTTTGAAGATGATGTTAACAGGGCTTCCATAATCAATCAATATCCTTCTCACAAATGCTGGCCGAATCAATGCTGAGATGACCATCGAGCCAACGGTAGGAGCCTCCCTGATCAGCATCTCTGCTTTTGAACACTATATCATCATTCATCATTGGCTGCTGCTTAGCTGGGGTTCCATCCTCTGTGTTTGAAGAACATTCAAAATTTGCATGCTTTAGGAAATTAGCATGCCTCTACAATTCTTGCCAATTCTTATCTATAGGTTGAGGCCCATCGACTATCATGTTTATGACTAGTCTACCTACAGTCCAAGCAGGTTCCTCTAGATGGCGTGGAGCTTGTCCGCGACCAGGGTCTGATGTTCCTTATTTGCCTTCCTCGGGTTCTTGACAAACTCCTGTAACCTTTTCCATTGAATCAGCTTTTCTATAGCATCGTGTAGGTGCCTATAATCCTCGATATTGTGCCCGTAAGTCTCATGGAAGCGACAATACTTCCCAGTCTGCTTTTGTTCCCTAATGGACTCTTTTGGGCGTGGCTTTCGATATTGAAAAGTATTGCAAGTCGTTAGGTAGATGTTTTCCGGAGATGCATTCAGATGAGTGTATTCGTTGTTAATTGGGATCCTTGGTTTCCACTTTCCTGCTTCCATTTTCTTTTCGAGATTCCCTCCTCCAGATCCTTTAGATTGCTTTGGCTTGTTCTAGACAATGACATGGACCTTCCCTGAGTTATCACCAGATTGTTTTACGGCAATGTTGCTTTTCACAGTCTCCTTGCCAGGCCCTGGTGCATTATCTCGCCTCGTCTACCTGGCTTCCTCCCTTATTATAAATTGATGCGACTTTGAATAAAAATGTTCCATCGTAGTCCGAGGCTTTCCTGCCAGCCAATTGCCAAATTCCAAATTCGGATCTACTCCTCGCATCACAACCATCAGAATGGCATAGTCATTTGGGTTGCTAACTTCAGTAGCTGCAACGTGAAAT
This sequence comes from Allium cepa, assembly GCA_030765085.1. Lineage (NCBI taxonomy): Eukaryota > Viridiplantae > Streptophyta > Magnoliopsida > Asparagales > Amaryllidaceae > Allium > Allium cepa. The sequence continues at coordinate 341,527,345 of CM060937.1, forward strand.
CTCTGTAAGTACTCCTTTAATGACTCCCCTAGGCCTGAATCACATTGGACAAGGACATCATGTCCTTTGGACGAGTGGCATGAATCTTGAACTGTTCAACAAATCTCGTCATTAACTCATCAAAGTTGGAGATAGAACGCGGAGGAAGCCGGGTGAACCATAAGGTAGAGATTCCAGATAAAGTTATTGGGAAGCATCTACACTTAGTTGCATCATTTGCTCTAGCTGAATCCATCATCCACTCATATCTCATCACATGGTGTCGGGGATCAGTCTTCCCTTCGTAGGCCGAAATAGTTGGCATGTTAAACTTCCTGGGGTACTCGGCCTGTAGAATAGTATCTGCAAATTGAGTATGACTCCTGGATATCCCTCAATCGTCATTAGTGAAGCCTTGATTTTCTATCATCAGCTGTCTGACCATAGCTGATAGGTCTGGGGTTTGTATGGAAGATGGCAGGTTGGAATCAGTCCTACGAGATCGTTCTAGTTGGTGCCTCCTCTACTGGCGATCTACCAAACGTGTATCCTGGGGACTAGATTCATTAGGACCTTGGTGAGCTGGCCGTCCAGTTTCCACTCGTGCTCCAGATCCTAAGTTTCCTGTTCCAGCTTGGGTGTCATTTCCCCAGTGTAAGTGAGGGGCATGGCTCCAAGTAGGGAACCTGGACCATCCTGTGACATCCCGAAAATTTGGGGCAATATCAATTTAATAATCTACAGTAAAAATTAAATTGATTTGATAATATTTGTTAATAATATTTGAATTGATTTAATAATCTTCCTTTAAACAAAAATTTAACGAATAATTTATCTTTTAAAAGCTAATTTAAATTGTTTCCATTTGTAATGTATATATGTATATAATTGTATATATTATAAATAGATAAGCTCTGTTTTAAATTAATAAATAAAGTTATGATTTCTAATTCTACTATTTTGGATAATTTGGAAATTTAATATTGAATAAATAATAATATGATTTTTAAAAATACTCAAGATAAATTTAATTTGTTTAAAAATAAATTATGGCCTAGAGTTTAAATAAAAAGTTTGTTATATAGCTAGATAAATAAGTATTTATATTTTAAAGAGATAGTTTCTTTTGAAAATTATCTTCAATGTAATAATGAGTTTTATTTAAACAATAATAATAATGTAGTATCTTTACAATGGATTTTAAATAAATAGGAATTTTTTATTTTAAATTTATGTTTTGGAAAACTAAGATTTGTAAGTTTAAAATAAAATAAGTCTTATAAGCAAGTTTTACATAAGTATAAAAATAATAAATGAATTTAACATTTGATAGTATAAGTTTTAAAATAAAAGAGGGGTAAATAAGCACATGTGTTAGGATTAAATATAAGTGCATAAGTTAACAATTCACAACAAATATTGAAACAAAGTACTTAAAGCAAAGCGAAATAAACAAAGTAAGGTTAATATGTTGTAAGATATTAAATAGGCAAGAAGAAATACAAAGCAAATGATGTAGCTAAAAATAAAATATACAGGCTTTGTGTGTGTGTGTGTGTGTATATATATATATATAAAAGATAAAATAAAATAAATAAGCTGTCAGGTAGGTATGCAAAGAGTAGTATAAACAGCAAATATAAAACTAAATAAAAGGTTGTGCAGGTAGCTTGTAGATGAAGGTTCAAGCAAGATAATTATGTTGGCAAATAGAACAAAATAAAGTAAGGAAAAAATAGATAAGTATGCAGGCAAGAAAAATCTAAACAAAGTAAAAATATATGTGCTTGTTGAAGAAATAAAAATAAAAATATCTAAACATAAAACAAGGTTAGCAGTAAACATAAAGTACTTAAAACAATAAATGCTTTCATTTCTAGCAGTAAACATGTCCATACGAATTGGATGCAAAATCATTCCAGCCTCCAAAATTAATATCTTGCCTAATACAAACAAAATGAAATATTTGTACCTGCAAATTTGCCTAAACCCAGTAAATACCTACCCCTGTAAACTTCTTTATATATGCATACTGTTTTTTGTTCGTTCATTAAAAACCTGAAACAAAGAAAAATGGCAAACATTTTCAATTATACAAACTTAGTAATATTTACAACTGAAGAAAGCAAGATGAATGGAAGGAAAAGCAAGAAAATCATTTCCAGTTTATAAAGTTCAAATAGTTTCACAAGTTCAAAAACAGTTTTCAAAGATTTGTCTTCATTCTTCGAATCTGGTGAGTAACTTTAATTACTAAAACTTAAGTATTTAAACTTGTTGCAAAATCTGGAATGAATGTAGTTTGTATGTATGAAATCCTCTGTGCATATGAAGGTTGTCAGGATACATTATGATGTCTCTGTAACAAACTTAGTAATTCTATTTCAGGCTTGAGTTGATTCAATCATTTTTATTGCTTGATCTAGTAGCCTTTAAGATTTACAATACAAACAGAAATTAATTGTTCCAACATAATTTAGAGTTTTAGTTTTATTTAAGTCGAATTAAATTTGAATATTGTTCTGAAAAATCAAATTAGCAGGGCAAATCTTGAATAAGAGAAAACCCAAACTTTTTAATTTATTAAATTAGTATTATAAATTGAATACGTCGACAAAAATATGATTTTTAAGCATGGTCTGTTGATTTTTAAGAAACTGGTTTAAGAGCAGTTTAATTTTGTTCGAAAATTGAATTTCGATCAATTACTGATGATCGACCGATTCGTGGTGGTCGAGTTCGTGGCTGGAGATGGAGAAGCCTATGGGGGTGCCTGGAAAAAAATGTCAGAGGTGGACACGGCCACGGTGATGACAGCGGCAAGTGTTTGAAGTTTGTAAACCTAGTTTTTGCTATGACTGAGTTTTGGTCTCGTTCGATGACCAGAAGCGGTCGAGCTTTATGGGCTTTTGGGAATCCGTAGAGGGATGGTAGGCGAAGCTGTGGCCAGTGGTGGTGGTTCTCTGGTGGTCGGAGGAGCAAGGGCGACGCATTGACAGGTTTGGGTGATGGTCCTGCTTGTGTTTCCCAGGTTTGAACTTTGAACTCGTTTTTGATTCAAGCTATTGTGATGGGTTCTGGTGATCGCGATCACGTCAGGTGAGGGTCGTTGGTGAGTGGGTGCCTGAGTGAATGGCCGGCGTCGGTTGGGGCCACGGAGCACGTTCACCGTGCCGTTGAAGGTTGGGTTGATGTTTCTGTGTGCAGGTTTTTGGTTAGGGAAGTACTCGAGTAACTCGAGTACGTGACTCGAACTAAAGAAGGGGGAGTCTCAGAGCATTTTGGTTTGAGTCCAGACAGTTGTGTTCCAGGGCTTTGTTAAACCTAGCAACAAAAATTGTTTTTTTTAAAAACAAATGCAAAATGAAACCTATTTAAAAATAAATAATAGATTTAAACAAAGTTTAAATTCAGGTTGTAGAATGAATTCAAACTTATATTTTGAAATCTAAAATAAAGTTTTAAATATTAAAATAAGTGTTCAGGTTTACAAACCTTGAATTTCCAGATTTTTAACAAAATGATTTAAACCTGAAATAAAAGCTCTAATAATGGTTTAAATTTGAATTTTAAAAAGTATTGATTCAAATGAATATTGAATCTTAAGGTTTTAAAATAGATTTGGTTTTTAAAGATCAAAATTTTAAATTTAAGTTGTAAAAGGGAAGTTCAAAATAAAGTTTTAAAAAAAACAAAGATAAATTGATGGATTCGAGTTTACTTCGAATTTAAAATCTGAAAATTTAATCAGTTTTTGTTTAAAGATAAGCTCAAATAAAATAATTTTGAAAGTAAATTTGTTGAGAAAAATAAATTGTTTAGCTTGAAAATTTGCAAGTTAAATATTAATGTATTTTGGAAATTTAAATTAGAGATTGATGTTATTTACAAGATTATAAATTGAATTTAAATTTGAATAATGAATCTTAAATTCAGAATGGAATTTGGATTTCAATTAAAAAGTGTAATGTTCTAATACACTTTTATATTAATTAAGTCATTAAATAAGAAATAAATTATCTTAAGAATAATGAAGGTATTAAATGATTTAATTAATAAGATAATAAGGAATGGTAATTTATTAAATTTATAAATTAATAATTTAGGTTAATTTATCAATAAAGATAAATTCAGAAGTAAATTAAGAGATGATATTAGTTAATAAAGAAAATTAACTACAGAATACTAATTAATTAATGTGATTAATTTTTGATAAGTAATCAGATTAATTAGATAATCTATTGTAAATGGTTAAGCATAATTACTTGATAACAGTAATTAAGAGATTAATCACTTTTTGTAATTAATTTTGATAAATGATTAATTTAAGTTAATTAATTTAGTTTAATTAATTTAAGAAAATCATTTGATAAATTGATAAGTGTAATTACTTAGTGTATGCAATGGAGCACAATTACTTAAGGAAGTAATTAATGTTAATTACTGAATGTAATTAATGAAAGATGATGTGTTAATAAAGAAATTTGGATAATTACTTTTATAATTAATCTTGGGATTGATTAGTGGAGATAATTAATTATGGGATAATTAATTTAATTATATGAGTAATTAAGGGTAGTTAATTACTGGAATGATATTAATCAAGGGTGATTAATAATTGTGTTTAATTAAAGATTGATTACTTAATGTAATTAATTTAATCAAAGTAAATTAATTTAAATCTAAATTAAAGGTCATTAATTAATTTAATTAATGATGAAATTAAGAATTGGTTAATTAAGAAAATTTAATAATGTGGTGATTAATTTATATAATTAATCAACAATAAATGTAATTAATTAAATTAATAAATAAGGTAATAAAATGTTAATTACTATGAATGATTTAGGACAATTAATATATGAAATTAAATAAAGACTAATTACTTATTGTAATTAGAAAATGATTAATCAAAGGTGTTTAATCAAGATGAATATTTAGAAGATGGTTAATTAATTTGATTTATAATTAATTAATGATTGTATAAGCAGGATTCATAAATAAAGTAATTTACTTTAAATTAATTAGAGATAGAAGTAGTTAATTTAATTCATTTTAAATTAATGGTACAAATGGTATGATTATAAATCATTTCTTATGAATGAATGATATTTCATTTGATGATTGTGATCTGACATAAATAATATCTATGTGTTATGGATGCTTGGTTTAAGTATGATAATATTTAATTATCTGTTTGGATGATAATTTGATTATCTGTTTATGATGATGATGTGATTATCTATTGTGATATTATGAATTATCAATCTGTGTGTATATTGATTACATTGAATTTAACTGTTAAGACTAAATAGACAAATTGGCCTTAAAAGACACGTTTTGGATTTCGATGAGATCGGGATCGGATTTCCGCATTAGGAATATCCGAAAACCACATCGTTTCCAAATTAATGATAGGTCGTGAATCTGAAGTGAAGATGAAGATTCAGAATGCAAGGGTTATCGTCGTTAACTCTGAGGGTGATTCCAAAATGATGTAACGAGATAATTCCTTCGGTTTCGTTCGAACCCGGAACGAACTTGTATGGATTGAATGCTTTCAACACATCGTCAGGTGGGCGATGAGCATTCTAAGAATTATATTCTTTAAAGGTAATCGTAATCTCAAGCCTCATCAACCGGAAATGGCTAAAACAGGGGAGGTGCAGCAAGGTTAGGTGGGTCATGCCCAAGCAGGACAAGGATATTCCCCTGTCTAGATGTCCCTTTATTTTCGGCTGTGTGGGCGGTTGACAGCAACAACTGCCGGGGTTTATCTTGTTCGGGACTGTTCAGTAAGGAATGGTTCCGGCCTTGAGTTGCAGGGGGTCGGGAGTGATCCTCGGTACGTTGATCTAGGCCACGTACTGCGACGGACGGTACCCCAGCAGCCCTGCCATTGTATGGAATCCACAATCCAATAAGTGCCCACGGTTTTGAATGTATTACCCACTTTTGTGGCTAGTAGCTGGAATTTAATCATGTAACAATTTCGGCTATTTTCTATTTACTTGAAAACCCTAGACCTATTATAATATCATAGAATTTCCTATCAAATGTTTTGGTTAGCGTAAGGTAAAAACTTTTCCATGTTTATGTGTGGGAAGTCTTACGTGATACCTTTTGTTTTCAAAAGATTTTCAAAGTTAAGCAACTTTAACCTGTTACTCATACCAGACCCATGTCTGACCCGGAGTTTATTTTTGTTTTTCATAAACTCTCGGGTACCCAAATTTTTATGGGTAGCCAAGGGATTCAGGTCAGCTTTGACGAATTCTGGAGGAGCAATGGAGCAGGTGGCTTCAGCGTTGTATATATATATAGTTCCGCCGTGTTGGTATCTCTGAGTCATATTGTTTGAGCTGTAATGCATTGAGGTGTATTAACTAGACATATGTTTATAACTATCTAGTATGTGATGTATTGTCTGTATAACTCTGATTGATATTGTATATTATGTAAATATTTATGTGATTATTATAATTTATTCATTCCGCTGTGAGATTCTGATGTTGTTGTTCTTTCTTCTCTATCTTTCTATTTTCTCATCCCTTTCTTTCTTCAAGACGGAACGTCTTTCTGGGCGTAGAAGGGCGGGTGGTCACACATCCCTAATTAATCGATTAGCGACACCTATTTGCATTGTTTTAGTTCTACGACGTCTATGCCTGGGAGGTTCATCGGACGAGGCAGTGCTGTCGGACGAGGAGTGGGAAGCGGTACTTCCTCCAGCATTCTGATGCTATTGTTGAGTAAGCTGAGTCATGAGGTTGGCGCTAGCTTGAATCTGTTCGTTAAGTTGTCTCCTGCTCTCTACGAATTCTCTCTTCAGCTCGTTGAACTCTGCTCTAGTGACCACTTCCATTTGGTTTTGGCCGGTGACAGTCCCTGTGCCTGGGTTAGCCTGTTGATTGTTGGGTCTTACTGTTAGGAACGGAGTTGATGATGTTTTGATGACAACAACCTTATATAGTTATTATACTTTACTTTATAAAATATATACTAACATTTCCATATATATGTATGTATGTATGTATATAGGAATTATATGCAGGTATCATCGAAGACTGATCGGTATAAAGACTCAAGCATCAATATGAAGATTAGAGATTCAAGATTCAAGATTCAAGACTCTAGAGAATCAAGATTTCAAGATAAGTGTCTAGTATTTTGTTAAAACTTCATAATAGCACTCTCATCTTTCTTCCAATTTTCTTTTGGGATGGAACCCAATTTCTATCGAAACCAGTGGCTTACAAACCCACGACAAGTAGCTTACAAACCTACGACAAGTGGCTTACAAACCCACGAAAATCAAAATCATTTAAACTACTTTGTACAAGTTCTCGAGTCCTATGGAGGAGCTCTGTAGGAAGGTTCTTGCAATTTCAGTTTGAATAGATTTTTCAAAATGTTTTTAAATATGTTTTCAAAATGTTTTAGCTTTCAAAATCATGTTTTCAAAAATATTTTCAAACTTTTTTTAGCCTTGAAATATTCCTCTATTCTGATTTTAAAAGCTTCTATTTTTAAAACATCAAAACTTATTCTAATTTTAAATGTTACTTATTTAATTGACGGTCTATATCAATTATATATACATATTTAAAATAATGTTTTATATTCATTCTCTATCTCAAAATATTGTTTAAACACTTTACTTTGCTTCAGAGAAGTTTCAACTTGTTTTAAATTCAATTGTCTTTACAAAACAACATCTCTATAATTTTGAACTAAGGGATGTCGACATAAGTGGATACCCCATGTCGACATGGTGACAGTTGGATTCAAAATTCAATTTTCAAAAGAAGTGTCCATTCGTTCGAAAACCTTTCGCCAATGGTTATGACTGCTGTGCATCTATATAAAGGCTTCCAAAATGAATTTTTTTAACAACTACTTTCTTATTTTCTTCACTCTTTCTTCTCCACCATTCCATATCCATGAAACTTTATATTTTCAAGATCGTGCCATCATTCTGCCAAATTCTCAATAGGAAATCTTTTTGATACTCTCTCTATTTGATTCTCCATCATTCTACTAAAGATCAAAGTGTTATTCAGAGTTATAGGATTAATTTTTATTCAAAAAATCCATAGAGTCTATCCATTCAAAAGGATTGTTATTAAGAAGTATTAGGGTGATCTTGTGTCCCGTAAATCAAGAGAGTTTACCCCAGACTCGGAGATAGGAGGGTTCCTCAAGGCCTTAGAAATTGAGGGTTGTAATTTGGATATTGGCTTATAAAAATATGTACAAGGATATTGCCTTGGTGCAGGACTTGATGTAGGAGGATTTCGAACCAGTATAAAATCCGGTGTGTTCTTTCCTTTTACTTGCTTTACTTTACTATTTGCATTTGTTATATGTTCTGTGATCATTCTGTGTTAGAATTCTGTTTAGATTTGTGTTGAAAGTTTTAATTTAGTCATACAGTTCATATATTATTTAAAACACTATTCACCCCCCTCTAGTGTTATTTCTGCCTTAAGATCCTTAATCTGCATCCCTAACAATTGGTATCAGAGCATTGGTTTTCATTGTTTTCATAATCTGAAACTTGAAAAATATAAAAATGGCATTTTTGGAAAATTGTGTTAAAACTGTTTTGAATCTATGCATTTCATCAAAGTATCATAAGTCTGCATATAGTTATTTTGAAAAATCAAGTTATCTACCGAATTGGTGTGTTATACAGAGACAGACATGTTATATGGCTTTTGACGAATCAACACCCAATGGACAAACTGTGCAAATTGAGAAAGATAAATGGATACTTGATAGTGGCTGTTCGAGGCACATGACTGGAAATCCCGAGATACTCAAGGACATTACTTATCAAGATGGTGGATTAGTCAATTTTGGTGACAACTCTAAAGGATATGTGGTTGGCGTCGGCAATGTCGGTAACTCTAAACTTTACTTATTTCTGATGTTTTATTAGTTAGGAACTTAAAACATAATCTGCTTAGTATAAGTCAACTTTGCGATAAAGGTTTTAAAATTAAATTTGGAAAAGATAAATGTCACATTGAAGATGATAAGTCTAATATAATTTTTGAAGGTATTAGGAAGAAAAATATTTATATCCTTAGTATGAAAATTTCAAATGATAATCTATGTCTTTTGGCTAATACAAGTGACCCTTGGATTTGGCATAAAAGATTTGGCCATTTGAATTTCAAATTATTATCTAGGATATCAAGACTTAGTTAGGGTCTACCCAAGTTAAACTTTAAAGTAGATAGTATTTGTGATGCTTGTCAATTAGGAAAACTTAAGAAAAGTTCATTTAAATTAAAAGATGCTATTTCTACCTCTAGTCCTCTAGAATTACTTCATTTAGATTTATTTGGTCCGTCTCAAGTTCAATCAATTAACCATATTAAATATGTTTTTGTTATAGTAGATGATTATTCAAGATATACTTGGACAATCTTTTTAAAACATAAAATTGATGCTTTTGAAATATTTAAAAACTTTTCTAAAAGAATTCAAAAACAACATTCTTTCAAAATTAAAACTATTCGAAGTGATCACGGTGGTGAATTTGAAAATGAAAATTTTGAGAATTTCTATACTCAAAAGGGAATTACTCACAACTTTTCATTTCCAAGAACTCCACAACAAAACGGAGTAGTAAAACGTAAGAATAGAACGACTCAAGAGTGTGCTCGTACAATGCTTTTTGATAGTAATTTACCTAAACATTTTTAGGCTGAAGCAGATGCTACAGCTTGTTATATATTAAATAGAATTTTAATTAGACCATTAACAAATAAAACTCCATATGAATTACTTTATAATAAGAAACCTATAGTTGCTTATTTTAAAGTCTTTGGGAGTAAATGTTTTATACCTAATACAAAAGAAAATTTAGATAAATTTGAACCAAAAGCTGATAAAGGATTCTTTATTGGTTATTCTAATAGAAGCAAAGCATTTAGAGTTTTTAATTTAAAAACTAATACTATTGAAGAAACTATGCATGTATCTTTTGATGAAATCTTAAAGATATTGTACAAATAGATGATGAAGAAAATTTTATAAATTTAAATTAATCTAATGAAACTATTAGTGAAATAAATCAACCTAATAAGAGATTTAAAATATCAAAAGATCATCCTATAGATAATGTTTTAGGAAATATTGAATCTGTAGTAAGAACTAGAAATCAATTAAGTAGTATGAGTAATGTAGCCTTTATATCAACAATTGAACCTAAAAATCCAAAGGAAGCATCGTCTGATGATTCATGGATTCTTGCTATGCAAGAAGAATTGAATCAATTTACTAGAAATGATGTATGAGAACTTGTTCCTAAACCTGAGGATAAAAGTATAATTGGAACTAAATGGGTTTATAAAAATAAAATAAATGAACTCGATGAGGTCGTAAGAAATAAAGCTCGTTTAGTCGCACATGGTTATTATCAAGAAGACGGAATTGACTATGATGAAACCTTTGCCCCCGTAGCAAGATTAGAAGCTATAAGAATTCTACTTGCTTTCGCTAATTATAAATAATTTCAAATTATATCAAATGGATGTTAAAAGTGCTTTTCTAAATGGTTTTGTAAAAGAAGATGTTTATGTTGAACAACCTCCACTTTTGGAAGATAATAAATTTCCAAACCATGTATACAAGTTAAAGAAAGCTCTATATGGTCTAAATCAAGCTCCTAGAGCCTGGTATGAAAGACTAAGATCTTATTTACTTCAATCTGGTTTTGAAATTGGTAAAGTAGATACAACACTTTTTATTAAAAGAAATAATCAAGATATTCAACTGGTTCAAATATATGTAGATGATATAATCTTTGGATCAACTAATAACATAATGAATAAAGAATTTTCAGATATAATGACTAAAGAATTTGAAGTGAGTCACATGGGAGAATTAAGTTTCTTCTTAGGACTTTAAATTAAACAACTAGAAAATGGAATCTTCATAAGTCAAGAAAAATATGCTAAAGACTTAATCAATAAATTTGGTTTAAGCACCTCTAGTGGGAAACCAACTCCAATGTCAACAAATGTAGGTTTAAGTAAAGAAGATAAATCAAAAGATATTGATCAAACTTTATATAGGGGAATGATTGGTTCGCTACTCTATATAGCAGCGAGTCGTCTTGATATTATGCATAGTGTTTGTCTATGTGCAAGATACCAATCACAACCTAAAGAAACTCACTTAAAAGCTGTTAAAAGAATTTTAAGATATGTAAAATACACTTTAGATTATGGTTTATTTTATTCTAAAAATAATACTTTTGATTTAATATCATATTGTGATGCTGATTATGCTGGTTGTAAATCAGACCGAAAGAGTACAAGTGGAACTTGTCACTTTCTAGGACATTCACTGGTTTCCTGGTTCAGCAAGAAACAAAATACTGTTTCCTTGTCAACAACTGAAGCAGAGTATATATTTGCTGCTCTGGCCTGTTAACAAGTCATATATATGCAACAAACTTTAAAAGATTTTGGAATTAACATAAGTAAATCACCAATATATTGTGATAATACTAGTGCAATAAATCTATCTAAAAATCCAACTCATCATGCTAGAACTAAACATATTGATATAAGACATCATTTTCCTAGAGATAATATAACTAAAGAAATAATAACTCTAGATTATATGAATACTGAAGAAAAAAATTGCTGATATATTAACTAAACCATTAACTGAACAGAATTTTACTAAATTTAGAAGAGAATTAGGTATTTGTTCAAAATCTGAAATATAAAATAATATAATATAATAATCAATAAAAATTCAAAATAAAAATTATACTTTTTTTTTGAAGAACATGTCGACATGCCCCATCTCATGATGTCGACATACCCAACAAAAATTTGAAAATTGAATTTCCCTCCAAAGTTAGTTATTTGGTTATTTATCTATTTATTTCATTTTCTCTCCTCTTTCTTCACTATATTCTCTGTAAATAACTTCTGAAACAATAAAATAATGGCCTCCTATTCTACTAATGAACCCACTTCACCCACATCTCCTCATTCTGGTCCATTTCAACGAACTACGCACGCTCGGGTGATCAAATTGCAAGAGAAGATGAAAGATATCCTTCAATTGATGACTGAAATTCAAGTAAGTCAACTTAGGATGACCAGAGAACAACAAAGGCAAGGGAATATTATTAGGAATGTACAAAAATTCCTTATGGATAACCGTACAAATCCTATTAATATTGAAGACTCTTCACAAGCCATGGAATCCGAGGAAGAAGAACCTATGGAAGAACCAAAAGAAGACAAAGAGGAAGATCAACCTTTACCTCAACCCGAAGTCCCTATGCATACGGACGAGAGCGTTATTTGCGTTGGTGAGATCCTTGTTGATACTAATGGAAACATAATTGAACAACGTAGAAACTTTTGTCTCCACTGCCCCAATTGTTCGATTCATAAGTCTCCTATAGTTAAGGATCGCCATTAAAGCGTACTTTCATTTTATTCTTTGTTTTAAATTGTTTTGTTTGTTCGTGTTTATGTTTGTTCTTATATATGTTGTAATAACTAAAATGTGTTCACTTATACTCATTGTTTCATGCTTGTTCTATACATATTATTTGTTCATACTAATCATTCTTGAATTCTTAAGTAGTTAATAGTTTTTGTTGATGACAAAGGGGGAGAAAGTTATAAAAATATATGTGCTTGGTGTAAGGGGGAGTCATGGAATAAAGGGGAGTTGTAGTTTTAAGAAGAAGTCATGGAGTAAGGGGGAGTTATGGTATGGTAAGAATATTTTATAAATAAAGGTTGTCATCATCAAAAAGGGAAAGATTGTTAGGAACAGAGTTGATGATGTTTTGATGACAACAACCTTATATAGTTATTATACTTTACTTTATAAAATATATATTAACATTTCCATATATATATATATATATATATATATATATGTATATAGGAAGTATATGCAGGTATCATCGAAGACTGATCAGTATAAAGACTCAAGCATCAAGATGAAGATTAGAGATTCAAGAATCAAGACTCTAGAGAATCAAGATTTCAAGATCTCAAGATAAGTGCCTAGTATTTTGTTAAAACTTCATAATAGCACTCATCTTTCTTCCAATTTTCTTTCGGGATCGAACCCAATTTCTATCGAAACTAGTGGCTTACAAACCCAAGACAAGTAGCTTACAAACCTACGACAAGTGGCTTTAACCCATGAAAATCAAAATCATTTAAACTACTTTGTACAAGTTCTCGAGTCCTATGGAGGAGCTCTGTAGGAAGGTTCTTGCAATTTCAGTTTGAATAGATTTTTCAAAATGTTTTTAAATATGTTTTCAAAATGTTTTAGCTTTCAAAATCATGTTTTCAAAAATATTTTCAAACTTTGTTTTAGCCTTGAAATATTCCTCTATTCTGATTTTAAAAACTTCTATTTTTAAAACATCAAAACTTATTCTAATTTTAAATATTACTTATATAATTGACGGTCTATATCAACTATATATACATATTTAAAATAATGTTTTATATTCATTCTCTATCTCAATATATTGTTTAAGAACTTTACTTTGCTTCAGAGAAGTTTCAACTTGTTTTAAATTCAATTGTCTTTACAAAACAACATCTCTATAATTTTGAACTAAGGGATGTCGACATAAGGGGATACCCATGTCGACATGGTGACAGTTGGATTCAAAATTCAATTTTCAAAAGAAGTGTCCATTCGTTCGAAAACCTTTCGCCAATGGTTATGACTGTTGTGCATCTATATAAAGGCTTCCAAAACGAATTTTTTTAACAACTACTTTCTTATTTTCTTCACTCTTTCTTCTCCACCATTCCATATCCATAAAACTTAATATTTCCAAGATCGTGCCATCATTCTGCCAAATTCTCAATAGGAAGTCATTTAGATACTCTCTCTATTTGATTCTCCATCATTCTACTAAAGATCAAAGTGCTATTCAGAGTTATAGGATTAATTTGTATTCAAAAAATCCACAGAATCTATCCATTCAAAAGGATTGTTATTAAGAAGTATTAGGGTGATCTTGTGTCCCGTAAATCAAGAGAGTTTACCCTAGACTCGGAGATAGGAGGGTTCCTCAAGGCCTTAGAAATTGAGGGTTGTAATTTGGATATTGGCTTATAAAAATCTGTACAAGGATATTTCCTTGGTGCAGGACTAGATGTAGGAGGATTCCAAACCAGTATAAAATCCGGTGTGTTCTTTCCTTTTACTTGCTTTACTTTACTATTTGCATTTGTTATATGTTCTGTGATCATTCTGTGTTAGAAATCTGTTTATATTTGTGTTGAAAGTTTTAATTTAGTCATATAGTTCATATATTATTTAAAACACTATTCACCCCCCCCCCCCTCTAGTGTTATTTCTGCCTTAAGATCCTTAATCCGCATCCCTAACACTTACTTGTTGGACGCTAGAAATCTCGTTGACGTCCGCATTGTGAGAGGATGATTTGGTACGAGGTCTTCCCATTGTAGATTTATTGGTAGAAACTCTAAGTAGAATCAATGGACTTCACATGAAAGACTTGGATCTCCTTCGGAGGTTTTCTTCAATCCAGTAGCGAGAAAGTAAATCCTAATAACCTGAGAAGGCTGCTTTCAGTGAAAGCACCAAAATGTTAGCTCCAAAATTGGTCATTAACACCCAAGGAAAGATTTCTGTAGAAAGATTAATGAAGATAGAAAATTAAAATAGACGAACGTATGCAAAAATAACTGCAAAAACTAGAACACCAGATTTATAGTGGTTCAGCGTAACTGCCTATATCCACTTTGAGTTTAATCTTTATTGCCCTTTCAAATAATTAAATAAAGATAAAATTTGTACGCCAACAACTTGAATACAAGTTTTTAACATAAAGGAAATTAGTCTTGAAAATGGCAGAGTCTCCTCGGAGTTTCAGAAAAAAGGTCCCTTTTCACTGCACCCCTTCCCTTCTATTTATAGATGAAGATAGGCTGGACTTCCTCTATGGGACCAGGAACAAGGTACTTCGGCATGTAGTAGGTGACAGCTGCGCACCGAGCCATATATGTCGAACGGCGGTTGCCGAGCCTCCTCGGTCGGTCCAGTAGGAGTCTCACTATTCATGAAGTAGATTGTGGTAGAACTCGAAGCAAGTGGAAATACGATTAGGAGCAAAGAAGTGTATGCGCGCCACTCTATTGAAAGATAAAATGATCACGAGCCATCATAGAAGTTTACTATCCCAAGTCTGTTGCCTCTTGTATGTCGAACCACCAAGTTCAAACCACAAGCACTGGAACTCAGTTGACCAAACTGTCTTGGTTCTGCGCTTTTGACAGAGCGACGTGCGCCATGTTACTTCATCCCTCTTGACCGAGCGATGCATGGACTGCCTTGACCGAGCGGCACGCAAAGGACCAAACCACCATCACCGAACGGGATTGAACAAAGCACCTTAGCCGTTCCATGCCTAGCTTTCCTCCCTTGACCGAGCGATGTATTCTGGAATACATTGTCATGTTCACATAGGCCAACCCCTTCTGTGCCGAGCCATCCCTGCTGAGCTACATGCACTATGCTCCTTCGGCCTCTTTCCTTTAGCCAAGCGACGATGGTCGAATAAAGGATGTCGAGTGGCATACTTAGGCTGAACGAAACTTATGTGCCAAATGGTGTACTTAAGCCGAAAGAAACTTATGTGTTGAACACTATACTTAGGACGAACGGAACTTATGTGTCGAATAATATACTTAGGCCGAACAAAACTTATGTGTCGAACGGTGCATTTAGGTCAATCTTTTACTCGCTCAAGTTTCACTTAGATCCAATCCAAGAAACTCTATAATAACCATCTCGTAGACGGACCAAGCAACCGCGTAACAATAAAACTAACATACAATCGGCTACGGTGACATGTGGACGTTAATATTAAAAAAATTCAATGTTAATCCCTGATTGAATTCACATCTTGCTGTTGTACAATCGAATCCGTGCATTTACAGAAATATCACCCAATTTAATTAGTTTATAATGTGTTGCAAGTTAATTAAATTAATTGACATACATTATATATTAATTATTAGTGCTTTTAGTAGTCGAGTGCCATTATAATTTTGGTAGCTTTTAGAAATGTTTTGGATGTATTTAGAAAATATTTAGGTGTATGTATAAGCATTATACATGCGCGTATTAATATTTGATATTAATGTATGTTTAAATGAGTTGAAATAGTAAACAAATAACAAATCAATGTAGAAAAGGAGGGCGTCGGTCATATGATGGAGATGAAGGGGATTTCTTTTGCTTTGAATTTTAGGATCATTAGTGGTAGGTAACTCTTCGAATAACTCTTTTATGGTCAACATCTCAAATTCCTTCATTCTCTTACTTGATGAAATGGAAAAGTGATAAAAAAAAGTAGTTTTTCATTCCTACCAACCACATATATGACTACCCCCTTTCTTTATTCTTGAAATCCAAAAGCCTCTTCTCTTTCAGTTGTGATATTTCTTTGATCCTTGCAAGATTAAGAAAGTGGATTCGAATTCCCAGGAGACATACATTAATCAAGGTACAACAAGAGGCATAATCGCAAAATTGGTAAACATTTTACTTTATTTGATTATTAATGCCTAAACTCAATATATATGCTAATAACTCAAATTTGAAAATCTTTTATAATTGATAAAATCAATATTTGAATAAATATAATTCATATACATGAATTGATTTTGCTATAAAAGCAAACTCTAATGAAGATTATATCATAGTGTTGACAAATTAATATGCAAATCATAACGACATACTATTCGACTTTGCGTCAGTAGAATTTATGTTTATAACCTTAATTGTTAGGTTTGTATGCTTAAATTCTATTTTGTATTAATATGTAAATTATGACTTTGGAATGTTGAATAAATTATTTTGGATTTTTGGATTTTCATATATAAACTACATTTTGGACTTTTACATAAAATATGACTTTGGAATGTTAAATAAAATTATTTTGGATTTTATTATTTATATGCATAAACATAAAACTAAATTACGATTCATTAATTAACATATGCATAAATTAAATAATAGGTATTTTGAGATTTATTAATTATATATATTGATTTTGAAATTAACTCTAAAATGAAATAAATATGCATATATGCATATATGTGTGTGTGTGTGTGTGTGTGTGTGAGTATCCATCACTATTGATTTTAGTTAAACATTGTTAATTATTCCTATCGGTTGACAATAAAAATAAAATTGTTAAGAATCTTAGGCTTGTCATTTTGAATTTGATTTATGAATCACTTAATTACTTATCATTTATATATGTATTTATGCATATATTAGTTGCAAATCCCAACAATTATATGTGTACATAATTTCCATATGTTTTGAATTTATTGTTACACCATTATGTTGTAATGTGTTTGTGTGTGTGTTACGGTTGTTATCTTATCATGCCATGTATATCAATGTGACTTTTCACATACCTAAAATAAGGAAACGTTAAACACCTTACATTTGAGAAACATAAACACATAAAATTGGATGAATAATTCATTATGACTAGTTATTGTAGATATTTCACATCTGGAATGTGAGGTTTAAATTTGTATATGTATAACAAAAGCACATTTAAATTGAAATAAACCATTAACTTAAAATTAAGACCGGATCTAAATGCTAACTACTTATTGTTGGGCGAATTCTCACCCAGAAGATCTTGAGACAACGAAGCGTCTGTTTCACCCGGGTTCGCAGTCACCACTTCATTCAGCATGACCGGCCTCTTTACCATTCGACAATGCAAGCCATAGCTCATTCGACATGAATAACCTCCAGTTCATTCACCAAGGCCAAGGAACACTCGGCACTCACGCATGAAGCTTCATTCGGCAGCACGAGCACAAGTCCATTCGGCATGGAAGCTCCATTCGGCAGCACGAGCCATGTCCATCCGGCATGACCAGCCCCTTTCCATTCGGCATAGCCGGTCCATGTCCCGCCGAATACCACCACCGGACCACACTATTGCCGAACCACCTTCCCATCACATCTCCACCGGACCACACTACTACCGGTCCACATTCTCACACTCCTACCACCGGACCAGGCAAGCACCGAACCAACCCTCTCCTTTCCCCTGCCGGTCCACATGCACACCTACCACCGGTCCAAGCTCATAGCCGAATGAAGCCTTGCCGAACCAGAAGATTGCCAGTCCAGATTGCTTCAGCCCGGGCCCACCAGCAGCTATATGCTTCCAAGGCCCCTGCCCTCAACCTCACTCTATAAATAGAGGGGCAGGGGTACAACAATGGCAGACAAGTTTGAGAGCTCAAGCAAGGAAGGAACTTTCAAACTACTTTCATACACTTGTATACAACGCATTGTACTTGTAACCTGAAAGAAAGAAGATAATAACATATAAAGTGGACGTAGGCACATTCTGGCCGAACCACTATAAATCTGTGTGTCTTTTACATTTCAGCCCCTACTTTTCTCATATTTACATACTCATCTAAAATCATTGAAAATTACATATAATCAACTAAATAATACGACTTGGAGGTGTTTGTCCATTTTTTGTGCAAACACTTATTCATATATATTCGTTAGAGAATTTTTCTGAAATTTTTCATATTTCATTCACTGCTAAATGGACATGAACCAACAATGGTATCAAAGCCAAATTGGTTTATATGAGTAAAGTAGTTAGTATTTAGGTCAACTACTAGGCTTTACTGTCTAAAGGGTGTCTAGGATGGAATGGCTAAGGCTTGGGCTTGGAGCAACCAACGCTTTCCCTTCCCCAGCTTCAAACCTAGCCATATGGATAATGGAAGTTTTCAAGGTTGGCCTAAGTGTAAGGCCTAAAATTATTTTTGGGCTTTGGTCCTTGGGAAAATTCAAGTACACCTATTGAATATTGTTTAGATATTTTAAAAGGGTTTTAAACCTAAATTTTAAACATGTCTGCTATAACAGTTACTGTTAAAAAATTATAGTAGTACGTACAAAATTTTAAAATTGTTTTTAAATTTTGAATATATGTTGTAATTGCTATTGATAGAGTTAGGGTTATACTCTCAAGGCACTTATGTAATGTGTTACATGTATCTTACTTGATGATCAATTTTGTTCAAAATAAAAAGTGTTTTTCTTTCTATTACATACTTGTTATATAATGATATAAATAATTAAGTAATTAACTAAGAGTGTATACATGGAAAATATAACGACCCGCCTTTCCGCTCCTAAATTTTGACACAATAAATCTATGGTATTTACGTGTCGAACATCCTAATGTCAAAAGGACGAGGAACACAATATCAAAATTTCACAGTGGAACAATAACATATAATATCAAAAGACTGTACAAAACTATCAATCTAAGATACAAAGTATTTTAGTGTCATAATTCTGAATACTATCATCCGTCGGGAAATTTATAACAACCTGTCCTCATAATACGGATATGTACAATATTGTAATGCGATCGAAGTAAGAATATTATAGTAAGGGAAACATCCGGCTCGTCTCCTCAAGCTCCAGTGAACATTAATGGAAACCTTCCTTTCTTAAACTACTCGAAAGAGTATGCGAGGAATTTAGGGAAAACAAAAATCAAGTGTTAGACATAATTCTAGTATGAGAAACTTAAGAAATATGTGACCAACATATAACAATACTTTTAGAACTACATGGAATGCCATAAAAATTATCCCTTCAAAAGAACTACCATCTAATAAGTACATTAGGTAATATAATAATAATGTCTAGGGTATAGAATATAGATAAGGAAATAGCTAGAGTGCTTACATTGGTTACATTCAACAACATATTAGAGGGTATAATCAAAACTGATAAGGAATATTTATATAATGGATTTTCCATGGAGATTCCTTCGGTCAAGCCGAAATCAATCTACACGAACAAGGATCAGAAAACACCTCTCCTGCACCGTATATCTCTAGATAAAATATACCATAAGAAAAACATAATTGGCCCACGTCGGAATGAGCAAACCCGAACCACGTGGAACCAAGCACCATCAATTCCCGTGCGCAATATTAATGAGTATTCTATGAATATGGAGTTGATATACCCTATCGCGGGACTACAAAACCAAAAATTGTGTGGCATACACTGTCTTTAGCTATTTCTGATGTAAAGGTCATGTTCAGCATATTTCTCATGAGTCTTCATCACTCGAACATAACATGAATCCCCAATTGGATTCCAACACCTCGAACGGATCTTGAAATTACACATGGATCCCAGCATATCAAATAGATCCACTTCAATGATCTCAGTCTTGAAATGCTTTTTGACAAGTAAAACACTTACCGATCCTAGTCTCTTCAAGACTGAATCGACGAATTTGGTCGTTCAATAATAAGGAGAATAATCCCATATTGAAATCAAGTCTCATATACTTATCATGTTTTTGATATTTTCATCTCATATTATCCCTCGGTCAAGAGTGATGTTGGTAGATTAGAGCTCTATTACTCATATCCCCACTCGAACATCAGTCTTAACTCTCATCGATAAACAAGCCTACTTTATCTGCTTTTAGTGCTAAGTATACGACAAAATATTTTCCATAAATGAGTAGACATGCAAAGCATGATCAAGTCATACAAAGCATGATTAACTCACATAAACGACTTTTAATCCCCTTATTGTTTAACATAAACGACTTTTAATCCCCTTATTGTTTAATTAGTATTTTATTAATTCAAACCTCTTTTATTAGTAAATTTTATTTTATGTAATAAAACTTCATTTATGAATTTCTACTATTCATTTATACTCTTTTCAATACTTCAAAAAGTATACATATACATAGCTCAAATTGTATAAGTGTATTCACAAATCATTAGCAAGATTTCTTACTTCAAAACCTTTACTTTTTCCGTCTTTATCCAAAAGATTACTTAATTATAGTTTCCTACAAATATCCATTTTAAGAATCTAAGTATTTTCACAAATCCATTAAAAAGGTTTTAAGGCTAATGTTGCTTTACCCGAAATATCGAAACTGCCATCACTCCCCGGGAATGGAAAATGCCAACCATGGAACCTTACAAAGGAACTTCCGACCCCATCGTACACCTGCAGAGATACACCCAGCATATGCTCATGAGTGGAGCAACAGAAGGAGTATTATGTAAATGCTTTCCGCTATTCCTATCAGATCTAGCTACCTCCTGGTTCTGCCATCTACCCCAAGGATCCATCAACTCATGGGAGATGTTAAAAGAAAGGTTTATTAGCCAGTTCCGCATCCATGTGGAACAACCCAGGGATGCTTATTCTCTATCCAATGTCAAACAGAAAACCGGAGAGACGCTACAACAATATCTAACACGGTTCAACGCCGCAGCGGCAGCAGTTCAAGATGCCGATGAAAAACTCACTCTAATGGCCCTCTGTAGTGGTGTGCATCCAGACACCAAGTTTGCCAGAAGATTAACTAAGGAAAAACCAGTTACCTTGCCTGATTTCTTCCATGAAGCTGGAAAGTATATGAGACTTGAAGACGCTGCTACGGAGAGGCAGCCAGGGCAACAAGGCAAGATAATTCAGGACAAGGTTCCCACTGCAGCTAAGGACGCTCGAAGAAATGAATCTAGAGACAATGCTGGGGGCAGAAAGGGTGAGAAGCGCCAATATCGACCAGGGCCAAGATTTGACTCCTACACTCCTTTGAATGAAACAATCGAAAACATCTACCTAGCCACTCAGGGCGAACTCGGATACAAGCGCCCCCCGCACAAGAAAGAATCAGATAACGCAATCCCACGGACATGACACCAATGAATGCCACCATCTTCGGGACTTGATCGAAGAACACATTAGAAGAAGAAGACTGGAACGTTATGTGAAAAGTCAGAACAGGACTCCAACTCCTGCCAATGAGAACTCAAAGCAACCCCTCCCAGAAGTAGGCGGAGGGAGTCGCAACAATCACAACACCAGTGGCTCTAGTCAAGAGAAGATAGTAGTCCTTACCATCTCAGGAGGACCACACATTGCCGACAGAAGTTGGGCAGAGATGGAAAGGTACGGCAAGTCGCTTAGAAATGCCGAAGGATACGTTAACTCCGTCACAGAAGAACGCCAACCGAAACGAAAAGAGAGCGACGACATCATATTCAGTAGACGCGATTTGGAAGGAAGACAGTACCCACATATGGATCCTATGGTCATCTCTGCCTGGTTCGGCCCTGCTAAAGTTTTTCGGATTCTAATAGACACGGGAAGCTCCGTAAACATCTTGTTCAAACATGCTTTCGACAAAATGAAGTTATCAATGAAGGATGTGTCTCCCTGCGACAAACCACTGCACGGTTTCACTGGAGATGCAAAAATGCCCCTCGGGCAACTTGACCTCTTCGTCGAAATAGGAAGTCATCCCCGCTCCGTGGTGCGAAAACAAACGTTCGTGCTAATAGAGAACCACTCGGCTTACAACGCCTTCTTGGGGAGACCAGCCTTGTCTGACTTCCAAATTGTCCTAGCCCCCTGGTGCCTGAAGATGAAATTCCCGACAGACAACGGAATAGGAGAAGTAGAAGGAGATCAAGACGCTGCCCGAGACTGCTATGTAACTGAGCTTCGCAACAACCGCAGAAAGAATAAAGGAAAAGATGCAGAGACTACTCTCTGCATGAAAAGCTTGGAGGCATAGCAACTAAAGAAAGCCCCTCCTCTTCGATACACAAGCGATCCCTTCAATGAACTAGACCCCCGGGATAAAGAGGAGGAGGCTACCGCCGAGCCTGCAGAGGCTATGGAATTCGTATCTGTAGATAAGCACGATTCAAGTAAACTATTAAAAATCGGATCTCAGCTGAAAACGGAATTAAAGGGTCAACTCATTGACTTTCTCCGCCACAACTTAGATGTATTTGCGTGGACCCACGCCGATATGACAGGAATCTCTCCAGACGTAGCGTGCCACATGTTGAACATCGATCCCACCAAGGTACCCGTAAAGCAGAAAAAGAGGAGCATGGGGGCAGAGCGATCAGCAGCCCTTGATGAGGAAGTAAAAAATCTACTTGCTAATGACTTCATACGGGAAGCCATCTACCCAGAATGGATCGCTAACCCAGTGCTAGTAAAAAAGGCCAATGGAAAGTGGCGAACATGTATTGACTTCTCCAATCTGAATGACGCTTGCCCGAAAGACTGCTTCCCACTTCCCCGAATTGACCAACTCGTGGACAGCACAGCTGGGCACGAACTCCTATCTTTTATGGATGCATACTCCGGATATAACCAGATCCCCATGCACGCTCCCGATCAGGACCACACTAGCTTCATCACCGACCGCGGATTATATTGTTACAAAGTCATGCCTTTTGGACTCAAAAATGCTGGAGCTACCTATCAACGCCTCGTCAACAAAATGTTCGCAGAACTGATAGGACGTACTATGGAAGTATATGTGGATGACATGTTGGTGAAGTCCAGGAAAGCCAACGACCATGTAAGCCATCTGGACGATATGTTTCGGGTACTTCGCCGATATGGAATGAAGCTGAATCCTCTAAAATGCTCCTTCGGAGTATCATCGGGAAAATTCTTAGGATTCATCGTCCACGCCAGAGGAATCGAAGCAAACCCTGAACAAATCCGAGCTTTAAAAGAAATAAGGATACCTTCCACTCGGAAAGAAATGCAGAGCCTAAACGGAAAGGTGGCCGCCCTAAGCAGATTCATTTCCAAGGCAACTGACAAGTGTGTCCCTTTCTTCGAAGCACTCAAGAAAGACAACGGGAGGTTCGAGTGGACCGACGAATGCTTAAAAGCCTTCCTCAACCTAATCGAACACCTTCAGAGACCACCAGTACTCTCAACTCCAAATGAAGGTGAAGTGTTATACCTTTACCTCGCTGTATCATCTCATGCTCTAAGCGCCGCCTTGGTAAGAGAAGAAGACCGCACACAACGTCCGGTTTACTTTGTAAGCAAGAGATTTACGGGGGCAGAAGCCAGATATCCTAAACTTGAGAAGTTAGCATATTGTTTATTGATCGCGTCACGGAAACTGCGACACTATTTCCAGTCTCACTCCATCAGGGTTCTAACCGATCAACCACTAAGACAAGTGCTCCATCGTCCTGACACTTCTGGGCGACTCCTCAAATGGTGCATCGAACTAAGTCAGTATGATATCACCTACCATCCCCGCACCGCTATCAAAGGACAAGCCATGGCTGATTTCATTGCCGAATTCACTACCAACGAAGGCAAGGAACAATCCGAAGTAGCAAAAAACATCAAGTGGAACCTCTTTGTAGACGGAGCATCGAACGAACAAGGCTCGGGGGCAGGTATTGTGATCGTCACCCCCAGGGGAAGAAAGTTGTACTATGCATTAAGATTGGAGTTCACGGCCACTAACAACGATGCTGAATATGAAGCAGTAATAGCGGGATTGGAACTGGCCCTAGAAATTGGGATCAATTCCTTATGTATTCATAGTGATTCTCAGCTTATCGTAAACCAGGTACTAGGAGAATTCCAGACTCGAGGAGAACGGCTCACAGCATACCTAAAGAAAACCAGACTGCTGCTCGATCGATTGGACCATTATCTAATCAAACACATTCCTCGAGAAGAAAACCAAGAGGCAGATGAACTTGCAAAGCAAGCTAGTATGAAGGACAGCACCATTCCCGGAGCACTAGTAATCTCAAGGCAGCTAGCCCCGAGTTTCGAACAAGCGAATCTGATAACTGCAATCGAAGAAGGAACCTGGATGACTCCTATCCGGAAATATTTGCAAGATGGCATACTACCCGACAGGCGTGACGAAGCCAAGAAGATCTTGAGGAAAGTTCCCCACTACACAATGCAAGAAGGCATCCTCTACCGGCGTGGTTTCTCTAGCCCCCTATTAAGATGCGTCGCCGGAAGGGAAGCCAAGGAGATATTAACAAACATCCATCAGGGAGGATGCGGAGATCACACTGGAGGACAGACTTTGGCAAGAAAGATACTCCGATATGGATATTACTGGCCCACACTAAACAAAGATGCCCTAGACTTCGTTAAGAAATGCGACAGATGTCAGAAGTTCGCCAAAATCCCTCGACTACCCACAAACGAAATTACTCAAATGACCAGCCCTTGGCCCTTTGCCGTATGGGGAATTGACTTAATTGGCGAACTGCCAACGGGCCGAGGCGGAGCCAAATATGCTATAGTGGCAGTCGATTATTTCACCAAATGGGTGGAAGCGGAACCTTTAAATAAAATATCTTCAGCAAAAGTTATCAACTTCTTGATCAAAAACATTCTGTGCAGGTATGGAGTCCCCCTCAAAATCGTATCAGACAACGGACTCCAATTTGACAGCGAAGAATTTGCCGACTGGTGCCAAGAGCATGGAATTCATAAAAGCTTCTCATCAGTAGCTTACCCTCAGGCAAACGGACAAGTTGAAGCTGTCAACAAAATTCTCAAAACCCTAATCAAGAAGAAACTTGAAAAGTCAAAAGGCGCTTGGGTGGACGAACTTCCTACGGCACTATGGGCATACCGCACATCTTTCAGAACATCAACGGGACATACTCCTTTCTCTTTGGCATATGGATCGGAGGCAATGCTCCCAGTTGAGACTATTGTGCCTTCCCACCGTAGGATCCACTACAACCCAGAAGAAAACGAAGAACTCCTCCTCATGTCTTTGGATCTGATTGAGGAAAGGAGAAACGATGCAGCACTCAAAGCAGCAGCTCACAAACAAAAAGTGGCAGCACTATACAATTCCAAAGTCAAGCATCGCAGCTTACAAGAAGGAGATCTTGTCCTCAGGCGAATCTTTCCGCGCCCCGGGGCACTGGACCCCACCTGGGACGGACCATATGTAATTCACAAAGATCTCCACAACGGAGCTTACATTTTGTCAACAGTGGACGGAGAGGTGTTCCAGAGGGCATGGAACATCCGACACCTCCGTCGATACTTTTCTTAACTTGTACTGCCCATATGAAGTGAATTAACAAAGAGAATCAGTGGACGTAGGCATTTTCGTGCCGAACCACTTTAAAAAATCTTGTCTCTTTTTAACTTGTTCCTTTATGTCTTGGCTACTTGTTAAGCGTTATCCCTTTCTGTTGAACAAAATTCTATGGCATCTCCACTCAAGACGCACCGCGGCCTCATCTGGACTAGGCCTAACAGGTACGCTACGATTCTATGCACTCGCCAATGAGACTCTTTTGCCCCGGCATCCCTCTGCTGCGGGTTAACTCATTGCGCGCCTGCCCTCAAAGCCAACTGTAATGAGCCGATTATAAGTCATCATAAAGGCCGACTATAGCCGATGGCAGCTCATTACGGCGTTCGGCTCGTCGGTAACTGTGAACCTACTTTAAGCCCCAACATAAGGTGTGGCCAGCCAGGGGTAGTCCACGGCCAACGGCACCCACGCTAGCCGGCCACGGTAAATCGAATAATACCCACGATTACGGACCATAATGGTTCGGGTAGTTACCGTGCGCGATCTCGGCTCCGATGTGTCTTAAGTGCGGCTGTGGTAAAAAAGAAAACTCCCCGCGGAGGCGTAAGATGGGTGACAAATGTCTCCAAGACCCACAGCTAGGGAAAGTGACTACAAAACCCGTTTGCCACGAACTTAAGCACATCGACGGCCTTCCGTGACTGGAAGTTTTACTTTTACTATATTTCCATTTCATTTAAATATTTTTCTCCTATCCTGTATAACAAACTCTAAAGTACAGGAAACCAAATAGGAAGCATTCACTCATGAGGCTCTAAGCCTGCGTACTGGGTGGCAGGGTGCTCAGCTATACCCGTGAACAGTTACACGAGACACTCAAAGCTACCGCCTGCGAATAAAACATGAAGGGCGGTACTCTCTTTTCTTGCACATAAATGCGTAACTATAGCTTATTCATACACTGACACTGCAACACGTGAAATTATATTTCAAGCAAAAAACTTAACATCAAACACAAGTGGAATCACAGGCATATACATAATTATACTTCTCACACAGCACATAAAGATAGCAACGACATTTAAACATGACAAAATCAGCTTATATTATAAGATCACACGAAGTTATTCTTTGCAAATAATTTTATTACAGTTGCATATCAAAGACTAACATGAACAGTGATAAAAAAGAAACAAAAAGATGGCAGACGCATCCACACTCCATCACCAACTCCCCCAGCCTACTTAGCCGCAGGATCGGAGCCCCCAGCATGTGGATCTGAAGTCCCACCTGTCCAGATCAGAAGAGGAATTCATTAAACGAACGATCAAGTTATGAAAACACGAAAAGAAAAGAAAGGGAAAAGAATAACTCACCAGCATCCGCCGCTTGATCCTCATCATCCAACTGCACGCCCGCTTCCTCTGCAGCGAGTAGCCGCATCCCCTCCTTCACCGCCGCTTGCTCCTCCTTTGAGAACTGAGCAGTAACCGCACTCAAGTTGAAAGCCTCTCCGCCTTCCTTACCCGCATTCACCCTGGCCTCCTCTAAAGCCTGGAGATACACCTTGGCCATGACCCGAGGGTAATCGTCCATCCAAGACAAGCCGCCCTCCTTCCAAGTGTGGAAGTACATATCCTGCAACATCTCATCCATCATCCCCTCGTTTTCCTCAAACTCCCTCACCCGGGCCTCGGAAGCTTGCAACTTGGTGAGGGCGACGTCCCTCTCTGATTGGTATCTCAAGCAGTCAGCCTGGAGTGACCTCCTCATTTCCTCTTCCTTCAACTTGAGGGACCTCCTCATCTCCTCCATCTCCTCCTTCAACTCGGCCTGAGCCATCTCCGCAGCCTCGAGCCTCCCTGACAACTCCTCTACCCGCTCGAGATCCGCATTTCGAACCTCATCCACCGTTGCGATAGCTATGTTAATCCGTTCCCTGCAAGCGACCTCCATCTTCCGTAATTCCGCCCTACTGGCCTTCTCCATGGTCTCTTTCAGACGCTTGGAGGCTTCCTCATGCTGGGAAATCTGGATGGCTTGGTCGGCGAGTTGCTTGGCCTGATCGGCAACCTTTAACCTCAACCGAATGTTAGCACTCCCGATCTCTTCCCCGGCCTTGACCAACTTAGCATGATGCTCCATTAACTTCTTGGTCTCTGCGGCCACCCGGTCGATATTAGCCTTGGCCTCATCCCCCATGGTGACTACCCGTGTAGTAAGTAAATCAAGATCTAAAGATTTGGCCTCGTCCAGCACTCTTACCATGGGGTTGCGGGGAAGTAGGTGCTCGCCCGTGGTCTCATCGAATGAAATGTCCCGAAAACTTGGGTCTAAATCAGGATGGCCGGCAAAAGGGTCACGAGGCACGGGGCGAGGCACATCGGGACGCCTTATATGAATGACAGTAGAACTCTTGGAAGGAGGAGGAGGGGGGCAGGGCTCCGTGCTCTCCTCCGTAGTATCACGAGGAGGCTGAGTAGGGGGAGGCTGAATAGGAAGCTGCGAAGCAGAAGAAGACTCAAATAGGGAACGGCTCCGCTTCCTTTTCTGAATACTCTCTTCAATGACCCCGAGAAGAGGACGATACCTAACCACGTCCCCAGTACGACCAGTGGGAGGCTTCGCAGAAGCCCTTCTCGACTTGAAGTGTTCGAGGCGGTGTCGAATATCTGAAGTTTTAACCACCTGGCCTGCCCCTGGGATAACGAACGAGTGTTACGAACATACAATAATCCGCAGTTCATGAAAATGTGCTAAGTTAAAAAGAAAGAAAAGTGAGAAGACACATCTATTATACAAACCCGGCGGAGGAGTGGGATACTGCAATAAGTCCTGGATCTCATTCCAGGACGGAAGTGAACCGTAAAAAATTTCTAAGTCCCTATCGAAAATGGAATCGGCAGAAGACAAAAGTTCACCTTGCATCGCCGGGGTCACCCTAGCTGAGGAACCCTTAGAGGATGGGTCAGTGCTAACCACAGCTTTGCCGGTTTCCTCTGCCTTCTCCGTTTCCTTCTCTGTTTCCGACTCCCCCTCTGACTCCCCGAAGGCCCGACGGAGAGCCTCATCCAGTTCGAGGTCCTGCTCAGAGGTTAGAGCAGCAACACCGCTACCACCCTGACCATCGCCATCTCCTCCACCCTCCGACCCTTCTCCAACTTCACCTCCTTCCTCCTCTTCTACACCTTCCTCCTCCGGGACATCCGGGCAAGTACTTGGAGAAGGGCCATCGGACTCCTTGAGCTTCTTGCCTCCTACGACTGGACGTTGTGCAAAGGGCTTCCTCTTGCCACCCTTCGCTGTCACCCCACCTTTAGGCTGGGCAGCCTTCTCTTCTGCCGTGTCCCTCTGTTTGACTACGGACTGATGTGGGAGGATCAAATTATACGACAAGAGCCTGGCATTCCTAATCAGATAAGCAGCCGATCTGTCTCTCCCGGAAATAGCTTCAATTTCTGCTGCCATCCGAACCAAGCGATCATCTTCCACAACCGCAAAACCACCTGTCGCTAGCAAGAAATAAAAGCGCATAAGAGAGTGAATTACAGCCAAGACAGGAATTATGAGTAGAGTTTTTACTTACATCCGGAGGTAAATCGGCGAATAGAGACGGAGTCATCCCTGACAAAGAACCATTCCTTCTTGAACATGCTATACTTCGAGTATAAATCCAAAACAGGCTTGAAGGAAACGGCTGACTCCAAGCTAATATATGGGGACCCCTTCCTGTACCCCCTCAGATTGTACAGATATCGTATTTCCCGGTTGGAGGGGGCGCGCCCATATCTCTTCTGGAAGATAGCATATAAGCATACCAGAATGGCATAAGAGTTGGGCTGAAGCTGGAATGGAGCCACCTTCAGATAAGTGACGAAGCTTAGTATCCAGGCGTTGATTGGAGGAATAGCCCCGCACATGCAATGGTACCGGCTATAAGCGAAGTACCCCTCAGGGGGATCATATGGCATGACCCCTTCCCCCGGTAACAACATAAGAGCCCTGTCTATCCCAAAGGAACGGGATATAACGTCAAGTTGCTCCTCCTTTAAGGAGCTTGGGAAGCAGTCAGGGGGAGAGTTCAAAAGTTCCTGTGGACCACATCCGTCCACTAGAGACTTCGGAATAGGTCGGTGTTGCCCGGATCCTGATTGGACTGGGGGCGAGGAAGAAGAAGGCTCTCCTGTGCCTCTAGACTTCTTTCTGTCTGATCGTGTTTCCGCTTTGCGAGACATTTTCTGCAGCACAAGAAAAACCTAATATTAGAACAAGGAAAATAGAAAAGTAAACAAACAAGTGCGTGCAAGTGTGGAATTTCATTCGCAAGCTGAAGTCTTCCAGATCACAAGTTCATTCGGTTTCCAAGTTCATTCGGTTTCCAAGTTCATTCGGTTTCAACCCCATTCGGTTTTCATCTCATTCGGCTCCAAGGCAGTAGTCCCATTCGGTGAAGCAAGGACATACGTGTGTATTCGGTAATAAGTATATACCTGGTTCGGTATAAGGTTGGTTCGGCAAACACTTGATTCGGCAATGGAGTGATTCGGCTCTACTCGTTCGGTAAAGAAAAACAAGGGGGGTACGGCCTCTATATATAGGCAAACTCACAACCACCGAACCAGATGTCTCGCCCAACCGGACCAATGATACCGGACCACCAGAAGCCGGATGAGAATAGCCGGACCAACCAAGAACCGAATGGAACCCTCTATCTACCGTCCAAGACCAGGAACTGGGGGCACGCAGGGCGCTTCACTCAGATAAGTACCGAACTCCAGAACTAACTAATAAAATAAGATTATGACAACGATGAATAAGTCGTAAAACTCCCACTAGCATGAATTAAATCGTTCACACGTGTACGCGACCACGAATGGTCCATAGGCACGCTCTGAATGGTCATTAACCCTATCATCGTGGGAATTTACACTTTGACACGTCTTTTTAAACTCATAGGTGAGACGGATAGTTGACTCTGATAATTACGAAATGGCTAAGCTACTTACACATGTACGGGATCACGAACGATCCCTAGGCATGCCCTGAGCTGGCGATAAACCACCTTGACAAACGATCCAGGGAATCACTCTAACGTGAACCTGGCATCGATAATGCAAAGCCCCCTCGGGGCACACCAACTCGCCTCGAACGGCGCAATTCACTTCATCCCGAACGTTTCGACCACGAACGGTCATCGTTTGAAATCATACTAAAACTGTAAATCCCTTTGCAGGACCTCAACAGGATATGAACATCCAGCCCATGACATTACAAAACACGCCTTCTTGCCGCAGGGAAACAAAGCGCGACACATGCAAGCACGTGCCCCACTTTGGGGGGCAAATGTTGGGCGAATTCTCACCCAGAAGATCTTGAGACAACGAAGCGTCTGTTTCACCCGGGTTCGCAGTCACCACTTCATTCAGCATGACCGGCCTCTTTACCATTCGACAATGCAAGCCATAGCTCATTCGACATGAATAACCTCCAGTTCATTCACCAAGGCCAAGGAACACTCGGCACTCACGCATGAAGCTTCATTCGGCAGCACGAGCACAAGTCCATTCGGCATGGAAGCTCCATTCGGCAGCACGAGCCATGTCCATCCGGCATGACCAGCCCCTTTCCATTCGGCATAGCCGGTCCATGTCCCGCCGAATACCACCACCGGACCACACTATTGCCGAACCACCTTCCCATCACATCTCCACCGGACCACACTACTACCGGTCCACATTCTCACACTCCTACCACCGGACCAGGCAAGCACCGAACCAACCCTCTCCTTTCCCCTGCCGGTCCACATGCACACCTACCACCGGTCCAAGCTCATAGCCGAATGAAGCCTTGCCGAACCAGAAGATTGCCAGTCCAGATTGCTTCAGCCCGGGCCCACCAGCAGCTATATGCTTCCAAGGCCCCTGCCCTCAACCTCACTCTATAAATAGAGGGGCAGGGGTACAACAATGGCAGACAAGTTTGAGAGCTCAAGCAAGGAAGGAACTTTCAAACTACTTTCATACACTTGTATACAACGCATTGTACTTGTAACCTGAAAGAAAGAAGATAATAACATATAAAGTGGACGTAGGCACATTCTGGCCGAACCACTATAAATCTGTGTGTCTTTTACATTTCAGCCCCTACTTTTCTCATATTTACATACTCATCTAAAATCATTGAAAATTACATATAATCAACTAAATAATACGACTTGGAGGTGTTTGTCCATTTTTTGTGCAAACACTTATTCATATATATTCGTTAGAGAATTTTTCTGAAATTTTTCATATTTCATTCACTGCTAAATGGACATGAACCAACAATGGTATCAAAGCCAAATTGGTTTATATGAGTAAAGTAGTTAGTATTTAGGTCAACTACTAGGCTTTACTGTCTAAAGGGTGTCTAGGATGGAATGGCTAAGGCTTGGGCTTGGAGCAACCAACGCTTTCCCTTCCCCAGCTTCAAACCTAGCCATATGGATAATGGAAGTTTTCAAGGTTGGCCTAAGTGTAAGGCCTAAAATTATTTTTGGGCTTTGGTCCTTGGGAAAATTCAAGTACACCTATTGAATATTGTTTAGATATTTTAAAAGGGTTTTAAACCTAAATTTTAAACATGTCTGCTATAACAGTTACTGTTAAAAAATTATAGTAGTACGTACAAAATTTTAAAATTGTTTTTAAATTTTGAATATATGTTGTAATTGCTATTGATAGAGTTAGGGTTATACTCTCAAGGCACTTATGTAATGTGTTACATGTATCTTACTTGATGATCAATTTTGTTCAAAATAAAAAGTGTTTTTCTTTCTATTACATACTTGTTATATAATGATATAAATAATTAAGTAATTAACTAAGAGTGTATACATGGAAAATATAACGACCCGCCTTTCCGCTCCTAAATTTTGACACAATAAATCTATGGTATTTACGTGTCGAACATCCTAATGTCAAAAGGACGAGGAACACAATATCAAAATTTCACAGTGGAACAATAACATATAATATCAAAAGACTGTACAAAACTATCAATCTAAGATACAAAGTATTTTAGTGTCATAATTCTGAATACTATCATCCGTCGGGAAATTTATAACAACCTGTCCTCATAATACGGATATGTACAATATTGTAATGCGATCGAAGTAAGAATATTATAGTAAGGGAAACATCCGGCTCGTCTCCTCAAGCTCCAGTGAACATTAATGGAAACCTTCCTTTCTTAAACTACTCGAAAGAGTATGCGAGGAATTTAGGGAAAACAAAAATCAAGTGTTAGACATAATTCTAGTATGAGAAACTTAAGAAATATGTGACCAACATATAACAATACTTTTAGAACTACATGGAATGCCATAAAAATTATCCCTTCAAAAGAACTACCATCTAATAAGTACATTAGGTAATATAATAATAATGTCTAGGGTATAGAATATAGATAAGGAAATAGCTAGAGTGCTTACATTGGTTACATTCAACAACATATTAGAGGGTATAATCAAAACTGATAAGGAATATTTATATAATGGATTTTCCATGGAGATTCCTTCGGTCAAGCCGAAATCAATCTACACGAACAAGGATCAGAAAACACCTCTCCTGCACCGTATATCTCTAGATAAAATATACCATAAGAAAAACATAATTGGCCCACGTCGGAATGAGCAAACCCGAACCACGTGGAACCAAGCACCATCAATTCCCGTGCGCAATATTAATGAGTATTCTATGAATATGGAGTTGATATACCCTATCGCGGGACTACAAAACCAAAAATTGTGTGGCATACACTGTCTTTAGCTATTTCTGATGTAAAGGTCATGTTCAGCATATTTCTCATGAGTCTTCATCACTCGAACATAACATGAATCCCCAATTGGATTCCAACACCTCGAACGGATCTTGAAATTACACATGGATCCCAGCATATCAAATAGATCCACTTCAATGATCTCAGTCTTGAAATGCTTTTTGACAAGTAAAACACTTACCGATCCTAGTCTCTTCAAGACTGAATCGACGAATTTGGTCGTTCAATAATAAGGAGAATAATCCCATATTGAAATCAAGTCTCATATACTTATCATGTTTTTGATATTTTCATCTCATATTATCCCTCGGTCAAGAGTGATGTTGGTAGATTAGAGCTCTATTACTCATATCCCCACTCGAACATCAGTCTTAACTCTCATCGATAAACAAGCCTACTTTATCTGCTTTTAGTGCTAAGTATACGACAAAATATTTTCCATAAATGAGTAGACATGCAAAGCATGATCAAGTCATACAAAGCATGATTAACTCACATAAACGACTTTTAATCCCCTTATTGTTTAATTAGTATTTTATTAATTCAAACCTCTTTTATTAGTAAATTTTATTTTATGTAATAAAACTTCATTTATGAATTTCTACTATTCATTTATACTCTTTTCAATACTTCAAAAAGTATACATATACATAGCTCAAATTGTATAAGTGTATTCACAAATCATTAGCAAGATTTCTTACTTCAAAACCTTTACTTTTTCCGTCTTTATCCAAAAGATTACTTAATTATAGTTTCCTACAAATATCCATTTTAAGAATCTAAGTATTTTCACAAATCCATTAAAAAGGTTTTAAGGCTAATGTTGCTTAAACATTGTCATAACAAACCCAAAACCATTTCACTTGTACTTATCTTTAAAACATTCTTTTATAGATCTATTTAGATCTATTACATTCATAAGTATAATCTAAAAGGTTAAAGATGAAAGTTATTAACACATTGTCACAACAAACTTAAAACCAATCATTTCATACTTATATTTGTCTTTAAAACATTCTTTTAAAGATATGAGATAATATGCAGTTAAGTTCGATAGTCAACTAAGTGACTATTTTGTTAAAAATGATCGGTTATAGAAATCATGGTTTGTATACTTTACTCGTTTGATATTCCAACTTTACTTTCCTTATCCAAGAGTGAAGCCACTTACTCGTAGGCTTTTAGTGTTAAGTATAGTATTAACTAAATTCATAAACAAGAAAGAAAACAGTATGATTAACACATTTTAGACATTACCGACTTAACTATTCCTCAGCCAACATGGAAGTTGGTAGGTTAGAGCTCTATTGCTCATACCCCTATTTGAACCTCAACCTTAACTTTCACAAATAGACAAGCCTACTTCGTCGGCTTTTAGCATCAAACAAAGTTAATTACTTTTCAAACAAGCAAGTAAACAATATGACTAACATGATCTGGCATTCCAACTTAAATGTTTCTTTGTAAAGTGGAAAACTGTTAGGTTAGAGCTCTATTGCCATATTCTTACTCAACATCAGTCTTAACTCTCGAAAATAGAGAATCCTACCTCATCAACACTTAGTGTTAAGCTTAATCAATTACCTTTTTCAAAAGTTATGTATAATTTTAAAATACTTGTAAATAGGTTTTAAATATTTATGTAAAATATTGCTTGAAAACAACTAATTTATAATTTTATGAAAACATGGTTTATTTTATAAAGCCTCTTACTTTGAAATACACATATGTTTATTAAAACTATATTTAAACTTCAAACAAACTTTAAAATACTTCAAAATAGGTTAGCAAACATCTCTAAATTATGAGAGAGAAATACCAATTTAAATATAATTTTTAATCACTTAAAACCATAAGCGACTTATTACATATTTATAAATAATGTTAAAAGTCCTCGTTAAAGAACACATTGATAAGCACGATCTTTGCGACTAGTTTTAACCATTTTAGTGAATTATTTAAGGCTTGAAATTTTTATACTTAGCACTAACCTAAGGGTACTTGATAACCATGAAAAGAAACTCATAATAATACCTTTCAATTTATTTATAAAATTCTCGAAAATAGGCTATATTTACAAAATGTATTTATAACCACATTTTTGCTTCAACTATCATAACTTCGGTTCATAATTTCTATAACTTTACAAACCATCTATCGACTATAAAATGCAACAAAATATGTGTAGAGAACAACCAAATCAAATTATCCCAAGTTAATATCACAAATATCCAATTTACACAAGTTAAATTAAGGGATGTCAAAGTGCACTTATAGCGACTATTCTCCTCCAAACACTTTCAAACATTCTTCAATTCAATATGCAATCCCACAACCATTTAAACATTAAGTCAAGACACACCACATGTTTTAGAGGGTAAAAGAAGTGATTTTATACTATATTGCTATCCTACCTTATGGTCAAGGCCATGGTATCAACAAATAGGCTAAAAAGGATGAAAGCTAGTATTATAGATCAATTGGAACAAGGCTATGATCGATATCATCAAAATTCGACCGAGCTCCAATTAAGACAGGATTGATGGAGAATGATGAACAAGGCTTAGAAAGGCTAAGTTTACAATTTCAAGTCAATCAAAGTTCATATGCTTAAGATATAATCGATGCAAATTAAACATTGTTCTCGTTCGTATCCATCATGTTGATTTCACTTCATATCCATCAACTCGCAGGCCTCGTTCGTATCCACCAAACATGCACTACGTCGAATCCATCAAGCACTCCCCACTTCGTATCGGTCCGTACTCATCCTACTATGCATCCATCATCACCAGCTAATTCGTATCCATAAGAAATTATCACTTCGTGTCGATCATTCCATGCACTCCGTATCGATCCACCCATTCACATACTTCGTATCGATCGGCCAATGATCGATACGAAGAACGCGTAATGGACCGATACAAATGTCATCCCATTTCAAACGATACGAAAAAACTAATTAGTCATCGATACGAAGTAAGCATCCTAAGATCGATACGAAGAGTGGAGTATATCAAGTCGATACGAATAAGACTATGTTCACTCAATCACTTGGCACGAAAAGTGGATCGATCCTAAAGGATAGCGCCATGTCACCTAGCAAGCATATGCCTGGGAGTGATGCGAGTGGGATCGATACGAATGAACCGATGCGAATTCATTAGCTTACAACTAATCCAAACTTGCATCGATCATATCTCACAATCTATAAGTCCAAATGCTACCAAATTTTCATAAGAGCCTGCGTACAACCCCAAGAATGTCCATGCTCGATCTCGACTCGATTGGGCAAGATCTTGATCGATAATAATTCCATTCATATCGATCATGGATCGAGTCGAAATCGCTCGGGATCGATTACGTGTGCCCACCCACGTGAGAGAAGGAGTCCTGCGAGACCTGGACGGGATATTTGCAGCCTATACCTATAAATAGCTCCCCAAAAGCTTCAGAAAAGGGAACTTCTAGTTCTTTTACTCCGTTATTCTACCGAACTCCATTGTAACTCAATTATTATCAATTGTACTCTTGTAACCAGCGAGTAATAATTAATAAAACAGTAACTCTTCAAAGTGGACGTAGGTCGAAGATAGCCGAACCACTATAAACCTTGTGTCTTTTCTGCATTAGTTTCAATTTTCTAAGCGTTCTTCATATTTATATTTTCTACACATTTGCTATTTGTGATCTGTGATTGTAAACGGGTGCTTTCATCGACCCTTGGGTGTTTGTGACCAATTTTGACATAAACATTTTGGTGCTTTCTCTGAGAAATGCCAGCGTTCGGGAATTCCAAAGCTTGGATTTCAGATTTGAAAGCTTGAAGACTTGGATTTAGAAAGCTATGGAGAAGCAATCGGCAAGAAGAAAGAGGACTGAAAGGAGCCAACATGAAGGGAGTCAGGAGACTTCCTCATGGGAGAATCAGGCGTCGATCTTCATCACCAGAGACGAGATGGAAAAGATGCTGAAAAGACAAGAGGAGATGAAGTAGAATCTACTTCGACAAGTTAGAATGCAGAACCAAGGGAACACAACTATAGGAGATGCTGGAGATAGAGATCGGGTGAACGGAGCAACCAGAATTCAGAATGGAGCTGGACCATCCGGCACGGCACCAGAACTGGGGGCACTCACCCCGAGCACGTTGATCCAATCCCAGGCAGAGTACCAGGTGGAGCTGAGCAACACAGCGTTGATAGAGGAATGGATGCTCTCCTAGGAGAGAAGATTCCATGGTTCCCTCATGAACTTAAGGGAAAGATCAGAGCAACAGACAAGGACAACCGGCAGAGATGGTTAGGTGAACCATTAGAGGCGGATTGGTAAATAAAGACTTGGAAGATGTGAATACGAGTCCCTTTGCTCCTACAATCAGGTAAGCTAAAAACCCGCCAGATTTCAAACTACCAACACTGGAAATGTATGATGGGATAACGGATCGTACTGTTCATTGACAATGTACATGAGGCATATGGAAGTGCTCGGTGCATCAGAGGAGGTCATGGCATGATTCTTCCCTTTGTATTTGAAAGATATTGCAACATTATGGTTCAGATAGCTGGAGAGTGGCTCTATCGGTATATGGATGGGACTGATTGAAAGGTTTATGAGATAGTTTCGAGTTCACATAGTCAGACCCAAGAATGTGATGACTTTAAAATCGATGAAAAAATGAAAAGTAGAGTCGCTCAGGGATTTCTTAACCAGATTCAATGCGATGGTGGCTTCGGTGGATCGGCCTGATCCATCGATGGTTTTAATGGCGGCGGTATCAGGAATTACAGATAATTTGGATTTCAAGATATCGTTGGAGCAAGACCCCCTGATGGACCTCGGGGAGTTCTACCATGAAGCCGAAAGGTTTCTAAGGTAGGAAGATGCACAAACTGAGAGAGACGGGAGAGAGGTTGAAGCTTATGCAGTAAGGGGTGAAGGTCCTCCCAGGGAGGATCCAAACAAAGATGATAAAGGAAAATGAATGATAATGGTGACAGTTCAAAAAGGCCACGGAGGAATTCAAAGTTTACTTCATACACAGATTTGACTGAGACTCCAGAAAGGATTTACTTGGATACTCGAGAGCGCCTCTAGTATCGAAAGCCGGCAAGAAGGGAACCTTTCAAATACGAGCGGGTATCGGGAAAGCATTGCATACTCCATGATTTGAATGGGAACAACACGAACGAACGCAAATATTTGAAGGATATTGTTGAGGAGCATGTAAGGAATGGTCATCTACAACAATATGTAAGGAATTATGCTATTGCGGTGGAACAGAAGAGGCCACCACCCACCTCGAATGAGGATGGAACTGGGTCTAAGAATCACCGGCTTGTCATCAACTAAATGGATTTATAACTTTGAATGTGTAATAGAACTCGAAGTAATATAGCGAAGCCACTTACACATGTACGCGATCGAGGACGGTCCCTAGGCATGCTCTGAGACGATGATAAACTGTGTTGCTCAAGTCTATGAAATCAAGTTTTTCTTTTCGTTTTTTTTGAAAACTTTGGTTTCTTCCTTGGATGTACAAACATTTATTTGGTTTTCCCTGGCTGTTAAAACTTTTAAAAGATTGGATTTGCATTAATGTGATAAATAAAATAGGTCTCGTGATCACGGTCCCGACTTGAGAGACGGGCAGTGACCGTAGATTATGAGTCTCTTCGTCGGAAAGCGATGGAATGGGATCGAACACAATATAAAAGTCCTCAACTGGAGAACCGTGGCTGGAGAATATAAAAGTCCTCGGCCGTAGAATATAAAGGTCCTCGGTCGGAGAGCCGATGCCGTAGAACATACAAGCCCTTGACCGGGGAGTCGAGGCTAGAACATGATAACGTAACCTGGTGAGGTATGCAGATTTAAAGTTAAACCTGATGAGATCATGGATTCGGATTTCGGCTTAGGATAAATGAACCAAATCGGTCCTGAATATGGAAAATGGCCCGGTGCGGTCCCGAATTTGGATATCAACCCAGGAAGGTAATGAATTTGGTTATTGATCATTGGATACGGATAGATTAAAGCTCGGTTGACGGATTCAGATAGCTACGTAGTTGTCCAAGGTTGTGGTCATAGGACTCCAAATCGGACATCGACACGGAGAGGTCACGGACTTGGACATGGCTACAACAATTGGATAGGATGACTTGATAATAGACTTTATTAAGGATCGAATGGTATGTCTATGGATGGAATATGGACTTTGGATGTTGGATTAGGAGCTATTCAAAACACACCTTCTTTCCACAAGGCATGTTTTGAGGGGCAAATGTTATCCGCCTTTTGGGCAAGGTCATGATATCAACAAGTAGGCTAAAAAGGATGAAAACTAATGTTATAGATCAATTGGAACAAGGTTATGATCGATATCGTCAAAATTCGACCGAGCTCCAATCAAGACAGAATCAATGGGGAATGATGAACAAGGCTAGGAAAGGCTACATTTCAAATTTCAAGTCAATCAAAGTTCATATGCTCAAGATATAATCAATGCAAATCAAACATTGTTCTCATTCGTATCCATCATGTAGATTTCACTTCGTATCCATCAACTCGCAAGCCTCATTCGTATCCACCAAACATGCACTACTTCTAATCCATCAAGCACATCCTACTTCGTATCTGTCCATACTCATCCTACTTCTCATCCATCATCATCAGCTAATTCGTATCCATAAGAAATTGTCACTTCGTGTCGATCATTCCATGCACTTCGTATCGGTCCACCCATTCACATATTTCGTATCGATCGACCATTGATCGATACAAAGAACGCATAATGGATGATACAAACATTATCCTTTTTCAATCGATATGAAAGCATAATGGATCGATGCGAATGGGATCAATACTAATGAACCGATGCGAATTCAACAGCTTACAACTAATCCAAACTTGCATCGATCATATCTCACAATCTACAAGTCCAAATGCTACCAATTTTTCACAGGAGCTTGCGTGCAACCCCAAGAATGTCCATGCTTGATCTCGACTCAATTGGGTAAGATCTTTATCAATATGAATTCCATTTGTATCGATCATGGATCGAGTCAAAATCACTCGGGATCGATCATGTGAGCCTACCCACGTGAGAGAAGGAGTCCTCCGAGATCTGGGTGGGCTATTTGCAGCCTACACCTATAAATAGCAGTCCAAGAGCTTCAAAAAAGGGATCTTCTAGTTCATTTATGCCATTCTTCTGCCGAACTCCATTGTAACTCAATTATTAGCAATTATACTCTTGTAACCAATGAGTAATAATCAAAAAATAGCAACTCTTCAAAGTGGACGTAGGCCGGAGATAACCGAACCACTGTAAACCCTGTGTCTTTGCTGCATTCCTTTAAATTTTCTGTGCATTCTTCATATTTATATTCTCTACCCATTTTCTATCTGTGATCTACGATTGTAAACGGGTGCTTTCATCGACACTTAGGTGTTTGTGACCAATTTTGGCACAAACATATATAAAGTTGTCATTTTCTTTTAAAAGCGAGAGAGGTCCAAAGTTTATAACTTTAGTTAGTTAATGTCACATTAAATTTATATTTTTAACACAAAAAATATGCGCACAATATATACAAACATGATAGTGAGATAACTCACATAGATCCAAGCAAACACATGCTCAAGCACAACCAAACTCAAGAACGATTACTACCATCACCTTGCAACTGCCTTCCTTCCTTCTTCCTTGCTTTTCTAAGGCAAACATGCCTTATTTCTCATAACCATTAAGGAAGGGTCAAGGTTTGCTCCACTTTTTCAAAATCTAACATTATAGTAGGTGTGGTTATATTGTCTTAAGGCTTGTGGCAAAGTTTGAGAGGATTTGGAGTTGTTTTGCAAAAAAAATCTTTAGAACATTAGAGAAGAAGAAGACATTAAAGGAGCTTGCTTTTAGCTTTGTGAATTTGTGATATATCATCAAGGGTACGCCCCTAATTATATAGGCTTCATATGGTGTATCCTAAGCTTGTTATCACCCCCCTCTCATGTCATAGAAGCCTTACCTCGACACGGGTCCATCACTTCTCCTTTACGCCTCTTTCTTTTAGCAAAATACTTAAATACCCTTAACATGTTAAACCTTTTATCCATTTGAAACTTATATAATATTCAATTTTATTTTTGAATAAAAGTGTGTTAATTAGTTCCTAATGTGTTCATTTCATCATTAGACAAGTGCACAAGATTTCGAACCACTTATATTTAATAAAGTGTCGTTTATCGATAAACCAATTTTCGGTCACATTATCAATTTTTCTTCAAAGAATATATTTTTGTAAAAAAATTAAAACAAGTTTACCATCATTACTTATGATTAAAAATATGGTTATGAAGTTTATTTAATAGTTTTAATAACATTTAATCAATCATTCAGATATCTAAATATCAAGTATCCGAAATTTCAGGCCTTTACATTCTAACCCACTTAAAATATTTCGTCCTTAAAATTCTAACACGAGCAATAAAAAGAAACCATACAGCAATACTCATTATTATTCAATCATTAGCAAACACAACTCATGGTTCACTCAAGTTTAAAAATCCTCTAATCATACAAGGATGATAAACAATCTATTAAGCGTACCTTACGCTCAACAACTCCATTATTACTTGGTCGACAATTCATGCTACCTCATATCAAAGAGAACATTCATTAGCAAAACTATCCATAAGCCAACAAAACATAGAATGCAAATATACCAAAGCCCATATAATGTAAATGGACCATCCATACGCAATATCAATTTTGATCACTTACTCGATTATATAAATTTCACTTCCCAACTTGTATAGATCACTTGAAATCTCACGTGAAGACTCCAATTAGGTTCCTTGATTAGAAATCTCTATTCTTCTTACATATACATATATACAATGGTAGAAAGTTTAGGGATCATATCAAGAATTCGCATAAGAGTTCGTCGTTGTAGCGACCCTGAAATTCGAACACTTTTCTTCAAATATCGATATAGTTTGAGAAATGTTTAAGTGTTATAAATACGATTTTATAACCTTATTTAACATCATTTAAGTAATAAATAATGATAAGAATTTTTTTTGAAAAGTGTCTACAAAAATAATTTCTTTGAAGAAAAATCGATAATGTGACCGAAAATCGGTTTATCGATAAACATCTTTTCGATCGAGATAAGTTTTTCGAACTATCGTGCGCTTAACTAATGATCAAATGAACACATTATAAAATAATTAACACACTCTCCTCTTCATAAAGCATGGAATGTTCTATGAAGTTCTATTAGGATAAGAGATGATATTATGAGAAGGATATAAGAGTATTAGCCATAAAGGAGAAGAAACATAAATAAGAAGGGACATAAAGGAGAAGTGATGGAAGGTGAGCCTTCCATGGCATGGTAGGGGGTGAATGCAAGATTAAAGAGCACCATTCCTAAGCCTATATAAGGAGGGTTACACCCTTAGCATTCATTCACAAAAATTCCTAAAGCTTAAGAGCAAATTTCAATGTCATCTTCTTATTCTTCATCTTAAATTCCTAAAGCAAATAGTTTGCAAACCATCTCCAAATCGCCTCAAACTTAGAGTGAGACCATACCACCACAAAAAAACACCTTCTACCTAGTTAGATTATGAAAACGTGAAGTCAAACTGTCACCACATACTTAGGCCGTGAGCATTACAAGACTTGGGAGGCTAAAGGAGCAAGCATAAGCAAGAGAGGAAGGAAGGGAAATGAGGTAGCTAGCTTGAGTTTGAACATTAATGCTTAAGCTTGGTTGTTTGTTGAGCTTACGGTGAGCTAACTCACCACTTGGATTGATAATATAGCTCATATATGATATATTTTGTTGTGTTAAAGTTGTTTGAATTGTTATGTGACATCTGTTGAAAACATTGATTTTGATCCTTGTTTTGAGAACAAGTGGCACATAGGATTCATATATGGATTGAATGGACTTGAGAGTGTACATATATTAAATATATTTAGGACTTTAATAAAGCACATAGGTTGTAGTTAAGCATAGGTTGATATATGAGTCGGATTTGAAAGTGCACTTATAGTGATAGTCGTCATGGATGCAGTTCGGAATTGTCCTTTTTTTGACAATTGTTATGGAACTTTGTAGAGAGATCAATAAGGATTTATCACCATATTTTTGTTTTTATATATGTATGTTTGTCGCTATGAAAAGCTTAAATAGTAGAAAGTTAAGTAACATCTCAAAAACGACCAAAACATCACTAGTGCAAAACTATCCCGTTTAGCCTCGATTTTTGAACTTCAATTGTTTCAAAATGGAGTTTATGTTCAAGAAATTTGTTTCATTCCTTTAAAAAGTATTACCTAACTATTTTTAGAGTATTTTAAAAGTAGTTTGAAATATTTATGAATTTTTAAGAATTAACTATGAAGTTTTAAAGAGAGGAATTTTAGAATAAAACATGTTCTTTTTCCAAATTTTGTTGATTTTTCAAACTTGTTATTTTAA
Organism: Allium cepa; assembly: GCA_030765085.1. NCBI lineage: Eukaryota > Viridiplantae > Streptophyta > Magnoliopsida > Asparagales > Amaryllidaceae > Allium > Allium cepa. Next base: position 341,571,610 of record CM060937.1, read on the forward strand.
GTAATATTTTGGAAAAATTCTTTTAACCTATTATAAGTATTTCTAAGTAATTAAATATTTTCAAAAAGGAGTTAGAATTGCTAAATGCAAAAATAATGGATTGTTTAATTACTTATTAGAAAAGTAATTAACTACGCTTAACACTAATAAATCGACGAAGTAATCTTTTCAATTTGTGAGAGTTAATTTTGATGTCAGATAGGGATGGACCAATAGAGCTCTAACCTACTGGTTTTCCTCTTAACTGAGGAATAAGTAAGTGGAAAACGTTGAAAACTTGTTAATCGAGTTGATTCCTTATTGTCTATAGAAATCATTACTACTATACTTAATATTAAAAGTTGATGAGATAGAGTTATCTATTTGTGAGATTCAAGTCTGAAATGTCTAGGCAAGGCTTGGAGCAACCAGTGCCCAAATTTACCTGGCTTCATTCTTGGGCAAGGAATAGTTAAGTTGGAAATTCGAAAAAGCGTCGAATCATGATTTGTGTAAGCAATTATTCTGATTAGATAATCGATTAGTTGATTATCGAACTTGACCTAGTATTAACTTAAGAAGTTATCGAAATGCTTCGTAATTTTATACTAATAAGAACCCCCAGCGAGGAGTATTGGTACGAAATGTCTCTAGTTTTTGTTATTTCTGAAAGAACCGAAATTGAGTTTACCAGAAATTCATCGGTTGGTTTTGAAGAGTCCAGGATCGGTAAGTGTTATACTTACCGAATATCAGTTCAAAACTAGTATACGAGTTCTATGTTTTGGTAGTGGCTTAAGAAAAGGAATCTATGTGTATTTTTGAGATCTGTTCAAAATGCTCGAATATATGTAGTGTTTCATGATCTGTTCGAGATATAGGAATCTAATTGGGATTCATGTTCTGTTCGAGTGATAAAGACTCGAGTGAAAGATGCCGAAGGTAACCTTAACATTAGAAATGGCTAAAGACAGAGTAGGATGTATAAGCTGGGGTTAGTGACCCATGTCGGGATGTTATCAACTCACTATCTTGAGATACTTATCGGTTGTTGGCCAGAAGGAGTTGATGATATTTGGTTCATATTGTTTATGTTTATGTTCGGATGTTGGACCGCTTTTGTTTGCCTTATGGTATATTTTATCTACAAATATATGATTATCGAAAGATGGTTTTTGATCCTTGTGCATGGAGATCGGATTTGGCTCCGCCGAAGAGATCCACGAAAAATCCATTACGTGAATGAACCTTAGGAGATTTAAATGTAACCTAATATGTTGTGGTGTGACCAATTTAAGCACCACAACTATTAGATATCATTATATCCCACCCCTAGGCATTATCTATCATATGACATTGTTAACCTAATAAATGGTTAGTTTCTTTTGAGGGAAAACCATTACGAGAATCCGTAAGGTCTTAACGGTCACTGTTACATATATTCATGTATCCCAAGTTTTCTCATACCAGACTTATGTCTGACGCTTGGTTTTTGTTGTCCTTAAAATCCTCACGTACTCTTTCAGGTAGGCTGAGTATCAGGTTTTAACTTGAACGCTTCAGGGTTCAGAAAACAAGCTGGAGGCTTCTATTATCTATCTATTTCTATTTTAGTTGTTCCATTTAGCTATGTGCATATATCAGTGTTGTAAGGACAGGCAGTTATAACAATCCAGGCTGATGATAGTACTTAGGTTTTGTAACTTTGAAAATCTGTATTCAAACTAACTCTTTGTACTGTTCTTTTGATATTATAAATTACCATTCCGCTATGAGATTCTGATGTTGTGTTTTTTTTCTTTTTCTATCCATTTTCTTTCATTTTACCCTAACATTCTATCTTTTCGGTACTTGGGTGCTCGGCACATGAATACTGTGGATATATTGGTGTCGACATTTGAGAATTGAAAAGCCAAGTTGTTACAGCTGTTTAGATTTCAGTGAAAACTCTTTTTTATGACCGGTGTAAATCACCTCGAAATCATGTACACGAATACTGGATCAAGATCAGTCATGTGAATAAAACAATCTACATGCAACTTACGTGTTTATCTTATTAGTTTCTTAACTAACCGGTATCTTCAAAATCATATAATTTGCACAAATAGTATATCATTCAGTACTAACATCATTTATGAACCATTTTGTAAAACTTAGCTTCAAGTTTATAAATGGTTATGACTTAAGTTCATATTCGTATAATACCCTACTACATCCTAAAATTATATACAGAACATCAAATTCATATTACTTAACAAGCATGTCTAACTAATTTAAAACTTTTTTTTAATTTACTACCTTCGCAAATCAAGTGTTATATAAACTAATCTTTATATTTTCAAAAAACCAATTAGTTTTAAATTATATAATGATTCAGATGTTTTCAATTGTTCAAAATCATTTAAAATCCCATTTCGTTTTAAACAACTTATCATAACATGATGCACATACCATACAATCCTAATGCATATGCTACAAGTGTCCATAAAATACCTTAGAAAGGTCCTAATAATTAATTAAACACACTTCACCCAAAGAGTGAAAACAAGAAAATGTTTCCTTATTTTTTCCGAAATATGCCATAACCACTTAGGCACCCTGCATAATAAAAAAAACTTCTTATACAAAAAGTTCATATCAAACTTCTTTTAAAGAAATGCTTTAGAACCAAACATTGGGTTTTATTTCAAATTGCTTTGAAATAATATACATATCTTATATAATAAGTCATACTTTCGGAATCAAAATCCGTTTAAAATAACCTTGTAGCATCCCCCACTTAGAAACTCGAAAATGAATGTTGATAATGTTGAAGTCGTTCTTAGAATTATTTTCAACCGACATGAGTGAGTTTAGTACATCCAATTCATGTCGATCGGACTTAACCAAAATCATTAAAAATGGGGTCAAATAATCCGTAAATATTAACTAGTGCCATGATCTCAATTTCATCACCAATTTAGCAACAATATACATTCAAATAATACCACTATTATTTCCTCCAAAATTTCAAAGACACTGGGATTAAGTTCCCAAAATATCAGTTAAACCCTTCTTGTTTATAAATGAACAATCGGTCGTTGTGCGCATTGCTTGTTCATCCAATCGATTGAGTCTTTTTTATTTCATTTTCCAATAGCAAATCGAGCTTTCCATAATTATCCTATAAGGAAAGAATAGGGTCGGAGGATCAAGCCATCTTTCTAGCACCAAAAATGTTAACAATATAATCACCAACATCGAACGGTGCATTGAATTGAGAGTAAATCGAAAGAAGAACCCTTTCAAAGGATTTCAAAACAGCTTCTATTGATAAAACTATGATTTAATGTTGCAGTCTTATGTGAAAACCCTTTCGAAGGGAATAAAATGGGTTCTGGTTAAGAGAATTCATGCCAAAGGACTCCTTTGAAGGTGTCGATACAGCAGCCATGGAAGGAACACCTTTGAAAGCAAAGATATTTTCGAAGGCATTCAAATGCCTATTGAAGAAGTCCGCTCAAAGGAGTTGATCTAACAGTTATGATGATAACCCCTTCGAAGGTCCAATGCCTTTTGAAAGTATTCGAAACTCAACGTGTGTGTGTGTGTGTGTGTGTGTGTGTGTGTGTGTGTTTGAGTAAAGAGTAGATTCAATTATGCCATAGAGTCTCATTTTAGACAAAATATCATAAGTCTATTGGACTCGGTGATATTGGATTTTCATCATCACGTTAAGTTGCTGCTGCAAGGGATTTGATTGTAATAACAATATGCATTGGAGTCAAGATATCCAAATTGGTTCTATGACATAACAGATGCTTTAAGAAGATAAGTGTGTCTCATATGTAATTGGTCATTAAGCAAGTTAGTGGTTGAAATGATAGATCTTGTAATCAAATTCAATATTCATAGGTCATCAAGCATCCATCCTCTAATAGCTTAAAATAATATTATTCATGTAAGCATGAACAATCAAGTCCACGTGTTCTCTTTTTTATTTTTTAAAGGGATTACAAGCCATAGAATTTGTCCCCAGTTTGATTTAGGGTTACCAGAGTTTGATTTGACCAAGAATGTGGAATGAAATAAACCTCTTCGAATTTGGACCCCTAGGGTCGTATTTATAGAGGAGGGTGGGACACTTTTTTGCCCATACTTTCGATTTCATTCTTCTACTCTCCTAGTTTTGAAGTTGATGGTAGATACTTGGGTCTTCTTGCATGGTTGAATAAGCCCTTTCCTCTCCATCGAAGGCATGCTATTGATGGATATTGATCTGACATTCAACAATACCGCATTCATTTACATCTGAAGTCTTCATCGTCGAAAGGTGTGCTTTTAGAAAGCAAATGGATTTCAGGACTTCACTGTGCTGTTTGAGTATAAGCGGAAGCATTTTTGACCCCTTCGTCACCTTTAAAACCTTGTATCGGAGTTAGAGCATGTTATTTCGATATGAGCGGATGGATATTTGGACTGGTTTGAAAGGTTATAACGATAGTGAAAGTTTGTTTTCAAAGCTAATCTCTTCGACTATTGTGGTAGCAAAACTTTGGATGCTCGCGGAAGCCCTTCTAATTCATGCGAAATTCCTTATAATGCTTGCGGAAGGGAAGTGTTGGCAAATTCTTCTACCGTGGAAGGTACACAGTGGCGAAACCAATTGTTTCGAAATGTCTGATCTATGTGGAAAGGGCGGTGTTTTATGGAAGCCTTTACTTTCATCTCCCATGGAAGTGTCCAATGCTTGTGGCCCCTATCTAATTTCCTTTGGAATGATTTCAATTCCTTCTCCTCCTCTTGAACCATAGCAGAACCCCTTTTCCGTACTTGCGAATCCCCTATGATGAGTTTATTTTTGGTGGTTTCGTAAGCCTTCTTTCAACACTTGCGGAACCCTTCTTTCGATGCCTTCGGAAGCCTTCTTTCATACCTTCGTCCTTGACTGAATTTTGTTGTTAAGGTTTGGACCCACTTGTATGAAAGAATCTTTTGTTCTTTACGACAAAAATCCAAGAATTCCTATTCAATCCTATTTCCCTACAAAGTGCAATGTTAATAACATTTCTTTTTGTTAACTTACATCATTAAATCCTTTTTGAAAATAAGAATCTACGAGTTTAATTCTGATATTAGTAATAGAATTTGTAGAAATTTCCTTTTAGAAGTCAAGAAACTATCTCCTGGAAACAATGATAAAAGATTCGAACCCCAAATTTGGATATTAATGAGGGAGGTCTGGAAATTATCTTCTGTAAGTTATGGAAGTTTAGAATCAATAATAGAAGAAGTCCCAAAACCCAGAATCAGGTATTAATAAGAGAGATTCAAAATTCATCATTTAGGAATAATGGAGGATTAGAAATTCAACTCTGGTAATAATAGAAGACCTAAAACCTAGATTGTAGTATTGATAAGTGAAGTCCAGAAATTAATAGTAGAAGACCCGAGACCTAGATTCGGGTATTACTAAGAGAGATCCCGAAATTATCATCTGGAAATTAGTAGAAGACCAGAAGTCCATGATAGAAGACTTGAAATCAATAACAGAAGAACAGAAACCTAGATTCAAATATTAATGAGTGAAGTCCAAAAACCAATAGTAGAAGACGCAAAACCCAGATTCGGATATTGATAAGTGAAGTTCGAAAATCATCTTCTTGATATAGTGGAAGACCGAAATTTCATAATAGAAGACCCAGAACCCAAATTCGGGTATTGATTAATGAAGTTAAGAAATCATCTTCTAGATATAGTGGAAGACCAAAAATTCATAATAGAAGACTCGAAACCCGGAATCGGGTATTGATAAGTGAAATCTAGAAATCATTATCTGGAAATTAGCCAAAGGCCATAAATTCATATCTAATAATGAAAGTCGTCTGAGAATTATCATCCAAAAATAACAGAAGACCGAAAATCCATTCTTGGTAATAAGAAGGAAAGTTTAGAAAACATTATTTGAATAATGGAAGTACAAAAATTCTCATCTAAGCCTTTTTTTCTACACTACTCTTTGGATTTGATTGTTCGAATCTTTTTCTTTATGTTACCTCTTCAGTTATAGGTATCTGATTCTTTCGATATCCGCCATTATTTAGGCTTCGTATATTATTAATGCTTTGTGAGCCACTCCTTGGGCTTGGACGTCTTAGTCTGTTGTTGTCCGGTGGCTTGGTTAGCTTATCAACAAACAGGACTCAAGGACTTACTCGATCTCCCTCCAAGAGGCACTCCAGCTAGGCCTTATGGGGGGACTGAATACTTATCCGGTGCCTTGACTAGGCTATGGTATGGTGGAATAAGGGCTTACTCATCCTCCCTTCGAGAGGTGCTCCAACCAGGCTTTATATGTGGACCGAGGGCTGGTTGGTGCCTTGAACTAGCCATAGCATGGCGCATTCAAAGGCTTACTCCTCCCCATCCAAAGGGTGACTTGATCTGGCCATAGCATGGCGCGATCAAGGGCTATAGACACTTTAACCTGGCCATAGTGTGGCGTAGATAAAGGATTACTCTTACTTCCTTCCAAGAGGCGCTTTCACCTAGCCATCTTGGCACAGACAAAGCTTTTAACCATTTAAGGTAGTTTCCAAGTTTAAGAAGAATTCTACTCCTGACCAGGTAAATTTTCTTAAAAAGGTGCTTTATTCAACCAACATTGAAAAATACGGTTGCAAATGTTCCAAGTTCCATGTTCTAGGAACCATATTGCCATCCGATCGACATAATTTGTGAGCTCCTAAAGGAATTACTTTTTATATAATTAGGGGACCCTTCCAGTTTAATCCTAGCGGTCCGTTTGCTGTATTTTTAGTATTTTCCATCACTCTTCAGAGCACTAGATCTCCTTCTTGAAATAATCTTGTCTTCACTTTTGAGTTGTAGTAGTTTGAGATTCTTCTTTGATATTCAGCAATTTGAATAGTTGCTTAATCTCTTAGCTCATGTATCGAATCCAATGACTCTTTCTTCGACTCTTGGTTTGGATCGAATGCAATTCTTCAATGTGAAGGTATTCCTATCTTAACTGGTAATAATGCTTTGCACCCATATGTTAGAGAGTATGGGGTATTACCCATAGCAGTTATGGTGGATGTCCGATAAGCCTAGAGTAAAAATGGTAATTCTTCCACCCAATTTCCTTTGGCCTTATTCACTGATTTTTTCAAAATGGTCTTAATAGTCTTGTTGGCTGCTTCAATAATCCATTAGCCTTTAGATGTTCTATGGAAGAAAGAATTTTGATGATTCCATTCTTATAGCAATATCGAGAAAATTCTTCAATTTTAAATTGCATTCCATTGTAAGATATATTTTTGTATGGGATGTCGAACCTAGTGATGACGTTCTTAATAACAAATCTAAGTACTTTCCTAGAAGTGATTTTAGGAAGCGGTTTTGCTTCTACCCGTTTGGTAAGGTAATCAATGGCAACTACAACATACTTTACCCCTCCTTTAGAAATTTGCAATAGTCCAATTAAATGATTCCGCATACATCAAAGGCCTATGGACTGAAGATCGGGGTTAATTGATTTGGTGGTAAACGGGGAATCTTTGAGTATTTTTGGCACCTTTTGTACTTCTTCACGTGCTCTATAGCTTGACTAGTCATTTGATGCCAATAGAAACCTTGTCATATTATTTTCTTAGCCAACTTTATCCCATTTGAATGGTCTCCACAAAACCCCGCATGCGCTTCTTTAGTAATTTCAACCCATCTTCAGGATTTACACATCTTAACTAAGGAAGAATATATCCTTTCTTATAGAGAAATCCATCCATCATAGTGAAGGTTGGAGCTTGACGTCTTATTCTCCTAGCTTCATTTTGTCAGATGTAGTATTCCATTGGTAAGATATTCTACAATAGGTGTCATCCAAGTGTTTTTGTAGCAGTTATCTGTTCTTGAAAGAATGGGATCTTCACATGGAATTTCTTCATCAATTTCACTTTCCTCTCTTTCTTATGTTATGGCTTGGGATCTTGTTAAAACCAATAGTTCTTTCCCTGGTCTGAGCATTTTTCTCTTCAATACTGGGACTTGCTTGATACCCTACTGGTATGATACGGGTTTCCGGAGCTCCTCTTAAACTATCCAATTTAGCTAATGAATCTACTTGCGATTTATTCCCCCTTGGGACTTGGTGTACAAAAAAAATCTTCAAATAGGACATGCATTTTTAGCACCTTCTTAACTTATAGGGATAGTCTAGCATCTTAGTCTGATATATCTGCTTTATCTGATTTACCATTAGTTGAGAGTCACTAAAGATTTGAATTCGTAGAATTTTGAGTTGTAAGGCTAGAGTTAGTCCTACCACCATTGACTCGTATTCAGCTACATTGTTTGTTGCAGGAAATCCTAGCTTTATTGCATAGTGTATGTGGTGTTTATCTAGTGTGATTATGACATACCTTGTTCTGGCTCCTTTCTCATTTGATGCCCCATCCACAAATAGTTGCCATTTGGACTTTTGATCTTTTTCTTTCTCTAACTACTCTTTAACAAAGCTTGTGCATTCATTCATAAAATCTACTAATGGTTGCCCATTGATTGCTGCCCGTGGCTAAAATTCAATGTCGTATTGGCTAAGTTCAATTCTCAATTTTACTGGCCTGCCCGAAGTCTTGGGTTTACTGAAAACTTGCTTGAGCAGAAATTAGTCAATACTCTAATCGGATGTGCTTAGAAGTATGCTATGAGATTTCATGATGCAAGTATCAAACAATAAGCCAACTTTTCTATGATCAAGTATCGAACTTCAGCATCTTTCAATCATTTGCTTACATAATAAATGGGAAGCGGAGTTTTGTTTTCTTCTCTAATCAGAACTGAACTAATCGCACGTTCTGAGACTGCATATATAAGTATAAGCTTTCTACATTCTCAAGGCTGGATAATATCAGTGGCTTTTCCAAATGACTTTTAATTCTTGTAAGGCTTTCTTACAGTCTTCTCCCCGCTCAGAGTTCTTTTTTTCTTAATTACATTAAATAATGGGATGCTTTTATTAGTTGCTTTGGAGGTGAATCTTCTCAAAAAGCTGCAATTTTACTGTTCAAACTCATTATATCATTGCCTGTTTTAAGCTCGGCCATGTCTATGATAGCTTGGATCTGGTCATGACTGGCTTCAATCTCTTGTGCACTGACAATGTAACCGAAGAATTTTTTGGAATAAATACCGAAATAACATTTCAAAGGATTTAATTCCATTTGATATCTTCATAATACTTCAAACATTTCTTCAAGATCTTTAGCGTGACTCCCAGCTTCATGGGACTTTACTAGCATATCACCCAGGTAAACCACCATATTTCGACCAATCTATTCGTTGAACATTCTATTAACTAACCTTTGTTAAGTAGCACCAGTGTTCTTTAGTCCGAAAGGCATTGCTTTATAACAGAAAGTTCCCTAATCTATATTGAAGTTTGTATGCACTTCATCTGATTTGAACATGGAATTTGATTATATCTTGAATAAGCATCTATGAGAGATAATAGCTTCTATCCACTAGTCGCATCAACTAACTGGTTTATTTTGGGATTGGATAATAGTCTTTCGGGCACGCTTTCTTCATATCAGTGTAATCGACATAGGTTCTCTACTTGCCATTCGACTTCATTAGCAATAAGGTTTGCTAGCCATTTTGAATTAAAAAACTTCTCGAATGAATCTATTTCCAAGTAGCTTTTTAACCTCTTCTTTCAAGGCGTCAGATCAAACTTTGTCAAACTGCCTCTTCTTTTGTCAGACACAAGTAACATTTGGATCAATATTTAGTGTGTGGCATATAACTGATGGCTCACTCCTGGCCATATCTAAATCGGTCCATGCAAACATGTCTTTACTAGCTTTAAGGAATTGAATCAAGTCTGCTTGTAAGATGTTCTCTAACTCTTTTTCCACTTTGACAATTTTGGTTGAATCAGCTGGATCTATATATATACTTCCTCAGGATCCTTTGTAGGCTACATCCTTTCTCCTTGGCAATCCAGTTCTGTGATGATCTCGCCTTCTTCTATAGAATTTGATTCGATCCTCTTCCCCACAAGTGAGATGTACCTTTCAAACACATGTTTATTCATTTTATTAGATCTTATTTTTGCTTCGAATGTTGGATGTAAAAATCCATAATCGAACGGATTAAAAATAGTAGAGAAATAATAGTAAGAAGAGTACTCCCTTTAGTATTGATCCAGAGTTGCAAAATACATTTCACGGGAGCTAAATTTTTCTCCCCGAATAGTAACCCAACCCCTTTTAGTCAAGAATTTTACTATCAGGTATTTCGGTGAGACAAAAGCATCCACCTCATCCAGCACAGGACGAACAAAGAACGCACTGTAATATGAAGGTTGATCGATGGTCACAAAGAGAGTCTCAAAAGTTCTGCAACCTGGTGGCAGGCCCATCTGTACCAGTAGCTTTACTTGCCCTACAGGTGGCGGTCCCTTATTATTGAACCCAAAGATAGGTTCAAGACTATGTTCTAGTTTATCCTAAGGAATGCCCATCTGATTGAAAGCATGCTTGAAGATGATGTTAATCGTGCTTCCGGTATCAACCGGAATCTTGGATACTATGGAAAGCCCAATCTGAGCTTGTAATCATAAGGGGTTCATTAGGAGCATGATGGATTCCTTTTTTAGCTCTTGTAGAGTGATTACAAGATTTGGCATTTGTATATTAAGTCATGGGATTTTGAGCAGGGGCTCTTCCTGGTATAGAAAACACTCTTTCCCTAGCTTCCTTGATATATTTGTTATTAGCTCCCTTCCTACTTTCCTCTAGATGTGATCCTCCACGAATCACATCAATCCTGTTCAAAGGTGAACTTAAATCCATTAGATTTTTGTCCTCCAAAATAAACATAACATTACTAAGGAATTTTCGGTGTCCATTATCAATTCACGGTGCTTTCTGTTTAACTTGGAGAAACCCTTTTAAATGTCCTTCACAAATCAGCTTTTGAATAATTTTGGCTAGCGCTCAGCACTCGTTTATCTTGTGGCCATTCGTCTTATGATAAGCACAATAATCATCCTATTTTCTCTGCTCGGGGACGTTCCTGACCTTGAGTAAAGTTGGAAAATTAAACTTTTCTTTAGTTTTGGCATAGATATAAGACAAATGTTTACTCAAAGCAATGGAATTGGTGTTCGAGTCTTCCCATCTTGACCTTTTGTGTCCTCAATCGAATCCAAATCTTCCAATTTCCTTCTTGGGGTTAGTTTTCATTTTATTATAGTATAATTCATCCATTCGAATGAATTTAACACCTTGACAATGAAAATCTTGTAAATTTTTGCATCCATGGGCAAAGAGCTCTTTCTAGAACGATGTGTTTTCTATCAATCCCGAGTGCACCAGGATTAACTTATCTATGTCGTTCATGTCTTTGGCCTTAAATGCCTCTACATTAAACCTTTTGAGATAATCACCCGATGATTCTCCTTGCCTTTGCTTAATGTTTGCCAAGACGGTGTAGTCAATTGTTGGACCTTTGCATATGCAAAACTAAGTAGAGAATTTGTAGGATAATTGTTTCCATGAATAGATAGTTTTCTCTTGATATTGGTGGCACTATTTTGCAGCAACCCCTTGAAGTGTTACCGGAAATAATCTGCTTTGCACTTCCCCTGAAGCATTATAAAGGTCCATTTGGCTAGCAAAATCCATTTGGTGGTCATCAGGATTAGTAGTGCTACGGTATTTCATAGAAGGAACCTTAACATGAGATGGAATTGTGGTTGACATGATTTCGTCAATGAATGGAGCTACACCATCATTATCATTCATTTGCACATCTAAAGTCGTTTTCTCTTTAGCATTCATCATGTCTTTATTAGATTTTTCTTCCATGTCCTTTATGTATGCTTCAATATTATGTTAGCTTTTTTGATTTGGATTATACTCTTTGAGGTCGTGCTTTTGGATTGCTCCAAAGATTTGTCTTGCATTCTGCCTTAGTGATCAGCATTAGTTGCACAACGTTCCTTCTTCTTTGATGATGTCAAGTCAATCTTTCTCTTGCCTCGAATGTGTAAGCCTTTAGATTCCTCCTTTGGGAGACCACTTCATCCCTTGTTGTTGGCTTAGAGGTACTAGATGATTTCTGAGTATGGGCTACTTCTAGGAGTTCTTGCATTTCTAGTAGTCGTTGCTCCAAATGTTTTAACTTAGTTGCATTGTCATCAGGTTGCATTGGCGTTGATGGTTATCCGAACACAACACCTCCTAAGTTAAAGATTGGCACAATATTTTCCTTAGAATTGTTGTGTGCACCGCTTCTTTATCCAGTCGGCTGAGTCTTTTTGATTTAATTTTCCTATTACAAATCAAGCATTCGATAATTAGTGTATAAGGAATGTGTAGGGTCGAAGATTCAGCCCTTTTCCTAGAACAAAAAATGTTAATGATATAATCCCCAACATCCAACTGTGCATTGAATTGAGAGTAAATCAAAAGAAGAACCCTTTGAAAGGATTTCAAAATATCTTGTGTAGACAAAAATGTGGTTCAATGCTGCAGTCTTATGTACAGACCCTTTCGTAGAGATCAAAATGGGTTCTGGTTATGAGAGTTCATTCCAAAGGACCCCTCCGAAGGCGTCGATACAGCAGCTTTGGAAGGAGCACCTTCGAAAGCGAAGATATTTTCGAAGGCATTCAAATGCCTATCTAAGAAGTCCTCTCAAAGGAGTTAATTCAACAGTTATGATGAGAACCCCATTGAAGGACCAATGCTTGTATATATATTTGAGTAAAGAGTAGATTCAATTATGCCGTAGAGTCTTATTTTAAACAAAATATCATAAGTCCATTGGACTCACCGGTATTGGATTTTCATTATCACGTTAAGTTGATGCTGCAAGGGCTTTGACTGTAATAATAATATGCATTGGAGTCAAGATATCCAAATTGGTTCTATGACATAACATATGATTTAAGAAGATAAGTGTGTATCATGTGTAATTGGTTATTAAGAAAGTTAATTATTGAAATGAATGATCTCATAATCGAATTCAATATTCATAGGCTACCAAGAATCCACCCTCCAATAGCTCAAAATAATATTATTCATGTAAGTAAGCATGAACGATCAAGTCCATGTGTTCTCTCTTTTATTTTTCATAAAGGGATTACAAGCCATAGAATTTGCCCCCAATTGATTTAGGGTTACCAGAATTTGATAAGAAATGTGGAATTAAAAAACCTCACCAAATTTGGACCCCCTAGGGTCAAGTTTATAGAGGTGGGTGGGGCCGTTTCACGTCCATCCTTCCGCTTTCATCCATTTGCTCTTATGGTTTTGAAGTTTCTGGTAGGTACTCGAGTCTTCTAGCATGCTTGAGTAAGCCCTTTCATCTCTATTGAAGGCATGCTATTGATCTGACATTCATTAATACCTCTTACATGTACTTCTAAAGTCTTTTATCACCATCAAAGGTGTGCTTTTAGGTAGCAAATAGATTTTGGTACTTCACTATGTTGTTCGAGTATAAGCGGAAGCATTTTTGACCCATTCGTCACATTTGAAACCTTGCATCGGAGTTAAAGTGTGTTATTTTAACTTGAGCGGAAGGGTATTTGAACTGGTTGGAAAGGCTGTAATGGTGGCGGAAGGTTGTTTTCAAAGGTAATCTTTTCGACTATTGCGGTAGCCTAACTTTTGATGCTTGTGGAACCCCTACCGATGCATGTGAAACTTCTTATAATGCTTGCGTAAGGAAAGTGTGGGTAGATTCTTCTTATGTGGAAGGTACATAGTGGCGGAACCAACTATCTCAAAAGGTCTGATCTATGCGGAAGGGACAATGTTTGGTGGAAGCTCTTACTTTCATATCCCGTAGAAGTGTCCAATGCATGCGGCGTTGATCTAATTTCCTTCTGAAGTAATTTCAATTCCTTCTCCCCCTTTTGAACCATAGCAGAACCCCTTTTCAATACGTACGAAGCCCCTATGATGAGTTTATTATTGATTCTTTCGTAAGCCTTCTTTCAACACTTGTGAAACCCTTCTTTTAATGCCTTCAGAAGCCTTCTTTCATACTTTCATCCTTGAGTGAACTTTATGATTAATATTTAGCCTCCCTTGTGTGAAAGAATCTTTTGTTCTTTAGGACAAAATCTAAGAACTCTAGTTCAATACTATTTCCCTACAAAGTGCAAAGTTGGTGGATTTAATAAATGGAGAGGCAGCACCTGATGTTTTCTAATTTTTTTGGACATTTACAATTTGGATTTAATAAGTAATTTGGGATATATGGATTAAGTCCTTGATCGAAGGATCGGGGTTGAACAAAGGAAGTCAATTCATATTTTGTCGCTTTATGTCATGGGATATGTGATCAGTGTGCAAGAAGTGAGTCGCTTCGTCGGAGTGCGACAAGATCAACTCACTTATCGCTATTTCTCCTTTCGTCGGAGAGCAACTAGATGGGGTTCAATAAGAGACCTAAGAGGTTATGATCAGCTTAGGACTTAGGTTAAGGTATTGTTTAAAGTTCAGGGACACTAAACTGGAGCGTAGTGAGTAATGTCGCTTCGTCGAAGAGCGGTAGGATCGGTTTAGTCACGTTATTTCTACTTCACTGGAGAGTGACAGGATGAGATCCAGCAAGAACCCAACGAGGCTATGATTGGTCTAGGGGGACCAAAACATCGGTATATGCCCCTAAATGGAGCCAAAGTGTAGGAGATAGGTCGCTTTGTCGAAGAGTGGCATGATCGACTTATTCAATCTTTAAGTTCGGATCGAGAGTAGGAGTCCAAAGAGACCATCAACGTTCCAGAGAGACCATAGGATTGGCACATTGACTTTTAGGATCACAAATGGCTATGGATTTGGATATTAACCTAGAAAGTCATGGATTTGGATATGGACCCGGAGCAGTCCCAGATTTGACTAACGACCCAGAGAGGTCATGGATTCGGATATCAGCTTCAAACAATATGGAAATTGGCTTTGGATGGATGTGAATTTAGATAAAACAATCAGGAGAGATTGCAGATTTGGTTAATGAATTTGGGATGGATATGGAATTAGATATCGACCCAGAACAGTTATGGATTTTGCAAACGATCCGAAGAGATCAAGGAATTTAACTAGCAGTGGATTGGATTCAATACTAGATAATATGGATATCGATGAATTATGGACTTCGAATTTTTGATTTATGGCATATCAAAACAAGCCTACCTATTGCGAACATGCTTTAGGGAAAATGTTATGCCACCTTTTGGCTAGGTAGTATACCATCAGATTTGGCCAAATAGCCTAGGTTAGGGCGATGACTGTGTGGTCCAAAAATCAAGTGTAGGCAATGATATGAAGCAACGATCAACAAGACCAAGAGATGGACTCTTCAGAATATTCTATGTACAGATTACTACCTCCCCCAAGCATGGGATCTCTATCTATCCCTCCCCCTACGGGATTGGTACATATCCTCAATTTTTGTCCCAATTAGGTGAGATCGATATAGAGCAACAAGGAAGGCCTCACGAGGCTATATTTCAAATCTCAAGTCGTCTGGAGTTTGTATGCCCAAGTTATAGGAAAATTACTTCACCTAATAATGGGATCGGTATAAAAGGGATCATGTAAAAGGGAAGGGTATAAAGGGGATCAATAAAAGGATCGTATAGATGGGTTTGGCATATTTCAGCCAAATAAGTGCAAGTCAATGGAAAACAATCGAAATCTCAAAATCCATCTGTCCAATGCATATAAAATTTTCTGATCAAGATGTAGGAACCTTAAAGGGCCTGTCCTAGGGATCTCGCCTTAAAGAATGAAGCAAGAAGGATCGGCCCTCTTCCCTTAATAGGGGTTGGCTAGAATCAGGAAACAACTCATGTTTCAACAAAGATTGATCAGTAACTCAAGTTCTACTAATCCAATTGTCATGTAACTTGGAGCTTAAGCTTACTACAACATGTGGAACACCCCTTAAGGATCGCACATCAAATGAGATACTTTGGAGGGATTGGCCCGTATCCCTCCAAAGAGATCAGCTGAAATTAGAATATATACAACACCACTTCACGTAAAATGCGATGTCTCACAAACTGTAAGTCAAAATGGGATGAAATTTAGAGGGCAAGTAGCTGACATCATGGAGAAGCAGATAGAAGGATCGCATCCCATTTGGACACCAAAATAGGGATCGATATCTATTGTGGGCCTGAATGGGCCTTAAAAATCTTGTGCGGCCTCGCCATGGCCTAGAGGTTCTTCTGCCAAAATTTTAGCCTGATCCATGCACGTCTTCCCTTATAAATACAGTAAGCACGGCATGAGAAAAAGGATCTTCTTTTGGGTTTTCTTTATCCTCAACCTAGGCTACGCTATGCTAATTTGATTCTTGGATTTCAGATTGTAACTGTAAAAAAACTACTGTATAATAAAAAGATTATTCTGGAGTGAACGCATGCCGGAGTTAGCCGAACCGCTATAAATCTTGTCATTATTTACCTACCTTCATTTTTAATTTATTTGTTCTTTATATTATATTTTCTGCATTAGATACTATTTGATATCTGTGACTGGATATTGGCGCTTTCACATATTTAGGTGTTGGTGGCCATTTTTGCCGCTAACATTTTGGTGCTTTCACTGAGAAGGCTTGCACCCACGGATTTGAAAGCTTAGATCTTGGATTTGGAAGCTTGGATACTTAGATCTAGAAAGAAATGTCTAAGCAATCAACAAATAGAACATTAGCATATAGGAGTCACCATGAAGGAGTCAAGAGGCTTCCTCTGGAGCTACTCAAATATCTATCTACATCATTAGAGATGAAATGGAAATAATGAAAGACACTATATAGGAAAGGGTGCTAAAAAGACAGGAAGAGATGATGCAGAATTCACTTCAACAAATTGGATAGGCTAGAGCACAAAATCAAAGGAGTAGAGTAGCAGGAGCTAATGACAACTTAGATCAAGGAGTTGAAAAGGCAAGAATCACCGAAAATGAGAACCGGGAACATGGAGATGGAGTTAATGGACAGAAGAATGGAACAAAGCAACCAGGGGTAGTCCCCGGTCATCTTATAGGGATCGACAACAATCCCTCTCGAGGGATGGGCACCGATCCCCAAACGCTAGGGGAATGCCCCCCAGATCTGATTGATCGCGATGTTGGAGGACCTACAGTCGATCCCATGAAGCTTGGTGCAAATCAGAATTTGGATGCTCGTCTAGAGGAGTACGTTTTGAAATTCCATCGTGGACTCGGGGGGCAGTTTGGAAACAATGATAGGAGACTACTCCTAGATGACAATGGTAGGTTTGCAAAGACGATCATGCGAGCTATGCGTGGAGGATTGGTGAATAGGGATCTGGAGGGTGTAAATAGAAATATGTTCACTCCTAATATCAGGAATGCTAGAAATCCACTGGAGTTTAAACTACCAATGCTAAAAGTATATGACGGAAAGTCGGACTCAACTATGCATAAATGCAATATATATGGCACATGGGAGTATTGGGGGCTTCGGAGGAGGTCATGGCATGGTGTTTTCCACTTTATTTGACAAAGTTTGTTGCACTATAGTTTAGGAAGTTGGAGAATGGTTCAATAAGGACATGGAGCGAGTTGGTAGATCGGTTCATGAGGCAGTTTCAAGTCCACAACACGAGACCCAAGAATGTTATGACATTGGCAGCGCTGAAAGAGAGGACCGAAGAGTCTTTAAGGAGTTCTCTTACACGATTTAATGCTATGGCATCATCGGTGGATCATTTAGATCCATCTATGGTTTTTCTTGCAGTTGTATCAGAAATTGCTGATGGCATGGATTTGAAGAATTCATTGGTGCGGGATCCACTACAGGATCTCAGAGAGTTTTTCCACGAGGCAGAGAGGTTCCTGGGGTAGGAGGACGCATGAACCAATAAACAGGAGGTAAGTTCTGTGCAAGGCAAGGAATCATTTATAGAAGGATTCAAGAAGCAAAATGGAAAATGGAAACTAGACGACGGATATGATGGATCAAGTAAGTGAAGGAAAGATCGGGAACCAAAGTTCACCACGTACATGACTTTGACAAACATTTTGGGATGGATTTATCAGGATAAAAGGTGGCAACTCTCCTGTAAAAAAAACAAGGAGGGATCCCGCAGAACGAGAATGCAGGACTGGAAATATTGCCTATTCCACGAATTGGATAGGCACACCATAGTTGAATGTCAGCACTTAAAGGATATGATTGAGGAATACATCTGGAATGGCAGGCTACCGCAGTACATGGGAATGGAGCAACTGCAGTGGGACTGGAGCAGCTACCATCCAGATCAAATAGAAATAGCCCTAGATCGGGGTCACGACTCATCATCAACTGTTCATGATGACAAGGACTGAGTTCAGGACTTGCACTCCAGTTATAAATATAATTTTTCAACTCTCTTTCTAAATTAAAGCAGCCATGCCACTTACTCATGTACGGGAACCAAGCAGTCCCTAGGCATGCTCTAAGATGGCAATAATCCGCCCTACTCGAGAGGCAATACCTAGTTTTTTCTATTTTTTTTGGACATTTGCAACTGGATTTAATAAATGGATTTGGATTTTATGGATTAAGTCCTCAACCGGAGATTCGAGGCCGGAGAAATGAAGTCAGTTCTGATTTGATCGCTTTATGTCTTGAGACACGAGACCAAAGTGCAAGAAGCGAGTCGCTTCGCCGGAGAGTGACAGGATCTACTCACTTATTGTTGCTCCACTTTTCATTGAAGACCGATTGGATAGGGTTCAGCTAGAGCTCGAAGAGGCTAAGATTGGATAAGGACTTAGGTCATGTTATCGCTTAATGTTTTGGGACACTAAATCCGAGCACAGGGAGTAGTGCCAGTTCACCAAAGAGCGACATGATCGGCATACTTGCCATTGCTTCCCCTTAATTGAAGAGTGACATGATGGGATTTAGCAAGATCCCAGAGAGGTTATGATCAGTATAGGAGGACCAAGGCATCACTGTATGCTCCATTATGCACCCGATGGGGCCGGAGGGCAAGGGATAGGTTAATTTGTTAGAGAGTGACAAGATCGACTTATTCAATCGTTAAGTTTGGATCGAGCTTAGCAAGGGTCCAGAGAGACCATTAATGATACAAAGAGATCATAGGATTAGAACAATAACTTCCGGGATTGCAAACGACAATGAATTTGAATATTAACCTTAAGCAGTCATGGATTTGGATATAGACTCATAGCGGTCTCGGATTTCGACCCAAAGGGGTCATGGATTCGGATATCAGCTTCGAACAATAATGGAATTGGTTTTGGATGGATACGAATTTGGATAAAACAATCCGGAGATATCGTTGATTTGGTCAATGAATTTGGAATGGATCTGGAATCAGATATCAACTTAGAATAATCATGGATTTCGCTAACGATCTGAAGAGATTAAGGAATTGGATTGGTAATGGATTAGATTCTATACTAGATAATATGGCTACCGATGGATTATGGACTTTAGATTTTGGATTATAGCAATTCAAAACATGCCTTCCTATCACAAAGCATGATTTGGACAGATAGTATA
The DNA here is from genome assembly GCA_030765085.1 of Allium cepa. Lineage (NCBI taxonomy): Eukaryota > Viridiplantae > Streptophyta > Magnoliopsida > Asparagales > Amaryllidaceae > Allium > Allium cepa. Next base: position 341,591,137 of record CM060937.1, read on the forward strand.
CCATCGGATTTGGCCAAACGGACTAACCCAGAGTGATGATTGTGAGGTCCAAAAATTAAGTGCATGCAATGATATCAAGCAACGATCAACCGAGACCACGAGATAAACTCTCAAGAATGTTCTAAGTATGGATTAGTACCTCTCCCAAGCAGGGAATCACTGCATATCCTTTCCCTTATGGGATCGGTACATATCCTCAATTTTTGTCCCAATAAGGTGAGATTAATATAGAGTGACAAGGAAGGCCTCACAAGGCTATATTTTAAATCTCAAGTCATTTGAAGTTTGAATCCTCAAGTTATGGGCAACTACTTCACCTAAGAAAGGGATCAGAATAAAGGGGATCATGTAAATGGGATCGGTACAAATGGGATTATGTAAAAGGGATCGATATAAAAGGGATCATGTAAAAGGGATGGGTATAAAAGGTTTCTTATAAAAGGGATTGTATAGAAAGGATCGGCATATTTTAGCCAAACAAGTGCAACTCGATGGAAAACAATTGGTATCTCAAAATTCATTAATCCAATGCATATGAAATTTTGAGCAAGATGTGGGGACCTAGGGAGGCTACCATAGGGATCACACCTCAAAAGGATAAAGCAAGAAGGATTGACACTCTTTCCTTAATTGGGGTCGGCAAGAATCGGGAAACAACTCATGTTGCAACAAAGATTGATTAATAATTCAGGTTCAACTAATCTAATTGGCATGAAACTAGAAGCACAAGCTTACACAATATATGAAACATCCCATAAAGATCGCACATCCATTGGGATAATTTGGAGGGATCGGCCCCTATCCCCTAAAGGGAACGGCTGAAATCAGAATATATGCAGCACCACTTCACAGATAATGTGTTGTCTCACGTACCTTAAGTCAGAATTACATGAAATTTGGGGGGAAAGAATCCAACATCATGGAAAACCCCTCAGAGGGATCATACCACATTCTAACATCAAAATAGGGATCAGTATCGTCCCTATTGTGGACCCCAATAGGGTTAAAAATTCTTATATGGCCTTGTCATGGCCTAGAGGTTCTTCTGCCAAAATTTCAGCCCGGTTCGTGTGTAGCTTCTCCTATAAATACTGCAAGCATAGCGTCAGAAAAAGGAACTTCTTTTTGCTTTTCTTTATCTTCAACCTAAGATACACTCTACAAATTTGATTCTGGGATTTTGGATTGCAACTGTAAACAAACTATAGTATAAGAAAAAGGATTATTCTGGAGTGGATATTGGCCGGAGTAAGCTAAACCACTATAAATCGTATCTCTTTTTATCTGCCTTCAATTTTAGTTTGTTTGTTCTTCATTTATATTCTCTAAATTTGATACTATTTGAGATCTATGACTGGATATTGGTGCTTTCACATAACTGGGTATTGGTGGCCATTTTTGCTGCTAGTATCGGCACTCATTCATGATGTGACCATGTGTTTGACGGAAGCAATTTTACTTTCTAGAATGCTTTTTCTATTCGATCGCTTCCTTTTTAGACGGGTTCCTATATTCCACCGCCCCTTATGTGGCAAGGTAGATGTTTTTTGAAGTATCATTGAACGTGGTATAATCTTCGGGCCTCTAGCCTTTAAGTCGCTTGTAACCTCCGTTTGGCTTGTTGGAATTCTGGTTCTTCCTTTTCTAGTTCACATCCTTCCCTGCGCTTCTGATAGTGGTACCAGAGGTATTTGCACCTTAGCTAGGTGCCATGCCATTCTGGCCAGCATTGGTTGGTTGTGGGTTAGCAGGTTTTCCTTTTAGCTCCTTCGCCTCATCCTATCTCAAAAACTGGCTTACCTTTCGGTTAAAGTCCTTCCTAGCGGCAGGTTGTTTCATTTTGATACATTTTCTGAATTCAGTGTCGTGGTGGATAGCGCGAACAAGGGCCATGAAGAACATAACTTCATTTGGGTTACTTATTTCAGTTACCGTAGTGTTGAACCGACTCATGAAGGATTTCAAAGATTTATTTCGTCCCAAGGAATAGAAAAAATAAGGACATCATGTCTTTTGGTTGTCCCGTGTGAAGCTTAAACTAATGAAGGGATCTTTTACTAATTCATTGAAAGCAAAGATGAATTTTGGTAGGAGCCTGGTGAAACACATAGAAGCAATTCCCTCTAGGAAGATTGAAAAAAATATACATCGAATAGCATTTGAAGCATTTGCTCTGTCTATGTACCAACTGTACTTGTACATGTGAGGTTTCATATCTCTAGTTCTATCGTACGATGGAATATTCAGCATAGTAAACTTTCTAGAGTACCACTAATTCAAAATCTCGTCAGTGAAGGGAGTCCGACTTATAGCGGATCCCTATTCATCGTCTCCCCTATCCTTACTATCATTTATCAATTGCTTGATCATATCCACGATATATGCCTCTGATGTCCGGTATTTCGTGGTTGGCTGTCAGTGACTATGCAAGTGTTTTATTTTACAACGATCTTAGTAAGAGGACTGAAGCCTACACTCTCCTATCTTCGGGAATGCCACTATCTCGGAGATCCGTTGGTTGCGGTTGGTCGGGTAGGGGAATTTTGTACCTCCATGCCGGTATTGAGTGCATTAGTATTTTCTTCCAACTTCCCGTCGTTAATTTGCTCACCATCTTCAATCTCAGAGAGATCCACTACTATATCTTCCCCTAAGGTTTTCGCCCTTAGATTCAAGTTTGTAGCGGGTTGCTTTGCAGTTGGCGGAGTGCTTGTGTTTCCTTCTATGGTGATTCCTGCAACTCCACCCACTACTCCATTTTGCTCCTGCCTTTCGTTTCTCCTGTTTAGGCCAGAAACGGATTTCCTGGTCTGTGGCAGCCGTGGTCTGTGGCAGCCGTGTTCTCTGGAATAGTTCTTGGAGCAGCTAGTGGTTGCAAGTTAGGAGGGCATTTAATTTGTCCATAAGATATTTTTGGTTGTTCTCCATCTTTTGGTTGATTTCATCAACCATCTTGTTCAATTCGCTTTTAGTGACGACTTCATGCTATGTAGAAGATCCCGGCAGCCGATCTCTTGTGTTAGCCACAGAATTCGCTCCAATTAGTATATTATTGGGATTATTGACTTCAACTTGCTGAGGATTGGTCTCTTCTCTAGCTATAACAGCTCCTATGGACTTTTTGGAAGTAGTTCTCTATCTTTCCACCATTGATCTTCAACGGTAAGTTTCATACTTCCTAGAGCTGATTAGATGGATCTAGTTTCTGGATATAGCGAATCCAAAGAGGAAAACTAGATCTATACCTGAGTTCACTTTCTTCTTAGTGAAAGCACCAAAATGTTAACCTAAAAAATGGATAACCACCATAAATTGAGTCTGAAAGCACTAACCCTATTTATCAAGGCAAATAAAATAGAAATCAATAGTAAAAAACAAAAAAGGTAAAGAAACAAGAGATTTTTATAGTGGTTCGGCTGTTAAAGAAGCCTACGTCCACTTTATAGCTTTGATTGGTTGACTACTAATACAAGATTGATTTGGTTTATAATATGATTGAATCACTTAGGTTAGATCTAAATCACAAGTACTTGGAGGCGACCGAAGGATCTCAGTTGCTCCTTTGTGATTGTTGTGTGGGAGAAGAAGAGTGAAGAATTGTAATGGCAAAGTTGCAGCAGCCAGTCCAGATGGTCCCTTTATTGTTGTAGATAGGATGGTATTTATAAGAGTTGCAGAGTACTTAGGCCAGAGCCACTTCACCAGAAGCCAGTATCCATCTTGTAGAGCCAGCTCAAGAAATGTAGAGGTATTTGGAGCTAACTTTTCGGATCGATGCCGATCCAATTGGATCAGATTGGTACTTATCCAGAAAGCTATGCAATTCTTGTACGACTTTCATCTTGTTGGCTTTCTTGTTTTTCATAATGTTTTCCATGCAATGTCAAAGCTTGTTGATTTGCTTTGATGGTGATTCACCTATGGATTTGACCGATCTATAATCTGAATCGGGTAAGTTTTTATTTCTTGGACTCGGATGCTTTGGAATGTTGCCGAACTTGGTATATAAGCTTAATGGAGACATAGGAGTGCAAAAGAAATGGAGCGGAGATCTAATAAAGAAATATTTTGGATCCATGCTGATCGAATTGGATCAAATCGGTATCGATCCAAAATGTTAGCATAAAAATGGTCCAAACTTCTTAGGGTCCTTTCCTTGTATTTTTAGGCCTTCCGATCAAGTCTCGCGTCGTTTTGGCACAATCTAAATGTTATAACCCCTTTTGAATTCTGCTAGGTTAAAAACCCAGTTAGCAATACAGTCTTTTGATATTATATATGATTATTCCGTTGTGAGATTCTGATATTGTGTTCCTTTATCCTTGTTTTATTTCATTTTCTTTTATTTTCACCCTAACAATTCGTCTTTCTGGCACTTGAATATTCGACACATGAATAACGTGGATGTATTATTATTGACATTTGTGGGTCCTGAAGTCTAGTTGTTGCAGTTGGTATCAAAGCCAAACGTTAAGCGAGAACCTTGGCTTTGTTGGGTATGGCTCACTAGAGATAGGGTAAGCGACAATCTTGAATGAGTCGAGTGTATTATCCCTATGAGAGCATATTTGTTAGTAGTATAAAAATGTCTTATATTGTGTTTATTGGTTTGGTGAGTGGTTTATGAATTCTGATCGGTTCGTGGGACGTTATGCTATCGATAGAGATTTCTAAATACTTGAACAGGGTAAACCAATATGGTATTGTTTTGAAAATAGGTAAAGGACATAATTTTACCTATTTATATAAAAATATATAATTTTCATAATTTGGTGTAGTTATTTATCATATGTTCGTTAGAAAGTGATAATATTCAATTATTACCTTTTATTGTTTGATTGGTTATGCTAAGCTAGTTTATGAGCATTTATCGTAGTTTGTTGATTTATAGGAAATTTATATTTTTACTACATGGGTTGGGTAGATAGTAAATTTATGGAAACATTACATATAAATACCATGTGAATTAAGTTTTGCGGTTTGACTATAAGGCGTTCGGTGATAATGTTGGGTTAAAATTGAGTTTTAACAAGAGTTGGTTATTGTAATCTAAATACAAATATACAATTGTGAAATGATTTAGATAAGGAAGCAACTTTATATAAACATGGCTTACAAATGAAAAGGATTTAAATAGAGAATTTGAGAACTTAAATCCAAGTACCTTCTTAAAGTTTTTTCAAGATTTTGGAGAAAATAATAGTAGTATTATTTGAAAATAAGTATTTGGTAAATTAGTCTATGAAATAAAGATCATGGTACTTAGTAACATTTACGAAATATTTGATACTGCTTTAAAATGATTTTGGCTAAATACCAAAAGCATGGTTTATATGTACTAAACTCACTCCTATCGCTTAAAAATAATTTTGGTGATGACATAAACATCATTAGCATTCATTTTTGAGTTTCTAAGTGTGGGAGGCAACAAAGTTGTTTTGGTATAATAGATTTTGATTTTGTCCCAAAGTATGAGTTGACAAACAAAAGATACATGTGTATGTGTATATATATATATATAATTTCAAAATGACTTGAAATGAAAATCGGTGTTTAGTTCTAAAGTTTTCTTATTAAGTTGTTTCATGGACACATGAAGCTTATGCATAATGAAAGTATGGTATCTGTATCATGATATGTTGTTTGGTAGTTTCATTTCTTAAAACGAAATGGAATTTTCAACGATTTTGGATTGTTGGAAACTTCCGAATAATTATAGAACTTGTGGTTAATTTTTTTTGAAGATACAAAGTTGAGTTTATATAACACTTGAATTAAGAAGATAGCATGATAAAAAGGGTTTTAAAATTTGTTAATCATACTTATTACAAGTTTGATGTTCTGCTATATACTCTTAGGATGTAGTGGAGTATTATACGAGAATGAATTTAAGTTATAAAATATGGATATTCATGAAGTTTGGTTTTATGAAATGATTCCTAAATGATTTTAGTATTGGATGACATACTATTTGGATAAATTAATGTGACTAAAATGGAATTGCTGTAGTTAAGAATCCAATGGGATAAATATGCAATTTTTACGTAGTTCATTTTATTCGCATAACTATTCTTGGTCTAGTATTCAAGTACGTAATTCCAAGATGATATACACCAGTATGAACAAGGATTTTTCACTAGATTTTAGACAGCGAATACTCGATCAGGATTCTTGACAGGATCCTAAAATTTTCTATCATAGTATACGTCTATGTAAGGAGAACGAAGATTTCTAATCAAGAAACATGATCGGAGTCCGCACTAGAGGGGTTAAGTGGTCTATACTAGTTGGGAAGTGAAATTTAAGTGATCGAGCAAAGTAATCAGATCAGATATTTTGTAAGGATGGTCCAAGTGCATGGTACGGACTTTATATGCATATATACCATGTTTTCTTGACTTATGGAGGGTTTAAGTGATGATTCTTTGATTTGTTATAAGGTAGCGTGAATAATCGTCTATGTAAAGGCTGTTGAGTAGAAGGTAAAATTAGTTGATTAATTACCATCCTTGAGTGATTAAAGGGTTTGGTGAGCTTTGTTTACTAATGATTGTGATATATTAAGTACTGATTATTGTTTCTTTGGTTGCTCATATTAGAATTTCGAGGACAAAATGTTCTAAGTGGGGGGAGAATGTAACAACCTGAAATTTCGAACACTTCATATTTAAATATCCGAATTATATAAATATTTGAATCTTAGATTAAATGTTATTGAAATGATTCAATAAGCATTTTTACCCCCTTTTAAATCATATTTAATGATGGTAAACTTCTTTCGGAAAAATGTTTACAAAAAGAAATACATTAAATAAATATCGATAATGTGACCGAAAATCGTTTTATCGATAAACAGTTTTTTTCCTCAACGAAAGTTGTTCAAACTTTGTGTGCATGTCTAACTAATCATTAGGAAGGTAATTATCAAATCAAAATATTCTCATGTTTATGGCTAACTAAATTTAATGATTCCATGCATGAGGGTAAAAGGAAGATATTTTGAAAATGAGCAAATAAGGAAACACTTAACACTTAAGCTAATGTGACATAAAGGAGAAGTCTTGCACAAAGGAAAAGTGATGGGTCAACTGGATGGGTGAGCCTTCCATGTCATGAGGGGGTGAGAACAAGCATAGATAGCACCATTCATTTCATATAAAAGGAGGGGCACATCCTTGGATATAAATCAAAAAGTTCATAAAGCTTAAGTTATAAGTCAATGGCTTCTCTTCTTCTTCTCTTCTCTAAATGTTCTAAATGAAATAGTTGCAAATCAACTCCAAATCATACAAAATTTGGAGTGTAGCCTTGAAAGAATATTATAATACCTTCTAACATGTCAAAAGTTAAAGCAGTGAAGCCATGATCCCCATTGAGGAGATGGTCGTGAGCATTGAAGGGGAAATGAAGGCAAAGAGGCAAGGCAAGGCAAGGCGAAAGAGGAGGGGAAAGTGGTTGCAAGGTGGGGGTTTGACTTTGGTTCTTGGATCTTCATTGTTGTGTGGTTAAACTTGAGTTAACAACTCACTTTGAGTGAAAATATAACACGTATATGCTTGTGTTTGATTGAGTTTGTGTAGTTTGAATTGTTGTTAACTTATGTTAAGTCATTGGTTTAAATTCTTATTTTAAAAGTAAGTGACATATGTGATCCTTATATATGGGATTGAACATACTTGGAATGGACTTGTATAACATATGAATAGACCTTAAACAAAGCACATAGGTTATGGATGGACTTTGGTTTAAATCTGACTCGGATTTGAAAGTGCACTTATAACAATAGTAGATATAGATGCAGTTGTGAATTGCCTTGTTTTTGGAAATTGCCATGGAAATTTTTAGAGAGATGCTTAGGGGTTTCTCACCATATTTATAATTTCTTACATATGTATTTGTTCCTATTAAAAGCTTGAATAGTAGAAAGTTAAATAGCGTCTCGAAAAGTTTCCAAAACAACACTAGTGCAATAGTGCCCTGTTTAGCCTTGATTTTTTGACTTTAAAGGTTTGAAAAGATATTTAGATTCAAGTATTTTGTTTCATTATTTTTCCAAGTATTTACTAACTATTATTAGTATTTCTAAAGTAATTTGAGATATTTATGAATTTTAAAGGAATAATTATGAAATTTTAAAGAAGAGATATTTTGTTAAAATATATAGAATATATGTCGTTTTCAAGTTTTTAAGGATTTTATAAATTTGTTATTTTCAAGTAATATTTTGAGTAAATGTTTTAAAATTTACTATAATTATTATAAAGGATTTTAAAAGCAATTTAAATTATATATAGTTTTTCGAAAATATGTTAGCTATTTTATATCTTATGGAATATAATATCTTTTGAAATGGTTTATTTAATATCAAGTTTTGGTAAACAAGTTACTATACATATATGTGTGTGTATCATTTTTAAAAGGGCTTTGAAAGTACGTTTAGAAAGAGGTTAGAATAACTAAATGGTCAAATGGTTAATTATTTAATAGCTTGTTTAAAAAGTAATTAAATATGCTTAATACTAACACCGGACGAAGTAAGGCTTATCAATTCATGAGAGTTATGATTGATATCGAGTAGGGATGGAGCAATAGAGCTCAAACCTACTAGGTTTCCTTTTTGACCGGGGAATAGTAAGTTGGAAAATGTCGAAAACGTCTTAATTGTGCCGATTTCTTATTGTTTATTGAAATCATTAATTCTATATTTAACACTAAAAGCCGATGGGGTTGACTTATCCATTTATGGGATTTAAGAATAAAGTGTCTAGAAAAGGCTTTGATGCAAGAAGTGCTCTAACTTACCTGGTTTCACTCTTGAATGAGGAATAGTTAAGTTGGAATGTCAAAAATGAGTTAAGCGTATGAATCGTGATTTCAATAAGCAATCGTCTTAGAACTTGATGGTTAACTAGTCAAATGCCGAACTTGATCAGTTACAAACATAGATCTTTAAAATAAATGTTTATTAGGATAAAAACAAGTATAAGAATAGTTTTGGGTTTGTTGTCGCAATGTGTTAATAACAATCATTTTTAACCCTTTCTATTATACTTGGGGATGTAAATAGATCTTTACAAGAATGATTTAAAGAGAAAAATAAGCAAAATGGTATTCGGTTTCTAATGATAATGTTTAAGTAACATTAGTCTTAAATCTTTTGAATGAATTTTCTAAAGGACATAAATCCTTAAAAAAGATATTTTGAAGGAAACTATAAGTATAGAATCTTTTAGAAAAAGATAGAAGTTTATTAGATAAAAGAATTTTACTATAAAGGAGTTTTTAATTAATAAAGGATTAAATAAATAAAAGGGATCAGGAGTTGCTTACGTAGCTTACCCAAACTTTATATGGCATAATCATACTTTGTTTGACTTGATAGTGTTTTGTATGTTCATTTATTTATGGGAAGTATACTAGACTTGGTTTTCATTTACAAACACATCTTGTACCAGATATTCAATTAGTAGACTATCGAATTTATCCAAATATAACTTTGAGAATATCCAAAAGAAACACGAGTATTATATGGTACAATTATCTTTAGAGATGGTATACTATACGTTTAAATTCATCTTGCACTTTTATGACAAATGGTAAGGAATCCGTCTGATTAGACGGTTAGGAGGTGATCTCCGCTCTTATGTATTATCTGTTTATTTTCAAAAGAACTGGGGTTGATTTTATCGAAAATTCATCGACTGGTTTTGGAGAGTCCGGTAAGTGGGAAGAGTGTGCTTATATGAGATGACTCAAACTCGAAACCACTTCAAATCCATATACGTGAAGTGGAATGTTATAGAGTTGAACTGTCTATCCTGAGGCTAAGTCCAAGGGAAGGGTCAGTGTTAACATTTCAAATGGTGCTATCATATGGGACTGTCAACTTCGAAGAGCATTCCATGAGAAAGGATAGCATTAGCATTCGTCGAAGGGCTTATGCAAGGAACCAGTACAGAGGTTTGAGATCTATTCGAGATGCTCGAATCTATGTAGTGATTCATAATCTGTTCAAGATGATGAATTCTATTTAGGGATTCATGTTCTATGTGAGTGATGAAGACTCATATGATAGATGCCGAATGTAGCGTCGACATCGGGTTAGAGAAGGAGCATGGCCAGGGTGGTTTAGTGAACCTCAAGGTTATATCAACCCTATTTCTAGAGATGCTTATCGACTGTTGCTAGCAGGAGTTGACATGGCCCAGATCACAAATCGGGGGTGGTCCAGCAATGTTTACCTTAGAGTATATCCCGTCTAGAGATATACGTTGGTCAGAATGTAGTTTTCGATTCTTGGCATGGAGTTCAGATTCGGTTTGTTCTAAGGAGATCTCCGTGGAAAATCAATATGCAAATGTGCCTTAGCGTTATTGATTGTATACATATTATAGTTATGGCCTTTACACAGTAACTATTTGTTATGATTTATGAGCTACACTCTAGACATTATCTATCATATCACCATATATTAAACTTGATGGATTGTTGATAACTTTGTGGGGAAAACCGTTACAATATTCCATACAATTTCAATAGTTACAATTTCATTTCATGTCATTCATATTTCTTGAGTTTCTCACGATGTTTTATCAGACTGATCCAGGCGTTACTTTCTTATAATCTTTGGGTCAACCTTGTGTATGTTTACAGATTTAACTTTGGATGCTTTAGAGCTTTTGGAGAAGAGTTGGAGTTCTACCTACCGTAGTATTTATTTTCGCTGCATTACAATTGTTTCATCATCATTTGTGAGGATGGGTTGTTATGTCTGTCCAGACTGATTACTCTAAGTTTGAAAAAAATTTGTATCTTAGAATGACTGATTGTATTATCATTTGATATTATATATAATTGTTCCATTTTGAGATTCTGATATTGTGTTCGTTCTTCCTTGTTTAATTTTTTATTTTAGTTTCACCCTAACAATTCCTCTTTCCAGCACTTGAGTGTTCGGCACATGAATAACATGGATTACTAGTGTCGACATTTGGGGGTGGAAAAGTATAGTCGTTACAGTGCACTTATTGCAACTATTCTCTCTTCAGATACTTTCAAAAATGCTACACTTCAATATACAATTCAAACAACAATTTAAACATCAAGTCAAGGCCATGCCATGTTTAAGAGAGAAATAAAAGTGATGTTATACAATATGAAGTTGTCATTTTCTTTCAAAAGCAACAGGGGTCCAAAGTTAATAACTTTAATTAGTTAATGTCACTTTAACTTTATATTTCAAGCATAACATATATACTTACAATATGTACAAATAAGATAGCAAGATAACTCACATAGATCCAAGCCAAACACATGCTCAAGAACAACCAAACTCAAGAACACTTCCTATTATCACCTTGCAACCACATGTAACGACCTGACATCTCAGACCATTCAAATCGACAATCATCCACTCATGTCAGACTTGAATCACCTAAAACAACAGATTGTTAATTTATAATTGGCAAAACTTAGCATACGTAGTAAATAGATCAATCACAGAATTACAAACATAGAGTAATACAACAATAAGCAGCAGAACAGATAAATAGTAGTTCATGAAGCTACTATATAAAATTCAGAATTGAAAACAAATACAATGGAAATCTTAATTACAATGGAATCTCTAATACATAAGCAAATAACAAGCCTGAACATAAACAACTAGATATAACTAGAATAACTGAAAACTCGGCAGATATAAGACAGATCTTCAAGAAAAACTCCAAGCTCTAAGGTGAGCCTAAAATGTTGTGACACTCAGTTTAACCCGAGCATAAATCAAAACACAAAACACTCGAGTCAAGTTAACATCCTTGTACCAGTAAATTTAACTCAAGTGAAATGTCAGCTAAAATACACAATTACTTAAAGGATGTTTGGGATTCCCATCCTTTATGGATCCGTTAAACTATCTACATACATATTACAATATGCTACAAATATAATGTCTATAGTAAAGTAAACTATTAAAATAGCATTAAAGCATTACCCATATCTCCCTTAAAACAATTTTATATATTCTCATAGTCTATACAGCACCGTAATTCCTCCACTAACTGGAGGTCTATCAGAGGGCACTCCATAGGTACGGTACATACCAAACTCATAAACGGCGCGATAAGGCATGTGAAAAGGCATGCGAAGCAATACCTAGGGTATGATTCTATCGTTTTGCAAATTCGGACTAGTGGTAACACATAGTAGCTACTACTTCCCACCTCGAGACACACTCCAAAATCAAAGGTTTACCCAATCAAATCATAAAGTAATCGAATGGTATCGAAGGAATGTCCCCGATCGGAGGTGCGACCTTACTTGGCCCGGCATGGCTCCTGTTTTAGCCACATCAAGATGACTCGTGGGAGTCCGGGCTGCGTTAATACCTCATAAAGAATCGTCGCCAAACCACCCTACTTCGTTTTGGAATCTCCACAGCATACATAGTTGTTAAAGTGGTTTTCGGTATTGGTAGAGAGTATGCCAACATCTGATTCCGGTCTCTTTAACAACCAAATGCTTAGTTTGCACCATGGCCATTTTATTTCAAAAAGTTTATACTTCATATCAAAGTATTGTATTCATTTCTAAATCATATCACTTTCGAAATTATATTCACTTTCGAAATCATATCACTTTCAAAATTATATTTTACTTTCGAAAACATTATTTTACTTTCAAAATCATATTTTACTTTCAAAATCATTATTTCACTTTCAAAATAGTTCAAACCATCGTATCAAAATATTCGCATTTAAATCCATTAAATCTAAATCATAATAGTTCCAACCTAGAACAATATAAATATTGAAAATAGTTTATGTATATATTGAAATGGTAATAAATTAAAAATAGTTTATATTTTAAAATAGTTATAGATTAAAATAGTTTATATATTAAAAATAGTTTATATATATTAAAAATACTTTATATATATTAAAAACAGTTTCTTCCAATTTCACAAATCGATTCAAATCAACTTTAATTCCAAAATTCAATTTAAATTAATCCCAGTTCAACAATTTCAATTTAAAAGGTTAAAGATTCAATTCAAATTCTCATTAAAACCATTTTCATTTATATCAATTTCATATCCAGGTTTGAACTACAAATTGAAACTACTTCCAATTTCAATAGATTTCGAAGTTTACATATTCAAATAATATACAATAACTCAATTTGATAAATTTCATTTATATTTAAAAATTCAACTTAATCATTTTTAATAACATTTGAATAAAATCTCACATTACAAATTTAAATCAATATTAAATATTCAATTTCAATTTTATTTAAATTTGAAAATATTCATTTAATCACAGTAAATCAAAATCTAGTTATCAAGTTATAAAAGTCATATCTTTAACCTCTCACAATCTATAAGTTCCAAATAAATTGTTATTTATATTAAATTCTTAAACAATTTAAATTCCAAACCAACTTTAATTTACTTCCAACTTTTGTTTATTTAAATTTATCACAAAATCTATTTTTAAAATATTAACATAAGTTCAAATAAATATTTTCAACATATTATATATATATATATTAAAGTTATTACCAAAATCTATTTTCAAAATATGAACATAAATTTAAATTATTTAAACATATTATATATTTATCAAATGGATTAAATTTTTATTAAATTTTATTATATTAAATATTATTAAATTAAATATTATTTTAAATATTTAAAATAATAAAATTATAATTAAAATCTTAAAATTTACATTTTTCAAAACTTAACTTACAAATTTTAAATTTCTAAGCATATAATTTAAAATCTAAATTTTATACATATATTAAAATAAAACCTTTATAATATATTTGAAATCAATATTTACAAAATCCTATACATTTCTTTCGAAAATTTTGGAAAACATTTTTGAGAATAGACTAACGATGTCCGTATATTATTTTATATCATATGGTCAATTGGCGGATATTTATCATTTCAATCTGCAATTTAATTTTAATAATTTACGGGTATATATCATTACAACCCGCGATCCTAAAATTTCAAAATCAATGAAAATCGCTTGGATTTATCATTTCAACCCATTTACGGGTTTATATCATTTCAACCCGCAATCCCAAAATTTCAAAATCAGTGAAAATCGCTTGGATTCATCATTTGAACCCATAATGATTTTCTCCTAATTTATAAGGTCGTTAGGGTATGTATCATTTCAACCCATAGGGAATTTCTAAACTAACATAGAACTTGCAGATTGAGAACAAATATAATGATAATATAATATATCAACAACAGGCATATATCATCAGTGACAAATTTAATATAATATATATATATATATATATACAATAGGTTATCGTGTCATATGTCATAGGTAAACAATTGCAGATAATGGCATATCTTATTTAACAATTAAATAACTTTACAATTCAAATTTAACAGCATATTTCAATCGTCATTTCATGTGAATTAAATTTACTGAATATAAGAATGTTAATTGTGAGTTATTGCACACCTTTCAAGGCTAGAGAACAACGATGGCGAAGATAGTGGCACGGACACGTGCGCGAATACGGACACGAACAAAGCAAAAAGTGGTTGCGACCAATTTTGTACAGCGGCGAGACAAAAGCAAAGCACAATGAACTGAAATTGATGAAGATCAATCATATAAGTGAACTTATATATATATAAACTATATATATATTAAAATCATATTTTAATTTAAATACATATTAGAATAATATACATACATACATACATATATATATTCAGAAATCATTGTTTAATTTAAAACACATATAAAAATTTAACATAAAACCCTTTCATTATGCTTGAAAACCAAAACTCATGTATATACTTATATATATAAACCAATAGATCATAAATAACTTAAATTACGCAACATATTATATACAACTTATATCACAATGTCTATATATTATATATATAAAATCTATATAAAATGTAAAGATCAAGATATTTATATATTTTATATTTTAAAACACATAATATTTTTTTCAAAATTCTTCAAAGAGATATTTTAAAAAGAAATATATATACATATGTGTGTGTGTGTCACAAATCCTATTTCAAAATATTGATATAATTTTAAATAAATAGACACATTATATATAATCTAACCATATATTAAAATAAGATTAAATACTTTAAACTTAACTGAAACTCAATAGAAACTATGGTGGTTGGTGAGTTGATGTGGGAGGCTGCCATGGCAGGTGATGAAGGCGAAGATGGTGGTCATGCAGAGGGTAGAGGATCAGGTTGTGCTCGATCGACATTTCAGTGGGAAGTGACTGTGTCAGGTTTGAGAGCAAACGTGGACGAGGTGGAAAGGCTGCAGCATATAGGTTTTTGGACTATTGTGGCTACTACGGCGGGGACTGACGAAAGGGAGAAGGCTACATGGCATGGTGGTTGATGGGAAGAGACATGGGCGGAGTCTGCTAGGGTGTGGCGGAGAGATCTTGGGTATTGGTGGAGCATGTGAAGGTTGCCCGGTGGCTATGCATGTGAAGCTTTGGGTGGTGGTCGGCTGATGGTACATAGAAGAGAGGTGAGAGGACCGGCTATCATGTAGAGTTTTGTTCGGTGTTAGAGGGAAAGGTAGGGAGATATGGGCGGTGCTTGGGTAGAGGCGGAGCTGCTTGGGTGTGAATGCGTGCAAACAAGGAGATGAGCTAGCGGATTGGGTGTTCGTGCTGAGGGGTTGTGTTATGGATATGGGTGGTGGAAAAGCTAGTTGGCGATCGGTGGTAAGGGATGGGATGTGGAGACGTGGTTCAAGTGGCGAGTGGTACAAGGAGGACAGTGGTTCGGTCGGAGATAGGTTGAAGCATGGTCAGGGTGGAAGCATAGGCAATGGGGAGTGAGAGGCAAGGGGACGAGCAAGTCACAAGCAAAGGAATTGACGGAGCGGGTTTTAGAAGAACAATATAAAAGCAAGCTCTAGAATATTATTAATTTATTTTTATTTTTCTCTAGAAATGACAAAACACTGAGGAAAAAGAGTGGAAGAAAATGAGATGTCACGAAGGAACCAAATATATAGATTAGTGAGAATTGAAAAGTCACTACGTTTGAATTCAAGGCGAATAATAAAAGCATATGACTGTTTGATTTTCAACTGGTGAAAAAAAATTTGAAGGGACACGGAAAACAAGAAGGCTCCAAATGCGTACCAATACGGCTAATCATTTCTCTAATTTCGCCGTGATGAGAAAGCCGAATTTCATAAATAAATACACTACCAAGATCAGCAATACAAGATGAGCAGAATGATACATCGATATCAACGATACGATCATCCTATCAAAAGTCGATTTTTGTTGTCAAACTGCTGCTAAAACGCCGAAAATAAGATAAATGAAGATAGGCGGTCCAAATTCGGTAAAAAAAAATACGACTCTCACTCGAAAAAAGATAAACATTTTTCTTATATAAAAATATTTAGATTTCAAAAGATTTTATTTTCATCAAATTTAATTGATTTTAAATTGAAATTGTAAATCATACAACAAAACTAACTTTTATGTTTTCCAATGAAAATTTGCCATTTGCAATATTTAAATAAACGCATTTCAAATATCAAATTTCCACTGCCAAATTTTAGTTATTTATTTTCATGAAAATTTCAATCAAATACGTTATAAAAAAACATTAAAATTTATGGGTCGTTACAACCACCTTCCTTCTTCGTTGCTTCAAACTTGCTTTTCCACGGCAAACATGTCTTATTGCTCACTGCCATTGAAGGGGGAGGTTGGCTCTAGCTTTTCAAAATCTAACGTGGTATAAGGTGTTGTAATATTGTCCTAAAGCTTGTGGTATAGTTTGAGTGGATTTGGAGTTGTTTTGCAAAAAAATTCTTTAGAAATAAGAGAAGAAGAAGACATCAAAGAAGCTTGCTAACAGCTTATATGGTGTTTCCAAAGCTTGTTCTCACCCCTCTCATGTCATGGAAGCCTTACCTCCACACATGCCCATCACTACTCCTTTGCACCTCATTCTTTTAGCAAAATACTTAAATACCATTAACCTGTTAATATCTCTTATCCATTAGAAAGTTCTAGAACATTTCATTTTCTTTATGAATCAAAGGTGTTAGTTAGTTCCTAATGTGTTCGTTTTATCATTATACAAGTGCACAAGAGTTCGAACTATTTATGTTGAATAAAAAGCCGTTTATCGATAAACCGATTTTAGGTCACTTTATCAATTTTTTTTCGAAGAATATATTTTTGTAAACTATTTTAAAAAAAAAGTTTACTATCATTACTTATGATTAAAATAGGGGTTAAAAGGATATTAAATCATTTTACTAACATTTAATCAAAGATTCAAATATTTAAATACGAAGTGTCCTAAATTCCGCATCGTTACAGAAAACCTTTAATGATATGTTATGTGATAGTAATAACAAGGTGTTGTAATCATGAGAATTTTATCATATTGAAAACAACATATTATTTTTAATATTCCTAATTAATATCACTTGAGAAAGGATATTGATTCATCTATTGAGACTAGAGTCTATAACACTCTCCAAATGTTGGACAATGCATTTTGTATAGATGTTGGGGTTACCAATGGGTTACGTATTGATTTTTATTTGACAACTATATAATGATTCATTCGAGTGTTCTCTGTTGGTTAATATAATTACGGTCAAACAAACAATCTCATTGTGACAATGTTACATGGTTCCCTCTACTTTAGAATACTATAAAACTTCAATTTGGCACTCCATTTTGATTATAGTTAAATGGTGGCATGACATCCATTGAATGATTATAGTTGGGTCTTAGTCAAAGCATTAGAAGTGAAACAATATTCAATAGAGAATTCATTCCTTTGTTATATGAAATTAATATCACGGTTAACTCAATGTCAATCTTTCATGCCAGAGTAGTAGGATTAATAATAATGATTGTTATTGAATTAAGGACTTTGTATTTGGATTAGTCAAGTTGAATGAGGATGATATTAGAATTTAGAAAAAAAATCAAATTCCACAAGTTTTGATGTGACATAGTGTTGACGAAGAGAATTAGTGTAATAGTCGTTACTACCAGGTACCACGTACAATAAGTAAAATGGGATTTTGCCAAAAATATGTATAAGCGATAAATTTAGCCAAAATGTCACACCACTGGTTATGGAACGTGTGAATTTTGATATTAAAATTAATCGATACTAAACACAGAATGAATTTACACCGGATTTAATAAGGAATTAAATAGGGAAGGTTTAGAAGGGGGAGTTGAATGGTTTTAATGTTTCCTTTAAAACAAATCTTCTTTTATTCATTCATTATTCTTCCTAAAAAAATATTTTCTTTCTCTTGCTCTTCTACTCTCCATTATTGGTCGAAAATTTCATAACTTTCATTAAAAAAGATTCCCAATAAAAAATAAAACTAAACCAAATAAAATAAATATAAAGATGGTGCTTCAGGCTATTGCAATTTCTTAAGATGATTCAATCGAATCATAGAGCTTTCGTTATTGAAGGTATAAATCAAAAGGCAACATCAGCAAGGTAAATTCGATTAGGTTTTATCTATATATTCCATGATATTGTACGTGAAGTGGTTATTTCATTCTAACAAATTTATATATGCATTTATTATCCCTTATAAATATCTAAATGTGATAACCCGAATTTTGGACAACTATTAATTGGTAATTAACAGGATTAAGTTTATTAAAACACTGATTTATAAATGAAACAAATAAATCTGATCATAAATATTTATATCTGGATAAATATTTATGTGATAACCACCTAATATAATTACTTAAAATTGACAAATTCTTCTTTTAAAAACAAATAATAATGGTTGTTTATATATATATATATATATATATATATGTATGTATATGTATATGTATATATGGATATAAGAAGATTTTAAATAAAAATATTATTATTTTCAAACAAAGTGAATTTGTGTTTGTTTAAGTAAATATATTTATATGAGTTGATTTTAAGTTGGATTTTGAATTAAATTGAATTTGAATTGGAATTCAAAGAATAAATATCTTAACTATATTTTGGATTTAAAAGGTATGTTATATGATTTTATTTAGAATAATATTTGTTTTATATTATTTTCTTTAAAAGATTTTATAGATTAAGATAATGTAATTACTAAATAGAAAATTTAAAATAAAAGTTTTATAAACCATTTAAAATAAATTAACACATGCATAAATACACGTGTAAGCTTAAGAGCATATCTAAATACATGTGTAAACAAATTATCTAATAATAATGACAAGTGTAAGTTACAAGTGTCTTAATTTTTAATTTTTCTTTTTGAAAAATGAGAAACTAAGTTATATTGACATCTTCATCCCTTCCTTCACTTTTCTTCTCTGATCTATTTTTTCAAAACAAGAAAACAAATCCGAAAAGAAAAAAAGAAAAAAAGAATAGAAAACACTTATACAAACCATAGGAAATCAAAACTTGAAGCTAGTTGATCATTACCGAAAATCAAGCATCAGGTCATCTCTGCACAAACAAGATTTCAAGCATTTGCAAGTTCCGGTTCAAAAGCTATTCAAGTCTTCAATTTTCAAAACTGTTTCAAAAAGCTCTCTGTTTCCTTCATAAGCAGGTGAGTAAACAATTTATTTGAAAGCGTAAGTAAATAAATCTGTGCTTGTGAAATTTCTTTGATGATGATGCTCTGCATTTCTGTATATAAGTGTATTATCTGTGTTTATGATTGTATATGGACTGTGCATGTATATTTTGTTTATTCTTCTCTGTTTTCAAACTACAGAGATTAGGAATAAAAGAAAAATTCAAATCTCCTTATTTGATCATTGTTAGGTTTTGAGTATTGAACAAGATATGTTTGTTTAAAAATAAATTAAAGTTTAAAATTTTATTCAAGCAAAACAGATGTGAAAATCTTCTGGAATCAAAATAGTACAATAGAAATTCTAAATACATGATTAAATCAAGTATTATAATTTGTTGTTTCAGGATTATAACTCGAATTCACTTTGAAAGTTAAGATTTTTAAAACTAAAATCACAATTTTTAGTATTAGAATGAATGTGTATTTTGGATATGACCAGAATTGGGTTTTTGGGTATTTTCTGATGATCTAAGTGATCTGAATGGGTTTTGCTAAGGCTAGGATGGTGATCAGGAAGGCCGGGAAAAATATCAGGGAGGTGAATATTTCACCGTGGCGTCGTCGGGTGTCGGCGGGTGTCGGATTGGGTTCAGAACCCTAAATTGAGTCGAGCTTGGTAACTGGATCACTGCTGCCTCTCTGTGGTATCGAGTTCAATGGGACCAAGGGGGATGGGTTCATGGATGATCGGAGATAGTGCGACCGTGGTGGCGGGATGTCTGGTGGTCGAGATGTGAGTTCGAGAGGTTTTGGCCATGGTGTTTAGTTTCCTGTTTCATCTGAGTTGTTCGATTTTGATTTAAGGCACGTGCTAGTGTTTCGATGATCGGAGATGGTTGCTGCATCGAGGGTCAATATGCCGAAGAGATCATCGAAGGCCGAAGGTGGCTCTGGCGATGGTCCATATGCACGGTGAAGGTTCTGGTGTATGTTGTCTGGGAAGGGTTTGGTCTCGAAGGAATGCTCGTGTATTTGAGTGGGTGACTCGAGTGGGAACTCGAGTTGTTCGAGAGGATTTTGTGTCCCAGGTTTTAAAATTTAAACTTCAATTAAAAACTAAAACAAAATTTTTGAAATGGAAAGGGAACTCGGGTTAGACCCGAGTGGTCTTCGGGTTTGACCGGAAGCAAAAGGATTGAGTAGTCTAAAAAGAATTTTAAACAAGGTTTCTAAAATTTAAAAATGAAGTTAGTTTAAACTTTCTTATATAAATTACTTTATATAATAGTTGTTTTCATTAACATTGTTTAAGAAGTTTTGAAACTTTGTTAAATTTAAATTTTTGTTAAATAAAGTTAAGGTTATTTTAAAAACTTATGTAGAAATGAAATTTTAAAGATTTTATAAAAGCAAGCCTATTAATTTTAAATTGGAACTAGAGTTAAAACTATTACTTGATAATGTTTAAACATTTAAAGGTAAGTTATGATTTGTAACTTTAATTTATCAAGTTGAATGAGTATTTTAAAAACTTAATTAATGATTTAATTAAGTAAAGTTATTTATAAAGATAAAATGGTTTAAAAATGTTTAATGATAATTAAGGCATTTATAAGATAATATTTTATCTTAAGAAAATTAAGGTTTTAATGATTTGGGATTAATTAAGTTAATTAAGAATTTAAGTATAATTAATTTATTTAATTAATTAATGATAAAGAATTAATTAAAGTAATTAATTAAGAATAATTAATTAATTTAATTAAATAATGATTATGATTGATTAGCTAATGATTAGAGATTAATTAATTTGTAATTAGAACTTAATTGTAATTAGAGATTAATTAATTGGTAATTAAGAAGTACTTAGTTAAGGTTTACTTAATTCAGAAAATTAATTAAGAGTTAGTTAATTTATGAGTATGATTAATTAAAGGATAATTAATCAACGTAAGTGGTTATAAAATAGTTAATTTGAATAATTAATTAAGATAAATGAAATTAAAATGGATGGGTGAAGGGTGATTAATTTGGGGTAATTAAAACGTACAGTCACTTTAAAGTTTATGTACGCAGGCCTGTGTGTGTGTTTGTATATGCATAGTGTGTGTGAGAGAGATACGTTCATTGTCTGGTAAATTAACAGTGTCTGTAAATTAACGGTGTGCCATCTAATAAATTAACAGTGTACCATCTGATAAATTAACAGTGTCTGGTAAATTAACAGTGTACCATCAAAATTTGTTTTACCATCTGGTAAATTAACAGTCTGTGCATTAAATTTCTAAAATATTTGAAAGCCTTTTCATTTACTGTGTTTTACGATCTGTGCAAGTAAGCACAAGCACAATTTGACCGTGCCTTGGAGCAATTACCTTTGAGTTCAACATATCATTCTCATATTAAACATCTTATAAAATTAAAACTAAAAAAGAATATACTTTTGCAATAGTTCTTAAAAATGTTCTACAAGCCAATCAAATGGAGCAGGGATTCAAAACCAACCATCTTCAACTTCCTAGTAATTATAAGATAAGGTATCCAAGTAATATGAAAAGGTCACTGGCTTGTGTTGAAAATCAAAGTTCAGCGACCTTTGGTGCAGGCATCTATATGGCTATATGCAATTAGATTAATACAAGACATATTATGGACTTTACTGAACACATATAGATACAAAATATAAGTAGTCACTTGATATTGTTTGTAGTTATCTGATATCATAAATACTTTTATTTAACACTAGTATGGACTCGTGCTTCGCACACGGGCTGTTTGTATTATTGTATACGTTGATATTTTGTTTGAGTGCAAACATGTAAACCGAAAGCAAAAGTATTTTTGGAATTTCAAAAGGACACCGAGTAAATTAGTTCAACCAATTTTCTTTATTAGTAATAGAGAAGAGATAGAGAAGTAGAGATATAAGTTTCTTCTTTGGTGCATCTTGTACTCATTATGCTGAACCCAGCCTTCAAGAATTGCCAAAAGTTAGTATCGTATAATTGGCTATTCAAAATGGAACAAAAGATAATCAACCATTTCTCAAAAGTAATAAACAAGTATATATGGTAAAATGGCCTTAAATTTAACTGTCAATTCAGAAAACATAAAACAAAACAAAGTAAAAGAACTTGTAATGATTTAGAGAGCAAACCGTATTTGTGGTACAATTTAAAGATTTATTTGTCATACCATCTAAAATAACAAGCTTACACTTGCACGAACTGACATAAAATAACCAGAGAATTAAACAATTTGGTTATCATTTTCCTATAGTATATATATGGGATAAAGTGATTTTGTAGTTTACCAGAGTTTTGTTTCTCTTGCAAGAATGTTCCCACTAAATTTGTCCATTACCGTCAACTTCCCTTCCACCATTTGCCACAAAAATTTTCAATTGATTGAATTCAATCCATATTGTTCGATCTGTGTTAATTCAGTAAGATTGGTCTGAAGTAGCTTCATTTTTTCCCCTAATGTATACAAAAAATAAAAGGATGATACCTCTGTTTTACATCAGCATGACTTATATTTATATAATGTATCACCTGAAAAATAACATTGGATTTGCATGGACCGTGAAATTTAATCATCTTGAGATGGTAAGATATGCCCGCAAGCACCAGAAACAGAGTTGCTTTTTGTTCAGTTAACGCACATGTTTCATTCCACCCTTTTTCAAATGACTGCAAGAGCATGTGTTAAATATGTTATAAGCAATACGATTTTTGCTCTAATTCTGGCCGTTGGGATATTTCAGATAACTAATATTCTAATAATCCTTTTGAAAAAAATATTAACTGCATTAAATAAAAAGCAGCTGAATTGCAGATAATAGTATACATACTAGAATCATAAGCTTAAAAGTAAACATACAGTTAAAATCCGATAAATTTTACATGAGTAGAAATAGTGGAAGTCCATACTGGAATCATATTCAAGGTGCATATGTAATTGCAAAATCAAGTTTTACAGATGTTTATAACTGAATGCAGAGAAATATATGTATATCTGGATAAATATGTATATATGTAACTGCAAAATCAAGTTTTACAAATGTTTTAATGGCTCATCTACAACAATCTGCTGATTTGTATTTCGAAACCAGTAGCTTTATAATTTATGTATATGTAATATTCTTTTGTAAGGGGCCAACCTAATGTTCACCCTGCCTTTGTCAGTATATTATTAAGGACAAATTTTCATTTTAGGCTTAAGAAAAAAAAATTATTTCAAGTTTAGGCCTGATCCAAAACTAATTAATTTCCTTCTGAATTTGGTTTCAGTAATAAACTAAGGGAGTTTAAATTCATAACAATGGAAAATTTGGTTTACATTGAGCAAGCAACCTACAATACACATGGATGCAATATAATTGATTATTCTAGAAGTTAGAAGTAAAAAAGATGGATCTAATTGATATTTCCAGTTTCTAACATCTATCTAATAATTTCAGCGCTCGTATGTTGGGGAAAGAAAATCAAAGCGGTTGCGTCTAGCTAAATTGGCTAGAACTCTTAACAATAATGGTGATGGTAGAATTTCAACTGTCTTTTCACTTTTATATTGGTTGAAACTTTCCCAACTTAGTACAAAACTGTCTTTTCACTTTTAATAGAAATATTGTTGTACTGGTCAAAACTTTCCCAATTAATAGAATTGCTATACTTTGGATTGATGCTACATGGTAAAATTTCATGTTTTCAAATATTTTCTACGATTCCAGTAAATTATCTTCAATTACGATAAGTATTTGATTTTTGATTTTTTAACGAGCACATTCAGTTTTTAGAACTAAAGTTTTGATGAAAAGGAAACAAATTTGATGGCAGTTACCATAAAATTTGATGGCAGTGATGAGCCTAAGTCTCAGAGTGCTTGATGACTTTACCTGAGATTATTGCTACTTGAACCCTTCTGGCCTGTGTCGATAAAATGTTATTATGGATTTGTGGCTGATTACATAGGGAGTAGACTAGTTTATGTTGAATGATGTTGTGCTGTCATGACATATACTGAGATAACTTTGTTGCTGTAGTTTGTTTTTTAAGGTAGGTGGTGTGGTTGTAAATGGAGGCTGCAGATTTAGGATCTTGTGAGTTGATGATGGCTTAGGTTTGTGTGGGTGCCTACATATGAGATATAGCTGAAGATGGATGATGTAATCAAACCGACCGTAGGGAGGTTTGCCTACTTCTACTAGCCAAAATCAAACCAAAAAAACGTGGATCTTGTCTCATCGCGGTTTCTCTAAAAACGTGGATCTTGTCTCATCGCGGTTTTCCTAAACTTTCTCCTTTTATTTTGCGCATCAAATATTTCAAATTTAAATCTATTATGATTTTAAAATTTTAAAATTTTCAATTTCAAATCGACAATTTTGAATGTTTTGATTAATATTTAAATTTGAAATTCATATTTT
Source organism: Allium cepa (assembly GCA_030765085.1). Taxonomy (NCBI): domain Eukaryota; kingdom Viridiplantae; phylum Streptophyta; class Magnoliopsida; order Asparagales; family Amaryllidaceae; genus Allium; species Allium cepa. Next base: position 341,616,157 of record CM060937.1, read on the forward strand.
CAGATTAAAATCTCAATTTATTCTTTTCCAACATATTATCACTTAATGTTTAAGTAATATTAACAAATTTTTTAAATGTATATTTCTTAACAAAGTTATACAATCGAACGGTCGGTTTCTCCACCGTTATGCGGTTATACTAGTAAGTGATAATACGGTAGCGTTTAGATTACTGGAGATGTACGCTCCCTATGCCAAAAATGATAATACGAGATATTCATGTCGTTATGCTTAAATGCTTAAGGCAAGAGATAAGTAAGGATCTTTGATAAAACGATACCATATCCTTTTTGAATAATTTAAAACAAGTGACAAAAGCCAACCATGCTAACAGTGCCCTGAACTTGAAAGATTTCACCATGTTTTCACTAAGTTGTAAGGAATAGACATTTTCTCAGTATCCACCTTTTTCAGGGTCAATCTAGTCTCGATGTTTCAGATTTCACAAGTTAATAAAAAAAAAAATATAGAAATCGAAGTGGCAACGTCTAGAAGTAGTCTTTCTAATGCGGTTCAGTTACCAGCAAATTCTAAAACTAATGTGCATGTATATTATACTAATTATAGCACTGACTACTGACTGCCTTATAGTCTAATTTTTATCTTCAGGTTTTAATCCAAACACACTTATTTTGGTTCATTTAGGTTTTTCAATCTGTTTCATAAACACGCTATATTTTTTATCCCTATCGGATGACAATTAAAAAATAAAAATTGAAGGCAATAATGTAGATTACAAATTTTAAGTTTTGTTATTTTGTTTCTCAAAAAATATACTTTTTCCATGTACAGTATTTTGTTTGCATACAACATTCCATTCAAGTTTGATAATACCGTGTTGAATATTTATGATAACATGATAAAATATAACTGTTCGTCAAAATTAATCATTACCTAATAGCATGATTTGCGATTTGCATATTTGGTGCAGTAATATCGATCAAAACTTACAGATGACAGCTTATAGTCTAAAATTCGTGTAAATAGCTCATGTAGGATGTCCTAGTTTGTATTATTCTATATTACATTATATTTGTTTGGTAAATAATAAGTAATAATCCAATTATATCAACGTAAGAGAATTAAAATATATGGGACAACATTTTATTAAGATCAAAATCGATCTATCTCCATGGATCCAGCTTTCAGCAACTTCACTATAAAAGAGAGTTTACAAGAGAATCAATCAAAAACAAGATTTTGAATAGTAATATAGCGCAATCTCACCAATAATGTTAAGTTTGAAAGGGAGTGCGGATTAAGTATCTTAAGGCTAATTTAACGCTAGAAATGGGGTAAGTATTGTGTTATGTATTCTAAGACTTATATGGACTAAATTAAAATTATGACACAAACAAATGCAGAACTTAATCACAGAATCAAACACGGATGCAGAAAGTAAATAAAAAGCAGTAAAAGGAAAGAACATACCGGATTTTATACTAGTTCGGAGTTAACCTACGTCCAGTCCTATACCAAGGCAAACACATCGTATAGAATTTTATTATACCAATGTCGAGATTACAATCCTCAATTTCTAAAGGTCTTGATGTATCCTTCTGTGAGTCTGGGACGAACTCTATTGATTTACGGGACACATGACCACTCAGTTGATTTCCAGGCACAACCACACCTTATAAAGAGACTCGATGAACTTTTGATTACAAATTGATCCTACACTCTGAATAGCACTTTGATCTTCGAGAGAGGGTAGAGAATCAAACAAAAATGAGATTCTAATTTTATTCACTTGAGAATTCTGCATAATTTCGGCATGATCTTAAAAATATGAAAATTTTAGAATATGGATTTGTGGAGAAGAAGTGAAGAAAATAAGAAAAATAGTTAGTTAAAAAATTCGTTTGTGAAGGCTATTTATAGACTACGGTCATAACCATTCGTGAAGAGATGTAAACAAATAGACACTTCTTTTGAAAATTGAAACTTTTGAATCTAATGGTCACCATGTCGACATGGGGTATCCTATGATGTCGACATCCCTTAGTTAAAAACTATGTAAAATTTGTTTTGAAAATGGTATTGAAAGGAAAACAAGATAAAATGATTCTGGAGTAAAATAAATTAATTTTCCTATGTTTTAAAATAAAGAAGAGTAGAAAAATATATTTTTAGAATGTGTGTGTATATATATATATATATATATATATATATTTGATTTTAAATCTCAAGTATATATGTTATAAAGAATATTAAAAATCAAAAGATAATTTTAAAAACAAACGAAGCTTAAAACAAGAGTTTATTTAAAAACAAAAAACAAAGAATATTTTAAGGCTAAAACATCTTTTTGAAAATTATTTGAAAAGATAATTTTTAAGGTTAAAACATTTTGAAAAGCAGTTTTGAAAATAATTTTGAAAAACCATTTTGAAGTGGTTTTGCAAGCTTCTTCCTGCAAAATATTTCATCACGTCAAGACTCGAGAACTTGTACAAAACCAGAATGTTCGTGGGTTTGTAAGCCACTTGCCGTAGGTTTGTAAGTTACTTGTCGTGGGTTTGTAAACCAATAAGAAGATAAAAATGGGTTCCATCCCAAATGAAATTTGAAATGAATATTTACGTGCTATTATGAAGTTTTAACAAAAACTAGATACTTATCTTGAAATTTTAATCTTGATACTCTAGATTCTTCAATCTTGATATCTCTATTCTGAATCTTGAGTCTTGAGTTTTTGTATTGATCAGTCTTTAGTAATAAATACATGCATATATATATATATATATATATATATATTCCTGCATATACATATCTATCTAGACAATAGTGTTAGTATATATTTTATAATAAGATAGGTTAAAAAGGTTGTCGTCATCAAAACCAACATCTCAGTTCCTAACAATCTCCCCCTTTTTGATGATGACTGCCTGTATTTATAAATTATACTTACCATACCATAACTCCTATCATAACTCCCCCTTACTCCATGACTCCACCTTACTCCAATCATAACTCCCCATTACTCCAAGCCAACTACTATTTTATAACTTCTCCCCCTTTATTATCAACAAAAACTTCTTGCTAATAAATTCCCTGAATTTGATATAAGATAATCAACCATAATACAATAGAGTAATCCATATATGAGTGTAATAAGTGCTAAGTGTGATCATAAGTATGAAATGTGATCATAAATGTGAAATGTGATCATGAGTGTGATCATGAGTGTAATCCAGAAGTAAATCAATCATCATCCAATCATATTTACAGTAGTTATTCAATTCAATCATATATACAAACCACACCAGATGTTTTAATAAGTCAAGTCAATCAAGTTTAAATCGCACCAATTAAATCAAACAAATAACATACAGAATGACTGGACATTCCTTGGTGCTTCCAACCATCCATCTTCTTCAAAGATATGGTCTACTTTGATGGCATCTCATTCTTCTTTATCTTTGTTGAGATTGACTGGTGGATTTCCATCGAGATCGTCCTTATTAAGGGTTGAGATCATCCAACGAAGGGCGTCGAAATGTCTCTCTTGCTCCTGGATCATCTGCATTTGACTCAATTCTAAGTGGCGCTGATTATGAAGTATGAATGTAAGGATATTCTTGAAGGAAGTGAGAGTTTCTTCAAGATTATCACTTAGATTCTTAATTGGAGAAGCCACAATTCAAGAAATAGGAAGAAATATGAAATGGAGTGTTTAAAAATGAAGTTTGATAATTTATTCTGAAAGAAACAGGTATATATAGGTGTAGAAAGTCGATTAAAATGAATAGACACAGGTTAGTTACATGAAATTAAAATTTGAAAGTGTAACTACTTTTTCCCCATTGCATGTTGACATGGAAGGATAGGGAATGTCGACATGTCTCTACCTAAAGTGACACTTTGCTTTGTTCTGAATATTGTAAACAAATCTATGCAACTAAAATTTGTATAATATAAAAAAAAATAACAAAGACAAGTGAAGTTGAATAATAGAAAATAAAAGATTTCATTAATGATTCTAGTCAACATTACATAAAATAATATAATATTAACTAAAATAAAGGAAAATACATGGATAGATCTTGAAGAAAACAAGTAACATGTACTAAAACTAATTAGATGAAGATGAAGGAGATGATAGTCCAAGATTTCTACTAACTTTCCCGAAAAACTTGTTTATTTTAGTGGAAATCTTATCCATTTTCTTACTCATTGATCTTTTGAGCGTCTTTTGATTTTCCACTGTAATTCTTTGATTATTGAGAATGGTCTTATTGGATGGATTAGCGGGATTAGTAGGATATTCAATACTCTCTAAGGAAATTTCTTGATCTTCCTCCTCCTCTCTTCAATTTCCATTCCTTCCTCTTCCTTTTCTTTTTCTTCTTCTTCCATTTCTTCCATCTCTTCGTGAGCAAGCCTTTCTTCCTTTTCCGTAAGTGTTTCATAGTGGTTGAAACACTAATGAAATTTTCATGAAGGAAATATGTCCATGGTTGAACATTTTTCTAGTTATAAATTCTTCCATTTTGAAATCAGCTACGAAGTAATTAAAATTCCAAGTGAGATAAACTCCATGGTATAATGTGTTTTCACCCATAGTAAAATTCTTGGGCCTTAGCTCATCCAAAAAAACTTGAGCCCAATTGATATCATACAAAAATTGCAAAAAGTGCTTTGCAAACTTTCAAAGTTGGGTTGGTGTAGCTTTCCGGTCTTGGTTTAAGGGTGTGTTGAATAAGGTCAACAATTCTTGCTTTTGGACAAAAATAACGATTTTTGAATTCAAAATTGTCATCCCCTTCAAAGATATAATGAAATGTCTCTCGATCATTTTCATTTATTTTAAATTCTGAGAGATTCATTCCGGTATACTTGCATCCCAAAATATTTCTTAAAATTTCACAATCCAAAACTATTTGTGTTCCTTTAATACTACTCCAAATTTGTCTATCTTTTCCATCATAAAAACCATGATTCAAATTTGCATAAAACATCTTAATAAGATTTGGATAACATACAAAATCATTTTGTTTATTATATACTACACTAAGAATAGAACATTGTTGAACAAGATTTGCAATTTCATAAGATGGAAAATCTTCAAAAATAGCAAATTTCTCCATATAGATTTTACCAAAGTTTACATAGTTGATATAAGCTTTGGTAGCTTCCGGGTCATTGAAAAGAATGTTTTTGATAGCTTTTGGAAGCCTAATGGTGTTAGGAGTGCTTGAAGAGGCCATTCAAGAAGTTTGAGAGGAGTTGAAGATAAATTTGAAATAAAAGTGAAAAGTGATGATAAGGAGTGGGAATTAAATAGAGTTTCTATAGACATATTCTCCGGTCAAGAGGCACCTTTCCAGAGCATTGAAGTTGGTGAAAAGATGGAAGGAAATTCAAAAGTTTAAATTCAAATTTTGAAATCAAATTTATGAGGAGCATGTCGACATGGGGTATCCAGGTATGTCGACATGTGCCTATTGAATCAAAGGACAAGTATCTATTCCTAATTTCTAATAAATGTATATATTATATCCTATATTCTACTTATATAATTCCTGCGATAACATTAAATGTAATAGTACTTTAATATTAATAATTTAATATTTAAAATATTATTAAAATAATAATATTTTTGAATTTAAAATTCAAATTTCAAGGGATACATTTGAATTTAAAATTCGATTAATTTTAAAAAAAATCAAGCAAACAAACAAGCATCCATTCAAACAAGAAAAATTAAAATTAATGTAAGTGCATACCTATTTTAAGATCCATACTCCCATCGTCGTCTGATTCATGAATAGTAGTGAAACACAGATTTGAATTATCTGTCTTCTTTTCATCGTCACTAGATGATGAGTCCGAGTCATCAATAGTTGCTGTGTATGCTTTATTTCTTTTCCTTGATGAATCATTGTTTGAAGGGAACAACTGTTTATCTGGATACAGATAATCTTTCCTATGATGCTCGACTTTATTGCAATTGTAGCATCTATCATTGTTGACGTTCTTCGTATTATTTTTGGAATTCCTTTGATAATTTCTTTTGTAATTGTTCATTTTTCTATATTTTAGGAATTTCCGGAAGTTTCTTGTCATGAAAGCAATCTCCTCATCGTTGTTTGGTTCCGAATCTTCAGTTGTTGCATTGAATGCTAATGACTTCTTTTCTGTAGCCTTATTTTCTCTTATTCCTTGCAATTGAACTTCATAAGACATCAGATTTCCAATCGTATCTTCTATTTTTATTAGACTAATATCATTTGCTTCTTCGATTGCAAGTGTCTTTTGATCCCATTCTGGAGTGAGTGAATTTAGATTTTTTCTTACTTGGTCTTCCTCCCAAAAGCTTTTTCCCAGTGCAATTAGTGAATGAACAATATCTTAAAATCGACAATACATGTCGGAAATGGACTCATTTGCATGCATTTTAAACAATTGAAACTGATTAGTTAATATGGAAATTTTAGTCTGTTTAACTTTGTTTGTTCCTTCATGAGTAACTTGCAAAGTTTTTCAGATTTCAAATGCAGATTTACAAACATATACTCTATTAAATGCATTCCTATCCAGTGAACAAAATAATATATTCATGGCCTTTGAGTTATTTTGTATAATACCCTTTTTCTCAATAGTCCGCTAAGCAAAATCAGTGTTGGTTCAGCATACTCAGTTTGTGTGATATTCCAAATATCCAATCCAAACAAATTTTCATTCTACAAGCCCAATATGCATAATTACTGCCATTGAAAAATGGTGGTCTGACAGTAGACTGACCTTAGTGTTAATGTTAACAGAACTAGTGCTAGAGTTGACATTACTAGTGTTGGTAGCCAGTAAAACAATTTTTCAAGTTTCAGATTATGAAAACTATGAAAATCAATGCTCTAATACCAATTGAAAGGAAGTGCGGATTAAGAATCTTAAGGCTAATTTAACACTAGAGGGGGTGGATAGTGTTAATGGATTCTAAGACTTATATGGACTACATTAAACTTATAACACAAAAAATGCAGAACTTAATCACAGAACAGTCATAGAACCAAACGCAGATGCAGAAAGTAAATAAAAAGCAGTAAAAGGAAAGAACACACCGGATTTTATACCGGTTCGGAGTTAGACTATGTCCAGTCCTGTACCAAGGCAAACACCTCGTACAGATTTTTATTATACCAATGTCGAGATTACAATCCTCAATTTCTAAAGGCCTTGAGGTACCCTCCTGTCTTTGAGTCCGGGGCAAACTCTCTTGATTTACGGGACACATGACCACCCAATTGATTTCCTGACACAACCACACCTTATAGAGAGACTCGATAAACTTTTGATTACAAGTTGATCCTATAACTCTGAATAGCACTTTGATCTTCGAGAGAGGATAGAGAATCAAACAAGAATAAGATTCTAATTTGATTCACTTGAGAATTCGACATAATTTCGGCGTGATCTTAAAAATATGAAAATTTTAGAATATGGATTTGTGGAGAAGGAGTGAAGGAAATAAGAAAAATTGTTAGTTAAAAAATTCGTTTGTGAAGGCTATTTATAGACTAGTAACGGTCATAACCATTCGTGAAGAGATTTAAACGAATAGACACTTCTTCTGAAAATTGAAACTTTTAAATTTAATGGCCACCATGTCGACATGGGGTATCCTATAATGTCGACATACCTTAGTTGAAAACTATGTAAGTTTGTTTTGAAAATGGTATTGAAAGGAAAACAAGATAAAATGATTCTGGAGTAAAATAAACTAATTTTCCTGTGTTTTAAAATAAAGAAGAGTAAAAATATATTTTTAGAATGTATATATGTAAATTTGATTTTAAATCTCAAGTGTATATATATATGTGTATATATATATGAATATATATATATATATATTATAAAGAATATTAATAATCAAAAGATAATTTTAAAAACAAACGAAGTTTAAAACAAGAATTTATTTTAAAACAAAAACAAAGAATATTTTAAGGCTAAAACAACTTTTTGAAAATTATTTGAAAAGACAATTTTTAACGCTAAAACATTTTGAAAAGCAGTTTTGAAAATAATATTGAAAAACCATTTTGAAGTAGTTTTGCAAGCTTCTTCCTGCAGAATGTTCGTGGGTTTGTAAGCCACTTGTCGTAGGTTTGTAAGCTATTTGTCGTGGGTTTGTAAGCCACTAAGAAGATAGAGATGGGTTCCATCCCAAATGAAATTTGAAATGAAGATCTTCGTGCTATTATGAAGTTTTAACAAAAACTAGATACTTATCTTGAAATCTTGATCTTTATACTCTAGAGTCTTCAATCTTGATATCTCCATTCTGAATCTTGAGTCTTGAGTTTTTATACCGATCAATCTTCAGTAATCAATACATATACATATACATATACATATACATACATACATACATATATATATATATACATACATATATATATATATATATACATATATATATATATATATATATCGTGCATAGTTCCTGCATATACATATCTATCTAGACAATAGTGTTAGCATATATTTTGTAATAAGTTAAGTTAAAAAGGTTGTTGTCATCAAAACCAACATCTCAGTTCCTAACAAAGTTAGGAACCAATTTACAATCATCAAACCCTCCAACTTTCTTTGTTTCTAATTTTTTGCTTACTTTTTACACTGAGAAAACGATGACTTTATGTCTCTACTGAAGTTTATTTCAACATATTATCATCTTCTAATTTAGGTGAGTGCAGACTATAATAAGAAAACGATGACTTTATGTCTCTATTGAAGTTTATGCTTATACTACATTAATGTTTTTTTCTCTAGACCCGATTCGTTGTGGATACAGACTACAAGGGTTTGTTGATGATGATGTTAGGTGTTAGGTGGAAAGAAGCAAAATCAAAATTGATTTCAGCCATAAGAAATGCCTCCAAAAGCCCTGACTCTGCTAGTAGATTGGCGATGCTGAAACCTGATAATATAAAGACTAATCAATAATGGAGAGAATTTACTAGGGAGAAACTGTTCGAAGAACTTGAGGTATCGTTCAATCCTTTTCGAATAAGATTCTTGTAAACAACACTTATCATATACTATTAATTTGTAAATTTCTATTATATAGTTAAAGAGCAAGAAATACAAAGAGATTAGAGAAAAGAATAAGATTTTGCACACGATGAGTAGAAAGGGGTATACAAGGTTGGAGGAGGAATTAGCAAGGTTATTGTTTCATTTTTTAGATTAATTTGCCTTTCGATTTTATAAATTTTGTATGCCTAGTAATAGTCGAAGTGCCTAGTAATATTATTGACTACTGGATTAACGTGTATTTTTTTTTTCAAAAAAGATAGTCATTTAACATTTAGTTAAATGATAAAAGTATTTAGTTTTGTGTTAAAAAATAATCGAATTTCGTTGTTGTGCAAAATAGCCGATCTTTATTTCCATATTTATTTTTGCAGAAAAAGGATCATGCATTTGATATTACTAGAGATGAGTTGTGGTGCACAGGACATACAAAAAACGGAGAACCATCAAACTTGGTTGTTGCTGAATGCGTAGTAAGTATACAAATATCATCTACTACATAATACAAATACAATATTTACTTCTTATTGGAACTTTTTATCATTCTTAGACTAAGATAAAAGATCACAACATCATTCAAAGTTCTCAGGGAATGGTTTCATTAAGTGAAGATGGTGTGCAAAAGACATTCGGCAAAGAAAGATGTGGAAGAATAAGAGGTCTTGGTTTTGGGGTTACACCTTCTCAATTCGTGGCTCACATACATAACTCGAAGAAAGTATCTGCACTTGAAAACCAAGTTTCCGGATTGCAGAATAAAGTTCTAGAGTTGACAAATTTGATTATGACTGTAAGTTATATATTAATTAGTCATCTTAATAACTAACTAATACATGTATATTTAAAATTTGTTCTTTTTTTAGTCAATGATAGGAAAGGAAAAGCAAGTGGATAGCCCATTAGATCTTGTTTATACGCCTCAGATAATACAATTTTAGTTCAATCACACTTTCTCCATATTTTGTAGTCTAAGTCACATTGCTTTAAAAAGGGAAGTGTTGAGATTTTAGTTCAAATTGTCACACGTTCTTTTTTTCATAGACCATTTAAATTTCGATTTTTACCTTTTTGACTATTAATGGTGTGTGCATGCTGGAGATTTCATGGGATTTTTGGACAATATCTTTTTTCAACTATTTTAACTCTTGGATTCAATATTGCATTGATAAATTACATGTCTTTGCAGTCTCAGTCACAACATAGTAGCACTAATTTTGCAAATAATGGTACAAGTGATCTACAACTTCCAAAAAAATGCAAATTACTCAACTAGCAAGGAAAAGTTGTTGCTGAAGGGACACTTGCATCTGTTGATCCTGCTACTTTAGTGCATCATGTTCCACTTGGGGTAGATGCTTGGAAAGTTTTTGTCAATGTTCCATTGGAACCACAAACTCCTTTGTGAAGGGAGATTCCTGAAGCTTGTACTATTCGACAAGCCATAGGAACAATGGTTGCTTGGCATCAGAATTTTCTTGTTGTTGACTAGATCGTTTTGTTGTTGGTATGTCTTATCATTTGTATTATACGGTCTAGGACTTGTGTTATCTTCTGTGAAAAACTGGTTGTTGAAACATGTATTGTATTTTGTGTTCGAATAATTGTTAACTTATTTTGAATCGAAGTAACTTGAAATTGTGGTGTTTGTTGTTTAATCGTTGAATTTATTTGAATTACTGAAATGGTATTATTGTTGTGTTTATATTGTGTGTATACTAGCAGATTGGACTAGGCAGAAATACCCACGCAATATTGTTAAAAATTTGTCAAACATATTTCACAATATTTCATAAAAGTAGGAAAAGGTGTACCACAACAGTTCTAAACAGTGGTCATACAATATTTACAACTATTTACAAACAGTTGTAGAATATATATTTCGCAACGAAGACTGATAGTTGTAGTAAATACTTTCACAACAATGTATTATCGTCGTAAAATGGGTTTGGTCCATGCTCACCAAATTACAACGTTTTTCAATTGTTGTAAAAGAGTTTATTACAACTTGATTATATAGTTGTGGTTCAATGTATTACAACTAATACTAACATTTGTAATACAGTCTTTTACGACGAAAACTAAAAGTTGTAAAAATGGCATTTGGATGTTTGTAACTAGATAACAATGGTTATGAAAAGTTGTAAAACATTTAATACAACATTTTATTACAATTATTTTTAAAAGTTGTAATAGATGTACCCCTACTACAACTGTGGATAAGACTACGTTTAGCAAAACGTTGTAAACTACCTACTATAACTTTTTTTAACAGTTGTAAAAAATGTTTTTTTGTTGTAGTGTGGTTGATAGACCATTAGCCAAATACAACACTATAAATTGTAAAGAGTTATATTATCACATTGTCAAAGATAACTCTATAACAAAATCACTCGTACGATAATTTCTCATTCATTAACTAAAAATCGCATTTGCATCTTCGTTTATTGTTTCCATCTGCTCATTGTCCTTAAAGCTTACAACCATCAACATGCTCCTGTTGTGCTTGAGGATACTTAACTCCCTAAATAAAATAAAAACATCACTTATGGATATATTTAGTATTAATCGTAATGCATTAACACACATCAACATGAGTGATTGTAAATATGAAATTCATTAGTGCCAAGGACACTGTATCCACTAAAACCAACAATGTTGATGACTTGAAATGAGAGGCATGCATGCTGATTTATACTTTTACTATGTACAATATCTTTTCTGAAGAAATTCCTACCTATTATATCTGTTACATGATATATATAATAATAAGATGAATAATAGCATTGACTTATTTATAAATAAGTTTCACGTTTAACCAAATTAGTAAAGTATATTGTATGAAAATATTATGCATTAAAAGTATATTTTCAAGTTCTTGTAAATATGGACCTCCTAAAAACAACCTTGTGAAAATAAAACATAGAGTAATTGTTACATGTACTTTAGTAACATGATTTGAATGAAAATGTGATTTTCAAAGTGTTCTCGTATACATTAAATACAAGTAACATATATTAGTAATGTAAGAAAGAAACCTTAAAAGTATTTGGTACTAAAGTAAATTAATAACTGTATATAATTGTGGAATTATATATTGCATAAAAGTTTTCAAAAGTACATACCGCATATACATGTCATGTACATATATTTGTCAGATATAGCATTGTGATGTTCATATAGCAGAATATTTCATGTAAACTTATCAACTACCTCAATATACACAAATAAAAATTGACATATAATTGGTAGTACACAGTATAAAATGAAGATATTTATGTATTACATGTTGTAAAAGGGATACATATTACATACATAGTTATAAAATGACCAATATTTACATTTCTATGCTCGAGATTTAAACATATGCTTGTAACAAGTTTAACTATTTCCGTTACATTATACAACAAATTGGACAATTGGCAAGATCCAAACTTTTTTAAAATTATTTTCATACTTTAAACAAATCAATAAAGCGTCCTAATGAAATTTTTATGCAGTACGGTTTTATTTCCATGTTGATGTAAATATAAATTTCCAAACCAAAATAAGTGAAAGCTTAGTTATAACAATACATATAATAAATGCTACTTGTGATTCAAGAATGCGCTATATGAAAGAGTGATCAACTAATTTGCCAATATATTTAAACAACCTAATTAACTATTTATTATAAAAATGTTGATTCCTTAGCTCCAAAATTCTAGGGTAATCCATATTGACTGTAACTGTAGCACACCATAAAATTAACGCTAATTAAATAAACTAATTAAGCTAATTTTGATAGGAATAAAATTGAAAATTTTATAAATTTGAAATTTGACGATGAAATTTATGTTGTTGCATTCATGGCGAAATTCTAATCAATTTTTATATATAATATGCTGAAAGTGGAGCGTAAACGAAGAAGTTATGGATATTTGAAAATTTCAAATTAAAATAATTTATATAGAATTCAAATTCAAATAAAATAACCAATTCCCAAAATTTGAAATTTGAAATTAATTGTGATCAGACTTGAGGTTAAGTAAACTATAATGTTAACAATTAAGTTAAGAGTAATTAGGAGATTAAATAATCAACGGCTCAAAAATTAAATAACCTTTCCAAAATAGGGGAAGAGGTCGACCGCTTAATGTGTGGTTGTTAGGGCTTTGGTTGCTTTGTATGCTCCATATTTATCCTTTTTCAACCTAGTTTCATCCTACGGTTTTGATATGTTTTAACCAGTATAAATAAGTCCCTAGACCCCTCACTTTTATATTTCCACAGTTTGGACGAAGCTCTGTCAGTTCATCCCTTCTTAGATTCAGATAACTCCATTAGAGTTTGATGTAAGAAATCATGTATACTTATCTTTGTTTATCATTTAATTTATAAACCTTTCTGGATCTAATATATATATATATATATATATATATATATATATCTTATTTTATATATCAAAAAGAAGAGACCTGAAAGAGATTGTAATGGATGTTGCAAATCCAAGGAGAAGCAAAGCCGAGGACCAATTGTGAGTGAAAATCTTAGTTTTTCTACTTTAGCAGTTGAATACTATAGTTTGGATTTGATATATATGCCTTGGGGGGTTTTGGATTACGAAAACATCTTAATTGTTATATGTTAAAACAATGGAGTTTTGTAGATTTTGCAATTTATGTGTTCGACCTTCTATTCCACTTCTTATTCTTCTTCTCCAGGTCTGATTAAGGGATTTAATTGAGAAATGGTGTGTAAAGGATGAATCTTTATTTGTAATACACCACCTTGTTCTATAAAATTTAATAGAATTTCCCTTATATAAATTCATGTAAAAGAAGTTGAATAAAGCATAAAATTGATTAAATTGTATGCTTCCATTTTTGGTTTATTCCATTGTTTTAATACGAGGTAAGTTGGATTTAGATTCTATATATAAGTCTATTTATTGCAATTCTGGATATGAGTATTGAATCCTTGTTATGGATATCCGAATTTGGACATTATTGATAAAATGGAAAAAAGGAAAGACTTGTATTTTTATAGTTAAAAAGGAATTGAGATTTAATATTAGCTAGGGCGTAATATCCACACACATAGAATAATAAGTGTGTATTCATTTATATATTAACTAGCATAATAAACATATAATTATAACGTTTAATTGCGTAGTTAATTCGATAACAATTGTCATTAAATACCCCTTAGGAAAGTAATTAATACTTTAAGATGTAATAAGGAAGAATCCTTATAAGACCTTAATTATGGAATGATGAGACTAGTATTATATATATGTAGTATTTAAATTATGGCTAAGTCATATGGATGCGAGGTCAGTCAAAAGGCACACATGAGTTTTCCTTGCTAATTTGGCTACTAGTAAAGTGACTTTGGGGCTCATGTGAGAAATGTCCTATAATGAATATTTATGATGGTGCGAGGTCAGTCCTAAATTCGGTAGGGTAAATCTACCCAGCTAATCTGGCTACACATTCCTACGAAATAGTCAGACTAATATGAGATGTCGTTATAAGTATAATATGAAGGGCCTGTTTGGGGATCTGGTGGTAGTAAGTGGTTGTTTGAGGGCCCGCCTCTTTTCTCCAAGTGAAGTACTAAATGGCCAAGAAGCTAGTTATTAGGCAAGATAAGTGGTATCTTGATAGAAGTCCGCTTTAGGATAAGGTATTAAGTGACTGATTGAGGGTTCGTCTTTACATAAAGAAGTATTAAGTGGATCAAGAGATTCCATGTGATGTCAGCTAGATTGTTACCACTGATGGGTCCGCTTTGAAAATAGGTAAATGGGGTATGCCTCAATCGAGGTCTTACATGGCCAGAGTCTGTCTATTTTCCAATAAGAGTATGAAGTGGCTGGGGTACTATCTTTCGCATTGTTCGACATTTATAAAGTTGGTTACGGGTTATGGGATTAAAAACCTACTTTAAAAATGGAAGATATTAAGTGGTTGTTTGAGCACCCGCCACCTTTCCTTATATGAAGTATTAAATGGTTTAGTTACGTAAGACATATTTTTATTTGAATTATATTTTCCAAGCAATAAAATAGTAAGGCTCGAGATTTCTATTCACTAGAAACTTGTTGTTTTGACTCCCTCCTCATTACCACATAGGTTAGAGAAGGGTCTATGATACTTGAAAATGAAGAGAGTGAAACTTGTGGTAGTTTTTATCTATCTTTTCAAATTATTTCCTATTGTACCCATAAAATGTATTTTCGAACAAAATGTCGTAACAGTCGTTGTTTTGTATTGTAACAGTTGAAATGATTTAAAATAAATGGGTGCTATCATTATAATTACATTTTTATTTCTTCCACTTTGAGTTCTGAAAGAATAGATATATAGCTCTGTATACTTTTTTCTTTTTACCAACCAATGGTCAGTTTTGAAATGGGTCTACGTTTCGAAGAGTCTTTTTTTGGTTGGAATTCGGATCTGTTTTAGGACGGATTGTTATATTTAGTATCAGAGCTTGGGTTACCCAATCAACGAGGAAATATATATGTATGAATGGTGTATTTGTTATTTTTGATTTTTTTTTCAAAAACCTTACTATATATATACTTATTTTAAATTTTATGCCTGATCCAATAAATTCCGACTATTGAAGTAGTTGCTACCATATTCTGAAGGGGTGGACGGAGCGACTATGAGTCCGAAAAAAGTAAATAGAGTTGAATTTATACTTCTTTGTTGGACCTAAATTTCCATATCATTGTAGACCCTAAAAGCATATTAAATAATAGGGATATGAATCATAGAAGGAAAGATAGTAACCCTAAAATTTAATAGCTAATGAATGTACAGTAAGTGAGGAGTTACAAGAAATTAAATAGACTTATGAGACCCTTAGGGTAATTATGAGAAGATAAGGAAGAAGTTAAATAAGTAAAGTTGAATAAGCAGATAAATGTCCTAAACCGTTAAGATAATAACCATTTAATACGGACAAAGTGACATTTATGAGAGTAGTAAATATACACATTAGGTAATAGTTAGATATATAAGGTAAAGGAAATAATAGTGAAACAATCTTTCATAATAAGGCATAAATTAATCACCACAAGGAGATAACTAGATTTCTAAGATGATTAAGTAGGGAGTTCAAAGGGAAGAATAATCAAAGCCAAATTTTAAAAACCCACCCCTTGAGAATGAAAGTGGTAAAAAAAAATCTTTGAAAACTCCTTGAAAATTTTGAATGAGCTTTTTCAAAAGATTATTAAGTGAAATCCTATGTGTTGCAAGTTTATTTTTTGATAGAAAGTGATCTTTGACAGCTTTGAAAATACACTACCATTTGTAAAAAATTTAGAAAGAAGCGGTGAAACATTTTTAGAACAAAATGGTGGATGATTTTTAATTACTTGAAAAGTTGAAAAAAGAGAGAAGATTCAAGTTTGTTAGCTTTTCAATTTAAAATTTGAAGTTTTCAACTTTTGGATCCTCCATTTTATGGGATTCTTCTATTTTTGTATGATTTCTTCTGCTTTATAAATCTGGAAGCTGTTATTTTGAAAAGAGCAAGGAAATTTGAAGAGTTATGATTTATAAATAGTAGCGTCAACAAGTTCTAACTTAAAAAGGATTTTGCATTCTTAAAAGTCTTAGTTTAATTTTATTGAGCTAAAAGTTTTTGGTCCAAATATTTTTCTTTTGTGAAATACATCGTTTTTCCTATCTTATAAATTAGAGGTTCTTTTGCTTAAGTTTCTTTTGAAAGGGCGTACAAACGGAAAAGGCACTTGATTAGCATAGGATAGAATGAATAAAAGGTTAGGAATATATGATAAGGTATACAGGAGGAACACTCCTATATAAGGAAATACAGAGAATAATAGATGAATCTAATGAGTGATAGAATTGAGAATTTTAGTCTAGTAATAATGAGTTAGAATAGGAGTAATAGAAATAAGATATAAGTTATCTTTATCTACTCTACTTTTCCATCGTTTAGAGTAATAAAAGGTACCTTTGACAATAGGGACTTATTAGGGAAAGTATTTACCCATTGCTGCAGTTTTGGACATAAAGGTTTAAAGTACCAAAGGCTACCATTAACAAGATAATTCAAGTGTTCTAAATTTCTTTAGAAGTGCAAGAGAGAGAAAAAGCTTGGAGCACTATGTGTACTCCAAATTCAGAAGGTGGCTTGGGATTGGAAAACATTATTGAAATGTATAAAGTATCTAGCTTTAAATTAACAAGAAAAGTCAAACAAGGATTATGTAGCAAATGGGTGCATAACAACTATGTTGATGAAAAACCATTTTTGGAAATTTATTTCAACAATATTTTTTAGTACTTTTAAATTTATGTTGCACATGAGACACTAAGCACTACCTATTATAGAAGGAAAACTTGCATATGGGAAAATAACAAAAAATGGTTTGATCGTCAGATAAATGTGGGGTATCACAACACCAGAATTGTCAATTCACAAAACTTATAACCATTACAAATCAAATTTGTAACAATTTTAACCGTTACAAATAAGTACATGACAAAATCTACAACAAATTTCCCAACGGATATAACTGTTAGGAATTTTCATATTCCCAATGGTTATAACCATTTGTATATAATGTATTTACCAACAGTTATAACCGTTGGTAAATATGTAACTAAAATACATCGTTTATAGCATCAAACAGATTTCATTTATTTTATACAGATTTCACCTATAATACAAATTCAAATTTATAAATACAAATTTGGTTTAGTTGAACCATATCATGCAACAACAAAAATCAAACGGATTTCATTCATAATACAGATTTAAATTTATATTAGTGACAAACATGTAACCGAATTTCAAATCTTTTGCACCAAATTTCAAAACAAACATCATACATACTAAATACTTTGTCTCTTCTACAAAATTCATGATAACTTCGAATTTTACTAGTACAAAGCACCTAAAAGCTTACAAAAAACGAATGCGACTTTCCGACCAAATTACAAAACCTTCCATCAACTAACTCGGGCAAATTTTACTCGCATCTGATTTTTTTCCTTCTTTCTACAACTTCTACTGACGCCTGCATATGCAGAAACAATGCTCAGTTTGTAAATCAAATAGTAAGAAAGCTTCGTTATACTTGAAAATAGAACTGCGCCAAATTTGATAATAAAAACCAAGCGCTTTGCTTAGTTAAAAATTGCGCTTTACAGCTCAGTTTATAAACTAGGCTAAGCTTTGTTTCTAATTGAGCTTACTGCTCAATTTGTAACTGAGCTTCAACGCTCAATTTGTAATTGAGTAGTAAACTCAATGAAAAAACTAAGATATTAGTTAATGAGAAGTTGTAATTAGTATCGTCAACGAGAAGTATAATAATGAAACTAAGATATTAGTTAATGAGAAGTTGTAATTTGGATCATAATCAATACTTTTTAAGTCACATAACCAAGTAATATTTGTTAATGAGAAGTATAATAAAAACCGTGCTTCAACGCTCAGTTTGGATCATCGAAGCTGAATCTATCTCTGTCATATACTTCCTAGAGACGGGTTAAATGTTATAATAGTCATAGGGTGATTTAAGTGAAAATTTGAAAATTTATGTATAGTTAAATACAAAAAAAAGTACGTACAAGTTTGAAAATGATGGAGGGGTCTTCTGCATAAAGAGTTAGCTGCTCATCCCATTTTGGTTTAGATTTTTCTTTATCACTCAAGTCTTCAGCTTCTGTCGCAATAATCCAAAATGATGACATAAAGAAAAATTTTGAATTTCAACTCCATGTTAGTTCAAAAACATAGTCAATGCAAATTACGAGCGTTTGAATTTTGGCTATGTACGTAGTTGATTTAAAAGTCTTGCTTGTATCTTGTTACATTACATATGAATATACTTTATAAATAATAATTGTAGCTATAATCAGTTCACTGGTTTGTCTAAAGAGCATAAAAAAATCTTAAAAGGAGAGTTAATTATTCCATTAATTGATCTAATAAAAACCGTGAGAAAGGGAATGTCCTTGTCACTTTTTCTTTGTTCATCAAATGACAAAATCCTCCATAATTGGTCTATAAAATAAATTTGTGAAAAACTGACTTCACTTATATAATAAAATATAGGATGGGGAAGTTTGAACTTTGAAGTATTATATTTGAAGAAACTGTAGTTAAGTAAAACCAATAAAGACTATTAGACAAGACACATTAACTTTGAGTAAGATTTGAGCAGCATAAGGACGTTTTAAGATTAAAAATAAGAATAAATATTTACAACAGAAATCCTGAAAGTGTTATAATATATTTACATATATATAGTGAATATGCTATATACTGTTTTGTATTTAGTCCCACATCGTGGGATTAGTTCTATCCTAAGTTCCTAGGCATTTAAATAAAGGTGCTAATGTAATGGAAATGTATTACTAATCTCTGAACGAATAAAATTGTTCTCTCTCTAATCGCTTCCACTTTCTTTATTTCATAACACGTTATCAGCACGATCTTTTTCTCGAATATATTGGATATTCTAATCCAGAAGATAAGATCCGTTTTTTTTCATGTAGGTGCATCTCTTTCTCTAATTCAGTTACTGAAATCAGATCTATCTCTTCCTCTTATTCAACCATTGAAATTAGGTTTGAAATTTTCTAGATACGCTTTTCTAGATTTATTTTGCGATTAATTTAGATCTAGATTTAAGTATTCTTGTTTCACAATTCTATATCTATTTTCTAATTTTTCAGATTTGGATTTAAGCTTTAATATATCTTATCTTTTCAAGATCTTATTTTGTCATAGATCTAAATTTATAGATCTTATTCCACTGTACATGTATTTTTGTCATTATATTTTAGATCTCATCCTACAATAGATTTGATTTTTTTTGTTCTTATTTTTCTGATCTTATTATATTGTAGATCTCAAAATCACACTCAAATAATATACCTTTGAGATTTTTACATTGTTTAAAAATAAAATGTTGTGATTTTTTGAATTTGGATTTGAATTGATCTCAAACTTGCTTATTATTGCATGTTTTTTTTGAGTTCATTATTTTGGAAAGCAAGTTTTGAATTTGACAATTTCTGTTGTTGATTCAAATAAATTTATTGATCTTGATTACGTTTTGGTTTGTGATATAGATCTAAGTAATATACACATGTTTGATAAATGAAGTTTTCATTTTGAAAACTCTTTGATTTGGATTTTGATTTTGGAAATTATTTTGATTTATATTGTTTATATTTCCAGAAGAAATATTTTATTATTTCTTAGAGAAACATATACAAGAATAATGCATATTTAGAAGATCATATTAGTTTAGATCCATACTAATATTGATTTAGTACACCTGCAGTGAATGGAAATGTTAATGAAAACATATACGGTAAACTTAATTTCTAGCATTTAAAATAAAAGTTGAGAATCTGCAGTTCCTATAATGCTAAAAGCTTGAGTTTCCATAAATTATTAAATTTCAGGTTTTCTTATAATAAAGAACCAGAAGTTTCAATAAAAGAGCAGAAACTTGAATTATAAAAAAAAAGGGATATATATATATGTGTATACACACATATATATAAGAGTTATTTTAGTTATTTTAGAAATTTTGACTATTAAGAAATAAAGTTTCTCTTATGGTATTCATTTAATTTTATTACCGAGTATATTAAACTTAGCTTTGAGATTAAATTTTGCTAACTAAAGTTAGTTAGATTGATTTATTTGTTTGTAAAGAAATCAATTCGTTGTGATAATATTTTAGATTTTATGCCACAATAATGGTAAACTGCATTCATTTTTTTAATCATAAATGCATTAAATGTTGTCATCATGGTAATAAATTAAATTACCATATCATCATAAATGCACTGGCTATAGTAAATTAAATGATGTTGTATTTTTATGTTTGGAATAAGAATAGACATATGGTTTATTATATGGTGTATTCATTTTGGCAAACATTGCTCGATATAATGAAAGAAATAAGTTTGAACAACAACCTGAAGTTGTGCAAAGATTTTTTTTCCAACCAGAAGTTGTATAACTCAAAGTCCAAGACCTAAAGTCTTGAATTATGAAAAGATTTTCTGATAAACTTTACAAGCTTGAATTCTTGTCAGCATTTTTTTGTCAAATGTAAAAGTCTTGAAATAAGAATAGACTTTTATTTTGTAACAATATGGTACAAAAAAAGGGGGAGAAGTTTACACAAAATTTGAGAACCTGAAGCTCATAACAAATTAATGTACTTGAAGTTCATGATTAGAAGCCCAAAGCTCTATTGAAATTAAGTAAAATGATAAGGTTGTACTTCCTGAAGAAGTTAAAGAAAATTAATAAATAATCATATGAGAAAATGATGTCGCATTCAAGAGAATACAAAAATCTCCAAATGAGTACACCTAGCCTTATAACTTAACATTTACATTATATTAACCAAATATCCTGAAGATATTATGTTATATGATATTTCAAACATTATTGGATGTGTGTGTGTATATTAATCTCTTGAAAAGATGTTTTAGATATTTATTTATATTTATATTGCAAAATCTGACATCCCAGAAGAGATGTTATAGGAATTTTATTTTTGTTACATTGCAATTTCTTGAAAGGAAATACTATATTCCTCGAAGGAATAATGATATAATTATTATTTTTTGAGTAATAACAATAATTTGTCCAAAAAAATGATATTGTATACCAATGTTACACTCCATAAGTAGTGGTTTTATCTCTTGCATCTTACTTTTAGTTGGTGAATCTAATTTTGTCACTGTATTTAAAGTTTGATATGCCATTTTAAAAGCAGTTACAACAAAAATCTCCAGCATGGATATTTTATGCTACTGTAAAAGTAGTAATTATGTAATTTATATAAAATAAATACTGTATATTGATATGGCATTCAAATAGTGCATATATATATATATATATATATATATATCTAGAAGAGAAAGTTTACTCCAGAAGTGGTGATACTAATATATCTCTAGAAGAGATTTATAAATTTGAAAATGATAACATATGTCTAAAAGACTTATTTATATATTTGGTAACTTTATTAAACCAAATAAGTGTACATAAATATGATTATGAAGGATCCTAATTTAGTTTAGATTAGGTCCAAAAGGTTTAAGATTATCTCTAGAATATATTGTTCTATGTTCATACGTCTAATTATATCATAAAGGTCATGTTCCTAGTTATTATTTCATAAGAAATATTGCACATATAATCAATTCTTGAAGATATATTTTTAAACATTCTCCTGAAGAGATGGTCTATATTTCATATCATAATTTTAATGCAAGCTATACATACGGTCTTAAGGAGATCTGTATCTGTAATATTCCAAGTATCCAAAAGATACTCTTATTATTATTTTTATTGTAATTTTTTTTCGAACTCTCAAAAGTGATGTGTAGAAATGTCTATATGCAATTATAAATTATTCTTTGATAAGTAATATAATTAATGTTCAAAACTTATACTTGAGATAAAATTGAGGAACAAAACTTACCAACTTGAAGTTGTTCGAACCAGAAGTTCGATATGGTTCCAAACCAAATGTCTTGGATCCTTGTAATAGTTTGTTCTAAAAAAATCACTAATTAAAATGAGAAAAAATATATGAGTATTTATAATATATATGTAATACGTGGACGCACGTATACATCCATATATGTAAATATTCAGCTAACAACCTGAAGTTTGTTATGAGCTCATCTTATAGATCGTGTATAGATAATATTTAGTGATTTAAAATTCAATCAACATAAATGTTGAATGACTTGAAGTTGTGTATGTGGTCAAAAGATCTATACAATAAGTAAATTCCTCCAATTGACTAGATCAATGAGTGAGAACAAACTCTACTAAGCAATATCAATTGAATGCATCTTACCAACTAATAAAATGATTATCCTCCTATAACTGATATATACATAATGTATTTGCTAGCAGCAATGTGATAGTGGATTAAGATGAGAATCCAAAAAGGATTATTATTTAATGTGACAATTGTCATCATTAAGAGGGAGGATAAAAGGATACAAGTTCGTTTTGATCATCAGTGTTAAATATTTATTAGAATGTACAATGATACAAAATATTATCAATATTATCCCTAGTAGACTTTCTCCAATATAGATTTGAATCCCTGAAGGATCAAAATTTGTAAACCACATCTGAAATATGGTTCAAAAGTCAGTTCAAAATATTTTTGAAGTAAGTAATAAAGATGCAAATTAAGGAGGTGAGTCTTCTTGAAGAAACACTTAAGGATGCTCTGAAAGAGATCCATGACATGATTCTCAAATAACCCTTGAAGTGGGTTAGGTACCTAAAACATGATAATTAAAGAGATCTCAATAAATCATATCTAGAACTGACAAGAAATAATCATCGATGATAAATTTATAAATAATAAAGCGCTTATGTTTTTAAATGGATTAAAGATCCTAAATTAGAGGAAAACATGACTGGCCATCATGAAATTCTCCTTAATAAGAAATGTGAACTTGTATTCCGCAAAGTACCGAAAGTACTTGAAATGCTTAATATACCCCGAAGGTACAAATATGGTTTAAATCATATTAAATAATGAAAGTATACAAATTCTTGTAGAATATAAATAACTTTCATTGTTATAAAGAATGCAAAGAATAAGGAGAGTAGATTTCAACCTACTTTTAAGTATTGTTGTAATGAAAATCTTGATATAATTCATGATGAGTAGATTACTTTCTATTTTTAATTATCAATGTAATGAAACTCTTAATATCCATTGAAGTGATAGTTGCGATATGCAAATACTTATTAAAATATACAAATTTCTGAAGAATATATATAACTTTTGTAGTTATAAAGAATGCAACAGACATGAAGTGTAGATTACAAATTTCTTTTAAGTATTGTTGTAATGAAAATCTTGCTATACTTCAAGATGAGTAGATTACTTCATGCTTTCTAGTAATGTTGTAATGAAATTTTTAATATTCATGAAAGATGTATAGTTGCAATGTGCAAAACTAATTTGAAGCACAAAAATGAAAGCACATGAAGTGTTTTTCATAAAAGTAGCATACAAAATGCATAAAATGCAAACCATACTTGGAAGAAACAATCTTATAAAATTTGATTGTATCGAAGGAAACTATTAATAAATTGTATTATTAATGAGATACATATTTGTGGATCCATAAGTATCTATAACCAATTTAAGTTATCGAAAGACGAATACGAATTCAGAGGAAACTTTAAATCAGGGGGAGCATCCATAAGTATTTTATAATGCACTCTTTTTCCTTAACTAAGATTTTTCCCACCGGATTTTTATTAGTAAGGTTTTAATGAGGCGTTATCTTGATCCAGAAGTATCAACTCCCCGGTAACACTTGAAAATAAGTTACAATGTACTCTTTTCCCTTATTTAAGATTTTTCCCACTGGGTTTTTCTTACTAAGGTTTTAACGAGGTATTGTCTTGATCCAAAAGAATCAAACGTCTTTTCAAGAAATAACATCTCAAATATGTTATTTAAGTTAAATTGTAATTTTATCCTTGACTAAGGCTTTTTCGACTGGGTTTTCCTTTGTAAGGTTTTTAATGAAGTATTATATTGATCCAGAAGTATCAAACTCTATTTGATTCTGTAAATTGTTGAAATATCTCATACTATATTGTACTCTTTTTCCTTCACTAAGATTTTTCCCATAGGGTTTTTCTTAGTAAGGTTTTAACAAGGCATTAGTTTGATCCAGAAGTATCAAGCTTCATTTAAAGAAATAAGAAAATAAAATATATCTTTGTACTCTTTTTCCTTCACTAAAATTTTTCCCATTGGGTTTTTCTTAGTAAGGTTTTAATGACGCATTATTTTGATCCCGAAGTATCAAACTCGTAGAAGGAATATTATTGTTAGTATGATATTCACAAGTTGCACTCTTTTCCTCTTTCAAGGTTTTTCCCATTGGGTTTTCCTTATAGAGGTTTTTAATGAAGCAACAGACAATATCTATATCGACTGAATCGATAAATGAAAGCAAGATAACAATGAAGGGGAGCAATGATCATACACGTTACAAAAGGGACAATTTCAAATTATCAGAGAATTCAAGATTTTGAAGACGCATATTCAAGGGGGAGTGTTATAATACATGTAAATATAAATAGTGAATATGCTATATACTGTTTTGTATTTAGTCCCACATCGTGAGATTAGTTCTACCCTAAGCTCCTAGGCATTTATATAAAGGTGTTAATGTAATGGAAATGTATTACTAATCTCCAAACGAATAAAATTATTCTCTCTCTAATCGCTTCCACTTTCTTCATTTCATAACAGAAAGAAGTTAAGAATGCTAGAAAATCGTCAAATTATTACGCATGAAAGTTGCAACAGTTAAATTCAGATGTTTATCTGTATTACTTTGACATTAGGCCAATATCAAATGTTAATATTGAATAAACTTCAAGATATCAAGTAGAAAGTTAGTTAAGTGAAATTAAAATATTTAATTTTAATTAATGATTATAAGTAACTGGTTTAATTTCAACTTTATTTTAAATTTAATTTAAAATTTACTTAACTTATTCAATTTTGATTTAAATTTAACGTAGATTTAGATATACTAGAAGCTCAATGTTTCAACAAATAGAAATGCTATACAAATAGGAATCCCAAACTAGTTTTTTAGGATTGGGAATGATGATGGGATAATAGTTTCAAATCTCTTACATAAAAGCAAGGGTAAGTCACAAACAGTATAGCTTATATACAAGAGACTATATAGACCATGCATATATTTAATTCATGTTTGATTTTATAAACTTTCGAAAACCTTAACTACATGTAGAAAATGAGTAAACAAGAAAATAAAATAAAAAGATGAACATGTTTTGAATTTTAATGAAGTATCATCAACCTTTAACTTGAAAAAACATATAAAATGCCACTTATGATCAACAACAAACCACATTCCTCTAAAAATGACTTGCAACAATCGCTTTGCTCTTAATTTAGATTATGGACATGCACAAACCGAACTGTTTTTTAGTGTAGAATATTACATGGATTGAAAATAATCACAGGAGACTCCCAAATTAGCAGAAGAATGAGAAACTCAAAAAAAATTCTACAGTCCATTTCACGATGTTTTACACTACCTGTACTTTTGTTGATTCCATACTTTCCTATGTTTTTTTTCTTTTGAATTCAACATTTCTTATTTCAAAACATATGGTCTGAAAATAATGTTAATTCAGTTCAATATACACCAATCATGCAGTAACTTTTTAAATTAGGCACCATTGCATTTTTATTGTATTTTATCATATTATGAAATTTGTTTTCTTACTTTATGGGTTGGTAGTATGTCATCTCACAAGTTTAGAACTATGGCATGCATAGCTATTTTTTGCCTGATATAAAACTGGATTTATGCTATGAATGGTATTTGTTAATAAGCAAAATTATTTTTTCATGAAAAATCAAAAAGATTTATAATGAAAAAGAATATGAAATCTATTTCATCAAAACAACTCATCACAAATGCCTAAGCTACTTCATCAAGGCAAAAAAATTCACAATTAGCTATGTATGGTTTGTTATAAGCAAATATATTTATAATGAAAAACAAAAAAGACTTACAATGGAAAATCCAAAATCTTGTAAAGGGATACACAAGAAAATATTTATAGTCAGAAAATATCAAAGCCGCTTCATAAAATAAAGATTCCTAAGCAATATTTACAAAGGATTAATAGGTGTTTATCATGTGCTATATAAAAAAGATAATTTCAAAGTTGTACCAAAGTGAATTATTTTCTTAGTTTTAGCAATTAGCGTGTTCAAATCTTCTTACTCTTATTAATGATGCTAAATAAAAGTGAACCATATTATGACAAAAAATAAGCATAAGCTACTTCATATCTGTAACTTCCATAACATAAGCTACTTCATATCTGTAACTTCCACATAAGTTTTCTTTTCCTTATACTTCTCATCTACTAAAGATATTTAGCTTTCCCCCAATAGACATTTATACGTTTCAAGGTATATAATTATATTCAATGATCCAAAAAAAATCAAAATCGAACCTTGCATGGCTTGGAAAGATGATGCATGGAACCTGAAGTCGTAAGAGCAGTCGATTTCTAGTCGATGTCTCCTGAAGAAAAGATGCGTCCAGTCTACAATCGCATGTTGAGTCTTCGATGGATGTCAATGACTGTTCGATTTTGCCTTAAGGGAGCATCGAGAGAGATTAGTTAAGCCACTGGAGGCGTCAAGCGTCGCTGATTTATCGATTTCGATGGATGCGTTATGGAGTATCGGTTGTTATGGATTTCGATTTCGATTTCCACAAGGAAGATAAAACCCTAGATATTTAGATGAGGAAGTGAATAAAAATGCGTTAAAACTGAGAAAGTTAGCAAAATTACATGTTTATCCTATGTACTTTATCTTATTTACGTCATCAAAATGCATAATCACAGCTATGACAATTACAAAATGATAACAATGTAAATGATTGTTGCTATTTTAAAAGAGTAATACCTGTTAGAAATTCTAAAAAAATAAGCAGTGCAAAATGGCTAATTTGGTATAGTGTATTATGCTTCATAGGCTGAGAACCCATTCTTTGTCAACTTTAGGAGGTGAAACTCTTAAAGTTAAAAGAATAATTAATAATGATATTTGCGATAATCATGGGCTAATGTAGTGTGGGACAAAATTATTAACTCAAAGATGTCAACATATGCCTACAGAATTTTATTAAACAAGTTATCTATAATAGATAATCTAAGAATAAGGCACACCATAGTTGATAGTACATGTGTTCTATGTAATAAAAATGAGAGATGGTGGAAAAAATTCTTTTTTAATGTAATTATACATCTTACATATAGCAATGGTGTAGAATAAGACTTTTGATCCTATTTGACTTAACTACAGAACTTCATAGCCAAGTAGAATTCATAGCACAGAGGTTTCAAACCAAAGGTAGGTTATGGGACTTATCAAGAGTTTTCTTTACTACATGTATATGGTGTTGTTTGTTAAGCAACAAATTTCAAACATCTAACAAAATTGATAGTTTAATGAAAATAATTATGCATAAATCTGAAAGGAAAAGGAACTTAAATGCGATAGTATTTGTGAGTTTCGGACAATATCATCCGTATCTGAAAGTTTCTCCAAATTTGGTGCATTGCGTGGTTGAGTAACTGCGAGTTGTGGAGTTAGTGATCGGTGTGGAAGCATGTAAGATGCAAATGGACTAGATCGAGCAAGCAGAGGCGATGAAACTCGATTTCCTCCACCATCATGATTATTTTCAGTTAATTCTTTTTGGTAAATCTAGATTGTATGAAGGAAGAATGATTTAATTTAATAAAGGAGGGGTTACTATTTTTTACGAGATGATATTCTCTCCATTGGGCTGGGTCACAATATGGGCTTGTTATGTATTTATTTACTAAGTTGTACTCATTTGTAATCAATCCATCTTTTGTAAGTGCTTCCTTTATTTCTTATGAATAAAGATCAATGTCCTTGCCTCGAAAATATTAGATTCAAAAATATATTAAATAAAATGACATTTCACTAGAAGGACAAACTTTGCAGTCTAATTAGTTTCTAGGGCACACATCCATAGAAACTAATTTCAAGGCCAAAATCACTAGAATAATTACTTTTAAGGACAAAGTCAGCAGTCCAATTACTTTCAAGGACATAGTTTCATAGCTTTTTAGGCCTGAGAAACTAATTATTTTGCATTTTTTCCTTAAAAGTAATTATTTCAGTCATGTGTCCTAGAAACTAATTGCACTTGCCAAAGAGGCCCTTGTGACTAATTTCCATTAAATAAAATGGGGTTGGTTGGATTCAAACTTGGGCATATGGGAATAGGCTGGTCCAAGAATTGTAGAGTTATTATAAAATATATTGGATATTTGACATTAATAGGATTCGAACTTGGGTCTTCTTCATAATGCACTAAATTAATGAGAGTTGAATATTTTAATTATAAAATTGGGAGGAAAAGATAGAATATTATAAGATGTCCAACTTTTTTTCTTGAACTTGGTTCATTGATGCTGACAAGTGTTGATCTTAGGAATTAAACTCGTGATCTTTAATCTCACAATCTGAACTACGAACCAAGTAAACCATACCTATAAGCTCCGAGAGATCGAGCTTTAAGATACACATTATTAAAAATAATAAGATGGTTGGTCCTATTTCCCTTATTTCCTATGCTCACCCCCTCCGTTTAGTGAAAAATAATATCATGCACCATTGTTTTCTTTTTACCCTCTAATTCATTCCAAAAATGACCTCACTTTTCTTAGAACAAGTTTAAATATAATGTGATTTTTTCACAAACCATGCTCCATCCGAGCATGGTTATTATACAAACCTCGGTCCGAGTGAGACGGGGTCTTCACCCTTGCATGAATTGTGAGATTATCTAAGGCGTGGTAGAGGTTCATACTAGACCTAAACATTTGAGATATTACAGCTCAGGTGAGTGGAATTAATAGTCTAAATTTATATTGTAGTATAAATTACCTTAATTATATATATTGAAAATATTACCTAAAAGAACTAGAATAATATATATGTTATTATTCCCCTATTTGATTAGATTGGTCCTGGTAGATATTCAAGATGGTTGAATAAGATCCCATAGATGTATATTATGTTCTAAGTAGAGTTAAATAAAATCGATATTAATTTATAACATGGTTATAAATTAATAAAACTCTAATTTGTAGTTATATTATGATACTAATCGGAAGTTAAAAGTATGACCTTTGAAATAAGATGCAGGCTAAAATAATTGTTTAGGCAGGTGAAACATATATCGAAATGGCTTTAAATTTTATTTGGCCATGATATTGATTTATTATGGTGTAATTCAATAAATATCTAACTAGTGAATTTTTATAACGGTGATTTGAAAAGCTAGAAATTACAAACGAGGCATGGTTGTTATTTGACAGGGTTTGGTTAAGGTTATAAAATCTTGAAATTGCTATAACGTGATTTATTAACTTTAGACCTAATAAATTATTTGTGATATGTGTGTATACATATACATACAAATTATATACATGAGCTATATAATATTTTGATGCTTTGTTAATAGATAAACTTAATTTTAATAGAAGAATTAAGTGATTCTAAGCCATTGCCAAGTGCGTTATTTTATAAAATAAGTTTGAGACTTCTATAAAATAATACAAAAAAGATATGATTGTTAGATTGATTACTTAAGTAAGATGAATTCTATTGAATTGGAGGTTAGGATTTATAGGAATTACTTGATGGTGTGAATTGGTTGATTCGTTGATATAGTTCCATGGAACGTATGTATGAATTATATTAAATAAATTGAATGTGTAAACTGTGTGAGTGAATGTATATGCATTTATACATATTCTATATATTCAATGTAAGTTCACAAAAATATAATTAGTTGGGTCTTATATTCAAGAAATATATTTGAATCAGCTAATTAATTAAGGGCAAGAAATGTTGTAGATTGCAGTCTAGTTGTTGGGGATCGAGTATCGCATTTCGGTAGCAAGACAATGTAATGAATATAGTCGAAATGACATTTGGTTAATAACCGATTGTTGGTTGAAATGCATAATAACCCTTGGTCTGAGGTGGTTCGCACCCAGATCTCGATCCAATTCTTCCTAGACTTGGTGTGCAGATTCAATAGACCACTATGAGGACTTAGAATCATTAGATTCGACGCAAAACAAGGCAAGATCCTCAAGTGATTTTAAATGAAGGAAATAATGTTCCGAATGAGGTGGAACTTATGTGATGTCTTCACTCTATGCGAATAGATGGAATTCCTGAGACGTAAAGATGGTATGACTCATTAAGTGGGACTAGAGTTATATATTAACTCTTGTTGATTTTTACATATTTCAAAGAGACAATACATCTATAAGGCTTTATTGGGGTAGTGTAATGTGGGACAAAATTAATAAACCAAAGATGTTAATATGTACATATAGAGCATCATCAAACAAATTATTTATAGCAGATAATCTAAGAATAAGGCATGCCATAGTTGACAGTACATGTGTTCTGTGCAATAAAAATAAGAGACGGTAAAAAATAATTTTGAACGTAATTACGCATCTTACATATGGTAGTGGTGTAGAACAAGACTCGTGGTCCCATTTAGTTCGACTACCGAACTTTTTAGCCAAGCGGAATTCATAGCATAGAGGTTTCTAGGCAAAGATAGGTTATGACACTTAGCAAGAGTTGTCTTTACTACATGTATATGGTATTGTTTGTTAGAGAGAAACAATAGAATATTCAAATATTAAGAAAGAACAAGTTTCAATTATGTAAAAAAAAATTAACAGTTTAGTGAAAATAATCATGCTCAAATCTAAAAGGAAAAGGAGTATTTCACTAGAATTTAATAGTATTTGTGAGTTTTGGACAATATGGCCTAAATTCGAGATTTCTCCCAATTTGGTGTGTAGTATGGTTGAATAGCATTGAGTTATGGAGCTAGTGATCGAGTGGAAGTATGCAAGATGTAGATGGACTAGGTCGAGGGTACAGAGGTGATGGAACTCGATTTCCTACTCTACTACCATTGGTATTTTTCATTATTTATTTTTGGTAACCCTAGGTTGTATAAAGGAAAATTAGGTTAATGTAATGAATAGGGGGCTACGATTTTTTACAAGATGGTATTCTCTCGTTTGTGTCGGGTCACAATATGGGTTTATTATGCATTTATTTTTTGTGTTGTACTCATTTGTAATCATTCTATCTTGTATAAGTGCTTCTTTTTTTATAAATAAAGATCAATATTCTTGCCTTAGAAGTATTAGATTCGAAAATATATTAAATAAAATAGGATTGGTAGGATTCAAACATGGATATATGTGAATAGGTTGAATCAAGAGTTGTTGAGGTATTGTAAAATATATAGGATATATGATGTTAATAGGATTCGAACTTGGGTCATCTTCATAATGCACTTAATCAATGAGAGTTGATAATTTTTATTATAAAATTAGGAGTAAAAGGATATAATATTACGAGAGATCCAATGTTTTTTCTTGAACATGGTTTATTAATGCTAACAACTGTCGATATTTGGAATTGAAGTCATGATCTTTAATCTCGTTGTCAGGACTACCAATCAATTGAGTCAAATCTATTAGATATAAATGATCCGGCTTTGATGTGTGTGTGTATTAAGAAATAATAAGATGGTAGGTTCTATTCCCCATGCTTTTCTCTTTTCACCACCCATCAAGTTAAAAATAATTGTCATGCACTACTCTTTTCTTTTCACTCCTCTCAATTAATTTCAAAAACGTCCTCGCTCTTCTTAAACCAAGTCTAAATATGACACGGTTTTTTCAAAAACCACGCTCGACTCGGGCGAGGTTACTATACAAACCTCCTCGACTCAAACTATGTGTAACGACCCAGAATTTTTTGAAATTAAAATTTGAATATTTAATTAATTTTAAATATAAATAAGTGAATTTATAAGTCGAATAAATTTTATTTTGAATTATTGGATTTAATTGGATAATTAAATCGATAATTTAATAAGTTAAATTATGGAAAATAATTGAAAATTGAGTTAAATATGATAGAAAATGATTTGTAAAATTTTATTTTATCATATTGAAGTTAGAACAATATTTTAGAACTTTTAAAATCGAATTAAAAGTTAATTTGTGAAAATTGAATATTTTAATATTTAAATCGACTAGTGAAAATAGTCAATTTTTGAACAGTCTCAGAATTGAACGAAACCAGTTCCATTGGATCCGTAATAGTTAGTTATTACCGGATTTCAATTTTCGTGTCAATCGGAGCTATCGTTTGATCGTGGCAGCTCAAAACGCTTCGAATTATTTTTAATTTTAATTTGGCGAGCTAAAATAGCCATTTTTCAAAAAGTCTCGGATTTAGACGAAACTAGTTTCATCGGATCCGTAATGTGATATTATTGTAAGGTTTCAAATTTCAAGTCAATTGGATTTACCGTTTGTCCGTTACAAATTAAAACGCCTAGAAATCGACTTAAATCGGTTTAATTTAAATTGAGCGTTTACAGCCATAACTCGCACATACTTCCGAATTAGCTTCCGAAACCTGTTCCATTGTGTCCGGAACGCGGGGTAAACCCTAGAAACGCTGGTTACGGCGCGTAAATCGGAGTTCGGATATTCCGGGATGAATAGTGTCGCTCGTTCCTTATAAATAGCACCACTCTCTTCATAATTTGATTAAAAAAATAACCCCAACCCTAATTTTTAACCTAGCCGCCACTAACAAGATAGATGGCCAGAAATTGATCTCATTTCTTCCCTTTGATCTCCCAATCCATCAAGTTTTGGCTAAAACTTTCAACATGAAAGTTGGAGAGGGGAGTGAGAGCTTCGATGTGAACGGTGGAGATCGTGTTTGGAGTCGTATGGAGGGAGCTACAGGCCCGCGTCCATCTGCAGTTCATCCTCGTGTTGTGTACTGCCTAGGTGGCCGAGCTTCACTAGATTGAGGCCGAGCATAGCTTAGGTCATGAGCTTCGAGATGAAGGTGGTTTGATCGAATTTCGTCGAGAGATCGCGATGTAAATTTAAACCCTAAATTGCAAAATGGGTTCGGCCTCTTCGTGTACAACCTGTAGAAGTTGCGTGCAAATGAGAAGAAGAGGAGGATGTTGGGGACGGCCTGATGTGGTTGGAGTTGAGATGGAGGGCTAAGATTTGCTTTGGTATAAATTAGTTTAAATTTATGTTATAAATCTATGTATATAAACACGTGTAACTTCAAAAATTCATAACTTTTTCATACGAGGTCGAAAAATTGCGAAACCAGTTGCGTTGGAATCGTATGGACGAGCACTACGCGATGGAGTTGGTTTGGAGTCGTTTGGAGTTAGTGAGAATTTTGGATAAAATTAAACGTCCGTTTAATTTTATTCGAAATAAATCGCTAAAACGGAATTTAAAACCAAGGTGAGAACTTCTCACTCAATCGAATCAGTTTCGATTTTATTTTAAATAGTTAGATTTAAAATATTTGAATGCATGTTTGAATGTTGATTGATATCTATTGATTATTAAAATAGACATTATACGCCGTTAGTAAGCGGATGTTATTTATTAAAAACATATACCGCGAATATTTCATAAACAGTGAAATTGGTATTATATATAATAGCAATATATATATATATATTGGCATATGTATATATTGGAGTTATTGATTTCCCGCATTTTTTGTTTAGCGGATGAGACCCTATTACGCCGTTATTAAGCGGATAATATTTAATAAGAACATATACCGCGATAATTTCGTACTGGAGCGAAATTGGTATTGTGCTAATGTTTTTGGATGCAGGAAAACAGGTTGGAGGGATCCAACTGGATTCCTCAACAGTTTTTATTTGATTTCAGATATTTTCATATTTGATGGATTTTCATATTGATATATGATATCGTTGTTGTCGTGATTGACTATTTGGTATGTAGCATCATTGGACCAAGTTTTGGAATTTTAAAATGATTTATAAAGTGATTTTTGAAAATATACTATATTTTGGAATTGATCCATTATAAATCAATAAACGTTATAATTTTTAAAGTTATAAAAATTGTGATTTTTAAGAAATATAGTTAAAAGCTGGTTTTTGAAAATAAAGAATTAAGGACTTTATAAAATAGTTAAATTGGGATTTCTGAAATAATTGTGAAAAGTTTAAATATAGGATTCATGAAATTTAATTATTTTATGAATCAAAATGGTGAAATAATAAAGGAGATTTAAGACGTTTTAAAAGAATAATATAAATTGAATTATATTTAGAAATTTATAAATGGATATTTATAAATTGAAATGTTGACATTATAAAACGAGTTTTTATAAGTGTTTGAATGAAGTGGAAATGAATTTCATAAATGAATGAAATCTATGGAATTATAAACTGTGAAGTTATAAAAGAAATTTATAAATAGTAAGATTTATAAATTTGGTGAAATTATTTGAAGAATAGATTGGTTAAATAAATGGATCTTATAAGTTATAAGATTTATAAATTGGAAAGTCTTTAAAAGAACGATTTTGTAAAATAATCGTTTTATAAGTATTTAACTTATAATATGAACTTTTAGTTTATAATTGAGTTATAAACTGGAATGGGTTAATAAAAGAATTTATAAAAAGGAAGTTTTTATAAATAAATAGAAATGGAATTTATAAACGTTGTTTTATAAATTCGCAAATGACTTATTTTGACAAGAAAATTTGTTGAAACCTATTAGTGGAGTTAATTCACATTTTTGAATAGTGAATAATCCTTTGAATTAAAAGGAATAAAAGGATGAAATTGTTAATGAAGTATATTCACGTTTTTGAATAGTGAATAACACGTTAAAGAAATTGTTTTGGATTTGGATGTTTTAAATAGAATTAAAACGATCGAACAATGTTTTAAAATGTGTTGAGATTCGAAACCATAGATTTCAACATTTATTGTTGAAATAGACGTTTTCGAGAAATAGAAGGAAATAATGGACTATAACACCATTGTTATAGTAAATGATTTCCGAAAGGAAATGTTTTGTATAGTATTGGGATTTATATATCTATTTTAATTTTGAATCCCTATACTAGTGATTTTGGGTTGTCGTAACGATGTTTTACGCAACATTCGTTTTGGCCCAAATAAATATGTTTAAGAGAATGATTTCCTTAAAGAATGAAATATATACTTAATTCGATTTAAGTATATTGAATATTTTCTAAGTGTTGAAAATAAATAAAATTCGTGAATTACTTATTTAATGAGTATGGAAATGTTTTCCAATATGAAGTGAATAATTAAAATTTATCTTTTTGAAGATAAATTGAAATGGATAATTGAAATGATATGCATGGATATTTTGAAATATAAATTCACTATTGAATTTATAAAGGAAAGGAGAATTTGTTTAAAAATAAATATTGATTTATTTTTGAAGTATGAAATAATATATCTTGTAAAGATATTTTGGAAAATAAATAATTTGGAAAATAAATTATTTGGAAACTGGTGATGTGTGCATATCCAGTGATAGTTCAATAACCGACTATCAATATTTCCCTTTGAATGGGTAATTGATGTGATTTGTTTGAATTTGAATGCACACTTATTTTTGAATAAGCGCTCACTATTCGGGTTAACCGGGAAAGGACCATGGGGTCGTATAACCCATTCCGAATATGTGATACGTCGTTATGATAGCATTGAAGATCGGTGTTGAAGACCCGGTATTTGCGAGAGCGATAGGATGACCTGTCGATTTACTCTGCACCGAGTTGCTCCGGTATAGAGTTCTCCATATGTGATGGTGAATCCGATCAGGATTGTGAATATCCGGATTGCAAGGACTTCTTTGTAAGTGCCTTCGGTTTTGTTCGATCTCGGAACAAACTTGTATGGATTGTATGTCTGACATTACAAGTTGAGATATAAAGCCGATTTCATTCAAATATATTTCTGTTGGTGGCGAAGAATTTATTCTTTTAGCTTAACACCCTTCTCTGAGACGTACGTGCTCAGAGGTTATGTAGTTGAATGTTATCAGCGATATATTCCCAATTTGGTAATGTGATATGCTGAGTGATGCTGAAATGATCATTGTGTTGATTATTGTGATAGGATCGTTTATTTGATCGTCTATCTTGGTGATCATTGTGTTGATCATTTGTTGACCCAAAGCATGGCTTTTGTATAAAGTATGTTTTTGTGGACGTGACTTCGTCGAGCCTCACACCCCGGAAATGGTCAAAACAGGAAAGATGCAGCAAGGTTATGAGGGGTAGCACCCTTTAGGGTATGTACATTTCCTTCTGGATAGAGGTGGTATCATGGTATGGAGCCCAGATATTTAACCTATGTGGTTACTACGAATTTATTACTTTGTGGTTGTTGGTTTTCGGGATCCCGTGAGAAAGGTCGTTTACGATCGGAGAATGGCGTGCTCGTGTCAGTAGTTACCCAGTTAGGGGTAACCCGGCCTTGTGTTGGCAGAGTTCCGGTTTGGTTCTCGGGGATGTCTTTCCAGAGGCATTCTCATGTGGCAATGGGAAGTTCCTTGGCCTGACCATTTGTTTGAAATCCAAAGAAACAATACGAAACTTGTACGGTTTTAGTTGTAGAACCTGCCATCTAATATGGTAGCTATTAGTAGGCATAATATAATGGTACCTATGCTGGCTAAGATTTATATTCTACTTTCGAAATGAATTTCTTCTACACTATGCACTAATAATAATATCAAAATTGATTTGATTTTAATACGTATCAAGCATCTTTGACTATCATAAGGAGAAATCTTCTCCAAGTCTGCGTTTGCATTGTGTGTGTGTGCGGGAGGCCTTATGGTAGTCTCATTTTTAAAAGCATTGCGAATTGACTTAAAAATATTCCTCTATTTTGATTTTAAAGATAAATAAACTGTTTTGAGTTCTCACACCAGTCACATGACTGACTTGGAGTTTATTGTTTTCCTTCCTAAACTCTGGGTGCCCACCAATTTCCACACGGGCAGTCAAGAGTTAAGGTTTATCAGGATATTCTGGATATTCTGGAATTGCTGGAGGCAAGCTGGATGGCATGGCATATTACTTATATAGTATTTCTTTTTCCGCTGCACTATTTGTTGTTGTTGTTGTACACTCTGATGATATGATGTAATGAAATGTGATGTGATGTAATAACTGATATAGTTCTTTGTTTAAAGATTATTCATTTATCTATTATATGTTGTTCCGCTGCGAATTGTGAGATTCTGATGTGATTCTGTTGTGTTCTGTCCGTCCTATTTTCTTCGATTTTTCTTTTTCCTCTATTCTCTATTTTAAAATTCTTCTCTATTCTCTTTTCCTTCTATTTTAAAATTTTTTATCTTCTGTCTTCTCTCCTCCCTAATTTCTATCTTTCTCTATCTTCTTTCTACCTTCTTTTCTACTTTTTCTTTTCTTAAAATCTTTTTAAAACCCATAACTATTCGGTTTTTCGGCAACGAAAATCCGCGTATGTTACATTTGGTATCAGAGCTTATGGTTAAGCGACAACCATGGTTCTGTTGGGTATTACTCATTAGAGATAGAGTCAGCAGTACTCTAGATTGAGTTTGAGTGTAATAATAGCTATGAGAGCGTATTTGTTAGTGAATATGAAATTGTTTTATATTGTGATGATTGGTTTGTTGAGTGGTATATAGATTCTGGTTAATACGAGTAATTAACGTTGTTGATAGGAATCTCTAAACACTTGTACAGAACAATTCGGCACAATATTGATTTTTAAAATTGGGTAAATAAAATAATTTTACCTTGAGTATATTTTGTATATAAAGAAATAATTTTCAGAATTATTACAGTGTATATAAGTTGATTGTTAGGTTGTTTGAATAATCTAAATAAAAGAATAATTGTATAAGCAAAAGAATTATAAGGATTGAATTATAATTAAAGTGATTTACAATTGTGAAATAAACTTATATATATAAGAAGTGAAACTATATGAATATATTTATGAATATGAGTTGTAAATATAAAAATGAATTTAAGTTATGTGGAAACAAGTGATGTTTGTAAATGGAATATAACTTAAGGTATGTTAAATGAAGTTGATATAGTTATCAAAGTAAATTAATAAAATTAAGTGATAAATGTGAACTTGAGTTATATGAAATGAAATTCAACTTTGAAATTGAATTGAATTGAATTGAATGAATAGATAGAATGAAAATCAATTAATTAAACCAATTGAATTAATATAAGCAAAGGAATTTGGTTGTAATTAATATACATTGATTGTTATATGATTGTTAGTTGATTGTATATAATTCATTAAGTGTTAATGAAATTTAAAGCTATGAAATTGGAATTCAATTGGAAGTTAAATGAAGCTCGAATAAAATTGAATTTGATTTGGAAGTGAACCAACTTGAATATGAATTAGTGAATATAAACTAATTGAAAATGAATGTTAGAAAGAACATCCACTATTAATGAATCAAATGTGATTAAATTGAAAACCAATTCATTGAATATTAATGAGAATATAAATGAATATATATTGGTTATGGATGCTAGTTAGTTGATGGTTGAATATATATTGCTATTGGATGCATTGCTATGTTGACATGTATAGTTAGTATGTTGCTATATGTTATATATTGATACTATTATCTACATGCATGATTCTCATGTTGTTTGTTGAGTGATTAGTAGGTGCGGATCGCGTTTGCTTCGCATTTGGAGCTCGCTTTTGCGCTATATTAGCCGTATATGCTTGCTAATAAAATATAAGGTACATATCTCGGATTACATGCCGTACTTTTACACTTTTTTCCCTGCGGGATGCCTCGTTACTTGATGAGATGTATATTTGTGATATATATACTGTCATTTTTTTTTTCGGATCGAGCCGCGCAAAGGAGACTATGGCGAATTTTTCCGAAAATTTAAGGCGTTAGAAAATTTTTTGAGAAAATTGAGAAATTTTTGAAAACTTTAACTTTGATTTTGGAATTGAAAGTTAAATGATATAGTTTGGTTTTGAAAGGATAACTAAGTATGATTTGAAAACTTAGTAAAGTATTGTAAAAAGTTTAACTATGAATTTTGGGAAAATTAATAGATTCTGTAATTTTCTTACTAGTTAATTTCGAGGACGAAATTCTTTTAAGTGGGGAAGATTGTAACGACCCAGAATTTTTTGAAATTAAAATTTGAATATTTAATTAATCTTAAATATAAATAAGTGAATTTATAAGTCGAATAAATTTTATTTTGAATTATTGGATTTAATTGGATAATTAAATCGATAATTTAATAAGTTAAATTATGGAAAATAATTGAAAATTGAGTTAAATATGATAGAAAATGATTTGTAAAATTTTATTTTATCATATTGAAGTTAGAACGATATTTTAGAACTTTTAAAATCGAATTAAAAGTTAATTTGTGAAAATTGAATATTTTAATATTTAAATCGACTAGTGAAAATAGTCAATTTTTGAACAGTCTCAGAATTGAACGAAACCAGTTCCATTGGATCCGTAATAGTTAGTTATTACCGGATTTCAATTTTCGTATCAATCGGAGCTATCGTTTGACCGTGGCAGCTCAAAACGCATCGAATTATTTTTAATTTTAATTTGGCGAGCTAAAATAGCCATTTTTCAAAAAGTCTCGGATTTCGACGAAACCAGTTTCATCGGAACCGTAATATGATATTATTGTAAGGTTTCAAATTTCAAGTCAATTGGATTTACCGTTTGTCCGTTACAAATTAAAACGCCTAGAAATCGACTTAAATCGGTTTAATTTAAATTGAGCGTTTACAGCCATAACTCGCACATACTTCCGAATTAGCTTCCGAAACCTGTTCCATTGTGTCCGGAACGCGGGGTAAACCCTAGAAACGCTGGTTACGGCGCGTAAATCGGAGTTCGGAATTTCCGGGATGAATAGTGTCGCTCGTTCCTTATAAATAGCACCACTCTCTTCATAATTTGATAAAAAAAATAACCCTAACCCTAATTTTTAACCTAGCCGCCACTAACAAGATAGATGGCCAGAAATTGATCTCATTTCTTCCCTTTGATCTCTCAATCGATCAAGTTTTGGCTAAAACTTTCAACATGAAAGTTGGAGAGGGGAGTGAGAGCTTCGATGTGAACAGTGGAGATCGTGTTTGGAGTCGTATGGAGGGAGCTACAGGCCCGCGTCCATCTGCAGTTCATCCTCGTGTTGCGTGCTGCCTAGGTGGCCGAGCTTCACTAGATTGAGGCCGAGCATAGCTTAGGTCATGAGCTTCGAGATGAAGGTGGTTTGATCGAATTTCGTCGAGAGATCGCGATGTAAATTTAAACCCTAAATTGCAAAATGGGTTCGGCCTCTTCGTGTACAACCTGTAGAAGTTGCGTGCAAATGAGAAGAAGAGGAGGATGTTGGGGACGGCCTGATGTGGTTGGAGTTGAGATGGAGGGCTAAGATTTGCTTTGGTATAAATTAGTTTAAATTTATGTTATAAATCTATGTATATAAACACGTGTAACTTCAAAAATTCATAACTTTTTCATACGAGGTCGAAAAATTGCGAAACCAGTTGCGTTGGAATCATATGGACGAGCACTACGCGATGGATTTAGTTTGGAGTCGTTTGGAGTTAGTGAGAATTTTGGGTAAAATTAAACGTCCGTTTAATTTTATTCGAAATAAATCGCTAAAACGGAATTTAAAACCAAGGTGAGAACTTCTCACTCAATCGAATCAGTTTCGATTTTATTTTAAATAGTTAGATTTAAAATATTTGAATGCATGTTTGAATGTTGATTGATATCTATTGATTATTAAAATAGACATTATACGCCGTTAGTAAGCGGATGTTATTTATTAAAAACATATACCGCGAATATTTCATAAACAGTGAAATTGGTATTATATATAATAGCAATATATATATATATTGGCATATGTATATATTGGAGTTATTGATTTCCCGCATTTTTTGTTTAGCGGATGAGACCCTATTACGCCGTTATTAAGCGGATAATATTTAATAAGAACATATACCGCGATAATTTCGTACTGGAGCGAAATTGGTATTGTGCTAATGTTTTTGGATGCAGGAAAACAGGTTGGAGGGATCCAACTGGATTCCTCAACAGTTTTTATTTGATTTCAGATATTTTCATATTTGATGGATTTTCATATTGATATATGATATCGTTGTTGTCGTGATTGACTATTTGGTATGTAGCATCATTGGACCAAGTTTTGGAATTTTAAAATGATTTATAAAGTGATTTTTGAAAATATACTATATTTTGGAATTGATCCATTATAAATCAATAAACGTTATAATTTTTAAAGTTATAAAAATTGTGATTTTTAAGAAATATAGTTAAAAGCTGGTTTTTGAAAATAAAGAATTAAGGACTTTATAAAATAGTTAAATTGGGATTTCTGAAATAATTGTGAAAAGTTTAAATATAGGATTTATGAAATTTAATTATTTTATGAATCAAAATGGTGAAATAATAAAGGAGATTTAAGACGTTTTAAAAGAATAATATAAATTGAATTATATTTAGAAATTTATAAATGGATATTTATAAATTGAAATGTTGACATTATAAAACGAGTTTTTATAAGTGTTTGAATGAAGTGGAAATGAATTTCATAAATGAATGAAATTTATGGAATTATAAACTGTGAAGTTATAAAAGAAATTTATAAATAGTAAGATTTATAAATTTGGTGAAATTATTTGAAGAATAGATTGGTTAAATAAATGGATCTTATAAGTTATAAGATTTATAAATTGGAAAGTCTTTAAAAGAACGATTTTGTAAAATAATCGTTTTATAAGTATTTAACTTATAATATGAACTTTTAGTTTATAATTGAGTTATAAACTGGAATGGGTTAATAAAAGAATTTATAAAAAGGAAGTTTTTATAAATAAATAGAAATGGAATTTATAAACGTTGTTTTATAAATTCGCAAATGACTTATTTTGACAAGAAAATTTGTTGAAACCTATTAGTGGAGTTAATTCACATTTTTGAATAGTGAATAATCCTTTGAATTAAAAGGAATAAAAGGATGAAATTGTTAATGAAGTATATTCACGTTTTTGAATAGTGAATAACACGTTAAAGAAATTGTTTTGGATTTGGATGTTTTAAATAGAATTAAAACGATCGAACAATGTTTTAAAATGTGTTGAGATTCGAAACCATAGATTTCAACATTTATTGTTGAAATAGACGTTTTCGAGAAATAGAAGGAAATAATGGACTATAACACCATTGTTATAGTAAATGATTTCCGAAAGGAAATGTTTTGTATAGTATTGGGATTTATATATCTATTTTAATTTTGAATCCCTATACTAGTGATTTTGGGTTGTCGTAACGACGTTTTACGCAACATTCGTTTTGGCCCAAATAAATATGTTTAAGAGAATGATTTCCTTAAAGAATGAAATATATACTTAATTCGATTTAAGTATATTGAATATTTTCTAAGTGTTGAAAATAAATAAAATTCGTGAATTACTTATTTAATGAGTATGGAAATGTTTTCCAATATGAAGTGAATAATTAAAATTTATCTTTTTGAAGATAAATTGAAATGGATAATTGAAATGATATGCATGGATATTTTGAAATATAAATTCACTATTGAATTTATAAAGGAAAGGAGAATTTGTTTAAAAATAAATATTGATTTATTTTTGAAGTATGAAATAATATATCTTGTAAAGATATTTTGGAAAATAAATAATTTGGAAAATAAATTATTTGGAAACTGGTGATGTGTGCATATCCAGTGATAGTTCAATAACCGACTATCAATATTTCCCTTTGAATGGGTAATTGATGTGATTTGTTTGAATTTGAATGCACACTTATTTTTGAATAAGCGCTCACTATTCGGGTTAACCGGGAAAGGACCATGGGGTCGTATAACCCATTCCGAATATGTGATACGTCGTTATGATAGCATTGAAGATCGGTGTTGAAGACCCGGTATTTGCGAGAGCGATAGGATGACCTGTCGATTTACTCTGCACCGAGTTGCTCCGGTATAGAGTTCTCCATATGTGATGGTGAATCCGATCAGGATTGTGAATATCCGGATTGCAAGGACTTCTTTGTAAGTGCCTTCGGTTTTGTTCGATCTCGGAACAAACTTGTATGGATTGTATGTCTGACATTACAAGTTGAGATATAAAGCCGATTTCATTCAAATATATTTCTGTTGGTGGCGAAGAATTTATTCTTTTAGCTTAACACCCTTCTCTGAGACGTACGTGCTCAGAGGTTATGTAGTTGAATGTTATCAGCGATATATTCCCAATTTGGTAATGTGATATGCTGAGTGATGCTGAAATGATCATTGTGTTGATTATTGTGATAGGATCGTTTATTTGATCGTCTATCTTGGTGATCATTGTGTTGATCATTTGTTGACCCAAAGCATGGCTTTTGTATAAAGTATGTTTTTGTGGACGTGACTTCGTCGAGCCTCACACCCCGGAAATGGTCAAAACAGGAAAGATGCAGCAAGGTTATGAGGGGTAGCACCCTTTAGGGTATGTACATTTCCTTCTGGATAGAGGTGGTATCATGGTATGGAGCCCAGATATTTAACCTATGTGGTTACTACGAATTTATTACTTTGTGGTTGTTGGTTTTCGGGATCCCGTGAGAAAGGTCGTTTACGATCGGGGAATGGCGTGCTCGTGTCAGTAGTTACCCAGTTAGGGGTAACCCGGCCTTGTGTTGGCAGAGTTCCGGTTTGGTTCTCGGGGATGTCTTTCCAGAGGCATTCTCATGTGGCAATGGGAAGTTCCTTGGCCTGACCATTTGTTGGAAATCCAAAGAAACAATACGAAACTTGTACGGTTTTAGTTGTAGAACCTGCCATCTAATATGGTAGCTATTAGTAGGCATAATATAATGGTACCTATGCTGGCTAAGATTTATATTCTACTTTCGAAATGAATTTCTTCTACACTATGCACTAATAATAATATCAAAATTGATTTGATTTTAATACGTATCAAGCATCTTTGACTATCATAAGGAGAAATCTTCTCCAAGTCTGCGTTTGCATTGTGTGTGTGTGTGCGGGAGGCCTTATGGTAGTCTCATTTTTAAAAGCATTGCGAATTGACTTAAAAATATTCCTCTATTTTGATTTTAAAGATAAATAAACTGTTTTGAGTTCTCACACCAGTCACATGACTGACTTGGAGTTTA
This sequence comes from Allium cepa, assembly GCA_030765085.1. Classification (NCBI taxonomy): domain Eukaryota; kingdom Viridiplantae; phylum Streptophyta; class Magnoliopsida; order Asparagales; family Amaryllidaceae; genus Allium; species Allium cepa. The sequence continues at coordinate 341,661,019 of CM060937.1, forward strand.
TTGTTTTCCTTCCTAAACTCTGGGTGCCCACCAATTTCCACACGGGCAGTCAAGAGTTAAGGTTTATCAGGATATTCTGGATATTCTGGAATTGCTGGAGGCAAGCTGGATGGCATGGCATATTACTTATATAGTATTTCTTTTTCCGCTGCACTATTTGTTGTTGTTGTTGTACACTCTGATGATATGATGTAATGAAATGTGATGTGATGTAATAACTGATATAGTTCTTTGTTTAAAGATTATTCATTTATCTATTATATGTTGTTCCGCTGCGAATTGTGAGATTCTGATGTGATTCTATTGTGTTCTGTCCGTCCTATTTTCTTCGATTTTTCTTTTTCCTCTATTCTCTATTTTAAAATTCTTCTCTATTCTCTTTTCCTTCTATTTTAAAATTTTTTATCTTCTGTCTTCTCTCCTCCCTAATTTCTATCTTTCTCTATCATCTTTCTACCTTCTTTTCTACTTTTTCTTTTCTTAAAATCTTTTTAAAACCCATAACTATTCGGTTTTTCGGCAACGAAAATCCGCGTATGTTACACTATGTTATTATGCGAACCTTGCTTGGTTTGAGTGAGATTATCACACGAACCTTGCTTTTTACATGAACCTAGCTCCGTTATAGTTTATTTTCACGACTATTTCTCTTAAACTTGATCCTATTTCTTGGAGATTGAGATCATTTTGGAACGTTTGAAAATTGATAAAGTTAAGGGATGTGAAAGGAGCAAAATGGGAAATGACTAGCCTGATTCAATGTTGTTCACTTTATCAATCAAATTTCCAATTAATAACTAATTTCACGTTTCCTCTAAAATTAATTAATTATTAATTATTTACTAAAACATTTTCATAGTTGGATTAGTTTAAAAAAATACAAGTTGCTAATAGTATATTATTGAAAATGTTTGAATTTGCTATATGTTTCAAAAAGTGCGTTAACTCATAAGAAAAAACATGAGAAAACTAAAGGGATGCTAGAGATGATATATGAATTCGAGAAAAGGCCATTGGAGAAGCTCATGGAGGAGGAAGCCGAAGTATTAGGAGAAAGAGCTGAAGACAGAACAAGCAAAGTGGTTTGGTGGAGGAAGTTGATTTGTCAGACCAAATCAGTGTTCTGGTGTTGCTTGGATTTTCCGCTTCAAAGTTCTGGAGCGGTGGAGACTTCGTTCGGTGATTGAAGAAGACCGAGCAAGAAACATCGTTCAGTAAAGAAGAGAAGTGCAGCGACATTGGTTTGGATTGTAAAGGAAGGCCGAACCAAATTTTTCGTTCGGTGATCTGGTGATTCCGAACGAAATATTTTGTTCGATATTTGTTGAACCAAGTAAGTAAAGGGGAAGACCGGTCCAGATTTTTTGTTTGAAAATTAGGATATGCCGGTCCAGACTTGAAGTGTACTATGCCGAACCAAATGCTAAGTGTCATATGCTGGACCAAACATGCCGAACCAAGATGCTGAACCAAATCCTGAGCTTCCATATAGCAGCTACCCTCCTCTCATATCTTCAGTCTATAAATAGAGGAGCTTCTGGACGATAATGGTAGCCTAAATTGAGAGATAATTTCAGCCAATTTTATAGCCATTCTAGAGAGCTGAAACTCTGCAGAACTTTGTCTGTATTGTTGATTCTTCTTACGTATAGCTCCAAAAGTAAATCAATCTTGTAACTCTAATATTTCAGTGTTTAATAAAATATTCTCTCCCCAAGTGGACGTGCACGGCTTCGCGGTAGTGGAACCACTATAAATACCGATATTATTTCTTTTTCTGCATTGCATTTGTCTGTGATTATTTGTTCTGGTGTTTATCTCTGTTTGTTCCGTCTCACTACAACCACAATGTAGTTCATTGTTTTTCCACTGCGTTGGGTTCTAATTCCCTTAGACTAATCATTTGAAGGGATTTTCTCCAATAGTCTGGTACCGTAGCTGCAAGGTTGATTGAGGAGTGTTAGACGCTATGGCAGGAGATGAAGCAACTCCAGTTGTTACAAGACCCTATACTAAAGGGATATATCTCACATCAGGATCACAATTGGCAACTGAGAAATAGAATGGGGACAAAGGCTTCAAGAAGTGGCAATGGAGGATGAAGGATGTTCTAATGAGGAATAAATTCCATCCAGTATTGTTTGCCCCTGAGGAGTTGACGGTTGACATCTCTATCACGGAAAGGAAGGAGATGGAGAAATGGGCATTTAGTACTTTACAGCTTGCTATGGAAGCAAATGTTATATCAGAGATTAGCAGTGAGACCACTGCTAGGGGCGTTTGGACCAAGCTAGAAAATCTCTACCTGAAGAAATCTCTGACTAACCATTTGATATTGCTGAAGACATTTTTCACCATGTGGATGAGAGAGGGTACTTCAGTGAAGGAACATCTTAATTTCTTTGCTGATCTTGTGATGAAGATGAAGATGAAGACTGTTGACTTAAAGATGGATGGGGAGCAAATGACAATGATTCTTTTGTGTTCTCTTCCGTAGCGATACATAGGTTTCGCTAACAGCCTTATCTTCTTTAGAGATACATTGAAAGTAGAAGATGTGAAGTCAGGCCTTCTATCTGAGGGATTGAGAGATTAGATGAAGGAGATAAGTGAAGGAAGTAGAGGTGGAAGCAGTATTCATGGCATGTTTTTTGAAAGTGGCAGAGAAGATAAGAAGAATTGGCACTCTAGTGAGCGTTCCAAGCCTAGGAAGCCCGGTAATGGCAGGAGAGGAAAGTCTAAGGATGAGAAGTACTTTATCTGCAAGAAACCTAGTCATTGGAAAAAGGATTTTCCAGATTTGAAGAAGAAGGAAAAAGATTGATCTTCATCATTTACGGTGGAGAAGTCGGTATCTGACGACGTGTTGTCTGCGGTTGTATCGGATGCCTCAGACCATTGGATGCTGGACTCATGGGATTCTTTCCATATGATGCCTAATGAGGACCACTTCATTTCTTTAGAGGGAATCTCTATTCTTAAGGGTAATGATGTTAGATATAGAGCAATGGCTGAAGGTACAGTGAGGATCAGGATGTTTGATGGAGTGATACCCACTTTGAAAAATGTCTGGTATGTTCTAGGTCTTTGGAAGTCCTTAATTTTCTTTAGGACAATTGGCATCTTTAGGATGTAAGTAACCATCGAGAAGGACAGTCTAAAGGTTTAGAAAGGTGTACTAGTTCTTATCAAAGGAGATGTGTTTTGAAATATGTATTTGCTGAAAGGAACCATAGTTCTTGAAGAGTCGTGTGTTGGAGTAGATAGTTCTCGTGCTTTGGATGCCACAAAGCTTTGGCATCTCAAATTGGGTCATATTTTAGAGAAGAGCTTAGAGTTTCTTCAAAGATGGAAGATGATCAAAGGAGAAAGCTTCAACAAGATGAAATTTTTCCAGGAGTGTGTGTTAGGCAAGCGAACTAAAATATCTTTTGGAGTTGGACTCCATAGACCGAGGCAAGTACTTAAGTACGTGCATACAGATATCTAGGGACTGGTTGCTACTGCTTCTCTTGGAGGAGCAAAGTAATTTTATCTCTTTCATCGACGACTTTTCTCAGAAAGTATAACTGTATGCGATGAAGGCAAAATCAGAGAGTTTTGAGAAGGTATAAGAATGGAAAGCGCTTGTTGAGAACCAACCAGGTTCTAGATTAAATATGCTGAGATCTGATAATAGCGGTGTAATGACCTGCTATTTCGAACCATTCGCATCCGCACATGTCAGACTTGAATTGCTCAAAATAACAGATTGTTAATATATTTTTGACAAAACTTAGCATATACGGTAAATAAGTCAATCACAGAATCACAAACATGGAGTAATAGAACAATAAGCAGCGAGATAGATAAATAATAGTTCATGAAGCTACTATAAAAATCAGAGTTTGAAACAAAATACAACAGAATCTCAAATACAAATGAATCTCTAATACATAAGCAACTAATGAGTCTAAACATAAATGACTGGAATATACTGAAATAACTGAAATCTGGGTTAATAGATCTTCAAACAAAGCTCCAATCTCCAATGGTGAGTCTCAAATGTTGTGACACTCAGTCTAACTCGAGCATAAAGCAAAACACAAAACACTCAAGTCAAGATTAACATTCTTATATAAATAAATTCAACTCAAGTGAAATATCATGAAATACAAGTAACTTAAAGGATGTTTGGAATTTCCATCCTCTAAGGATCCGTGAAGCTATCGACTATGTAGTAATATACGCTATTATAATATGTCTATAGTAAAGTAAACTATTAAAATAGTATTAAGGCGTTACCCATATCCCCCTTAACATATTTTTATATATTCCCATAGTCTATAAACTACCATAATTCCTCCATAAACTGGAGGGCTATCAGAGGGCACTCCATAGGTATGGTACAAACCAAATTCGTAGAAGACGAGATAGGACATGTGACAAGGCATGCAAGGCAATGCCAGGGTAGATATACCGTTAGCGGATCTAGACTAGTGGTAACGCAGAGCAGCTACTACCTCCCAACTCGCGACACACTCCCAAATCAAAGATGCACACAATCAAATCACAAAGTAATAGAATGGTATCGAAGAAGTGTGCCCGATCGGAGGAATGACCTCACTTGTTCCAGCATGGTTCCTGTTTTTGCCACATCAAGCCGACTCATGGAAGTCAGGGCTACGTAAATATCATATAGAATCGTCACCAATCCATCCTACTTCATTCTGGAATCTCCACCATGTACACAGTTGATAAGGTGATTTTCGGTATTGCAGAGAATATGACAATATCCGATCTCGGACTCTTTAACGACCAAACGCTAATTTCACACCGTGGTCATTTCATTTCAAAGGTTCATACTTCATATCAAAATATCATATTCACTTCAAAACCATATCAATTTAATATCGTTATTCACCTTAAAAAATATTCATTTCCAGAATCGTAGCACTTTCAAAATTATAACCCTTTCGAAATCATAACACTTCTGAAAACATAACACTTTCGAAATCAATAACACTTTTGTAATCAAAACACTTTTGAATTCAATAAAACTTTTGTAATCATAACACTTTTGAAATCAATAACACTTTTGGCTTAAACAGATTTTGATACTGAAAATAATATATATAATAAAATAGTTATAAATTAAATAATTTATATATTAAAATAGTTTAGATATATTAAAAAATGTTCATATAATAAAATAGTTTCCTTCAATTTCACAAATCGATTCAAATCAACTTAAATTCCAAAAATTCAATTTAATCGATTCCAGTTTAACCATTTCAAATTTAAAGTTCAAAGATTCAGATTTATATATTCAAACATTTACGATATAACTTTCATTTATATTTCAACATTTAACTTTAGTTTATTTCAAATTGGAAAATATTCACTTGATCATTTTTATAACAATTTGTTTGAATCCCAATTTATAAATTTGAATCAATATTCAATCTAAGTTTTATTTAAAGTTAAGAATATTCATTTAATCACCTTTTATCAAATCAAGTTATAAATCATATCTTTAAAAACCTCAACCATCAACAAATTTAAATCAATTCTTATTTAAATCCACTTATTAACCAATTTAATTTTCAAGCCAGCATTAATTCATCTTCCCAATCTTTAAAGAAAAGGAAAAAAATCCATTTTTAAAATATTAATATAAGTTTGAATAAATACTTAAACATATTACACTAATCAAATTAAATTTTATTAAATTAAATCTGATTATTAAATTTATTTTTACATTAAATTTATTTTATATATTTTTAAAATAATAAATTTATAAGCAGAATCTTAAAAATCATATTTTTAAATCTAACTTATAAATTTTAAAATATCCAAAACATATAAGTTTAAAAATCAAAAGAATTAGACATATATAAAAATGACATTTATATATTACATAAAACAATATTGATTAAAACCATATATTTCCTTTCAAACTTTGGAAATCATTTTCAAAATATAGACCAACGATGTCCGTATAATTTTTTTTATCATATGGTCAAGTAATACGGATATTTATCATCCTAGTCCGCAAATTAAATATTTACGAGCATGTATCATTTCAACCCGCAATCCCAAAAATTTAAAATAAATGAAAATCGCTTGGATTTATCGTTTCATCCCATAACAGTTTTCTCCTATTCTACAAAATCATTCGGGTATGTATCATTTCAACCCACAGGGAATTCTAAATTAATAGGGAACTTGCAGAGTGAGAACAAATGTGATATAATAATAATATCAACAACAGGTATATATCATCAGTAACAAATTAAATATATACAACAGCGTATGGTGGTCATACATCATAGGTGAACAATTGCAGATAATGGCATATCATATTTTAAACTTAAATAACTAGCGATTCAAATTTAACAGCATATTTTAATTTTCTTTTCAAGTGAAATCAAATTTGCTAACTATAAGAATATTAATCGCTAGTGATTGCTCACCTTTCGAGGCTAGAGAACAACGGGAATGAGATTCGACGAACACGGATAAGCATGGATCGACAACGGAATAGCGGGAAAGAGATAAACTATTGCGATATGGACGGTGGCAAGTACGATCAAGAATTCAATGGAAAACCATTATTTATTAAAATTCCAAAAATCAATATTCAATTAAACACATAAAACATATATATTATATAAAAGTCAAGACTTGATAAACCTTATAACCCTTATAAATAGGCAAATAGAAATCAAAAGCTTTATATAACATATTTAAATCAATATATATACTACATGAACTGTATACCAAATGTATAGTATAAACCAGTTCTTAATCCAATACATTATTTATATACTAATATATACTATTATAAATATATTAACACTACAGGAAATCAATACTTCTACCCATACATAAACCCAATATGTATACAAATAAAAATGCAAACACAAATATATATATGTATCATTTTAAAACTTTTCATATATACCCAAATTAGTTCAAATATATAAGCTAATATATATGCACACAAACATTTCAAAAATATATAACTATATACAACTTACCTATATATTATATCTTGAAAGATCAATGTTTATAATAAAATATAAACTTTACACTATACACACACACACACACACACACACACACCCACACACACACACACACATATATATATATAAACTGACATAACATATGGATATATATATAACTGACATTAACCTATATGCCATAAACTAATAATATATATAACATATAACTCATATATCAATATATACAAAACTATATATATACACACACAAACACCATCACTTTATAATATAATATACCTTGAAATATATATAACAGGTTTCAAGCAAATCTAACTGTATATATATACACATACACACACCTAAGATCAATTACATATATGAAATCAAATATACTCAAAAAATGTATATATAACATTAAAGCTAAGTAAATATGTAACCTTATATATTACTGTTTCTTTTCTTCAACAGAGAAAGATTAAAGAGGAGAGGAGATGCTTTGCGGGATGCTTGTGGCTTCGACGGGTCAGTATGGACTCGGTGTGGCTGGGTGAGGCAAAGCTGCTGCCATAGGTGAAATGTCACGGGCCAAAGGGGAATGAACAAGGAGATGTCTGCGTTGGTTGTTCAATGCTTGGTTTTGAAGCAGGAGGGAAAGTTTCAGGTCAAGGTGGAGTTGTTGGTGCAGGTGAGTGGAAACTGGCTGAGATGGTTATTGGACAAGAATGGAGGAGGCAAAGGCGGCGTTCGAGGTTTCAGTTGGCATTTGTGGATGAGATGGGCTTTGGGCTCGGTGTTGCAGGACAAGGTGAGGGGGTGAGGTCGACCAAGGTCGCAGCATGGGGGTTCGGCTGTGCTCTTCACGGGGAGGCTGGGTGCATGACGTGAGGGGAATGAACGCCTTGACTGGTCTCGGCTAAGGAGAGGGGTGGAGGTTAAGGCAGGGAGAGGTGGAGAACTAGAAGAAGCATGGCGCGTTGGTGATTGAGGAGGAAGATGGTGGCTTCGGGAAGGTAGGCTCGGTGACGAACGAGACAAATTTCACAAGCTATAGAAGATGAACGGGAAAATATAAATATAGAAGCTTATTATGTAATATATAAATTTTCCTTTGTATAGCAGACGAAGAATGGCATAGCAAAACACGAAGTAAATAAATGTTGGGATTAATTTTGTATTTAGGCCACTTTTGCAAACAAATTACAAGAATAGCCCACTTTGCAAACTTATAACGGAAATAGACCAGTTTTGGCCACGTAGGACGACACGTGTACTGGCGGCATCTCAAAGGCCACCAGTACACGTCTTTGTGGCATAATAACACTGGCGGCATTTGAGATGCCGCCAGTTAGCGGCATCCCAAATGCCGCTGATTCTGCTGCCCTCTGTTTAGTTTGCAGCCCTCCCTCCTTTCATCCTCACTCCCCCTTCTCTCATCCCCTCTTCAAAAAAGAAACGAACCCACCCCCCCAAATCACCAAAAATCAAAATTTGAAGCTTCCAACTACCAAAATCTACTTAGGGAAGGAAGGAATAACATCTAATTCTTCCTCTTTGACACGTTATTAGCTATAGCAGGTAGGTTATTTGTGGAAACCCTAGTTCCATTTTTTTAATTTTATTTGTTGTTTGGTATCAAGAGATAATAGTTTACAAGTTGATTGAATAAATTGTAGAATGACTCCCAAGTGTGTACCGACCATATGTTATTTCGATGGCGAATTGGTTGTTGATGAAGTTAATTGTGGAAAATATGTGAGGGGGGGGGGTCGTGTAAACCAGCTAAAGTGTTGAGAGGTTGTAATTTGATGTAGCTGCAAGAATCGATCTATAAAGCGACCAAGATAAAATCTGAAGAATTTGACATAGAGGTAGTGTGTAATTGGCCGACGGACTCAGGATCGAAAGCCATAAAAATAGCCGATGATGACGATGTCGAGCTAATGTTTTCAGCGACATCGAAATCAATTGAGCTGTTTGTTGGGAAAATTAGGCGCTTGCAAGTAGAAGAACCCGTACGAGAACAAGAAGTTAACAGTGTTATTGAGGAGCACCGAAGAACGGTTGAGGCAGTAAGTATCAGCCGTGGAGACGCGTCATCGAGTTTCATTAACCCAACTATGCCAGTGATGTACAGTCAACAACAAGGTCTGTATGGATGTCCTTCGTGTATGACATATCCACAGGGCATTCAGTATACGTACCCCTATCCAAGTCAAGGCACCTTTATGCATTTGCTCGGAAGGTGAAACATTTGTTTATGAAAATTTGGTCCTATTAATATGATAGTTGGGCGCAACTTAACAATTTTTTCGTCTTATATGCAGTTATCTTCCTCGTCAACCAACACCGCCTAGTCCCGCTGGACCATCACAATGCCATATGTCTCAATTTATGTATCCAACTCCGTCCGAATTATATGATCTTAGTCAGAGGTATGTCTCATGAAAAATAAAATTTGTGTAGGTAGTAATTACGGTAATGATTTTAAAGTAATACGTATGTTTGAATAGCAGATTCATCGCGAACGATACTGCTATGCAATCTAATGCTGATTTGGAGAATGTAAACGTAAACGTAAACATGAACAATGAAGATGTTGATAATGAGATGGACGGGGAAGAAGGTGAAGATGGCAATGATGAACCCCACGTACATAATATGGATGTAGTGAACGTGGTGGAGAACGACATGTCGTGGATAGGTAGTATGCAAATGAACAATGAACCTTTGAACTATGATTTTTCGGTTGAAGACAATATTTCCGAAGACAGCGATGAGGTGGAAATGGAAGTCCTTTGGATGATGATTTATGAATGCACAAATTATGGCAAGGTCAATCGTTGCAAATCTTGGCTTCAATAATGAGATGTTTTCAACCGTAAGCGTTGAGAATGGATTTAAAGTTGGTATGATTTTCGAGACGAAAGCTAAGTTGTTACAACAGTTGAGCGAATGGTCGATTTTGCATGCCGTATCTTTTAAAGCAATAAAATCAAATAAAACCAAATACACCGCCATTTGTAATATAGATGGAAATTGTCCATGGAGACTTCATGCTATTGTTTCAAAAAAATCGGAGCAGAATTGGTGGATTGTAAGGAAATATCCTAGCGAACACAATTGTGTTAATCCAACGGTGAACTCCACCCACAAGCAGGCGACGTCTAGCTTTATAGTGGCAAAAATATTACCTTTTGTGAAAGCCGATCAAAACATTACAGCCGGAACAGTACAAGTTTTGATGGAAGAACAGTTGTTTGTGAAAATTAGTTATATGAAGGCTTGGAGAGCTTTGGGTAAGGTGGTGGAAAGAATTTATGGTGATTGGGCTGAGTCACATAGTAGTCTAAGGCAATATTTTGCTGAAATAACTAGATCAAACCCGGGAAGTGTTGGACACGTTACGACCGATGAATATGGAGTCTTCGATCGAGCTTTTTGGGCCTTTGGACCTTGTATTGAAGGATTTGTTCATTGTCGTCCGTTGTTATGTATTGACGGGACACATTTGTACGGGAAATATAATGGGACGCTACTTGTGGTCACTGCTGTTGATGCAGATGACCATCTATACCCTTTAGCGTACGCAATTGTCGAGTCTGAATCCGGTGATAGCTGGGGGTGGTTTTTTGCCTGCATGCGGCGGTTCATTCACAGTGTAAACAATTGACGAATTACCTTCATTTCGGATCGATTGAAAGGAATACCATCAGCCTTGCAATCGAAATGGTGTTTGCCACATAAACAAAGATTTTGTGCTAGACATCTTAAAGCTAATTTTCAAGCTGCAGGGTTCAGAGAAAAACGATTAACCGGACTATTTTATGCTGCAGCTTATGCCGCGGAAGAAGCTGAGTACATTAGAATATGTGAAGAAATAAAAACTATAAGCATCAGGGCTCACAATTGGATTGAAAGGAGTTTGGAAGCGTACGAGGAGAACTGGGCGTTGTGTAAAGATGATGGCGCTCGATTTCATGTCATGACCACCAATTGTGCAGAAAGTTTCAACGGTGTTCTTAAAGGAGCTAGGTCATTACCTGTCAAAGCTTTAGTTGCACGCACCTTTTTCCGTTCGGTTGATTATTTTTGTCAACGAAGAGAAGCGGCAACAAAACTGTCTTCCCATCTAACTCCAAAGTGGGAAGCCAAGATCGCTGAACGAGCTAACGAAGCTAGGCATACAAGAATTATTCGATTCAGTAAATCTGAGTGGCAAGTTGTACACTATTTTGATGACGATTTCAAAGTACTAATCAACGGTAATAGTTGCTCTTGTACGTGCAACATCTCTCATTTAGAGCACCTACCGTGTATGCATGTTATGGCGGCTTGCTCAACGATTTCCAACGGAGCAAATAGAGCCCATCACGACTTCGCCTCAACATGGTATTCCACAGCGAAATACCTGGCAGCTTACACCCCTGAGTTTCACCCGGTACGAGATAAACGTTATTGGAGTTTAAGTGACAGTCAATCGGTTCTACCTCCGGTCGCTAAAAGACAACCAGGACGCCCACGTTCAAGTAGAATTAAAGGTACAACGGACGAGATGCAGACCCCTAAAGGAAATAGGTGCAGCAAATGTGGTGTTCATGGTCATAAAAAAAATCGATGCGATACAACAACTTAATGTTTTTGTTTTATTTTGTCTGTAATCCTAATTCGAACGCATTCTACTTTGTCTAAGAACAAATGTTTATGTAATCTAACGTTATACGAAAAAGTCATTTGCAATGTTTGTTTTTTGGTGTTTGTATTTTAAATGCCACTCTGGTACTTGCTCACTGGAAAATACAATGTCGCCTCTAGCGCCATTTGAAATGCCGCAAAATGCAACATTGTATTTTCCAGTGAGTAAGTTACAGAGCGTTATTTCAAATGCCGCTCAAGGCGGCATTTCAAATGATGCTTGAGGCGGCATTTGAAATGCCTCTTTGAGCGGTATTTCAAATACCGCCACCAGCAGCATTTGAAATATCGCCTCTACTGCCTATATATATTTCAACTACCCCACCCACACCCTAACTTTACCAAATTTATTTTAGCAAAAGCTCTAGGTTTCCCGTCCGATTTCAACAATTCGCAATAACCCCTCCCCTATTTCAATCCAAAATTGCCGCGCCGAAGGTAATTATTATACTTTTCTCGTTCAAATTCATCAATTGTTTTGTCGATGTATTTTTGGTTGTATTCACAGGTGCACAATGGACAATTGGGAAATTGACGACGTAACAATGATGAAAATGTACGACGAATTTGAACAAAATGGAGGAAAGGGGATTTCAAGCGGTGCCGACCTTGAAGTTGATTTCGTACCAGAGACACAATTCAAAAAAGAACCCCTGAATGAGGATAGTGGAACATCACGTGGAGAAGCAGCGGTTGATATACCAGGCCAACAATCGCTCCATGCACGTCTTCTAGGTGTCCTAGGTCGGCAAAATCGTGGAAGCTCAAGCTCTCACGCTATATGTGTAGTTTGCAGCTGTGGAGAGGAATGCGAAGTAGTCGTTTGCAGAAATGATAGGAATGCTGGACGTCGTTTCTACCGCTGTGCTGGATACAACGATCACAAGATTCGGCCGAATAAGGTTGAAAGCTGCAATTTTTTTAAGTGGCTAGATCCACCGCTATGTCCTAGAGGAGTGGAATATGCTTTAGAAATGCAAGCGGAAGTTAGTCGTTTGGAAAATTTGAACCTGGAATACCGGAACAAATTATTGGTTCATGGGTACAAGTACTCAGCGTTGTGGCCATGTAGATCGTTGAAGGACAATTGAAATGTAACGTAATGATATTAGAAACTTAATGTGTGATTGAGGTATGTAATTGAAATGTAATTCAAGTATGTTATGTGCATCGTTTGAAGTATTTTATTGAAGTATAATTGAAATGTAATTCAAGTATGTTATGTTATGTGCATCGTTTGAAGTATGCAATTCATCGATAATTGAAGTACGTTGTGACTTGTGTAAAGTATGTTCCGCATCGTTCGAAGTACGGAATGCAAAATGCGACATTGTATTTTTCAGTGAGCAATTTACAGAGCGTTATTTCAAATGACGCTCAATGCGGCATTTGAAATGCCGCCATGAGCGGCATTTAAAATGCCGCCTTGAGCGTCTTTTGAAATGCCGCCTGTAGCGACATTTCAAATGCCGCATTGAGCGGCATCTGAAATAACGCTCTGTAAATTGCTCACTGGAAAATACAATGTCGCATTTTGCGGCATTACAAATGGCGCTAGAGGCGACATTGTATTTTCCAGTGAGCAAGTACCAGAGCGGCATTTAAAATACAATGGCATTTCAAATGTCCATTGCAACTTTCACACCATCAAATACAACTTCAAAACCGGTAACATTCACACCATCATCGAAACACTAGAGTCAATTCTACAATCACAACGACAAACATTAGTACATCAGTTAACAACCAAACAACCCAAATGAACAAATACAGACCATGAGCAGTCATTACTACAGTCAACATACCACACAAACGTTCAATAAATAGTACAGTCATCAAATACAAACAACAGTCCACTACGGTTAGCCTAAAATTTCATCTCAAAATTTTTAATTCCCTAGGAGTTTTCTTCTTCGGTCTTCTAGGCTTGAGCATAAATTCCTCCTCTTCCAGTGACAGCTCTTCACTACCCTCCTCTTGCGTCCCTTCCGTTGGGGGTGGCGATGGCCCGACGGGTTGTGTATGCTACGAAGATATCGCTCCGGAACTCCCGCCCTCTTTTTTCTTCCTTCTTCCATACTTTCTCTTCGGTGAGGGGGCCGGTGGGACCGCAGTTATGTCCTCATACGACGCGGGAGGGGCAATATCCTCGATAAGTGGTGGCACTACAGGAGGAGGAGGAGGCGGAGGTGAGGTGGGCCTTGACATCTTGTTCTTAGACAAACATGATAGCAAAATTTGTTTGATAGAGAAGCATTTTGCCTTGCTCTTTTCAGGAACCTCCTCCGCAAGCTCGTCGACAATGTCCAACACATGATACATACCATCCGCCTACGTATAATATAAACCCGTATGAGTTTCGTAAGTACTACATAAGGTGTCAATAGTAATACGTACCACATTCCGTTCTAGCGGAGCTCGTGGAGTGTAAGGTGCCACCTCTTGCTCGGGTTCCTCCGCTCGTCTTCGAAGCACATAACGACGAGTGATATTCCAGTACCAGCTAAGATACTCCTCATCGGTCAGAGTGACATCGTGCTCGTCTTCCGCAGCTACGAAACGGTTGTTCCATAACTCAATCATCTGTTCGAACTCATCTTCGCCGTATGGAAGCGTGTAATATGGAGCAGGATACGGTAGGTGCTGACGAAGACCAAACTGTCTCATGACTCTGTCTGGAAGATGGTATGCTAAATCTCCGAAACAAAAAACCATAAGTCGTGCCCGCCATAACGTCCTGTCTATTGTACAAATAGCCGGAAGTGCATGAAGGTCTACTTCGGAATACAGATTCCATGTTACTGCATTGTAATCTAAGATATCAAACTCGTTCCAGTAGAAGGTTAAATTGCGTCTGGGGGTCATTTTTGTATTCTTCGGGCCAATCCACCTGTAACAGTAACATGTTATACGAAATTCAAATTTACTGTGTCGATACAACAACACTAACAACACTGTTTTACCTCGCTCCATAAGGCTTTGAATTGTCAATTATTTGCGTCTTCATAGATATACGACCAACTGGAAGGTAGGTCCATGACCAAAGTTGCAAGTGGGAAACTTAATTTTAGTTACGGTTTTACGAAATACTCAACTATGCAACAACGAATGCCTATGTCCGTACCTGAAGTAGAGTCATACAACCTCCGGTGGACCGTTGTTGGACCAAAGCAACTCTCGTAAGCTCCGTATAGGTGAAAGCAAGCACCGCACTACCCCAGGAGTATTGCCGACATGAATCGAAGTCTTCTAACAATGGAAGCCATTGAAGGGCCACTCTTGTCTTCGATCGATCACAAAAAAGACGTTGCGTGATGATATGCAACATAATACAGCGGGCCCTCTGGGCAATCTGCAAAGGAGAGGCACGACGTGGAATATCACCGGCCAACTGCTCCCTAAACCACGTGGCCACTATCGAATCATTTCCCCACCTCATGTCTTCTGGAGGAGCCAATCCAAGCAAGGGTTCGCACAAATCCATGTAATTTCTTGGATAATCCGGTTTCAGGATGGGATCCCCGTTAGTCGGCAATCCAAGCAATACAGCTACATCTTTCAAAGTGATTTTCATCTCACCTACTCTAAGATGAAATGTAGACGTCTCTGGTCGCCATCTATCGATCAAAGTCGTCAAAAGATTCCTGTCGAGCTGTGTATATCCCAACTTATTAACAACACCAAATCCAGCTCTGTCTAACAGTTCCAACACTCCTGGATGCGCTGAAGTGATGAGCTTTAAAGTTGATGAATGGTCAATGAAGCCGTCTGGCTGAACCGCCTGTCGATACATAGTAACAGAGCAAAGCAATTATGGTAATTACCACCAATTTGCAGAAGTAATAACAAATTATTTGACCTTGTACCTCCATCATATCGATGTTGTTTGTGCGGTGTTGAGCTTGAAGGTAAAGCACACTAGGATCGATCGGTCCGGGAGCCATTTCATCGTATTCTACCACAATAACATTGCATAATCAAACTCAACTTCAATGGGTATAGAACCATAGATTTGCAACTATACAACTTCATTGTATACGATGGAAAAACAATTAAACATGTGCTCTAGGTGAGTACTCAACTTCATTGTACTATACAATCATAGATTTGCAACCATAGAACAATTTTAGCTCTAAACCCTAAATTGAAAAAATGACAATTATAGACAAAATCGATAGATTTCATACCTATAGGATGAGCTTGAGACGATGATGAAGCCATAGTTCAAATTCTAAGTAGAGTTTGGTAGTTGGAAGCTTCAAATTTTGATTTTTGGTGATTTAGGGGGGTGGGTTCGTTTCTTTTTTGAAGAGGGGATGAGAGAAGGGGGAGTGAGGATGAAAGGAGGGAGGGCTGGAAACTAAACAGAGGGCAGCAGAATCAGCGGCATTTGGGATGCCGCTAACTGATGGCATCTCAAATGCCGCTAACTGGCGGCATCTCAAATGCCGCCAGTGTTATTATGCCACAAAGACGTGTACTGGCGGCATTTGAGATGCCGCCAGTACAGGTGTCGTCCTACGTGGCCAAAACTGGTCTATTTCCGTTATAAGTTTGCAAAGTGGGCTATTCTTGTAATTTGTTTGCAAAAGTGGCCTAAATACAAAATTAATCCTAAATGTTGGAACCTGTGGGAGTGACAAAAGTCAAATGCGTGAATTCAAGGAAAAATAACTACTAGTGGCTGTAGGAACTATAAGTTCGATGTACGAAAGGTCATATAAACCAAAAGCCCAAATAGGGAACCGATACCGAATTCGTTTTACGGATTTCGCGGCGTACCAGATCTCAAAATATACAAAGGAATATACTGCGAAAATCAGCACGACGAGGCGAACAGAACGATACACAGATATCAACGATACGACCGACCTATCAAAAGTCAATATTTCGCCGCTAAACTATTACAAATTTATCGGAAATAAGATAAATGGGGCTAGAGAATTCCTAATTTGACGAAATGAAATATAACGTCTCACTCAGAAAATGATTTACAAATTTATTGTATAAAAATATTCCCATTTTGGAAAGTTTTTTTTCGTCAAATTAACCGAATTTAAATTTAAACTGAAAATTACGCAATTGGATTAACTTCCATATTTTCTGATGAAAATTTTACATTTGCTACGTTTAAATAGACGCATACCTAATATCAAATTTTTATTTTCAAATTCAAAATTTCATAAAAATTCAGTTAATTACGTTACAAAACCATCAAAATTTCCGGGTCGTTACACTCTCCCTCACTCAAAACTTTTCGTCCCCAAAAAGGTAGGAGGTTGGAAAATAGAAGTAAGAGAAAAGGAAAAAATAGATACACAATAAAGATCATATAAATTTCATCGGTTTTTTTTGTTCAATAAATTTGGTTTCTGTCCATTTTATTTAATCAACAAAATTCATTTATGTTTATATTTGTTGATTTTCAATTCAAGCTATTTTCATTCAATATGATTTGTTTCAATTTATTTATTTTTGTTACAAAATTTCTTTCAAAACAAAATATATTTGATTTAACTCATTTATTAAATATATTTATCTTCAGTTGTGTTGATTCCACAAAAGTTCAATTTCAACTATTCTTAGGTCCATATTTATCTGCCTAAATAGCCTTCTCTTTTATTTATTTAATTTATTTTGCTTAACATATTTTTAAACATATATTAAGGGAATAAACATATTATAACCACATTTTATTCACCAAATTAATTCCCTTTTTTATTATTCATTTATTTTCTGTAATTCTCTTAACGAAATATCATTTTTTTCTACTACTTATGTCATAATATATACTATCCAATTACATTTAAACTTCCTAGGTAAATTATAGTAATGTTCTTGAGTGTAATTAAACACTATAAAAATTCACTTTTCGTTTACAACATTTGTATTAAGTAGAAACTCAGTTTGAACATCTTTATTACTTAAATTTCTCTTGTACAACCTTCAATTACACATTTCATTAACATTTTAACTTTTTGACTATTTTAGAATGTAATTTTGTGTAATACAAATATGTTGTATTCAAATTCAACTATTTCAATAATTGAAACCATTTCTTAATATAAGACTTAAGAATCAAATTTCTGGTTTCACTTCAAATTACTTTGAAATAATTATATTCATATATATTTTATAATTCAACTCATATTCAAGAAATTCAAATCGAATTCTTTTTCCAAAACAAATGTGTAGCAAAGCTACTAAAGGGTCTCTCCACTTTGAGACTTGAAAATGAATGTTGATGATGCTACAGTCATCACTGAAATTATTTTCCAATGACAACAGAGGAGAGTACAGTTTTACTTTTTTTTCGAAAATAATTCTATTTGAAAATACTTTCAAATAATATATTCCAAAACTTTAAAAACCAATTTTTTTTGTTGAAATTATCGAAAATTGAATTCTCAAATTCTTAAATTAAATTTATTTCAATTCCAAATCAATTTATAAACCATGTTTGAATTCCACGTATTTATCATGTTGTAATATTCAGTGTTTACATAACAATGAATGAAAATCAAATATTACCCTTTTTAACAATCAGTTCATTTAACTATCAAATTTCATAAAATTATACCTTTATATATAATATAATCATACACAAAATTATTTCATTTACAAATTTTGAAAAACAATATTGTGTCAGTTTGCTCTGTCCAAATGTTTTGGAATTTCTATCGATAGCGTGGGACAGAAGAATTGATCGAAACCCAAAATTCAAACTTAACAACTCAAAAAACACATATTTTTATATTAATTACAAATACACTACCCTACTCGATGATTCAAGAAGGGATAGAGATTCAAATTTAGAAGGGCTAGATCAAAGAGAATTCTAACTAAGATAAATAGGCTCGAAAGTGAGATAAGATAGATAGGTTACAAAAGAGAAAAGATGGTGTGACGACTCGGAATTTTAGGACATTTGAAATTAGAATATTTAATGAATTTTAAATATTTAAAGGTTAATTTTTAATTTTAATTCAAATATCACCTTTTTTGGGTAATTTAATGTTTACATTAAATAATTTGAAGGCTTATAAAATTTATGTTGATAATGCTGAAGATAATAGAAGTGTTAAAATTGAATTTAACAGCAATTTGTTCAGTTTTGAAATTTTATCGTTTTAAAATTGAATTTAAAAATAGCATTCCGAGGCACAGTTTCGGAATTCGACGAAACTAGTTCCATTGGATCTGTAATAGTGTATTATTATCGGATTTCAAATTTCGTATTGATCGGAATTGTTGTACGAGCGTACGATAAGTAAACGCGTTGAAAATTAAATAAAACTTTAATTCATCAAATCAAAGTCATCGGTGCCTTCTTAAACACGCTTTCTTTTATATTCATCGAACACTTTTTGGCCTTCATTTTCAAATCGATAACCCTATATTAAAAAATAAGGCGACTGCTCCCTAATTATAAATCGTACCTCCCTGTATCTCGAAATCGAAGTCGCGAAGGAGGAAGCTCTCACGTAGGGGGGTACTGCTGCGGTTTGTGGTGACAGACGTGAAGGTTAGTAGGCTAGGGTTTGAGTTTTCTTCGGCCCTGTCTTTCGAATCGGGAAATGGAGTGGATATTTGTGTTCGTGGCGTGAAAAGACACCTCGGTGAGGAATATTGGACGATGCGATTACATCTAGGGGTGGGTGACCGTGTACGGCCTGGGGCGATGATGGTTTTGGACGGGTTTTGTAGGAGATAGCCGAGCTTGATGCTATGGAGGTGGTCGCAGAGGCCTTGTGTAGTGGAGTTCGACGGTGATGGTGATTCGTCAATTCGTTGAGTGCAGAAGGAGAAAGGAGGATAGAGAAGGTGGGAAGAGTGGGTTCGTGCTTGCTCTGTACAGGTTTGGGTAGTTTGGATTTGGAGGGAAGATGGTCCGATTGGGGCGAGAATTTTTGCATTATGATCGTGATGACGAGCGACGAGGTGGTCTTCGTCTTCGACGAGGAAGGAGGTGGAGTCGCCATCGTTGACCGGCCCCTTGCTGGTAACCTCTATTTCTTTTTCTTCTCTTCTGAGCATTTAAAATTTGTGTGGAAAAGTATAAGTTGCTAACTTGTTAATGTTTTAAATTTGTTCAAAAATAAAAATAAAAATAAAATATAATTACAGCAAGTTGGAATACGATTCTGTTTTAAATTAAATATGTATGTATATATATATAGGAAACATTAAATATATGTATATGTAAGATTTCGAGAAAATAGAGGAATCGTAAATGTTGTAGGGTTTATATAAAGATAAGATTTTTATTGAAAACCCATATAGCTTATTTTTATATGTAGTTTGAAAAAAAAGGAAGATAAAAAAAAATACAATTTACTAAATTATTATGGTGGTTAAATTATTTGGTTAACTTATTTAATTATTTTTAGTCACTAAAAGATATTTTTTTTAAAAAGAGAGAAAAAAAGAAGAAGAAAAATTTGTTTAACCTCAATTTTTGTCGGTTAATTTATTTAAGAGGAAATTTAGTTTTCAATTTAACTTTTGTTAATTAAATTTATTAAAAGAAATCGGTTTAAAATAAAATTATTGATAATTAAATTACCAAATGAAACATTGGTTATTCGATTATTTCGAAAATTAATGAATTGTATAATTGGTCATACAATGTCTGAAATCGGGAAGAAAACAAGCCGTTTGGAATGGATTGCATACAAAATCAAAGGTGAGTTAATCTCACTCAGCTGAATTTTTAATTTAAATTTAAATAGTTAAATTTAAATAATTGATTGATTGATTCGATTTGGTGTGTTATATTACGTATAGTAGTATATAGTATATCTTGGAATGTTTGATTTCCCGCATTTATATAGCGGATGAGACCCTATGCGCCGCATAATAGCGGATGATTTATATTAATCCCATATACCGTGATATTCCACCTCGAAGTGGAATTGGTATTTTATATTGTGCTAACGTCTGTGAATGCAGGGAAAACAGGTTGGAGGGATCCAACCGGATCCCTCAACATTTATTTAAATTATTTAATATTCTCTGTTGTGATTATTTGATATTCTATGATGAATTATATTGAAATATTGAATGCTATGGCTTGATTGAATATATTTGGGGATAATGAGTTACCAAAAATATATAAATTGGATTTTTGGGAAGAAAATAAAAGAAGTGAATTTGTAAGCGAAATAATTATAGAAAATTTGAATAAATTAAGAATGAATTGAAAAGAAATGGAAGTGATATTAAAATACTAATAAATAGCTTTAAGTATGAAAAGAAAGAAAAAAGAAGATTTTGAATAAACAGAAATTAATGAATTGTAAAATTAAGTGATATTATTTAAATGAATAAAGAATTATTTTAAAATTCAAAGTTTAAATTTAATTAAAAGGATTAAGAAGTAATTTGAGAAATCTAAAATTGGTATTTTCAGTTAAAGTATTTTAAATCATAATTAAGGAATAAAATCTGAAATTAATGGATTTTTTGGAATAAAAGGGAGTAAATTGGAAATCAATTTGGAAATTGATTCAAGTGTTTGAAATTGGAAATTTAAAGAAGAATGTAAAGAGAGTATATTTCTCTGGATAGCCAAGTACGTTCAAAGTAAATTTTTTAATATAAGATCAAAAGTTTTAATGTTGTTGAAAAAGCATGTTTTAGCAATTTATTATTTCTAAATATCTAAATTCTAAAGTAAATATTTTTTAAATCTATTATTATAGTAATTATTTAAAAGGTGACTTAGTATTCTGTTTTTAGAAGTGAAAACCTAGTTTTATATTGTATAAATTAACCTTATTTTCAAATATTCATATAGTAAGTATTTTTAATAAATTATTGAAGTAGTTTTTAACTTAAATGTTTCAAAATATATTTCAAAGTAAAGCGTTTTAAATTATTTTAAAAATCTAAAGTTTTGTGCTTGGTGATTTCAGTGGGAATAAAAATACTTGAAATTTATTCTGAGAAAGGAAGATAGTTTGAAACTGTTTTCAAAAGGGTTTGAAAAGTGGTAATATATCTTATGAAGATATTTTTGGGATTAATAAATTTATTGGTTGACGGTTGTTTGTGAATATTAATTGATTGTTAAATCACCAACTATCAATATTGGCCAAATGCGCTGATCGTTTCGAAGAGACCGGGATCGGGATTTATTTCTCGAAAACAACTTCGATCCGGTTTGTATGTTTTTGTGGAAAAATGAGTTTGGATTAGAAGATGAAGAAGTGAAGTGCAAGGGCTAGTCTCTATTAATCCTGAGGATATTTCCAAAATGGATGTAGTAGGAATAGTGCCTTCGGTTCCGTTCAAACCCGGGACGGACATGTATGGATGAATGCTTTCGGGACATCATCAGGTGGACGATGGGCATTCTAAGGGATATGTTCTAAAAGGTAACGCTTAGCATCAAGCCTCATCCACCGGGAATGACAGAAAATCAGGGTTATGCAGCAAGGCTAGGTGGGTAGCACTCACTCAAGGTGAGGTCATCCCTGTCTAGATGTCCCTTTTTATTTCGTCTTAGTGGTGCGGTTGCTGATCCCAACCGTGGGGTGATCTCACTCGGGATTGTCCAGTAAGGGGTAGTCCTGGTCTTGTGTTGCAGGGGGTCAGGAGTGATCCTTGGTACAGTGATCTAGGCCACGTACCATGACAGGTGGTACCCCAGTGCCTAGTCATTAGTTGGAAATCCATTCTCCCTACGCGCCTTTTACGAGTTTTGTTTGTATTACCCACTCTATGGCTAGGAGCTAGAGTTTAATCATGTAACAATTTCGGCTATTTTAATAAGTATTTGTAGATAGACCCTATTATAATATCAGAGGATTTTATAATAAAGTATTTTAGCTATCGTAAGGTAAAAACCCGACATGTTTATTTGTGGTGTGGTCTTACGAGATGCTTTTGTTTTCAAAAAGATTTTGAAACTTTAATAATCAATTTGAGTGTGATTTCTCACGCTGGTATTCCAGACCGACTCGGGTGTTATTTAACTATAATGCTCGGGTCAGACCGAGTATTATAGGATACAGGAAATGATGCTGAGGAGCTCAGGAGTCGAGCTGGATGGCGATACGTACTTCCGTATTTGATTATTATTCCGCTGTATATCCAGTTGTATGTTATTGATGTAGAACTCTGATGATGTACTCTGATGATGTAATGTGTAAACAGATATATATTTGCTTTTGTGTAAAGATCATTTATTATCTATTATATTTTATTCCGCTGCGATGGTTAGATTCTGATAGTTGTTTTCTATTTTCTTCTTCTACCTCTTCTTCTTTAACCCTAATGGTTCGTATTTCTGTCCAACTTGAGTTGATTGATGTAGTATAGTGTCGACTCAAGGGGTACGGATTTGCGGGTCGTTACACTTGGTATCAGAGCTTAGGTTGGTGATAACCTTGGCTCTGGTGGGAATTACTCATTAAATAGAGTCTGTAGTACTCTAGAATGAGTTTGAGAGTATTAATAGATATGAGCGCGTATTTATTAGTGAATATAAAATTGTTTTTATATTGCGTTGATTTATCAGTTGAGTGTTTATGGATTCTGGTCAATATAAGGGACGCCATGTCATCGATAGGGATTTCTAAACTCTTGAACAAGATAAACCGACACAGTATTGTTTTAACTAGGGTAAATGGAATAATTTTAACCAAAATTATTTTGTATATAAAAGAAATGATTTTTCGTAAATTATTATAATTATATATGGATGCTTGGTTGTTAGGAATGATAATATTAAATTATTATTATTAATGTGTAAAATTGGATAACAAATTGAAATAATAACCAAAGATTAAGGAATAAATTAATAAATAAATGGGATTTGTAAATGTGAATTATAATTGAATAAGGAATTGAAACCATAATTAAAAACTAAGAAACAAATTCATATACATGTGAAATTTGTAAATGTAAATTATAAATGTGAATTATAGTGTGATTAATAATTAGAATAAGATAAAATCCCAAAGTAGTGTTTGAATATAAATTTAAAGGATTTGGAATTTGAAATTTTGGAAATTTAAATTTCTTTTAAGTTGAAGATGATTCTCAAAAGTAGGGAAGATAATATATATTGAGAAATATTTTTGAATCAGATTTGAAATCTAGAGAGATTTGGAATTTAAAAATATTTGAAGGGTTTTAAAAGAGATAAAAGCATTGAACTCACTTCAGTCACTGGAAAATAATCCTGATGATGATGGCCACATCATCAGTATTCATTTTCGAGTTTCTAAAGTGATGGATTTGCTACCAGGATAGTTGGTTATGATATTGTTTGGGCTTGTTGGGTATACAAGTTGTTTAGAAATTTCAAAAGGAAATTTTGTTTTGGTAAAAATAAGTGTTTGGAATCCGGAGATTTGATTTGATTTGATATACCGTATGTGTAGTTATTATTTCAAAATGGTTTTGGAAATGAAATCGGAAAATTGAATTCCAAAAATTCTATTTAAAGAATGTGAAAAGTTTAAATGAATCAACTATTGAACTTATAAAGTAAAGTTGATATTAATAAGAAGACATTGGAAATTTTAATCCGGGAATTAAAATTTAACTTAAGTGAATAAAGGTGAAGAAAATATATTTGAATTTTAACTTGAGATAAGTTAAATAAAATTGAAATTTAAATTGAATTAAATTGGATATAAAGTTGAAAGGTAAAATGATTATAATTGTGAAATGAAAATTTATACCTTAAGCTAGTAAGTGTTATATATATATAATCTGAAATTTGGTTATAAGATGAAATGACTCAAATAAGCAATATAAGCTTTTAAATAAATAAATAAGTTTTGAACTGATATATTGAGAAATAAAATTTAGTTAAATTTGGATTGAATTGAATCAAAAGTCAGTTGTGTCATGAATGACATTAAATGGAATTAAGCCCATGCTTAATAAAACTTAAAAGATTGGTATGTAACTAGATTTAACTGAAGTTGAGTTGGAATAAAACTGAATATAAATAAATTCGGTCGAATTATAGATAATATTGAATGGAATAAAATTCTACTCAAACAAATAAATGTAAATTAAGTAAGTATTGAATTAGAATAAATAAGTTTCGGAAGCTTATAAAAGAATTGAAAAGAATTGGAAAAAAATATAACCCCTAGTTAAAAGTTAAATGTGAATATAATTGATTGTAAATAGATGGGGAAGAATGAATATTAATAAGTGAGTAGCTTATAAAAATTTAGAAGGGGAATAAGTAAGCCAAAATAAAAGTATTGGTATTCTGGAAAAATCCAAACTTGTGATATTAAGTAAGATTGAACTCAAGAAAATTAAATAAAATGGTTTTAAAGATAGAAGAAAAAAAAGAGAAAATCCAACTCAAGCATAAATTGAATGACTTTATTATTACTAAATTCAATAATGAATTGTTATTGTAAATTAAAATTTAAAAATGGATAAAAGAATAAACTAATCGAATAAATTAGTAAAATAACTGGAATTTGATCAAAGTAAAAATCAAATCAAAGATTTAAATGGATGTTGGAGGAATAGAATAAACTTAAGTTATTGGGTGAAATAGTTTGAAGAAAATAAGTAACTTAAGTAAATTGTGAGATGGGTATTTAATATTGGTTGTCGAGTTTGATAAAATGGTTTGGAATCAAACTTTTAAGAAATGACAAAAAATGCAATGTAAAGTTTGTGAATAAGTTAAAATGGGATGGGAGTAAGTGTAAATAGAGTTGGAATCAATTTAAATGGTTATAAATATTAAGTAATTATTTATTTACATTAATATTGTCGAATTGCATAAGGATATGGATCGTTTGATGTAAACGAGATTGGATAAAATTCTATAAATTAATAGAAGTGAAATAAGATGATTTTGAAATCAATTGGAAGGAATATGAGTTTGTTTTGCTTAGAATGAATTAAATATAAGCGTGTAAGTTGTAAATCACTTAAACTGAGTGAAATGGTTTGGAAATTGGTTGTAAGCAGTTGTAATAAGTATTGGAACCTTATATATGTTTATATAAATTATATAACATGCATTTTATGTGAAATTTATGGGTTAGCTATTGAAAGTAAGTGAAATGTTGATAAATTTCATATATTTAATACTTATATGTTTGAATTAAGCAAGTACAGGTACCGGGAAGCCGTTTGGATGGATTTGATCGTGCAAATTGCTAAATAATAAGCCGCTTGCTTAAAAATGCTAAATAAAGGTACGCCTACGCAATAAAAATAGGAAATATGAACTGTTTTTTGTTTTTCCGACCGTGTGGGTCGATGTATATATATTTTTATCTCTTTTCAAATTGCAAAAGCTCCTCCGTACAAAGGAGACTGCCAAAAAAATTCGAAAATTTTGGGAGTTAGAATTTTTTTTGAAAATTTAGGAAAATTTTAGTTAGCGACAAGACGATTCCAAATTTAAAATCGAAATAAATTAGGGAATGAAACTACTTTAAAATAATAATATGAATCAGTATAAATGAAATACAAAATTAAGTGTTTAGAGTTGAAAATAAATTAAATTCAAATGGAATAGGAGAACTAATTTGAATAGAAATAGATATAAACTAAAGTGGTGAAGTGAAAATAAATAAAGAAGCATATTAAATGCTTATACTAAACTTAAGAAGGGAATGGTAAATTCTTAAATGGGAAATTGATATTACAAATATATTCTAAGTTAATATTAGAATTAATAAATATAGACATTTTGTAAGAAAGTCGATAAAATGTTTTTGGAATGTTGTGATTGGATATTATTGCTAAGTGGAATATGCAGGTATTATAAAAGAAAAGAAAATTGGGTTTTGATTTCAGAAGATAAATTTGAATTGCTCGACAAAAAGGTGTGTGTTTAAATTTCTGTATGAAATTTGATCGGGTTTTTGATCGAGCCACATGGCCTTTTGTTTTCTTTTGGAATTTGGAAGCCCGTAGAGGCCTTTTGTAGTTGTACCGAGCTAGCCGCACAAAGGAGACACTGGCGTAATTTTTCGGAAATTGAAGGAGTTAGAAAAATTTTGAGAAAATTTTGATAATTCAAAATTTGGTTTTAAATTGAAACTTGAATGATTAGGCAAATAGTATTGTTTGCAAAATTATAGGAGAGTTTGGGAAGTTAGTAAGAATGATAATGGGTCTTCTATAAAAAGATAGATTGGTAGGATGTTGAATTGTTAGAAACTGTTTGGTTTTAGGGAAAAATAATAAACGGGTATTGGACCATTCTTCCAAACTAGTAATTTCGAGGACGAAATTCTTTTAAGGGGGAACGAATGTGACGATCCGGAATTTTAGGACATTTGAAATTAGAATATTTAATGAATTTTAAATATTTAAAGGTTAATTTTTAACTTGAATTCAAATATACCTTTTTTGGGTAATTTAATGATTAAATTAAATAATTTGAAGGCTTACAAAATTTATATTGATAATGCTGAAGATAATAGAAGTGTTAAAATTGAATTTAACAATGATTTGTTTAGTTTTGAAATTTTACCGTTTTAAAATTGAATTTAAAAATAGCCTTCCGAGGCACAGTCTCGGAATTCGACGAAACTAGTTCCATTGGATCCGTAACAGTGTATTGTTATCGGATTTCAAATTTCGTAATGATCGGAATTGTTGTGCGAGCGTACGATAAGTAAACGCGTTGAAAATTAAATAAAACTTTAATTGATCAAATCAAAGTCATCGGTGCCTTCTTAAACACG
This sequence comes from Allium cepa, assembly GCA_030765085.1. NCBI lineage: Eukaryota > Viridiplantae > Streptophyta > Magnoliopsida > Asparagales > Amaryllidaceae > Allium > Allium cepa. The sequence goes on from CM060937.1 coordinate 341,688,395, forward strand.
CTTTCCTTTTTGTATTCATTCGAACTCTTCTTGGCCTTCATTTTCAAATTGATAACCCTAAATTAAAAAAAATGGCGACTGCTCCCTAATTATAAATCGCGCCTCCCTGTATCTCGAAATCCAAGTCGCGAAGGAGGAAGCTCTCGCGTAGGGGGTACTGTTGTGGTTCGTGGCGACGGACATGAAGGTTAGTGGGCTAGGGTTTGAGTTTTATTCGGCCTTGTCTTTCTAAACGGGAAATGGAGTAGATATTTGGGTTCTTGGCGCGAAAAGACACCTCGGTGAGGAAGATTGGACGGTGCGATTACGTCTAGGGGTGGGTGACCGTGTACGGCCTGGGAAGATGATGGTTTTGGACGGGTTTTGCAGGAGATAGCCGAGCTTGATGTTATGGTGGTGGTCGCGGAGGCCTCGTGTAGTGGAGTTCGACGGTGATGGTGATTCGTCAATTCGTTGAGCGTAGAAGAAGAAAGGAGGAGAGAGAAGGTGGAAAGAGTGGGTTCGTGCATGCTCTGTACAGGTTTGGGTAGTTTGGATTTGGGGGGAAGATGGTCCGATTGGGGCGAGAATTTTTGCATTATGATCGTGATGACGAGCGACGAGGTGGTCTTCGTCTTCGACGAGGGAGGAGGTAGAGTTGTCATCGTTGACCGGCCCCTTGTTCGTAACCTCTATTTATTTTTCTTCTCTTCTGAGCATTTAAAATTTGTGTGGAAAAGTATAAGTTGCTAACTCGTTAATATTTTAAATTTGTTCAAAAATAAAAATAAAAATAGAATATAATTACAACAAGGTGGAATACGATTCTATTTTAAATTAAATATGTATGTATATATATAGGAAACGGTAAATATATGTATATGTAAGATTTCGAGAAAATAGAGCAATCGTAAATGTTGTAGGGTGTATATAAAGATAAGATTTCTATTGAAAACCCATATAGCTTATTTTTATATGTAGTTTGAAAAAAAAATGGAAGATAAAAATAAAATACAATTTACTAATTCATTATAGTGGTTAAATTATTTGGTTAACTTATTTAATTATTTTTAGTCACTAAAAGATATTTTTTTTAAAAAAGAGAGAAAAAAAGAAGAAGAAAAATTTGTTTAACCTCAATTTTTGTCGGTTAATTTATTTAAGAGGAAATTTAGTTTTAAATTTAATTTTTGTTAATTAAATTTGTTAAAAGAAATCGGTTTAAAATAAAATTATTAATAATTAAATTACCAAATGAAACATTGGTTATTCGATTATTTCGAATATTAATGAATTGTATAATTGGTCATACAAGGTCTGAAATCGGGAAGAAAACAAGCCGTTTGGAATGGATTGCATACAAAATCAAAGATGAGTTAATCTCACTCAACTGAATTTTTAATTTAAATTTAAATGGTTAAATTTAAATAATTGATTGATTGATTGGATTTGGTGTGTTATATTATATATAGTAGTATATAGTATATCTTGGAATGTTTGATTTCCCGCATTTATATAGCGGATGAGACCCTATGCGCCGCATAATAGCGGATGATTTATATTAATCCCATATACCGTGATATTCCACCTCGAAGTGGAATTGGTATTTTATATTGTGCTAACGTCTGTGAATGCAGGGAAAACAGGTTAGAGGAATCCAACTGGATCCCTCAACATTTATTTAAATTATTTAATATTCTTTGTTGTGATTATTTGGTATTCTATGATGAATTATATTGAAATATTGAATGCTATGGCTTGATTGAATATATTTGGGGATAATGAGTTACCAAAAATATATAAATTGGATTTTTGGGAAGAAAATAAAAGAAGTGAATTTGTAAGCGATATGGAAAATTTGAATAAATTAAGAATGAATTGAAAAGAAATGGAAGTGATATTAAATACTAATAAATAACTTCGAGTATGAAAAGAAGGAAAAAAGAAGATTTTGAATAAGCAGAAATTAATGAATTGTAAAATTAAGTGATATTGTTTTAAAGGAATAAAGAATTATTTTAAAATTTAAAGTTTAAATTTATTTAAAAGGATTAAGAAGTAATTTGAGAAATCTAAAATTGGTATTCTCATTTAAAGTATTTTAAATCATAATTAAGGAATAAAATCTGAAATTAATGGATTTTTTGGAATAAAAGGGGGTAAATTGGAAATCAATTTGGAAATTGATTCAAGTGTTTGAAATTGGAAATTTAAAGAAGAATGTGAAGAGAAGTATATTTCTCTGGATAGCCAAGTACGTTCAAAGTAAATTTTTAAATATAAGATCAAAAGTTTTAATGTTGTTGAAAAAGCATGTTTTAGGAATTTATTATTTCTAAATATCTAAATTCTAAAGTAAATATTTTTCAAATCTATTATCGTAGTAATTATTTAAAAGGTGACTTAGTATTCTGTTTTTAGAAGTGAAAACCTAGTTTTATATTGTATAAAGTAACCTTATTTTCAAATATTCATATAGTATGTATTTTTAATAAATTATTGAAGTAGTTTTTAACTTAAATGTTTTAAAGTATATTTCAAAGTAAAGCGTTTTAAATTATTTTAAAAATCTAAAGTTTTGTGCTGGGTGATTTCCGTGGGAATAGAAATACTTGAAATTTATTCTGAGAAAGGAAGATAGTTTGAAACTGTTTTCAAAAGGGTTTGGAAAGTGGTAATATATCTTATGAAGATATTTTTGGGATTAATAAATTTATTGATTGATGGTTGTTTATGAATATTAATTGATAGTTAAATCACCGACTATCAATATTGGCCAAATGCGCTGATCGTTTCGAAGAGACCGGGATCGGGATTTATTTCTCGAAAACCACTTCGATCTGGTTTGTACGTTTTCGTGGAAAAACGAGTTTGGATTCGAAGATGGAGCAGTGAAGTGCAAGGGCTAGTCGCTATTAATCCTTAGGATATTTTCAAAATGGATGTAGTAGGAATAGTGCCTACGGTTCCGTTCAAACCCGGGACGGACTTGTATGGATGAATGCTTTCGGAACATCATCAGGTGGACGATGGGCATTCTAAGGGATATGTTTTAAAAGGTAACGCTTAGCATCAAGCCCCATCAACCAGGAATGACTGAAAATCAGGGTTTATGCAGCAAGGCTAGGTGGGTAGCACCCATTCAGGGTGAGGTAATCCCTGTCTAGATGTCCCTTTTATTTCGGCTTAGTGGTGCGGTTGCTGATCCCAACCGTGGGGTGATCTCACTCGGGATTATCCAGTAAGGGGTAGTCCGGGTCTTGTGTTGCAGGGGGTCAGGAGTGATCCTCGATACAGTGATCTAGGCCACGTACCGTGACAGGTGGTACCCCAGTGCCTAGTCATTAGTTGGAAATCCATTCTCCCTACGCGCCTTTTACGAGTTTTGTTTGTATTACCCACTCTATGGCTAGGATCTAGAATTTAATCATGTAACAATTTTGGCTATTTTAATAAGTATTTGTATATAGACCCTATTATAATATCAGAGGATTTTATAATAAAGTGTTTTAGCTATCGTAAGGTAAAAACCCGACATGTTTATTTGTGGTGTGGTCTTACGAGATGCTTTTGTTTTCAAAATTGAAACTTTAATAATCAATTTGAGTGTGATTTATCACGCTGGTATTCCAGACCGACTCGGGTGTTATTTAACTATAATGCTCGGGTCAGACCGAGTATTATAGGATACAGGAAATGATGCTGAGGAGCTCAGGAGTCAAGCTGGATGGCGATACGTACTTCCGTATTTGATTATTATTCCACTATATATCCAGTTGTATGTTATTGATGTGGAACTCTGATGATGTACTCTGATGATGTAATGTGTAAACAGATATATATTTATTTTTGTGTAAAGATTATTTATTATCTATTATATTTTATTCCGCTGCGATGGTTAGATTCTGATAGTTGTTTTCTATTTTCTTCTTCTACCTCTTCTTCTTTAACCCTAATGGTTCGTATTTCTGTCCAACTTGAGTTGATTGATGTAGTATAGTGTCGACTCAAGGGGTACGGATTTGCGAGTCGTCACAATAGACTTATGTAAATCACGGGCGACCTTAACCGGGTCAACCGAGACCTAGAGAGGCGAGAATATCATCAACGAGAACCATGACACAAGTCAAGATCCAGGGATAGGTTCTATGTGGAATTCAAATTTCCCGCTTCGGAAGGAAGAGAAATAACTTCACCAAAACATCAGGATAATCCTTGACTATCAGGTGAAGTTCAGATTACTAGGTTGAGAATCCAGTGAAAAGATGAAACTGCCTGCAAAAATTCTGAGGTAATCTTTATTCGATCAGAAGAGAATTACCTGAGTTGTCTCCTAGAGAAACGGTTCGGGCTTTGCAGGAAATAACAGCATTAAAACCGAGGACATAGAAACCTCTGGTGAATCGATGCATGTTTTAAAGGAGTTTACCCCTTTACAAATCATACTAAGATTAGCAAAACAGCCGATGGGATTAGTCACACAAAGGATGAAGTTGACAGTTGGGGTGGCAAGATGTTCATTATAGAGATCAACCGAAGTGGAGCTATGGGTGCTTCAGAATCAAGAAGAACATGAATAGGAAAGACACGAATGGATTTCAGAGCCAAGGGATAGTTCCAAAAATTCAAAGGAAACCCAAGTCAAAGTGGAAGAAACTCAAGCTCGAACGAAGGTGATTCTGTAATTAAATTTACTCTATATGTTAATTTTTGCCTAAACCAGAGCTTTCGATACCACTAGTAACGACCTGCTATTTCGAACCATTCGCATCTGCATATGTCGGACTTGAATTGCTTAAAATAACATATTGTTAATTTATATTTTGCAAAACTCAGCACATACAGTAAATAAGTCGATCATAGAATCACGGATAAAGAGTAATATAACAATAAGCAGCGGAATAGATAAATAGCAGTTCATGAAGCTACTATAAAAATCTGAGTCTAAGGCCAAATACAACATAATCTCAAATATAAATGAATCTCTAATGCATAAGCAGCTGACGAGTCTGAACATTAATGATTGGAATAAACTGAAATAACTGAAAGTTGGGTAGATAGATCTTCAAACAAAGCTCCAATCTCTAAAGGTGAGTCTCAAATGCTGTGACACTCAGTCTGACTCGAGCATAAAGCAAAACACAACATTCTTATATTAATAAATTCAAATCAAGTGAAATATCAACTAAAATACAAGCAACTTAAAGGATGTTTGGGATTTTCATCTTCTAAGGATCTGTGGAACTATCTACCATGTAGTAATATGCGCTATTATAATATGTCTATAGTAAAGTAAACTATTAAAATAGCGTTAAGGGGTTACCCATATCCCCCTTAACACATTTTTATATATTCACATAGTCTACATAGTGCCGTAATTCTTCTGTAAACTGGAGGGCTATCAAGCACAAGCCAAACTCGTAGAAGGCGCGATATAGCATGTGACAAGGCACGCGAGGCAATGCCAGGGTAGATATACCGTTTGCGGATCAGGACTAGTGGTAACGCATAGCAGCTACTACCACCCACCTCGTGACACACTCACAAATCAAAGGTGCACCCAATCAAATCACAAAGTGATAGAATGGTACCGAAGAAGTGTGCCGATCGGAGGAATAACCTCACTTAGCCCGGCATGGCTCCTGTTTTAGCCACATCAAGCTAACTCACGGGAGTCAGGACTACGTAAATACCATATAGAATCGTCACCAAACGATCCCACTTCATTTTGGAATCTCCACCACATACACAGTTGTTAAAGTGGTTTTCAATAATGGAAGAGAGTATGACAATATCCGATCTCGGTCTATTTAACAACCGAATGCTTATTTCACACTGTTGTCATTTCATTCCAAAGGTTCATACTTCATATCAAAATATCATATTCATTTCAAAACTATATCAATTCAATATCATTATTCATTTTAAAAAAATATTCATTTCGAGAATTGTAGCACTTTCAAAATTATAACCCTTTCATAACACTTTTGAAATCATAACACTTTCAAAACCTATAACATTTTTAACCGTAACACTTTTGAAATCAATAACACTTTTGTAATCATAACATTTTTGAAATCAATAACACTTTTGGCTTAAAAAGTTTAGATACTGAAAATAGTGTGTGTATGTATATATTAAAATAGTTACAAATTAAATAATTTATATGTTAAAATAGTTATATATATTAAAAATACTTTATATAGTAAAATAGTTTCCTCCAATTTCATAAATCGATTCAAATCAGCTTAAATTCCAAAAATTCAATTTAAATCAATTCCAATCTAGCGATTTCAAATTTAAAGTTCAAAGATTCAAGTTTATATATTCAAACATTCACAATATAACTTTCGTTTATATTTCAACATTGGTCTTTAATTTATTTCAAATTGGAAATTATTCACTTATTTTTATAACAATTCGTTTGAATCCCAATTTATAAATTTGAATCAATATTCAATATTCAATCTTAGTTTTATTTAAAGTTAAGAATATTCATTTAATCACCTTTTATCAAATCAAGTTGTAAATCATATCTTTCAAAACCTCAACCATCAATAAGTTTAAATCAATTCTTATTTAAATCCACTTATTAACCAATTTAAGTTCCAAGCCAGCATCAATTCATCTTTCCAACCTTTAAAGAAAGAAAAAATCCATTTTTGAAATATTTATATAAGTTTAAATAAGTACTTAAACATGTTATACCAATTAAATTAAATTTGAATAAGTTAAATCTTATTATTGAATCTATTTTTATATATTTTTAAAATAATAAATTTATGAGTAAAATGTTAAAAATTATACTTTCAAAACTAACTTATAAATTTTAAAATTTTCAAAACATATAATTTTAAAAATAAAAATTTTAGACATATATAAAAATGACATTTATATATTACATAAAACAATATTGATTAAACCATATATTTCCTTTCAAACTTTGAAAATAATTTTCAAAATATAAACCAATGGTGTCCATATAAAATTTTCTATCATATGGTCAAGTGATACAAATATTTATCATTTCAATCCACAAATTAAATATTTACGGGCATATATCATTTCAATGCGCAATGCCAAAATTTAAAATAAATGAAAATCACATGGGTTTATCATTTTAACCCATAACAGTTTTCCCCTATTCTACAAAATCGTTTGGGTATGTATCATTTCAACCCATAGGGAATTCTAAATTAATACGGAACTTGCAGACTGAGAATAAATGCAATAACAATAATAATATCAACAGCAGGCATATATCATCCGTAACAAATTAAATATATACAACATGATATGGTGTCATACATCACAGGTGAACAATTGCAGATAATGGCATATCATATTTAAAACTTAAATAACTAGCAATTCAAATTTAACAGTATATTTCAATTTTCGTTTCAAGTGAAATCAAATTTAGTAACTATAAGAATGTTAATCGTGAGTGATTGCTCACCTTTCGAGGCTAGAGAACAACGAGAATGAGATTCGACGAACACGGATAAGCATGGATCGACAGCGGAATAGCGGGACAAGAGATAAACTATTGCGATATGGATAGTGGCAAACACAATCTAGAATTCAATGGAAAACCAATTTTTATTGAAATTCCAAAAATCAATATTCAATTAAACACATAAAACATATATGTTATATAAAAGTCAAGACTTCATAAACCTTGTTACCTTTATAAACAGGCAAATAGAAATCAAAAGCTTTATATATCATATTAAATCAATATATATACTACATGAAATGTATACTAAATGTACAGTATAGGAAATCAGTTCTTAAATCAATATATTATTTATATACTAATATATACTGTTATGAGTATATTAACACTACAAGAAATCAATACTTCAACCCATACATAAACCCAATATGTATACAAATAAAAATGCAAACACGAATATATGTATGAATCCTTTTAAAACTTTTCATATATACCCAACTTAGTTCAAATATATAAGCTAATGTATATACATACAAACAGCTCAAAAATATATAACTATATACAACTTACCTATATATTATATCTTTAAAAATCAATTTTTATAATAAAATTAATATAAACTTTACAATGTATAAACATATATATATATATATATGAATTGACATAACACACACACGTGTGTATATATATATGTAACTGACTAACATCTGTGCCATAAACTAATAATACATATAACATATAACTCATATATCAATATATACAGACTTATATATATACATACACACCCCAACTTCATAATATAATATAAATAATATAATATACCCTGAAATATATATAACAGGTTTCAAGCAATCTGATGCAACGGAATTACGAAAATTAAATGAAATCGATGAAACTGGCAATCGGTGGATTGAAAATACTGCAAGGCCCAAATTCGTTGATCCGAAGATACCGAATTCTAGCTATCTCTGACACGTTGATCGCGAACGATACCGTGAAGAGAGATCTGCAATTCTTTGAGCGTTGATCAAGCGCACTTGATTCCGTGAATTGGCTTCAACGATCGAAGATTCGAGCGCACTCGAATGTCGAAAGTGGAGATAGGAGATCACACTCAACTACCAATTTAATGAAAGCACAATGCTAAGAAAACAAGAGTTTATTCAAACATAACCAAGTTACAAAATGACCACCACCACGCCTATTTATAGGCTTACAACTCACGCCTCCCTAGGTCGCACGCGACCTAAAACTATTACCCGATCTAACAACACACAACGATTTAACTCAAGACGACCTAAGCAAGGTCGTTAGCGACCTAATTACAACACGTTACAACACGTTTCAACACTTCCCTATACAGTTACCAACGACCTAACAAGATACAACAGTATTACAACTCAACAACAACAAACGACCTATCGTTACAAGACAGTACGCGACTTAACAAATACAACGACATACGACTTAAACACAACAACGACCCAACGTCCTAACCCTCCAGCGACTTAAGATTCTTCATGCGACCTTTCCAAAGAGCGTCATAAGGAAAGCACGGTTTCAAGATTATGCGACCCATGAAAATAGCGACCTAATATAGTTCGTAGCCGGATAAGGTCGTGGACGACCTATCTTATCTTAACAACAGGACATCTTTATGCGACCTAACTAGGTTGTTAGGTCGATTGAGCGACCTAAAGAATCGGCCTGTGGAGTTAGGTCGTTAACTCGCGAATCCCCACTAGGTCGTTGCTTGTTAACTCGTGCGTCTCTTCTGGGTCGTGAGCGACCTAAATTTCCCCAGCGACCTAAAACCGTGGCTTCATCCGAACGACCTAAGGGACTTGAGAAATCCAACTTTATTGAGTTTGTAGATCGCGCTACGTCGTCTTTAGGCTGGGCTGCATCATCCTCCCCTGGTTGGGAAAAATTCGTCCTCGAATTTAAAAGTTTTTCCCCACCTGTTTGTTCATCTCCATAGTAAGGTATAAGATGTTTAACATTATACACATCAGAAGTATACACATTCCTCGGCAGCTTCAACCTATAAGCGTTTTCATTGATCCGTTTCACAATCTCGACAGGACCAATCTTTCGAGCTTTGAGTTTATTGTATGTCCCTACTGGAAAACGATCCTTCGTTAGTACAGCATATACTAAATCTCCTTCGTTAAATTCAACACTTCTCCGCTTCAGATTTGCAGATCGCTTATACTTCTCATTCGACTTCTCCAATTGTTCCTGAATGATTCTATGGCATTCCATCAAACCATCAACAAAATTAGCAGCTCGTTTAACTGTCCCCTTCGGTTGTGGCACTATCGTCAAATCCAACGGTCCCTTCGGCAAGCTTGAATATACAATCTGAAATGGACTGAAACCTGTACTACGATTCACCGCATGATTATGAGCAAACTCTGCTTGACATAACTTCACATCCCAACTCTTCAGATTATCTTTCACAAGACACTGCAATAAATTTCCCAACGATCTATTCACAATTTCCGTTTGTCCATCTGTCTGCGGATGATAAGCGCTACTGAATTTCAGCTTGGTTTTCACCATCTTCCACAAACTTAGCCAAAAATGACTCAGAAATCTGGTATCTCTGTCCGAAACTATGGATTCTGGTAATCCATGAAGACGATAGATCTCTTTAAAGAACAACCGTACCACATGAACTGCATCCGCCGTCTTCTTACAAGCAACAAAATGTACCATTTTCGAGAAACGATCCACTACAACATATATCGAGTCATTTCCCCGTTGTGTCCTCGGTAATCCTAACACAAATTCCATGCTTACGTCAGCCCACGGTTTTGTAGGAACGGGTAAAGGCATATACAAACCCGCATTTGTCGCTGTCCCTTTCGAAATTTGACAAACATGACATCTCTCCACAAATCTTCCAACTTCCCGCTTCATCGACGGCCAAAAGTAAGATTGAGAAATCAACTGTAATGTGCGATCACGTCCAATATGTCCTTCTTCATGCAACTCCTTGATAATCTTCATTCTCAAGCTGCAATCTGGTATACATAATCGATTTCCCTTAAACAGAAAACCATCCACCAACGCAAATTCATCAGCACTTCCCTCCTTGACCTTTTCAACAAACTTCATAAAGTAAGGATCTTCTTCGATCATCTCTGGCAATAGTTGAAAACCTGTCACCTCAACTTTCATTGTCGTCAATAAATGATTCTCCTGCTCAAAGCATCAGCTACACGATTCGTCACCCCTGATTTGTGCTTCACGACAAAAGTAAACTGCTGCAAATAGGCAATCCACGATGCATGCCTTGCTGAAATCTTGTCCTGCCCTTGCAAATGTTTCAAAGCCTCATGATCAGTGTAAAGAACAAACTCTTTCTGAAATGGATAGTGTCTCCAGTGTTTCACAGCTTGGACAATCGCATAAAACTCCACATCATATGTATTATACCTCATCTTTGCCCTTGAAAGCTTCTCACTGAAATATGCAATAGAATGCCCCTTTTAACTCAACACTCCTCTGATCCCAACCTTAGATGCATCAGTATGTAGCTCGAACAACAACTGAAAATCTGGCAAAACAAGAATTGGTGCTGTCGTCAAAAGTTCTTTGATTCGTTCAAAAGAAAATCCTGCCTCCTCTGTCCAAGAAAATTGCTTCCCCTTCATATAATCAGTAACTGGAACCATCACGCTACTAAAGTGTGGAATGAATCTCCGGTAGAATGACGCTAGCCCATGAAAACTTCTCACTTCTGTTATTGTCTTCGGCTGTGGCCAATTTCTGACTGCTTCCACTTTATTCTGATCCACCTGGATACCTCCTCCTGATATAACATATTCCAAAAATAAACCACTATGCGTCATGAACACGCATTTCTTTGTTGCAGCATAAAATTGTTCCTGTCGTAGTACCATCAACACTTCTCTCAGATGATGCAAGTGTTCCTTTGGACTTCCACTGTATATCAGAATATCATCGAAATACACCACCACGAATTTCCCAATAAATGGTCTAAAAATCTGATTCATCACCCGCATGAATGTACTTGGTGCATTCGAAAGACCAAACGGCATAACCAGCCATTCATACAACCCCTCCTGTGTTTTGAATGCTGTTTTCCATTCATCTCCTAGTCTAATTCGAATTTGATGATATCCGCTCTTCAAATCAATTTTCGAAAAGATAGTAGCCCTGTTCAACTGATCTAGCAAATCATCCAATCTGGGCATTGGAAATCTGTACCTAACAGTGATCTTATTCAGTGCCCGACTATCGGTACACATCCTCCACGTTCCATCCTTCTTTGGTACCAACAGGGCTGGAACCGTACAAGGACTTAAACTTTCCTGCACACGCCCTTTTTCTAGCAATTCTTCCACTTGCCTTCGCAACTCCACATGTTCCTTTGGACTCATCCTGTAATGTGGTCTATGTGGAAACACAGCTCCTGGAACAAGATCTATTTGATGTTGAATATCCCTCAATGGTGGTAACTCCGTTGGCAGCTCTTCAGGAAATACATCGTCAAATTCTTCCAGCACTGGTTTTACTTCTTCAGGAATTTCAACCACTTCATTACTCTCACGTCTAATCAACAAAAAGACTTCGGGCTCATCTTCGACTTCCTTAACAAACTCCTTCAAAGTCAACAAATTCTTCAGCTCCTCAATCTCTTCTGACTTGCTCTCTCTCTCTGCTGTCTCTTCTTTGGAACTAAAATAATCTTAACGCCCTCAAACATAAAACTGTAGTTATTGGTTCGATCGTCATGCTGCACTGCTCGATCATACTGCCACGGTCTTCCCAAAAGCAAGTAACAAACATCCACCTCCACAACATCACACCAAATCTCGTCTTTATACTTCTTCCCAATAGAAAATGGAACTCAAACTCGTCTGTCCACCTTCACCTCTCCTCCTTTTCTTAGCCACGCTAACTTGTAAGGATTAGGATGTTTCTCCGTTTTCAACTTCAACTTTCTCACAGCTTCAGTAGAAATGATATTGTTACAACTTCCTGCGTCAATCACAAATTTACACACCTTTCCCAGAATAGTGCATGTTGACTGAAAGATGTTACTCCTCAACCAACTAGCTTCTTCTTCCTGCTTCGGTGTTAAACAAGACCTCCTCATCATTAGATTACATCCTTCATCTCCTGACGCAATATCCTGTTCATCCTCCTCATCTGGACTAGAATAACCTTCATCAACATTCTCACCTTCAACTTCAGCAATTATAGTTCGCTTCTTTGGCTTTGGACATTCATTACTCTTGTGACCCACTTCCTAGCAATTATAACATTTGAAACTGTTGTTAACCTTTGCCTTCGCAACTTCATTCACAACTGGTTTACTGACGGCTTTAGAAACATTGGAACTCCCACTAGCACCTTTTTTCTAAATATTGGAACTTGTAAACACACCACCTCCTCGTCTTCCTTGCTTCTCCCAAGCCAACGCTTTCTGATGTGCTTCTACTACAGATCTAGGATCAAACATATTTACCATATCTTGAATCTGCATACTCAACCCTCCAACAAACCTAGTAGTCAATTGTTCCTCTGTTTCCATAAAATCATTTCTAGGAATGAGTTGGTAAAATTCATCTGCATAATCATTAACCGGCTTCGTCCCCTGCCTTAGATTCTGCAATCTCTGATACATGAGTGATTGATAATTGTAAGGTAAAAATGTAGCTTTCATCAGTTTCTTCATCTTCTCCCATGATTCAATCTTCGACTTCCCCATCCGTTCTCGTGTAAGTTTGGTTTGCTGCCACCACGCCATAGCTCTCCCCCTCAACCTAGTAGCAACCAACTTCACTCGACGATTTTCCGGAACCTCTTTGAAATCAAAGATCTCTTCAACATTAGACACCCAGTCCAAGAATTCTTCTGCAACCATTCCACCCTTGAATTCAGGAATTTCCATCTTCATCCCCGATTCCCAACGTCGATCATCATCTATATCCCGATACTGACGTCGTATTTGATCTCGATCTCGGTAATGAACACTTCCTCTATCACCATCAAATTCTCATTAAAATCTGATGTATATCGTTGTCGATCATGACTTCCAACATCTCTACCGCTACCACTTCTACCACCAACATCCCTTCGACCTACATTCCTCCTACCACGATCATCCACATCTCTATCACGATTGTCAACACTTCTACGATCATGACTTTCTCTCCTCTCCCGATCTGAATGTGGTGAAACTCTACTTCCCCCATGGCTCGATTCCGGTGAAACCCTTCTTCTACTTTGATTCATTTCAAGCATCATTCTTTCTAATCGACCAATTCCTTCATCAAACTTTTCATGCATGCGTTGTTCCATTTGATCGGCTTCTTCTCTTCTATACAATGCTTCAATATTTTGATGACGATTAGCTCTCCTTGATGGCATGATTGATCTTCACAATTATTTCAACAAATACAAATGCAAACTTCAAAACTTTAACAATACACGGCTCAAACTAGCTCAACACTTCACTAGCTAGCACAAGCTTGCAACGACCTAAGGCTTAGCTCGCTCGGCTTCAAACACCTCTCCTCTCGGTCTACACTTCAAACACCTTTCAAACTTTGATCCAAAATGAAATGGATCGAAAGCTTCCAACTTGTTGCAACTTCAAGACGAACACGATGAACACCAACTTCAAACTTCAAACTCGGCTCCAAAACTCGGCTTAGCTATGATTGGCTAAGTCTAGCTCTGATACCAAACTGATGCAGCAGAATTACGAAAATTAAATGAAATCGATGAAACTGGCAATCGGTGGATTGAAAATACTGCAAGGCCCAAATTCGTTGAGCCGAAGATACCGAATTCTAGCTATCTCTGACACGTTGATCGCGCACGATACCGTGAAGTGAGATCTGCAATTCTTCGAGCGTTGATCAAGCGCACTTGATTCCATGAATTGGCTTCAACGATCGAAGATTCGAGCGCACTCGAATGTCGAAAGTGGAGATAGGAGATCACACTCAACTACCAATTTAATGAAAGCACTAAGCTAACAAAACAAGAGTTTATTCAAACATAACCAAGTTACAAAATGACCACCACCATGCTATTTATAGGCTTACAACTCACGCCTCCCTGGGTCGCACGCGACCTAATACTATTACCCGATCTAACAACACACAACGATTTTACTCAAGACGACCTAAGCAAGGTCGTTAGCGACCTAATTACAACACGTTACAACACGTTTCAACACTTCCCTGTACAGTTACCAATGACCTAACAAGATACAACAGTATTACAACTCAACAACAACAAACGACCTATCGTTACAAGACAGTACGCGACTTAACAAATACAACGACATACGACTTAAACACAACAACGACCCAACGTCCTAACCCTCCAGCGACTTAAGGTTCTTCATGCGACCTTTCCAAAGAGCGTCATAAGGAAAGCACGGCTTCAAGATTATGCGACCCATGAAAATAGCGACCTAATATAGTTCGTAGCTTGATAAGGTCGTGGACGACCTATCTTATCTTAACAACAGGACATCTTTATGCGACCTAACTAGGTTGTTAGGTCGATTGAGCGACCTAAAGAATCGGCCTGTGGAGTTAGGTCGTTAACTCGCAAATCCCCACTAGGTCGTTGCTTCTTAACTCGCGCGTCTCTTCTGGGTCGTGAGCGACCTAAATTTCCCCAGCAACCTAAAACCGCGGCTTCATCCGAACGACCTAAGGGACTTGAGAAATCCAACTTTATTGAGTTTGTAAATCGCGCTGCATCGTCTTTAGGCTGGGCTGCATCAAAATCTAACTATATATATATACATCTGAGATCAATTACATATATGAAATCCAATATACTCAAAAAATGTATATATAACATTAAAGCCAAGTAAATATATAACCTTATAAACTACTGCTTATTTTCTTCGGCAGAGAAAGATTAAGAGGAGAGGAGAGGCTTTGTGGGCTGCTTGTGGCTTCGGCGAGGTAGTGTGGGTTCGGTGTGGCTGGGCGAAGCAAAGCTACTGTGAAATATCATGGGTCAGAGGGGAATGAACAAGGATATGGCAGCATTGGTTGTTCGGTGCTCAGTTTCAAAGCAGGAGGGAGGGTTTCAGATCGAGGTGGAGTTGTTGGCATATGTGAGTGGAAACTGGCTGAGGTGGTTGTTGGACAAGAAGGGAGGAGGAAAAGATGGCGTTGGAGAGTTTCGGTTGGCATTTATGGAGGAGATGGGCTTTGGACTTGGAGTTGCAGGCCGAGGGTGAGGGGATGAGGTCGAGCAAGGTCGCGGCATGGGGGTTTGCCTGTGCTCTTCATAGGGAGGCTGGTGCATGACGTGAGGGGAATGAAGGCCGTGACTGGTCTCCGCTAACTGGACGGAGCATGGCGCGTTGGTGATTGAGGAGGAAGATGGTGGCTTTGGAAAAGTAGGCTCGGTGATGGATGGGACAAATTTCGCAAACTAGAGAAGATGAACAGGAATATATAAATATGGAAGCTTATTATGCAATATATAAATTTTCATTTGTATAGTAGACGAAGAGAATGGCATAGCAAAACACCCTGTAAATAAATGTTGGAATTAGTGGGAATGACAAAAGTAAAATACGTGAATTCAAGGAAAAATAACTGCTAGTGGCTGTACGAATTATAAGTTCGATATACAAAAGGTCATATAAACCAAAAGCGCGAATACGGAACCGATACAGAAATCGTTTTACAGATTTCACGGCGTACGAGATACCGAAATATACAAATGAATATACTGCGAAGATCAGCACGATGAGGCGAACAGAATGGTATATCAATGATACGATCATCCTATAAAAAGTCGATATTTCGCTGCTAAACTATTGCAAATTTGTCGAAAATAAGATGAACGAGGTTAGAGAAATCCAAATTTAGCGATATGAAATATAACGTCTCACTCAGAAATGATGTACGAATTTATTGTATAAAAATATTCAGATTTCGAAAAGATTTTTTTTCATCAAAATAACCGAATTTTAATTAAAATTAAAAATTACGCATTTGAATTAACTTCTATATTTTCTGATGAAAAACTGACATTTTCTACGTTTAAATAGACTCATACCAAGTATCAAATTTTTAATTTCAAATTCAAAAGTTTGAAGTTTCACAAAAATTCAGTTAATTACGTTATAAAAACCATTAAAATTTCCGGATCATTACAGGCAGTGAATTTGTCTCTAGGGAGTTCCTCGATTTCTGTACACAACATGGTATTCCGAGGCATTTCACTACATCTAGAGATCCACAATCAAATGAGGCTGCAAAAAGGATGAACAGGACTAACTGGAGAAGGCTCGTTGCTTGAGATTGACGACGACCATGTCTAGAGGCTTTTGGGCTGAGGCATTGTCAAATGCGGTGCATATCATAAATCGAATTCCATGCTTAGCCATAAATGAGAAGATTCTAGAGGAGAAGTGGAGAGGAAAAGCAGTGTATCTTGGTTACTTTCGAATTTTTGGTTGTCCTATGTACGTTCACCATACATGTGATGACAAGTTGGAGGCTAGAACATATAAGGGCACACTAATGGGATATACTGATGGTATCAAAGAGTATCGAATTTGAAACCATGTTGACCAGAAGACTATTTGTTCCATACATGTTACTTTTGATGAGTCTATTATGTTCAGTCTGAAGGAGAAGGTACCACCACATCAGAAGATTTTGATAGGCCTAAGGAGATGGAAGAAGTTCCCATGTTCTAGCCAAATAGTAGAGTTGCTGTTATTGATGATGTCGAGGAAAATGCGGTTGATGAAACATCACTGGATAGTCCACGGGTACCTTTCAGTAGTGCTGGTGATGTGCATGAATCTAGAGGAAGTTTAGTTCAAGGCGGAGCTGAATGGAGTTTAGGCAAAGCAGTTCAATCCGGGTTGGTCGTAGGACTATTAGGTTGTCCGATAGGTATGGTGATTGGCAGTTTGTGAACTTTAGCCTTGTGATCAGTTTGACTATGCCATACATATGGTTCATGAGGAGCCTCTTGACCTTGATGAAGTTTTGAAGTCATGTGATAGTTCGAAGTGGATGTGTGCTATGGAAGAGGAGTTAGAGTCGTTGAAGAAGAACAAAACCTAGGATTTGGTACCACCTGCTCAAGGAAGCCGAACCATAGGTTGCAAATAGGTATTCAAGGTGAAGGATGATGGGAGATACTAGGCTAGACTAGTTGCTAAAGGGTTTTCACAAAGAAATGGATTAGAGTATGATGAGATATTCTCTCTAGTAGTGAGGCATGCGTCCATTTGCATTTTGCTCCTTATCGTCGCAGCTCATGAATTGGAGCTGGAGCAACTAGACGTGAAAATCGCTTTCTTGTACGGAGACTTGGATGAGACCATCTACATGAAGCAGGTAGAAGGATTTTTTGTAGATGGAAAAAAAATGGGTTTGCAAATCGAAGAAGTCATTGTATGGACTTAAGCAGTAGCCTAGACAATGGTACAAGAAGTATCGAGATTCGTGTCATCCTATTCCAAGTTACCATAATGAAATACACAACATTTCATATCAGGAAGATCATCTCATTCAAGCATCCAATTCCATTCAAGGATCACTTCCAAATTAATTCAATTGATTCTAATTGAATTTCTAACCTCAATCACTTAGATTCCTACACTTATCATTAATTAATTCCAAATCCATTAATTGGTCAATCCTTTATTATTCATCTTAATTAATCACCCTGGATTAATTATCCTTCAATTTCATTCAAGAAATTATCATTAATTATCTTCACAATATTTATTATTCTTAACCAAAATCAATAATTAATCTTAATTACTTCATAAATTAATTAATTACTTCATAAATTAACTATCTATATTAATTACATTAATTCTTAATTACTTATAGTAATTAATTTCTCATAAGTCATTATTTATTGAATTGGTTTAATCTTAATTAATCAATTTTTTTATTACATCAATAATTATATAAATTAATGATTTCCAATTATATTTTAATTTGTTCTAATCTAAATTAATTACTTTAATTCAACCACAATATTAATCATTCTCGATCAATCTCAACTTGAAATTATCTACCTTTTTATTTACTTCATTAAATAAATAAATTATTCCTCAATTAACCATTTTAATTAATCTCTTGATTAATTTCACCAAGTAATTATATTTTATTAATTACATTAGGTAATTACCTATCAACCATCAATTGATTTTTCTAAACTAATTCAACTTAATAAATTAACTTAAACCTTAATTAATTGGTTCAAACCCTTAATTACTAAATTAATCAACCCAAATCATTAATTAATCGAATTAATTAGTTATCCACTTAAATTACCCTACTAATTCAATGGATCACAAATCATTAAGCACAAAATAAGTTATCGCATTTAATCCATACTTTAATTAATTAAAAGTAATTAATTCTCAAGTACTTCCATCAAGTACTTTATCATTTGAGTAATTAACTACTCTCTAATTACAAGTGATTGATCTTTAATAAACTAAATTTACCATGCTGATTAAATTAATCATTTTATTTTAATTATTTTTAAGATGAAACATTAATCTTTAAAATTAAAATGACTCAACTACCGTTAGCAAAACCTTTGAACTTTTAGATCTTCCTTTAAATTTATTCAAAATAAAGATTTAAAGTAAATTACAAGTTTAACTTTAACAAAATATAAATCAATTTACAAAAACCCCTTTTTAATAAAAACTTAGTTCTACTTTTAAAATCTGAGATTTAAACTTGAATCAGGTTTAAATCTTAGATTTAAACTTTACTTATCGAAAACTCAGTCTCAAAGATTTCTTTTCAAAAAAAAAAAATTTTTTTTTAGAAAAAAACAGAACAAACATGTTTCATTACAACCTGAACAACTATTAACCCGAGGCAACCCTACCGTGCTTCGAGTCCAAACCCCACTGCCCCGAGTAAAACTACCTTATACTTCGAGTCACAGAGATGCATCCAAGAACTTATCCAAATTAACAGCTTTTTAAAGTAAAATAAATAAAAAAAGTTTAATTAAATTACTCACCATCGAACGCGTGGAACAAGAACGTCACCAAAACTTCAGCAACCCCAATCCACCGAACTTCGGTCCCACAGCCATGAATACCACCTCCGCTGTATGACCCACCTCGACGTCGAACCCCCTTGGCTAGTCTTGAAGTTACCGCGACGCCATCGTGAATCGTCAACTCCACCTACCCTCGCATCGCGCGCGATTTTCAACCTCACGCCTCACGATTCGCCCCAAATTCGACTGCTTCGCCATCATCGCAAGCCATACGCGAAACCCTAGTCTCGGTTACGACGTCGTCGCTGCATTCTGCTCGAGTTCGCCTCCATTCGAATCGAATATAGATCAATCTAGGATTGTCAAATTATGAAATCATGGAAAAAAAATTCTTCTGAAAGGTGCGGCCATTTTTTTTTAGAGAACGAATTAAATTTTCGAAAGAGGGAAGAAGAAAACGAAGGGCTCGGCTTCGATTAATTTGAGGGGAAATAGAATGGGTTTTCAAAAACAATGGTTGCTCCCTCTTTTATTTTTTTCCAGTTTGATATCACGTTTTAGCTCAGAGAGGAAGACGAAAATAAAATATCGATTGGGGAAAATAGCTTCCTGCGTACGCTGGACCATAATATAAAATATTGAAAATATCTCGTGTTGCCTAACGCGAAATCCCGAACCCCGAATCAGACATGCCGACAGATATTTATAAGGTTTTACCCGCGTTCCGAACTCAATGGAACGTGTTCCAGAAGCTAATTCGATTATATGAGCGAGTTACGGAAGTAAACGATCAATTTTAAATCAAATCGATTAAAATAGTTTGAAGCGTTTTTAGCTGTCAATGTCAAACGACAACTCCGATTGCTACGAAAATTGAAATCCGATAATAACTAACTATTACGGATCCCATGGAGCTAGTTTCGTCAAATTCTGAGACTGTGCCTCGGAAGGCTATTTTAAATTTAATTTAAACGATATATTTTTTTAAACTGAAAAAAAACACTTCCAAACTCAATTTCAACACTTTCACTACCTTTAGTGTTATCAATATAAATTTTATAAGCCTTCAAATTACTTTTAACAGGCTTAAAACTCCAGATTCAGCGTTTTACCCAATTTCAAATTATATGATTCAATATTTAAACTATATAAAATTCAATGATTTAATTCCCAAGTAAATATTGATATCTTGAATTCAAGTTAAAATTAACTTTTAAATATTTTAAAATCAATTAACTATCCAAATTTAAATTGTTAGAAATTCCGGGTCGTCGCATTCCTCCCCCCTTAAAAGAATTTCGTCCCCGAAATTACTAGTTAGGAAGAATGGTCCAATACCCGTTTATTCTTTTTCCAAAACTCACAATTCAACATCCTACCAACTATCTTTTATTAAAGACCCACTATCACCTTATCCAACTTCCCAAAACCTTCTATAGTTTCAAACAATACCCTTTTGCTCAATCATCTAGATTTCAATTTAAAACCAAATTTTAAATTATCAAAATTTTCTCAATTTTTTTCTAACTCTCTAAATTTCCGAAATTTTTTGCCAGCGTCTCCTTTGCGCGGCTAGCTCGGTACAACTACAAAAGGCCTCTATGGACTCCCAAATTCCAAAAAGAAAACAGAAAGCCAAGTGGCTAGATCAAAAACTCAATCCAATTCATACAGAAATTAAAATATACCTTTTTATCGGGCAATTCACATTTATCTTTTGGAATCAAATTCAATTTTCTTTTCCCCCTTTTAATACCTGCATAACCTACTTAGCAATAATATCCAATCATAAGCCTTTCAAATCTTTACATACTTTTCCTTACAGAAGTTTTCATATCCATTTCTATTCAAACTAGTTTTCCCTATTTCATACAATTCAATTTACTTTAAATTTTGAATGTTGAATTTTATCTTTCAAGTATATCTGATTCATATTAGTTTCATTTACTAATTTACTTTAATTTTCAATTTGAAATTGTTTTGTCGTTAACAAAAATTTCCAAAAATTTTCTAACTCCCAAAATTTTCGAAAATTTTTGGCAGAGTCTCCTTTGTACGGAGGAGCTTTTGCAATTTGACAAGAGATATAAATATATATACATCGACCCACACGGTCTGAAAAAGCAAAAACAGTTCATATTTCCTATTTTTATTGCGTAGGTGTACCTTATTTAGCATTTTAAGCAAGCAGCTTATTTATTTAAGCAATTAGCGTAATCCAAACCAGCCAAACGGCCTTCAGGTACCTGTACTTACTCAATTTAAACATATAAGCACTATATATATGAAGTTTACAACATTTCTCTTACTTAAACAACTATAACACTTCAATTCTAAAGGAAAGCATTTAAAATAACTTCCATGAGCAATTTATATGTTTTCAAAACTAATTCAATTGCTTTCAACCAATTTATATACCATTTCCTTCAATTTTAATGGTTTGCAACTCAATTTCTTATATTCAATTGATTTTTAATCCAAACAAGCTCATATTCACTTTACATGATACAAAATAAATTTTATTTGATCTCTATCAACTCATAGAATTTTAATAACTTTTGTTTATGCCAAACGACAATTATTCTTATGCAATTTCGACGATATTCGTTTAATAGAGTATCTATTTCAGTTTATAACTACTTTAAATTAATTTTCTACTCATTCTGTAATTAATTCCATTTCATTTCCGCATCGTTTCCATTTTAAAATTATTTCAATCAGCTTGACAATGTTCCATGCTTATTATTAATATCCATTTTTCCCAAATAAATTTAACCCAAGTCCTTATTTAATGGTTTACTATTCTCACTCAATCCAAAATTTCATTGATTTAAGAAATTTTACTTCATATTTATTTGTCTCAAAACTTAATTCCATTCTGATAATCCAATTCTAATTAAAACCTTGTTTTAATTTTTATTTAAGCAGACTTCATCCATTTATTATTTAACTCAATTAACCCATTTTAAAATTTTAATTTACTTACTTAACTCATTTCGAATTTATTTTATTAATACAAAGTCATTCTCAATTTATTTCTATTCACTTGGGTTTTGTTTGCACTCAAACCATTTCTATTATAATTCATTTACATTTCATTCGGCAACACTTCTCTTATATCTAATTTACTTGCAAATTTCATTAAATATTATTCAAATCACCCTTGAATTTTATTTGTAATCCAAACCATCACATTTTTCAATCCAACTCTATTTTATTTTTATTTTTACAACATCTCTTCTAATTTATTTCATTATCAAATCCAAGTCGAATTCTATTTACAATTTGAATTCATTTTCAAATTCCATTATTAACTTACAATTCATTTTATTTATCCGAGTTAAACTTTATTAATATACTCTATCGAATAATTATTTAACCAATTAGCTTTCTTCCAACTTCTAAATCAATATTCGATTTTAATTACAAATCACTTCATTAAAATTCCAGTTTGGATTTCCCTTTTTATTTCCCCAAAATTCCAACACTTTTATTTTAAAAAAATTAGAAATGCTTTTAAATTCACATCATATTAATAAAATAGCTCTTTATAAAAATATTTTTTTATAACTCGTTGTCTCAACCAGTCCATCCTTGTTCTCACAGAAATTCAATCATACGTTGATCAGGCGTAGGACTGAAAATCTATAAGTACTTGGTAAACCCGTTTTCAACATCCAATGAAAATACTTGGAAAATAATTTTATTGAAAATATAGAAAACAGTTTTTGAAATAGAGGAAATATCTTTGGTGAGAATGCTCTGGAAATCATCACCCCCATCCATGGTCGCAGTTACATTCCAGGGTTACGTTGCCATCATAGCAAAAGTCCATGCAACTGCAGGCTCTCCGCGGCCTCTCGATCACACCATGGAACCCACAACAGATCACAGTTACATCCAGGGTTACGTTGCCGTCACAGCAAAAGTCCATGTAACTGTAGGCTCTCAGCGGCCTCTGATTTTCACTGTCGAAATGAAACCTCTCCACTCCTACATAGGTCGCAGTCTACCGATATAAAATCAAACGCAGACTGTTGGCTCTCAGCGGCACACACGACTTTCGCTATGTTATACACTACTCATAATCCCCAGGAACTAGTTTTGTCCGGACTCCTTACAGGATCAACTTTAGAACCCCTCCCCTTGGGGCTCAAGGCAGCACCATCTGGTGGCACTCCTGAGAAGTTCATTTCAAGGGAGCGCCTTTTTCCCCAGAGCCATCATCTAAACACTTTATACTATACATAAATAGTATCTTCAAATCATACACCTAGTATGATCTCATACAAAGCTCCTTTACACAAAATCGATTATTACAAAAATCGATAATTCTCAAACTAGGCTTTCCAAATTCAATATTGATTTTACCCAAAAATCAAAAGCCCTCCCAAATTCAAAGGTTCCCAAAACCTTTTTTCAAAATCCTCATAAGATCCTTTATATATATATATATATATATATATATATATATATATATATTCATATATGCATAATTTTTAAAAAACTTTGGATCCTTTCAAACTCGTATAAAACTCCTTTTATACTTCAAACACCTTCAAAAATCCTTTTCTTCCGGCAATAAATTTAACAAGGGGAGATTTATCATATATAACAAAGATATATAACTTGTTTATTCAAAATCAAATATTCAAATTTGATTACTCTTTTCAATATCAATTTCATTAAAATCCGTACGATGTACACATACCATCCATACGCTATACCAATCTGATCACTTGCTCGATCACACAATTCCACTTCCGAACCAGTACCGTCCACCCGACTTCGTAGTGTGGACACAGAACTGGTTTCTTGATTAGAAACTGTCATTCTTCTTGCATAGCCATAACTATGATAGAGAATATCCAGAACCAATCAACAATCCATATCCAGATTCGCCGTCGAAAATCGAGTGAAAAATCCCAACTCGGATCGATATAACTATCTCGAAATTCTATGCTCGAATCCGGATCAAATCACTATGCGAATAGAATAGTATACGTACACCCTACGTATTTATTGATTATTAGCCAAACCAATTCCCTTTCTATTCACATTTCCTTAAATTCCCTTTCACTTATTTACAATTGCCTTAATTCTCATTGAATTGTCACTTCAATTCTTATCTCAGTTGGGTATTTAAACCAATAACAGTTTGAACTCCGACCAATTTATATTTAGAAAATAGCTTGAAAATTTTAAAATAGATAAGTAGTTGGAAAATAATTATTAGTTTACAAAATAGCTATAAAATAGTTAACTAATTGTAAAATAGTCCAAAAAATAGTTGAATAGTTTCAGGAATTTTAAATAATTGCAAACTAGTCGTGAATAGAAATTAGTTTGTGAAATAGTTGAAAAATAGTAATTAGTTTAGAAAATAGATGAAAATTGTTTAAATAGCTCCAAAAATAATTGTAAAACAAGTATAAAATTGGCTTTAAGAAAGAAAGATTGTATATATTTAATAGCTTAGAAAAATAATTTATATTAAAACAATTTATATTGAAACTAGTCAAGAGTCAACTGTTCACTTCCCCAACAATCCAATGTAAATTTACACTTCCATTTAAATTGATCCAATTCCAATTTGAATAACTCCAATTTCCATTGAAATTTATTTAATCCCAATTCAAGTTGAATCAACCCTGATTCCCTTCACAATTTAAATCAAATTCCATTTGATTTTAATCCTGTTCACTTTAATTATAATTTCAAATTATTCCAATCAATTTGAATTATTATCAATTGAACCCATTTCAAATTCAAATCATTTCAATTCAATCCAATTCAATTTCCCATTAAAATTTTTAAACTTATACATCGTCAATCACCAATCCAATTACTTCAAACCAAATTCAATTTTGAACTAATTCAATTTCAATCTTGAATTTAAACTATCTCGAATTATAGAAATTCGAGTTAAATTCTCAAAGGTTGGTTTATCCTTTTAAACCAAATTAACTTTTATTCAAAGTTTTTAATCAATTTAATTTCTGAGTTTAATTCTCAAAATTCCATTTTAAATTATCTTAACTTATATATTTCAAGGTTCAAATAAGCGTTCAATATAATTTTATTTTAAAATTTTAATTTGTTACTAAATTTTATCTTCCAGTTTGAAGCCAGTTCTTAAACAAGTTTAATTTACAAACTTAATTATTCAAATTTATTTTATTTATACAATACCATTCTCAATTTAAAGATTTTTATTAACAATAGGATGATATCGTCCAATTTATTTTAAAACGTCCATCCATTTTCAATTTTTAAATCTCAAACCCGTTTTGAGATCACACAAATTCCCAATTCAAATCAACCATTTAACTTTCCAAGTTAAATTCCAATTTATTTAATCCAATCAACTTTACTCAATTTGAATTTCCTCTTCAACTTCAAAATTCATTCCCTCTTATAAGTTCAAAACTTATATCACTTTGGATTTTTACATCACACTTCAGGGAAAAATCAAAACTCAACCTCTTAGAGTTTATTTCAAATTATCTTTGATATCATGTATATCCATAGATATATACATATTTATTTCTTGGCCCTCCCAGCCATGTTTTAAAATTTTAAACCATCTTTGGTTTTAAATTCAAATAAATTTTCAAACAACCCATTGTTTGCAACAAGTCCCAGTTATCCAAATAATACTTATTTATTATTTTTCATTACTTTGAAACAAAATTTTCAAATTCTGGGATCAGATTTAGAATTTCATGTTCAAGTGATTTAAATTTTAATATGGTTGTATTTCCGTTTTTACTTAATTTAATTCCAGTTCAAGACTTCAATTTGGTTGTATTATATTACTTCTTAATTTTAATTTCAATAATTAGCAACCAATCACCTAAATATTTATTAGAAGGAAATATTACTTTATATATCAAAATATATACTTTATATAAAATCATTTAAAATCTTTATATAAGAAAATAACAAGTACGCTCTCGTGTGTGTATATATATATATATATATATATATATATATATATTCTCAACTCATTCTACAGTACTACCACTCTATTAAATGAGTAATTCCCACCAGAGCCAAAGTTCTCGCTTAACCTTTCTGCTCTGATACCAAATGTAAAGACCCGATATTTTCGAAGCCGAAAATTCTAGATAGTTATGGAAAAGAAGAAAGAGATAGAAGAAGAAGAACAGAATCAATAACATCTCACATTCGCAGCGGATAAAATATAATAAATAAATAATAACAGTTACAAAAGAATACTATATCTGTCGATTACATTTAATATACATCAGAGTTTCACATATATAGAGTCACTGAATATATACAATTATCATGTCTCAGATTAACCTTAATATAAATACAACGCAAATAGTTTATACGCTATTGCCATCCAGCTCACCTCCTGAGCTCCAGAACGTACCTACCTGAAAATCTGTAATACTCGGTCTGACCCGACCATTACATCAAAGTAACACCCGGGTCAGGCTGGAAACCAGCGTGAGTAATCTCTACTAATATGGAATCAAAGCAAACAACTCATATAAAACCCGGGGTAATTCGAATCAATTCACAAAGCCACAATTAGTTATAGACATCATTTATTCCATACATTCATTTCCTAAGTATCAAGACTTAGATTTAAATAGTTCAATTTCCTTCAAATCACTTCACTCCAGCGCATAGATTTCACATATCAATCTATAAAATATTCGAAGTGGTTTCGGGTATTTCCTAATACCCGACCCCGGCCTTTTCGAGACTCGTGTCATCCTATTCCAAGTTATCATAATGAAATACACAACATTTCATATCAGGAAGATAATCTCATTCAAGCATCCAATACCATTCAAGGATCACTTCCAAATTAATTCAATTGATTCTAATTGAATTTCTAACCTCAATCACTTAGATTCCTTCACTTATCATTAATTAATTCCAAATCCATTAATTGGTCAATCCTTCATTATTCATCTTAATTAATCACCCTGGATTAATTATCCTTCAATTTCATTCAAGAAATCATCATTAATTATCTTCACAATATTTATTGTTCTTAACCAAAATCAATAATTAATCTTAATTACTTCATAAATTAATTAATTACTTCATAAATTAATTATCTATATTAATTACATTAATTCTTAATTACTTATAGTAATTAATTTTTTATAAGTCATTATTTATTGAATTGATTTAATCTTAATTAATCAATTTTTTTTATTACATCAATAATTATATAAATTAATAATTTCCAATTATATTTTAATTTGTTCTAATCTAAATTAATTACTTTAATTCAACCACAATATTAATCATTCTCGATCAATCTCAACCTGAAATTATCTACCTTTTTATTTACTTCATTAAATAAATAAATTATTCCTCAATTAACCTTTTAATTAATCTCTTGATTAATTTCACCAAGTAATTATATTTTATTAATTACATTAGGTAATTACCTATCAACCATCAATTGATTTTTCTAAATTAATTTAACTTAATAAATTAACTTAAACCTTAATTAATTGGTTCAAACCCTTAATTACTAAATTAATCAACCCAAATCATTAATTAATCGAATTAATTAGTTATCCACTTATATTACCCTACTAATTCAATGGATCACAAATCATTAAGCACAAAATAAGTTATCTCATTTAATCCATACTTTAATTAATTACAAGTAATTAATTCTCAAGTACTTCCATCAAGTACTTTATCATTTGAGTAATTAACTACTCTCTAATTACAAGTGATTGATCTTTAATAAACTAAATTACCATACTGATTAAATTAATCATTTTATTTTAATTATCTTTAAGATGAAACATTAATCTTTAAAATTAAAATGACTCAATTACCGTTAGCAAAACCATTGAACTTTTAGATCTTCCTTTAAATTTATTCAAAATAAAGATTTAAAATAAATTACAAGTTTAACTTTAACAAAATCTAAATCAATTTACAAAAACCCTTTTTAATCTAAACTTAATTCTACTTTTAAAAGCCGAGATTTAATCTTGAACCAGGTTTAAAATCTTAGATTTAAACTTTACCTATTGAAAACTCAGTCTCAAAGATTTCTTTTCAAAAAAAAATCTTTTTTAAAAAAAAACAGAACAAACAGGTTTCATTACAACCTGAACAACTATTAACCCGAGGCAACCCTACCGTGCTTCGAGTCCAAACCCCACTGCCCCGAGTAAAACTACCTTATACTTCGAGTCACAGAGATGCATCCAAGAACTTATCCAAATTAACAGCTTTTTAAAGTAAAATAAAAAAAAAAATTAATTTAATTACTCACCATCGAACGCGTGGAACAAGAACGTCACCAAAACTGCAGCGACCCCAATCCACCGAACTTCGATCCCACAGCCATGAATACCACCTCCGTTGTACGACCCACATCGACGTCGAACCCCTTTGGCTAGTCTTGAAGTTACCGCGACGCCATCGTGAATCGTCAACTCCACCTCCCCTCGCATCGCGCGTGATTTTCAACCTCGCGCCTCACGATTCGCCCCAAATTCGACTGCTTCGCCATCATCGCAAGCCATACGCGAAACCCTAGTCTCGGTTATGACGTCGTCGCTACATTCTGCTCGAGTTCGCCTCCATTTGAATCGAATATAGATCGATCTAGGATTGTCAAATTATCAAATCGTGGATTTTTTTTCTTCTGAAAGGTGCGGGCATTTTTTTTAGAGAACGAATTAAATTTTCGAAATAGGGAAGAAGAAAACGAAGGGCTCGGCTTCAATTAATTTGAGGGGAAATAGAATGGATTCTCGAAAACAACGGCTGCTCCCTCTTTTATTTTTTTCCAGTTTGATATCATGTTTTAGCTTAGAGAGGAAGACGAAAATAAAATATCGATTGGGGAAAATAGCTTCCTGCGTACGCTTGACCATAATACAAAATATTGAAAATATCTCGTGCTACCTAACGCGAAATCCCGAACCCCGAATCAGACATGCCGACAGACGTTTATAAGGTTTTACCCCCGTTCTGAACTCAATGGAACGTGTTCCAAAAGCTAAATCGATTATATGAGCGAGTTATGGAAGTAAACGATCAATTTTAAATCAAATCGATTAAAATAGTTCAAAGCGTTTTTAGCTGCCAAGGTCAAACGACAACTCCGATTGCTACGAAAATTGAAATCCGATAATAACTAACTATTACGGATCCCATGGAACTGGTTTCGTCAAATTCTGAGACTGTGCCTCGGAAGGCTATTTTTAAAAATTAATTTAAACGATATTTTTTAAAAAACTGAACAAAACACTTCCAAACTCAATTTCAACACTTTCACTACCTTCAGTGTTATCAATATAAATTTAAGCCTTCAAATTATTTTTAACAGGCTTAAAACTTCAGATTCAGTGTTTTACCCAATTTCAAATTATATGATTCAATATTTAAACTATATAAAATTCAATGATTTAATTCCCAAGTAAATATTGATATCTTGAATTCAAGTTAAAATTAACTTTTAGATATTTTAAAATCAATTAACTATTCAAATTTAAATTGTTAGAAATTCCGGGTCGTCATAGAATGCGTACTGTGATAATCAGAGTGCAAAGCTGAAAATCTGGCATTCAACTCGAGGACGAAGGATATTGAGGTAAGAGAGTCGTTTCTTGTCTCGATGAGTGAAAAGAAGCTAGTTCGTCTCCAGAAAGTTCACATAAAGAAAAATGCAACAGCTAGTCTAGACTAGACTGGATCTTTGCTAATCTAGACTGGATGAATGTTTTTCCAGATTTATCAGCTGAATATCTGCCTCCTTCAGTGAGTGATCATAATGTAATCCTAGTATCACTAGTTCCCAAGTCTAGGGATAAGAACAGACCTTTCAGATATATGACCTTTAAATGAGGAATATTTCCCCATGATTGAAATTTTTTGGATTTCTAATCCTGAAGACAGATCTTTATATCAACTCATCCACACTCTCAAAAATATCAAAACAGAGCTCAAGATATGGAGTATGAAACAACGTAATACCAAACAAGAGGTCAACTTTCAGAGAGAGAATTGTTCAAGACTTCAGAAACTTCTGGAAACAGATAACGATCATAACCTAGCAATGGAATTTCAAAATGCAAAAATTAAGCTGGAAGTGGCACTTAAAAAAGAATTCCTAGATACCAAACAAAAAGCTAAGTGCGATTGGATGATGATGGGTGACGAGGCCACTGCGTTTTTTATGCAAAAATGTCTAACAGAAGAAGTAGAAGGCGTTTGACTAGAATTGAAGTTGATGGAAGAGTGATCTCGGAAGAAAAGTTTGCGGAAACAGCTATTGAATTCTATTCACAACTGTTTAACCTTCCTATGTGTAACCAATTCCCAGAAGTTATATGTAAAACGATCATTTCTGAGTATGGTGCTAATTTTTTGAACGATAGAATATCCCTGGAAGAAATCAAGACTGCATTATGGGATATTAAAGACACCACTTCTCCAGGCCCTGACGGTTTTAATTCGAAAATTTTCAAAAAACATTGGAATCTTTCTAAGGAACTAATTTTCAAAGCCTTGAATGATATCTTTCTTAAGGGTTTAATAATTAAAGAATGGAATCATACGTTTTTGCATATGATACCTAAAAAAGATCATTCTACTTGTATTCGGGATTTTAGACATATTGCCTGTTGTAACACTATATATAAGGTTTTCACTAAAATACTTTGTAACAGACTGGATCCTTTTATGGATAAGTTAGTGTCCCCAAATCAAATGGCATTTATAAAAGACAGATCTATAGGGGATGGAATTTTGTTTGCCCATGAAATTATCAGGGGACTTGGAAGAAAGGATAATAAATATATGTGTATCAAAGTTGATTTAAAGAAAGCATATGATACCATTAATAGGTCTTTCGTTATACACATGCTAAAAAGTATGGGATTCCCAGAAAAATGGGTGAGAATTATAGACAACATTATAACGACCCCAGTCTTTTCTATCATTGCAAATGGGGAATCGCATGGCTATTTCAAAAGTTCTCACGGCCTTAGAAAAGGCGATCCACTATCCCCAATTCTATTTACTCTAGTATTGGAATATTTTACTCTATTAATGGATGATAAAGTTAGGGCAGGGAAGATTTCTCCAATTTCTGACTTTAACAACAAGTTGACTCATCTCATATACGCTGACGACATTATTGTCTTCACTAAAGCCAATGCCCAAACGACAAAGGCTATCAGTGATGTCTTTAAGACTATGAAGAAAGTTACTGGATTGGAATTAAATTGTGAGAAATCCAATGTTTACTTTGGAAAAGGGGTGGATTGCTGTACTGATATTAGTACGACCCTTAATATCAAACAAGCGGAACTCCCAATAAGATATTTGGGTATCCCCTTGTCCAGTGCTAATTTGAGGGATAAAGATTGCTCTATATTGATAGAGAAGATCAAGCTAAGAATTAGTGGATGGGAAACAAAAATGCTTAGTCTTGCTGGGAGACTAGAACTCATCAAACCTACCATTTATCCTATTATTCAATTTTGGATGCAATGCTTTTGTCTTCCAGCTGCTACTATTCACAAAATTAAACACTTGATTCTCAATTTTCTTTGGAAAAGTCGTAGCAGTAAAATTCCATGGGAGATTTTGTGTAGACAAAAAGAAGAAGGAGGAACGGGATTAAGAAATCTAGAAGAAATGAACCGAGCACTATATATTAAATTAATATAGAAGGTAATTAATGCAGTAGGTATCTGGGCGAAGTTCATGAACTGTAAATACATAGGTCATAAAAGCTTTTGGGACATTAATCAACGAATGGATGACTCGGGAGTGTGGAAATTTATTTTGAAAAATAGACGTGAAGCTCTAAAATGCCTATCTCTTAACATTGCTGATGGAAAAACAACTTCTCTTTGGTTTGACCCATGGTTGAATGGTAGTTCCATTATGGAACGAATTGGAAGGGACACGGCGTATAGAACTAGAATAGAGAATTTGTCTCTTTCAAAAATTTTAAAGAAAGGAGAGTGGAAATGGGACTCATATAGTTTTTTATTCCAAATACATGCAGAAATAGAAGGAGTTAAAATTCACTACGAACGGGAGAAAGACTTTTGGTCTTGGAAATGCACAAAGAATGGGATATATCAGTTTAAAAAAGTTTGGAACATTATTAGAACCAGCTGTGAAGTTAAGTTCTGGTCATCTTTGGTTTGGAACAAAATACGTGTTCCAAAAATGGCGGTATGCCTTTTTAAAGTCATTAACGATTATCTACTGACCAAAGATAAATTACTCCAAAAACAGATAATTGTGGACTCTAATTGTGTTTTTTGTAACATTCACACTGAAACTACAGACCATCTATTCTTTCAGTGTAATTATACAAAAACATTTGGCTTTGGAACATAAAAAAGTTTTTCAATTCACCAGACAGTCAATTTTCTTTCTCTCTGAAAGAAGATTTACAGAAAATAGTTTCCATCACAAATTCAAAAAACCTCAACTCAGATCTGCTTCAACTATCATTATCTGTCTGTGTTTGGCATATTTGGAAAGAAAGGAATGAAAGGATTTTCCAAAATCAGTTTACTGAAAGGTCGCAGATATGTAAAAACATTTACCAAACAATGAACATCAGAATGACAAAATCAAAGTACTTCAAAAACATCACTGGCATGAATGATACTATAGCACGGAAATGGGGATTTACCTCCCAATGCTGAATTGGGGTGCATCTACATTATCATTTGATACTGCTCGTCTGATACCTTCTTGCTTTTCTGATTCCCGGCTTTAGGTTCTCAGGTTCCTGTATTAATTACATTGGTTCTCCCTTTCTCTCAATTAATTACATTATTATTTACAATTACAAATTAAATATACAACAGAAAGCGTAAAGTTTTGCAGATCCCGATCGGATAATTCAAGATCTTGGTGCATCTGACATAGTGACAGCCTCGATAAACCTAGAAGCAAAAAAAAGTTGTTAGCTTTACAAACAAGGCTAAAAACTTTAACTTTTGGACAACGGAGACTTGTCTTGTAAAGATTCTTCATGGTTTTGGACTTGAGAAGGTGTTAGCTGCTGGATTCGCTACCATTAGCTGGAAGAAACATAGATCTGAAGCTTAGATCTGATTTTGAGAAGAATCTAGAAGCTGGAACTACTTACGATAGAAGACTTAATCTAGCAGGAGATGTAGAAGATCAAAATTTCTTCGAGACAGAAACGCATCATGGAATTTATCAGAGACAACCATTAATGTTTCTTGCTATAATCAGTTTTTAAGATGAATGAATGAACTCAAACTGAAGTGTTTGCTTTCCAAATATGGTCTGAGACTTCACTCGAATCTTCTGTCTGATGGGCTTACTTTAGGAAGGATATTAGGCTTAGTCTGATTGCAATTTGCTCAGATTTATACTGATTGCCTATAGCCTTTTGTATTGAATTTTGTTATAGTTTCAATAGAAAATTTGAACCCTATTTCAAAAAAAATGCAACAGACATTTTTACCCAGTTGCTAAGTTCGAGCATTGCTTGGACTTGATTCGCTTAATGAAGTGCTAGGTGCCACGGGGTGGCACAGAGGGGGGAAGTTGAGAAGGTTCGTGGAGATGTTTGTTTCATGGTGTAGAATGATAGGTTCTACACGGCCTGAGTACTTGGAACACTTTGTTGACGGACGTTGGCCTTGCCGGAGTTCATTGACAGAGTGCAATGGGTGATAATATTACCGAAGCTCATTGGGTAAGTATCCATTGCTTGAAGCATGAAGGTGTAGATGAAGTTGGAAGGCTTGTATGGAATTCGGTGTCAATGTGGAAATTATTAGAGATGATACCTGAATTCGGGAAGAGACGATTGGAGAAGCTCACAGAGGAGGAAGTCGAAGCCCTAGGAGCAGGAGCTGAAGGCTGAACCAGCAAAGTGGTTCGGTGGAGGAAACTAATTTTCCGAACCAAATCAGTGTTCCGGTGTTGCTTGGATTTGCTGCTCCAGATTTCAGGAGCGGTGGCAACTTCGTTCGGTGATTGAAGAAGACCGAACGAGAAACTTCGTTCGGTAAAAAGGAGTAGTGGAGCAGCATTGGTTTGGAGCGATGAAGGAAGACTGAATCAAATCTGTCGTTCGGTGATCTAATGTTGCCGAACGAAATATTTCGTTCGGTATTTGCCGAACCAAGTAGGTGAAGAGGAAGACCAGTCCAGATTTCTCGTTTAGCAATTGGAAGATACCGGTCCAGACTTGAAGTGTACTATGCCGAACAAAATGCCAAGTGTCATATGACAGACCAAACATGCCGAACCAAATCCTGAGCTTCCATATAGCAGTTACCCCTCTCTCATTTCTTCACACTATAAATAGAGGAGATTCTGAACAGTAATGGCAGCCGAAATTGAGAGCAAATTTCAGAGTCATCATGGAGAGCTGAAACTCTGCAGAATTTTGTCTGGATTGTTAATTTTTCTATATATAGCCTCCAAAAGTGAATCAATCTTGTAACTCCAATCTTTCAGTGATTAACAAAATCTCCTCTACCCAAATGGACGTACACTGCCTCGCGGTAAAGGAACCACTATAATATTGGTGTTATTTATTTTTCTGCATTGCATTGATCTGTGACTATCTGTTCTAATGTTTATTTCTGTTTGTTCCGTCTCACTAAAATCACGATCCAATTCGTTGTTTTTCTACTGCGTTGCGTATTTTATTCTCTTAGACTGATCATCTGAAGGGATTTTCCCCAAACAAAGGAAACATGTGATAAGTTTAAAAATCAAATTAAGTTTAGAAAAATTAGCTCAAAGATGTATTTTATTTAGAATTTTTTTCCTCCATGTTTGTGAAGCTTGAAAGTGTCTTGGCGTCCAATACGTTGAACAACGCTGAACGGAATGAGATGTGAAGGACGCCAACATTAATAGGTTGCGAATATGATGTCTGTGTTGAACTTTGGTAGAACTTTCACGTTGGGGCCACGCCGTTGCAGAAAAAATAGGTTGCGAACTGTTGCGGGTTCATAGTCCATTTGCACGCGACATTAGGCGCCAAATTAAAAATAAATCAAACATTGATCTTCGAAGCCAAGCCATCAAATTGTCGGCACACACATTCTATCCAAGATTTAGGGTTTGGCTGCTAGCGACAGTAAAGCAGCCCATTCTTAATTATTACACATCACACTCAGTTGGATTGTCAGTGCACAGGTATCACTGTACGCTGAATTGACTCGCACGTTCTCTTTTTCGCACGTTCTTCTAAATTATGTCGTCATTTTCGATGGATTGTTATGTTAACCGTTTTCTCTAAAAAGAATCACCACTGCACTTTTTTTCTTCTATTTTCAATGCACGGAAGGTTTATATATATATTCATACCACTGCATTTTTATACTGTATATTTCAGGTATGTATTTTTAATTTTTTTAATTTTTTTTCTTTCAAATATGCATGGATATAATAACCAATTAGAAAACGCTAACGGATCAATAAATTAACGTACATGTTGACTAAAAAGAAACTATAGTGTATAACAACCCATGAAACTATCAATATCTTTGTTGTTATAAATGTTGATTTTACTACTATGTCACATTACAAAATGCATGGGTATAGCTGGAAAAACCATGATACATACGTCTGCATTAAAGTATTGCTTTGAGATTTCAATTTAGTGTTAAAAGTTAATCAACTAATTGACAATGGATGATGATGATATGATAACAATTTTACGGTTATCGCTATAATGCTGCTTATTTTAGCACCTGTATTCTACCATATTTGTCCAATACTCACTTATTTCATTGTTAACAATTAAATATCATTAGTATTTTGCTTTAAAAAGAAATGAAACAAGCAACATACTTGGTTTCTACCTAATAAATTGAGCTGCAAAAAAAGTAGGATCGGACTTCCTAGTCATTTCTGCTCCTTGTGTCATCTTTTCTTATTCAATGTTGTGTGCTCTGTTTCCTCGTCGAACTCAGTAGATTACTTATTTCATAGTATATACATCATTCCTCGCCGACTTTCTCTTTCTCGTGTTTTTACCATAGCTACTCGTTTGTGCTTCCTTTGGTTCCTCTTTGTTTGGGGTTACCATGTTCGACATGCTTCCGTTTAGTATCACCCGTCTTTGGTTGGGCTAAAAATAATCCATAGCCTAATCTATTTAACCTTTTACCGTTCCCACTTAGTCTTTTCACCTTCTAGGCATGCTCTTCCCTAATTTGAAATAAAGAAAATTTCAACTCACAATTTAGTCCACGGCTTCCACGAATTCGACAAAGTATTATACCTTTTCTAAGCGATTTCTATATCGATTAGGCTTAAATTTAGGTATTTAATAAATTTGGTTCGACGACATGGCTAGGCTAGGCTAAGACATTGTTTTCAGAGCAAATGAGGTTTTGAACGACATAATCAAAACTTAATCAAAAGCCCAGTTTGAATTTGCGTTACGATGAACATTTGTGGCCAAGGATTTTGGGGATATTGTTAAGGGCCCCAACGCTACACTAGACATAAGAAAGAGGACATATTGGTTGCGATAGGGCTAGGGTATGCCATAATGACAATTTTTATAATTTACTGTAGGTTATTAATTCTGTAATAAAATCTCGTTCAAAATAAAATATGTTTTTCTTTATTATATACTTTTTTTTTTTTTTTAAATAAAGAAAATATATATAACATCCACCAAAAGCTGTCAACAAGCCTGACAGGTAACTTGAGAACAAAGCAAAAACAGAATCTATACAATGACAAAACCAACAAGCCCTGAAAAACAGCAACAACCAAATAAAGATAAAACCACCACAAACAACCCAACAACAGACAGGTCGGATACCGGAAAGAGAAACAAAACTCTGAAAACAAAGACCAAACAAAGATCGGTCGAAGAACCACGCCCTCCCCATAGAAATCCCTAACAATAAGCAAAGCCAGAACCCAGGAACCAGCCAGAGAACTATTCCGAAAAACTCCCAGAAACAACCCCATAACCAACATCGTCATCGAGCTCCGGCAAGGCCACCGCCCGACTACAATGAAGTAGGAACAGTACCCACAGATCAAGCCAATCACCGCTTCTACTACCATATCCGGAGGAAAGACAAATGGAAGAAGGCCAGCGGACTCACAGCAGAAACAATAGTTTCCAGAACCCAGCAAACCACAACCCGAATCCGAGCGAAAAGAAGGAGCATAAGATCTCAAACCAGTACCCCATGGAAAAGATAGGAGAACTCGATAAACCCAAACACCGAAACCAAAACAATCACCAAGAGCCTGAAGACAGCTGCGCTAGGAAGAATGACAAGACGACCCGAACACCACCGGTAACCGAACCTGAAAAGAAAAGCCACACAGCAAAAAAACGAACAAAAACACAAATAAAAATGGGGAGGAAGATGGGAGAGGAGAGAAGGATTCAGATGGGCCAGGGAAGAAAAGGAAGGAGAGGCACCCGACAAGCAAAGAGAGTCAACCAATTCCCGCTCTGACAGAAGAGCGAGAACATGAAACAGATAAGAGGTTCACAAGATGAGCAGACCGCAAAGATACCATACCACGAAAAGGACGGCCGCGAAAAGCTAAGAACACATCCTCTCTGACTCTTCGAATAACTGATAGAGGATCCATCGGAGATTCATCAAAAATTGCCTTGTTCCGCGCACACCACAGATGCCAGCATAAAATACAAGGAATCAGTCGGAAGATGATTGATCGAAGAGATCGACCAGAACACCCAGCCCACCAATAGAGCACCAAATCTTGGGAAGTGGACAATGTACCACTGACACCAAGAAGAGATCGGAAGTAGTTCCAACAGACGTTGGCACACCAGCCACCGAAGAAAAGATGGTCCACGGTCTCCATATCACCGTTACCGCAACACCTGCATCGGGAAACAAAAGGAATGCCGATCTGCTGGATTATTTACTTATTATATACTTATTATAATGTGTTACATGAATTATTTATTTTAATTTAATTAATGAAAAATCCATGAAATAGTATGTTTTATGATAGTAGATATAATGTGTTGTAATCATGATAAATTTATCACAACAAAATTAAACATATCATTTTTAAATTGTCACAACCAAAATGTATCGAGACCGGATACTAATACATCCGTTAAGACTAGAGTATGTAACGTTTTCCAAATATTAGGCGGTGTGTTATTCGTGGTTGTTGGGAGGTACCAAGAGATTACGTCATGATAATTATTGGAAAACTATGGAATGACTCGCTTAATCATTTCCTTTTGGTTAATATAACTAAGATCAAACTGGAAAACATCGAAGTAATAGCATTACACAATTTTCTCGACTTGAGAATACTATTGAACTTCAATGTGGATACTTCACTTTGATTATAGTTAAATCATGGCACGTTGTCCATTGAACGACTATAGTTGGGTCTGAGTTGAAGCATTAGAAGTGAAATATGATTCGATAGAGAATTCGTCTTCTAAATTATATTATGTTAGTATAATGGTAAATTGTAGTCAACTCATCCAAGTCTTTGGTAAGAGCAGTTCGGTTAATATTAATTGTAATTATTAAATCAAAGGAACTGTGTTTGGATTGTATAAGTTGAATGTAGAAAATATTGGGATTTTTACCAAAATCAAATTTCATAAGTCCAAAAGTGGCATAGTTTTGATGAAGCGAATTAGTATAAATAAACGTCACTACCACGAACGCTTAAAATAGTAAACTTGTATTTTATCGAAATTTTATAAGTGATAAATCTGGCCAAATCATCGCACCACTAGCTACGTTGATATTTGAATTGTTTGAACTTAATCACTGATTGAATCTACACTTATGAATCAGACAACCGAAATATTGAATATTCTAAAATACCATAAGATTTAATTAAATTATAATAATTATAAGTTAGTTAATATTTGTGAAATTTTATTTATAAAATTATATTCGATTTATTTGAATCAGTATTTATATAGTGTCCATATTAAAGTTATACACACACACACATACACACACGTATCAATATATGATATTAATAAACATTTAAACTGGATTTAAAATATGTAAATATAGATTGGGACATTTGGAAATTTAAATAGACATATAAGCCACTTAGAGTGGTCGCTATAACTTGGAGGAAAGGGGTGTGATATTTTATATGAAAATATGAGTCTGAATTAGCCAAAAATAAGAGGTAAAAAGGACATATAGATCTCCCTTTTTCAATTTTTAATTTTCCTATTCAACCCCAACACCCCCTCATTTGTGTACTTAATTTAAGCCTCCATTCTACCATGCTTTGGTCGCAAGGTGTAACGATCAAGATTTTTCGTCGTTTGACTTTAAATATTTAAATGGTTTTAAACATTAGATTTGGAATATAGATTGATTTTGAATATGAAAATTTTGGTTGAAATTTATAGAATGAGTTTAAATTTCAAATATAATGACTTATCGTAATATGAAATTGGCAAATAATTGAAAATAGAGTTGAATTTTAATCAAAACGATTTCTAATGCTGATATAAATTCTATTTGAATTAGAATTGAGTTAGTAAGTTTTTCAAACTAAAATTTCAAGTGATTTCATCAATTTTGGAAATCGTCGATTTAATCAGCGTGTTAAAATAGCGATCCGGGGCACAGTCTCGGAATTTGATGAAACTAGTTCCATTGGATCCGTAATAATGTATTATTATCGAGTTTAAATTTCATAGCATTTGGATATGCCGTTTGGTCGTGCGATCTAAAACCCCTTGAAATAATTTAATTGAATTTAATTTAAATAGTTGATTTAAGAAGTTATCTTCTCCATACGATCGAATTAGGTTCCGAAACTTGTTCTATTAGGTTCGGAATAGCGGTATAACGTTCGAAGTGTCGCCTACTCAATAGGGGTTCGAAATTTCAAGGTATGCAAACGAGATATTTTGAATATACATATATATATGTACATACATACATACATACATACATATATATATATATATGTATGTATGTATGTATGTATGTATGTATGTATGTATGTATGTATAAATCTAATCAAAGTCAAACCCTATTATATCTATTAGTCGATCTAACCTGAATACAGCCACCTTACCCATATTATACTCATTTAAATTATGAATTCACCTCTTTTTCCATATTCTTCTATACGAAATCAAATTCGTTTATATAGAAAAAAATCGAAATTGCGATTCTTGAATCAGCCGCGCGCGTAAAGGGATGGCGAGGCAGGCCGAACGCGTGAGGGGAGGAGCATGAAGTCGCGGAAGTAGGGTTCGCGGTTGCTGGTTTGTGGGTCCAGTGTTGGACTCTCAAGTTTGATGTTGAGAAGCGCGATATAATGGTCGCATGATGGGTTGTCGAACTAGGGCAGGTGGAAATGAAGAGAGAGAGGGTCGTGGACTGTTTCGTTATCGGAGGCATGGAAAAGGCCATGGTCAAATTCGAGGATGCGCATGGTAGATGGGGAAGGGACTGCAGTGGTGGTCGCAGTGGTATAAGGAATTCGACGGCAGGTCATGAAGCTCGGACTCGAGCTGAGGAGGCTGTGGGCAGCAAAGGGAAGGAGTATCGACTGGAACCTTTATTGCGATGAAGATGCAGATGTCGTTTTTTTAGAGAGGGGGTGACCATATAGGTTGCGTGCATATCTCTAATGTTCAAGCTGCTATGTTGCTATTTGGGAAAAAGGGATTAAGGTAAATTAAATTTCATTTATAGGCAGTTAGTTTAAATTAAGTAATTACTTGATTTATTATAATTAAAATTGAAATCGTTAACTTATATAATTCAAAATTTGCTTATATGAGGTTCGATCGAACGAAATTAGTCGTGCGAAATTCGTAGCCACGGAATCAAGATAAAATTAAAATTGGAATGGATTGCAATTAAAAATCAAGGTGAGTAAATCTCACTCAATTTGTTTGACTAGTTAAATTTATAATAATTTTAATTAATTATTAGATGATTGGTTGAATTGATAAGTTTATCAGTTGTATGTTATCTTATATATATATATATATATATATATATATATATATATATATATATATATATTAGTAGTTGGATATATTCTCACCTATTGGAGCGGATAAGACCCTATGCACCCCGCATAATAGCGGATGACCCTATATTACTGCGATATTCCGCCTCGAAGCGGGATTGGTATTTTTATGTTATATAACATCTGTGGATGCAGGAAAACAGGTTGGAGGGATCCAACTGGATTCCTAAAATACATTAATTGTTTTTATATATATAGTGATATATGATGTAATTAAATAACCGGCCATGGATTGTGTGTGATTTGATTTATTGGATGCTATAGTAGCACTGGCCTTAATTTTGGTATTTTAAATACCATAAAATATTATTTTTGAATTGGAAGGAATTAAAAGGATATAAGAATATCTATATCAAAATTTGGATTATTTTAAAGGAAATTGATTTGGATAAAACAATAATTTGACTTAACTATTCGTAAAATGTTGTAATTAA
Organism: Allium cepa; assembly: GCA_030765085.1. Taxonomy (NCBI): domain Eukaryota; kingdom Viridiplantae; phylum Streptophyta; class Magnoliopsida; order Asparagales; family Amaryllidaceae; genus Allium; species Allium cepa. Next base: position 341,730,332 of record CM060937.1, read on the forward strand.
ATATTAAAAAATAAATTATAATAAAGGATTTTTTTACAGTGGATTTTTAAGTGATATTTCTGGTTTTATGGAAAAGAAGTTGAAATCGATATTAGATATATATTTGAAGAATAAATGGGATTTATGAAGGAATGAATTTATAAACTAAGATTTTATCAATAAGATTAATTTTTTCCTAAACAAGTGATACTAAAAAGAGGTTTATAAATTTATAAACGATGGTTATAAATATGGGAAATGATATTACTTGATAGATTGAGAATATAATTTCACAGTGTAAATTTATATCGAGGTATGAAAATAGAGTTTTGGAAAAATAGTGGAATCTATTTTTGAAATGTGAGAACAGTTAGGAAATTGGAATGAAATCGATATGTTGTGAATCGATAGGTATTTATAAATTGAAATTGATTTTTTGAAATTTTTAAAAATTTATTTTTATCATGAAGTTACGTTTTGTTTTTAAAGGAAATGTTATTTATTTAACTATGTAATTTAAAGCAATTTAGTATTGAAATACTTAGAAAATGGATTTTTTTTTAAATATTTAATCTTTATTGAAATGAATTCACATTTTTTAAAACAAGCTTTGTAAGTCCATTAGTTTTATTTAAAAATGAATTGGAAATAGTTATCGGGGATTTATTTAAAGTGTTTAAATATATTTTATAATTACTTAAACATGTTTTAAAAGTAAATTATTATTCTTTAAAGATACTTATTAATATATATATATATATATAGAGTTTTGAAATGATTTTAAATCCTTTCGAGATCTGTAAACATGGTTTATTTATCGGATATGTTTTTTGTATAAGAGAAATCTTATGATGATATTCTGAAAACTTAAGGAAATTTCTGAATCGTTGAAATAAGTGAACTTCTAAAAATGAAATTGACAAAAGAAGTTAGAAGTGGATATTTGGAATTATAGACAAGTGTAATCGATTTTGGAAGTATTAAAGTAATTAATCAATGAATTTCGAAACTTATAGAATTCGTCACAAGGAGTTAAGGAATTTACAAATAAATTGTAATTTTTTTTTAGAAATAGGAATGAATGGAATATTTCCTAAATATTGAACTAAATGATTTTGGGAAAATATACTTATAATTATTTCCTAAGTATTGAGCTAGAAGGGTTTGAAATATTTTAACTGCGAGATTATTATCATAGAAATATTTCAAAGTGTTGAATTATAGATGGAAATTGAAAATTAGAGATATTTCTAAGAATTGGTATTATAAATGGGTTCTGAAAATTGCTTAAAATATCTTCTAAGTATTGAAAGAAAGGTTTTGAAATTATTTTAACAATGGAATGATTTATCTAGGAATGTTCCTAAGTATTGAATTATAACTTGAATTCGAATATATTGCTAAGTGTTGAAATGGTGAATAAAATAGCCCTTTATGGATAAGTATTTGAAATTGTTTTTAAATATTGAAATACTGGAAGAGCTTTGAATATACATACATACATACATACACACATATATATAAAAGGATATTTTGAATGAATGTTCCGAAGAAGTATAAAATAAGGCCTAGTGGCTACTTATGGATGTTATTTGATAGTTAAATAACCGACTATCAATTTTGGCCAAATTCGTTGATCGTTTCAAAGAGACCGGGACTGGGTTTAATTATCCAAAAACCACTTCGATCTGATTTTTGCATTACGAATTGTGATATCTCGAAGATAATGGAGACAGTGATCTTGAAGGAGATTCAGTTTGTTCAGACCCAGAAGAAGTTGTATGGATGAATGTTATCATTGCATTGCTTCCCTGGAAGGCAGTGTTAGCATTTCATATATAAATGCTATTCTAAAGGTAAACGTAGCCTCAAGCCTCATCAACTTGGAATGACTAAAATAGGGGAGATACAACCGGGCTAAGTGGGCCGCACCTAAGTATGGTATGTTATCGCTTTTTAGATACCCTCGAATATATTATATTATAATTATGGATATGGTTGTGCATAGAAAAGAGGGCGCTTTATTAAGGCGGGAACACCCGGGGTGATAACATATTTGGTACTATCCAGGTCAGGGTTAGGCCGGTCCTGTGTTGGCAGGGGATCCAGGAAAGGTCCTCGGTACATTTTTGTAGAGGTGTACTATGGGGGACGGTACCCGAGTAGCCCAGTCATTGTATGGAATCCAATTCCACTATAAGTCTGTACGGTTTTGATTATGCCCAACTATGTTGAAATGTGATATGCAAGCATTTCAACTATTTTCTAATTTATTTTTTATAGACACTATTATAATATCAAATGATTTTGCTATAAAATGTTTTGGTTATCATAAGGAAAAACCCATTGTATTTATGTGTGGCATGGTCTTACGAAATACCTTTGTTTTTTAAAGGATTTTGATAACATTACTAATTAAAATTAAGTGTGTTTCCTCACACTGGTTTTCCAGTCTGACTTGGGTATTATTTTATTATAATGATTGGGTCAGACCGAGTATTATAGATTTAGGTTAGGATGCTATGGATCATAGGGGACGAGCTAGAGGAGACTCAGGCGTATTCCACATACTTGATTATTTTCCGCTGTGTGTGTTAAACTGAGTGTTCAATATTTGTGACGACAAGTTATTATAACTTTCCAAATTGATTTGTTGATGGTCGTACTCTGATGATTGTATATATATTAACAGCTACTGATTCTTTTGTATAAAAATCTGTCATTATATTTTGCATTGCTGCGATTGTGAGATTCTGTGTTATGTTTCTATTTTTCTTCTATCCCTTTTTCTTCTTCACCCCTTCGCCCTTTCATACAATTGCGTTGGACAAGACTGGTTTATTGTCAACTCAAAGGGTACAAAACGACGGGTTGCTACATAAGGGGTGTCGTCACTCTTCTCCAATTTCCCAAATAAATAAATTACATCAAATATAATACAACGGCGTGGTAATAACTTAAATTAATAGCTTTTTTGAAAGAGAATGAACTTTGATTCAAGGAGTTTTTCCGATTTAACGTTGAATGTGCTATATCAAAGCCATGATATAGGTAATGTAAATTTATGTCATTGTATATGTATATATTAGAATTGTATATTATCATGAACTTATATATTTATTTACTGTAATACCTGCACATATAATATTTATGCAATTTTTTTGTATACATGTGCTTTTATTTTTGGCCATTCAAATGAGTAAATAAATTCCGAAGTAAAATTATTTTTGAATCATTTTAAATTTTAATTTTAATTTTAATTTTTAAATTATTATTGCGTACATACTTTATATAAATTTATTTAGTAAATTATATATAATTAATATGCATACGTTTGTTAAATTTTATTGTATATTTATATATATATATATATAATAAATTGAAATTAAAAAAATAATATATATTAAAATTTTAAATTATAATGTATTTATATACATACATACATAATATACACATACATAATAAAATAAACTATACTAGGAATTTATAGTCTAAAAAAATTAATGAGAAATTCATACATATTTAAAAAAAAATAGATTTTTAAGACCGCATGGGTTTAATAAACAATTAATTTATAAAAAATTATTTTGATTGAAAGTTAAAAAATTGAATTTTCTTATGTTTAAATATATAATATTATTTATATATTTATTAAATATATAACATTATTTATGCATTTATCAATTAGTATTTATGGACATTAATACATATAACATTTACCATTTTCAAAAAAAAAAATAAACATTTTAATTTTTTGTGTGTGCATTTATGTATTAAATATAATAATACTATGTTTGAATTTGAAATTTAAATAAGATATAATTCTATATCTAGAATTATTTTTCAGTTTTGAATTTTTTAAAGTTATTTGAAGGTTAAATTGAATTGGTTTTATATTTAAATTTATCCATAATTGTTTTCAACATATATGTGTGTGTCTGTGCGCACAGGCGTGCATGTGCATATATATAAGTATACTGTAAATCCTAACACTTATATGCAAGCATATTAAACAATATATATACTGTAAATCCTAACACTTGTATTCAAGCATATTAAACAATGTACACAGTTATATGTTGCACGTACACTTACATGTATGTGTGTATTAGATGTAGGCATACACTTAATATATCGCAATATATACAAATCAAATCTTTATATTAAATAACTAAATAAAATAAAGGTTTTATTTAAAATTATTTAGATTAGATTTAAATCAATCTAAACTTCGTAGGCCCAACGATCCATCTAATCCAGTCCATCTAATGTCCTTTTTGGGAGCTCGAGGAAATGCATCTCAGGTACATCAATTAGTAGGTATGAGAGGATTAATGTCGGATCCCCAAGGATAAATGATTGATTTACCCATTCAAAGAAATTTACGTGAAGGACTTTCTTTGACAGAATATATAATTTCCTGCTACGGAGCTCGAGGTCGATGCAGAAGAAATGAATGCATTTCCATACTATAAATAAGTAAGTGGGATAGATAAAACATTGGATCATGCCACATCACTTATTCTACAGGATCTTACGGAGCCTGTTCATGCATGACATAATTCGGACATGATCATAGAAAAAAACATCTAAAACAATAAAATAAATTGAAATTTGCTAATTTAACACTCTGTATGCTGACCGAATTCTAACAATCGTATCAGAGCTTAGTAGTTTACGTGGTCTAAATTATTTGTATTAGGGCTAGCTTATTAAAGCTTACCCATTTAGTAGGGTGTCTACGTAAGTAGTGTCGAAGTTAAGGTTTGGGTAATCAAGTACTTTACCCTACCTGGCAATTAACCAGGCTCAAAATGTGAAGTAGGTCCTAAGGTTATCTTTAGTATAAATGCCTAAATCGATTTGGGTCTTGAGCTAATTTTTTAAAATATGTTTGAAAACTAAAAATATTTCGAATTTAAAAGTTAAAATAAATTTTTTATAAATGTTATAAAATGATTTTCAAAATTGTTTTGAATTTAAATAATTATTTTCAAAAATTATTAACAACTAATTAGATTAATTAAATAATTAAAAGTTAATTAATTAAATAAAATAACACACACACACACACATATATATATCGATGTAAGTAACATTCTTAAAATAAGGCAATGTATATATAAATGTGTGTATATATGTATTATTTTAAAAATTAATTATAATTAAGTAAAATTATTTCAATTAAAGGTTAATTAAAAAAATAATATAATACATATTTATAAGATATATGTGTATAACTATAAATGTCATAGTGTACATATTTAATTTAAAATATATAAATAAATAGAACTAAATTAATTAAAATGTTAACTAATTAATCAATTTAATTAACCAAATGAAATTTAATAAATAAAATTAATATAAGATTATACATAAGATTATTATATAAGTTAATTAAAATTATACAATGTTATACAAGCATTAAACTTATATAATATGAATGTATAATAAGAAGTGGAACTACAGTAATCTAAAATTAGATTTGAGAAATAAATACATACAATTGTACGTATACCGTGATTTTAGATGCGTTTGTCACTTGAATCACGATGGTATATCATAAGAAATACATTATTCTATAAATCAATATCGCTCAAGTAAATATATTAAAGATTATGAATCTTTGGTATAAGCATTGTCCTTTACCATTTATGTATTAATAAATTATTTGCATATGCTTTAGTTGTTAAGATTTTCTCAAGTCAAAGATGTTACATGTAGCATTATTAATATATAGAATAGACGTGGTAAGATACATGCACAAATTTGTTGAACTTTCCTCAAGGTATGTGCATTGTCCTTAGATGTCATGAAGTAGACACGAGTGAATAATCTCTCTTTATTTGTTAGGCCTTCCTCAAGGTAAAGATGAGATTAGGACAAAGACCACAATGTTAGGACTTATATTTGATACAACTGATAAGACATTATCCATTGCATGTAGGGCTATGACTTATTTGGCTTCCTTAAGGTCAGAATCCCAAGGCAAGCGAGTCTGAACACCCATTAAAAACTCTAAAGATTTATTTGTTTCTTCTTAGGGTTTTAAGAAACATAAAAGTCTATCAGGAGCCTATTAGTAAAATAAAATGTAATGCTTAACCATACTAATATTAAAAGAACATCTACTATGAACTTATTGTCCTAATATACTAAATTATATGTGTAGAAAATGCCTATAATAAAGTTATTTTTTGAAAACGATAATCTCATTGGACCTAACTTCATGATTGGTTAAGAGCAATTAAGATTGCACTTTCGTACGAACGTATATGGTCATTGATAACTAAACCACCAAGGGAAAAATCTACTGATGATGCAGACCTCAAACCAATAATAGCCTATTATAAATAATTTGCGAATGTAGAAATCACCTCGTTTTATATGTTGTCTATGTTACACAAACCGTTGAGAGATAACACAAATTCATATCTGTCCATCAAATCTTCAATAGCCCCAAAGCATTGTCCGAGGAGCAATTTCATTTTGTAAGGTGCGAGATTACTATAAAGTTGTTCAACATTAAGATGTCAAAGGGCATGAAAGTGGATGATTACGTCATAATGACGAAGGATAATTAGTAAACTTTCTCAGTTAAACGTTATGATAAGCAACGAGCTACAAGTGGATTTGATCCTATGGTCTCTTACTTCATTGTTTGAATTACTCATATTAAACCATAATACGAATCAAATGGATGTAAGCCTCATGGAACCACTTAATATATGGAGGTCAGCCGAGTCTTAATCCAAGGATTAAGGTGTAGTGCTTGTAGTTAAGGGTAAAGCATCATCTTCGAATGGTTCAAAGAAGCAGAAACAGATTAATAAGAAGAATAAAAGGATTGTCCTAACTGATAAGGGTAAATGCCATCACTTACACAAGAAGGGTCATTGGAAACGAATTGTCTTGATTACCTAAAGATTGTCAATGAGAAGAAACGGAATAGTTAAGCTTCTCTTATATGTATATTTATGATTCAAAATTGTTTTGCTATCAAATAAATCATCTTGGGTTTTAGGTAGTAGATCTTGAATGCATATATACAATTTGTTATATGAACTTAGGAATAGGCATTATGTGGTAAAAGAAGAGATGAAACCTCAAGTTGTGGATGGATCTTTAGTAGATGCAACTGGAGTTGGAGACTATCACTTAATTTTGCCTAATTGATTAGTTTTTATTTTAAATAATTTCTATAATGTAAGAAGATTATTCATGGAAAATTTTTAGTATGTAGATTGTCTATGACTAGATGTATTTTTTTATTATATAGACAATGTTACGAACATTATATTGAATGGAAATAAATTCTATAATGGTTTTTTGGTAATGACATATATGTTTTTAATTCTAATTATGTTTTTGCTATGAACAATTTCTAACGTTTATATTAATAATAGTTATCTATAGCATTGTAGACTAGGTCATATAAGTGATAAACGACTCCATAAATTAAAAACTGATGATCTTTCCATTGTTTGATTCTGAATCATTTGATGCGTGTGGGTTGTGTCTTAAAAAAATGACCAAGCACCCTTTTACTGGGAGCAATGAAACAGTTAGTGGATGACAGGCATCATTGTTCCAGTGATTAAGTGATTCGACTTTGGTGCGTGAGGTCACAAGTTCAAAACTTGCATAGCGTGATTCAAACATTTATTGACTATGATTTGTATTTTGTTGTCCCAGTGACATGTTGTATCTAAGTACCATTTGAAAAAAAGAAACAGTTAATGGACTATTGGGTCTCATACATACTAATGTACATGGGCTAATGACTATATTTATCGAAGATAATACTTCTTATTTTGAAAATTTTATTGATGATTTTCGAAGACTAGGATATGTGTGGCTTATGAAGAACAAATCTGATGTATGTGAAAAAATTATAGAGTGCAAGGAATGATGTCAAAAATCAAAGAAATCATAAGATTAGAATACTTCGATCAAATTAGGAAGGAGAGTATATTGCACAAGAGCTCCAATAGTGCTAACAGATAATTGGATTATCTCTCAGGTTACTCCACCGCATGCTATGGAGCACAATGGTGTTTCGAGAGAAAGTATCGACATTGTTTGATATGGTTCGTTCCATGATGAGTAAAGATGAGTTACCTCTTTCCTATTAGGTGCATGCGCAAGAAACTGCAACACATAAGTTGAATTTGATAAGCACAAATTTTTACCTAAGATTTCATATGAGAAGTTGCATAGAAAGAATCCCCACCTTAATTATTTTAAGGTGTGGGGTTGTTTGCCTTTGTTAAGAAAGTTTTTCCCAACAGATTTGAAGCAAGATTAGTCTTATGTAAGTTTGTAGATATCCTAAGAACTTTTGGGGATATATTTTCTACAATACTAAGGAAAAAAAGATTATGGTTTCTCAACACATTGCCTTTTTAGAATAAAATATTATGTCAAAAGAAATTAACAGTAATGCTGTAGACTTGGATGAGATCCAAGAAATTAATAAGAAGGCTGAATCAATTAGAGAAATACATTTGTCGGTATATGAAAACATGCAACTTATTAGAAGGTCTAAGAAGGAAACCCATACACTAGAGAGATACTATGGTTTTTCATGGACGGCTTGAAACAGGATTACGTCTTAGAAGACGATGCTACTCTCTCATTCGAACAGACACTATAGGGTAAAGGCTCTGCACTATGGCTTGGATCTATGAAATCCGAAATGGATTCCACGTATGAAATTAAAATACGGACTTTGGTTGACATACACGAAGGGATAAAACGTATCAGTTGCAAATGGATTTTTAAGAAAAAGTTAAATGCAGTTGAATAAGTGGAGACTTACAAATTAAGGCATGTTGTGAAAGGATTTCATCAAATTCAAGGTGCTTTATGATGAAATACTTCCGTCAAGTCCATTCGGATAATTCTAGCTATTGCTACATTCTATATTATGAAATGGCAAAAGGACGTGAAAATGACATTTTAAATAGTGATTAAAAGAAACCGTTTATATGTTGTAGTCCGATGTTTTTGAGCTCAATGGTAGTGAGGCAAAGCTTGCAATTTATTAAGATCCATTTACGGTCTTAAATAAGTTCAAGGATTGGAATAAGTGTTTTAATACAGTAATCATATAGTTTGGTTTTTATCAAAATACAGAGGAAACATGCATATATCAAAACAACAAGGAAGTGTTATCGTGTTCTTAGTATTATACATCGATGATTTATTATTGATTGGCAATGAATTATGTTGCTGCAATCAGTGAAAGTTTGGCTTTCAAAGAATTTCTACGTGAAAGATTTAGGAGCAGTAGATATACTAGGTATAAAGATCTACAAAGAGAGATATTAGTATTGTCATAATCATTGTACATAGATATCATACTGAAAAGATTTAGTATGGTGAACTCCAGGTATGGAAACGTTCTGACACAATCTAGAATTGTCCTTTCTAAGAGAGACTCCTAAAACTGATGAGGAGAATGGGCGTATGAAGAGGATATCGTATGAATCAACAATCAGTTCCATAATACACATTATGCTATGTACTAAACTGGATGTGGCTTACACATTAGGATGCATAAGCCAATACTAGTCCAATCCCGTAGAAAAACATTTGACTGTTGTAAAATGTATTCCTAATTATTTGAGAAATACGAAGGACTTATTCCTTATATATCAGAATAGTGACCTCCTTATAAAGGGCTATACAAACTCCAACTTTCAAAGCGATATTGACGATAGTAAGTCAATATCTGGTTACGTCTTTACTTTAAATAGTGGGGCTGTTTGTTGGAAAAGTTTCTAATAGGAAATGGTAGATGATTCTACGACGGAGGCTGAGTACATCACCTCAATGAAGCAGCTAAGGAAGCGGTTTGGATGCACACATTTATGAGTGAGCTAGGGGTGATTCCCTATCTACAGAATCTGATGGCATTGTTTTATGACAAAAATGTGGCGACGTAGATTGCAAAGGAGCCTAGAGCATATAAGAATTTAGGACACATTCTTTGAAAGTTCCACCTAATTAGATAATTTCTCGAGAAGAAAGAAGCCATGATTCAAAGTGTAGATACAAGGGACGCTAAAGTAGATCCACTCACGAAGGAATTGGCTTGATTAGTTCTCATCAACCTGATTGAAAGGGTGGGATTAATATTCTATAACTAGGCCAAAGTGCAAATGTAAGATTGATAAAGTTAGGGTTATGCCTTAGGGGCAATTCTATAGTTTACTGTAAATTATTAACTCTATAATAAAATCTCATTTGAAATAAAAGGTGTTTTTCTTTCTATTATATACTTGATATAATGAAGTATATATATCATTAACTTAATTTAAGTATATTTAATATAACATCTATAAATGGTATATTTTGTGATATGTGTTGTAATTATGAGAAATTTATCATAATAAAAATAAACATATCATTTTAGATATTTCCAATCAAGATGTATCGAGGTTGGATATCGATACTTCCTTTGAGATTATAGTACATAACGATCTCCAAACGTCGGACATTATAATATACATGGCTGTTTGGGGCATCTAGAGGTTACATACTATTAGGTATTAGATAATTATAGAATGAGTCACTCGATAGTTTTCTATTGGTCAATATAAATATGGTTAAATTAAGAATATCAAAGTGAAATTTTACGCGATTCTCTTAACTTGAGAATATCGTCGCACTTTAGTATGGACATCCCACTTCGATTATAGTTAAATCATGACACAACTTCAATCGAATGACTATATTTGGATGTGAGTTGAAGTATTGAAAGTGAAACACTATTCACTAGAGAATTTGTCTCCTTAGTTATATAAGATTAGTATCAAGGTCAACTCAAAGTCAAGTCTCTGGCCAAAGCAGTTCAGTTAATAATAATTGTTATTATTGAACAAAGGACTTTGTATTTGGATTGTATAAGTTTAATGTGGACGATATTGGGATTTTGAACAAAACCAAATTTCATATGTCCTAATGTGATATAGTTTTGATGAAGATAATTGATGTAAAAATCATCATTACCAGGGCCCTCTTAAAACATTAAAAATAGATTTTACCTAAATTATATAGTCGATAAATCCGGCCAAACTATTACACCGCTAGCTAAGGTGACGGATGAATATATATTTGAATTGTTCGATATTAATCATTGTCTGAATTTACACCTATGAGTCATACAACCGAAATGTTGAATACTCTGAAATACCACAAGATTTAACTAAAAAGTAGCAGTTATAAATTAAGTATATCGATTAATATTTGTGAAATACTACTTATACAAATTTATTTGATTTATTTGAATTAGTGTTTAATATAGCATGAATATAAAATATATAATGTGTACGTATCGATATATGATATTAATAAACATTTAAGTTTGATTGGAAATGGGCCATTGATTTTGGTTTTGAAATTTAAATGAGCTCATACGCCCCTTAGTATTACCAGTTAAAATATGGAGGATGGGGGTGTGATATTTTGTTTGAAAATATGAGTTTAAATTAGCTAAAAGGAAGAGGTAAATAGGGAAGTCTAGTTCTCCCCTTTTCACTCTTTTCTTTTCCTATTTAAAGTCAACACCCCACCTCATTTGTTCACTTGGCTTTAGCCACTGGGATTTTTCTCCTCATCTCCAACTTCCAAAATTAAACGAGTCAAGTCAAATGCAATACAAAGATGTGGTGGTTTCTTTAACTAGTAGCTTTATTGGAAGTGAACGAATTTGATTTGACGAGTTTTCTAATTCAAAAATCAAGGTGGTATATCAAGGCCACAATATGGGTAATATCTGATTAATATTTCTATGTTCGTTTATGTTATGTGTAGATTAGAATTATATATTATCCCGAATTGATATTTTATTTGCTTTCAAATCTGAACGTGTTTATACTCATACAAATATATTTTTTGTACATGTATGTTTTTATTTTTGGCCAATCAAATAAAAAGAATTTGAAAATAAAATTATTTTTTAATCAATTTTAAACTAAAATTTGAACTTTTAAGTTGTAGTTACATACATATTTTATAAATGCATTTAATAAATCATACACACACATGCATGCATATGTATGCTAATTTTTTTTTGTATATTTATATATATATGAGTAGTTTGGCACGTGCGATGCACGTGTGCAGAAGGAAGTGGTGTTAAGAAACAATGTCTATGAGAGTTGTTGAATGCGATAAAATGAGTGTGATGTACACGTATTGTTGAATATTTTGGATATTGACATGCAGAATGAATGTACAGCAGATGGACGTGGACGTAGAAAATTTGTATCGAACATGAGAAGAAGCGTTATATCAGACTGACATTGTGTGGGTAGAAAGAAAATTAATATATATCCATATAGTGTAACCAATTATTAACGCATGTTCATGCAAACCGTAGAGAATTAATTTGATTTGTAATGGAAATAGAATATGTTCTTCGTTACATATAGTAGGTGATCACAGATAGATATGATTGCATTTTGTGGGGATAGGGAAACAGAATGAGTTGTTGCAGCTAAGAAACTATTTGATAGTAAATTGTAGGTAGTAAGTGTAGTTGTCGTAACCGTTTTCTCTTCTCCTTGTTCCGGGCTTGAGACCGGCATCAACAGTATGTTGATGGCGGAGTTAAAAACATTTTTTAAGGGAATTTTTATGTGAACCGAAAGTGAGTTGGAGTAGTAAAGGAGGAACTTTTTGTTAACCCAGTTTTGTATTTTGTATAAGCTATAGCTAAATATATGACCGAAAAACAATAAAATGGAGAAAAAGATTATAAGTGCAGATATTAGTCATTCATGGTCGTATAAAAAATCCCTTAATTATTTACGTAGAGTAATAAAATAATGGTGAAGAACTTATATTTGTACCCAATGTTGTAGGGTAATAATTATAGTAAAACGACAGCATGTGAAGTGGAAAAATGAAGTATTGTTAATTAAGTTTGTGAGTACATAACACATCCTAATACACAACATTTCTAGTATGTGTGCCATTTCTATTTCGTATCTTTCCATTTTTCACCAAAACTTTTGTTGTTTTACGTGAAACGCCTCTTGATAACGCAACATATAGCTGACCATGACTGAAAACATGTTCGGGAAGATAAATACCAACTCGAGGGATGGTTTATCCTTGTGATTTATTAATCGTTAAGGAAAAAGCTAATTTAATTGGAAATTGTTTACGTATTAGGTTGAAAGGCATGTTAGTATTCTCAGAAGGCTCTAGTGGTATACGTGGAATAAATACTCTTGTACCACGAAAATGTCCAAAAGTTATTTCTGCATATATGACATTTCTGTGAAAGATACGACATAGTAATCTGGTTCCATTACATAATCCAATTCGTGGATCAATATTCCTAAGCAACATGATTGGTGCACCTACTTTCAGTCTTAATTTATGTGGGGCTAGACCTCCGGGAGCAAGTGAGTTTAAGAATTCATATTGGCATAGATTATGTGTATCTTCTTCGACTTTGTCAAAGGAGTAGTAAATGCGCTCACTACCTGGAAACAGTTCTATAACTTTGTTATTAATGTCATCCACTGTTTTGTTTATAGGGGCTAATATTGCTCTATCCATTATAAAATTAGGATCACCTAATCTGTCATTGAGTTCAGCGAAGACTTCATTAATCAGAGCATAGAGTGAAGAACTATTGGTCCAAGGTTCAACGATATCATTTGGGAGCTGTATAATATCGTCTTGAACATAGACTTCATCTCCATTTCCAATACGTAAAAGAAATTGTGCATATGATTGATCGTCTTTTGCATGCATATTTTGTGTTAAATGAATTACCTGAACATTTTGCCATAAATATGATCATACTATACATGCATCGACGGTTTGAGCTCTAGTACCGTTTACGACTATTGGTTGAACTCGAACAAATCGCCGCCTAAAATAACAATCTTTCCTCCAAATGGTGCGTCGAAATTAGTTAAATCTCGTAATGTTCTGTCTACGGCCTCAAATGCATGGCGGTGAGCCATGGTAGCTTCATCCCATAGGAAAACAATAGCAGTCAATAAAAGTTTTGCGAGTTTAGATTGCTTGGGAATATGACATGTAGAGGAAGAGTCTAAATTAATTGGTATTTTAAATCGAGAATGTGCAGTTCGACCTCCTGGAAGAGCAAGAGAAGCAATTGTAGAAGTAGCGACTGCAATTGCAATATGACCATGAATTCGTAAATGTACTAAGATTGCTCTATATAAATATGTTTTTCCTGTACCTCCAGGACCGTCTATGAAATATATAGCATTAGCTCCATTTCAACAGAAGACATTATCGTGTCAAATGCCTTCTTTTGTTCGGAGTTCAAGTTATCTACAGAATTGATATCATTATTGGGTATTTCTATGCATTGCTCTTCTGAAATAAGAGTGGATGTGTTTGTATGGGTAAAGTGGTTGAAATTAGTATGTGGAATGTCATAGTCAAAAATTGTTTTGTTATATTGTTTGAGAAGGTTGTCGAGGTCAGACAGACATTGAATTACTGAAAATGAATTGGTCACAGTAGTAGCAGATGTAGTAGGATAGTCTTCAAGTAAGAAAGGTGAAAACTCTTTCCACAATTCATGCACATGGCATGGGTCACAGTATACTAAAATTGTAACAAATTATAAAGAGACATAGGGCATAAAAAATTAGCGGAGGATGTATTTATATTGGAATCTGAGCACAGCTCCATTTCTAAGCACTAATATAGTTATTTTGGATATTATTTATCAGCGCAACCTGCTGCAAGTTATTATTTTGCATTGCCAAACACTCATATTTCATTTTCTTTTACTTCCAATAGGTTTGCAAGTTGAGGTGTAAATTAGTGAAAGTTTGTAACATTAGTAGGTATAAATAATAATTATAGGGGCCAAACTTTTAGAAATACGTCCCATTTCAAACATGTAATTTACAGAAAATTGAAGAATCAAACATGTCAGACACATACATGATACATACAAATCAACTGCAGTACATACAGTTCCAAATGTTTCTCGACTAAGAGTGAAGTTGTAGACCGTCAATACTCTTAACTGCCACATTGAGATCTTCCAGAACCATGCTTCTCGAAGGGAAAATGACTGCACTCTTCCAATAAGAATTCAACCTGCATTTCACTTAATAATTATCATAAAGTTCTAACCCTAATATTGTTTTTATGAAATGCGCTTGACAGTGGTATTATATAAACAGTCACAAACTCATATCCAAACAATCAGTACTGATAATCAATATTTTTAGGTAATAAAACCACTAACAGTTTTGAGTGAACATAGAAGGATAAAATAGCCAATTCTCCTCGACATGCATAAAAATGGTGGTTGGTGGGCCCATATGGCCCAATTCGAAAATAGTTATACCTGGTGGGCGTGACCTGATATTGAATGCTGGACTGAGCCCAAACGTAGGGCGATTGAAGCCCATTGGACCGTTAGGGTGGTGAGCTGGCAAAATCAGTTACGTGGAAGACTGCGTTGAGCTGGCATGATGGCTGTTCTTTGCTGCAGGGACTTCGTGGTTGTGCTTGCCTTTGTATGTTGTGATGACTGATTTAAGATCCTGAGATGCTCTTTTTACGTGCTTTCGCACTGTGCATCTTGGGGTTGTGCACTTGTAGTAAGTTCTGCAGAGTAATATAATTGTTTGATTAGAAAGTACATAATGGTCCCAAAAATGCAAGTAACAGTAAAACATGTCTTGTATTGACCACTACTTCAATAAATTAGACTGACATACTTATGTCTGTATACTTGATAAACCAACTAAAATCAGCAACCATATTAAAGACAGTAGTAGTTATATGGTAAAGAATATAACCTTATTACTTTGCATTCCAAATTTGTCTGTTAAATAATAAAAATTTGTTGTTTTCTTTGAAAAGCTTCCATCGTCTCCTTTTTCTGAATGAGTATCTGTCTGGCTCTTGTCTACTATAATGATTTTGACTGCTCCCTTTGAAGGCTTTTTGCTGGTATAAATATTGAAAAATGTAAATACCACTGATATATTCAGTTTTTGACCTAAAAATGAAACACGAAATTCGATTAGAATTGGAGTGTAAATATCGCAGCATGGATAAACATACTCAGAATAAATTGTAGGCATAATGGACCAACTTAATTCTATTACTAATCTAAAACAAATTTCTTAAATTGGATTAAATTGGTTTTACCCCATATGATAAAAAAATTATCAATTTCCTAGTTCACTGGATTGATCAGATCAAATCAACGACTATATTAAGCGTAGATGTAAATCATAGGCAAACTTAAGGAGACTTGTAATAAACACACCAATCAAATCATCATCTTTATATGATAAAAAGGTAATTAACTATGAATTAAAAGTAACCTAGCAAGTTAGGTGAGCAAGATTGATGCAACCAAAAGGTTATACCTAGTTTACAGCCTTTGAGGATTTAGAGAAGGCCGATTACTTTAATGGAGCACGGATGGTAACGAAAGTATATAGTGTTTACAGTTTCCATAACAATAAATACATCTGGATTGTAAAAGTTATGACAATGAAAATAGTAAAAATAGTAAAAACATGGTACAGATTGTAGTTGACGTCATTCAGACACAAATATTATCAGAAAGACATAATATAATTATGGAGTTTTTTTTATTTTACTGATAAAAAATAAATTGAAAATGCATGAAGTTTATAAATGGTATGAATGTATTTACTGTCAGTCAGTCATAAAATATAGGAAAACACATGAAATTGTCATGGAGCTTATATTTTTGATAATGTAGATTTAAATTAAACACGGAAAGGCATATAATTTGAATCTAATAGTTGGAGAAGAAAGATACAATGGACACAAAAATTTAAACAATTATAATGACCTGATGCTTGTGAGTATGTTGATACATAATATTAAATAATAATAAAAGTTGGATTGTGAAGAAAGATAAACGATTAACAAAGTAAAATATAAAATCAATGACAAAACTGGAAGATTAAAGTTCGCCTGAAAGAAAATTGAGCATTCAATAATGAGAAGATTCATTACAGATGAGAAGAGCTATTGTTTTCATTAACAACATTGTTCTTGGTAATAAATTCCCACATACTGCAATAGTAGTTGCATTAAAACATATATTTAGTATGAACACCAATTGAATATATAGTAACAGAATTCAATTATAGAATTAACCAAGTCATTTATATTAATAATTAATGTCCATTTTTTAATCCTTTCCCAATTGTTGCTTGGTTGTACATCCACGACAGCTTTTCTTCTACTCTCTTAGTTATTTTGTACAAACTCATATCCATCCTTTTTTTCAATTACACATGCAAGAGGATAAATCCATGAAAAAGTACAAATATTTTTGTACATTAGTTTCAATAGTACCTTATGGAAAACAATGACAAAAAGGAATTTACATGTAATATTCTGTTATAAAAAATCATAGCCAACCCAAATGAGCGAATCAATGGAAAATTTGTCAAAATTGACTATGATATCCATAATCAATAATCCAAACAAAGAAAATCAAACTTTCTATAAAATAAATTCCAACACAGTGAAAGTAAATTTTTGAGTATGAAAATCGGTTGAATTAATCATAAAGTAAATGTTTTACCTTGAATGATGACTGAATCGTCTTTCAGTCTGCTAATTCCTCCAACTTATTTGTCAACTCTAATCAATTTGTTACATTACATCTCCCACATTCAATCCGCCACACAGCGAATGGAGTGTACCTAAAAAAATAAAAAATGAAAACCTAAAATACTACTGAATTATTGAAATTACAAACTAAAACTGCGTTTTTTTTCCTCATCGCGTTTTCAGATTTTTAAACACCCTTATTGAATCTTCAACGTCAAAATATATGGAATCATTTTTGAAGTAATTGACTGTTTGATAAAAATAAAATAAACCAAACATAAATACAATAAACAGAAGTTTCACGAATTTAGTATAAACACATTAGAATTTGAAAATGCGAGCATAAAGAGTTGATGGCGTAATGATGAGAAAATTAGGGTTTCAAAATGTACCTATTGTAAGAGCTGAGTAGAACCTTGGGAAATAGTGTAATGATATCTAATGACTAATATCTTTATCTATTTTCTCAACCCCACAAATTATGTGCGTATGAAACAAACTACAATTGCAAGCATTATGATCAGTCCTTATGAGACTGTAACCTTTTCTAAGTTAACATACTATCATTCAATAAAAGTGAAGTATTTGTGGCAAAAATGGAGAAATTTGTTGATGTTAAGCATTAAACTTAGTTAATTAGGCAATGGTTAATCTTTTTTCTTCCATTGTCATGTAGTTGAAATAAAGATTTGGAGAACAATGCATTCATGAAAGACTAAAGAGAAAGAACTGGGCACTGTCTCATAAAAATCACAATCATATACACTAATGCATCCCGACAGCTAAATCAAACCAAATTTTATATTAAAACCGAAACAATATTTACAATCCATAAGTATCCAATGAAAATCACCTTCCCATTTGCCTACACATGTAACCTCTATGCTCAAATCAACATTAAACATAAATCCAAATTCATATAAACATTTCAGTTCTCAAATAACTACCAAACATTAACGAATAATCGATACCCTCTAAGATATATGAAATTTACATAAATCCAAGCTTTTTCCATCACTATATCATAATAAATAAAAGGAGAAAAATCCTGATTTCAATTGGGAAACTGTTCTTGCAAACCTATATATTGCATTCAACATTTCAGTAAAAAACATGAATTAAATAAAAAGATTACCTCCTAATATGTTAGTTTTTATGAGGATAGCATGGCATAGAGACCTGATTTTATTGAATTCCAGAAGGAGAGAAGAACCTAACCCGATCCCTAACCCAGTCACTTCTCAAAACACGAATATGAGCATCTGTTAATCATGAGCTTCAGTGAAGGATCTAATTTTTTCTATTTTATTTGTTCGTTCAGTTATTGATGACTTTTTGAGTAAATGGGGTTGAGAAACGAACGGGAGGAGGAAAGGAGTTGCATACCAATTAGAAAATGTCGAACATATCAATAGTCACCTTCCGAACAAAACCGTAGTTGCTCTGTCTTTGTCGAACTCTGTGGATTGGAGACTATGGCAGCGAAACTTAAACAACAATTAGCATCGCTGATGTAAATCTTTTGGTAGTAATTAGATTTGGGTATTTTTGTTCGGCATCAATTTTTCCCTTCGTTTCTTCTTTGTTTGGTTTCTTAAGAAAACGCGAGGAAGAAAGGGAAATGGGGTAGGAAGTGGGCCGCAAAACCGAAACATTGTGGTAGAATGAAAAAAGACAAATCTGTCCCTGTTTGAATGATGAGGATTAATTTTTTTTCCCAAACGTATTAGGGCATTTCTGGCAATTCAAAAAAAGGCTTCAGTTGGGGAAGTATTTGCTTTATATATAAGATATATAATAAAATTGAAATTAAGACATAGCTATATGTATTAAAATATTAAATTATAACATATTTATATCCTTATATATAATATGTATTTTATAAAATAAACTATATTCTAAGTTTATAGTCTATAAACAAAAAAATTCATTAGATATCTGTATGAAATTAAAAAAAATTGGATTTTGGGAACTGCACGGATTTAATAAAAATAAATTTTTTCATAAAGCATTTCAGTCAAAAATAAAAAAATTATATTTTATGTTTAACATATCATATTGTTTATAAATTTACTAATTAGTATTTTATGAACTTTATAATATATAAATGCATGTTTATATATATATATAGTTTTATATTTTCATAAAAAATTTAAAAATATGTGTGTGTATTAATATAATAATTTTTAAATTTGAAATTCAAATATGATATTATTTTAGAGTTTGATTTGTCTTCAAATTTGAATTTTTTAAGCTATTTTGAATATTAACTTTTGAATTGGTTTTATATTTAAATATAAATTTATATGTAATTGTTTTATGTGTATATATATACATACATATATGTGTACATAAGTATACTTTATATTATATTAATAATAGAAAGCAAATATGTATATAAAGGGGCTATTGTACCCACTGTAGTGTAAATCCTCACATTTATATACAGGCACATTATACCATGTACATAGTTATATATCGCACATAGATTTACACCTATGTGTGTATTTAATACACATATTCACTTTATATATCACAAATATATACAAATCAAATCTTTGTATTGATTAATTAAATAATATAATGATTTTATGTAGAATTATTTAGGTTGGATCTATTTCAATTTAGACTTCATATACCCAATAAGATCTAAAATGGTAAAAAATTGAAATTCACTCATTTAACATGTTGTGTATTAGTCCAGTTCCAACAAGTTGTACTTATTTTTTATATCTGGCTAGGCTCTTGTATTGAAATTGCTGAGTTGTTAATCCAGACACACAAGCGGAGATGCATTCTCGAACTATAGTATATCATATGGCTATGTTGGTTTGGCTATAGGAACAAGTTGGTTTGATTCTAGGATTTATGGTTTACCACCGAACCAATAGGGCACTGAGTTCCAATGCTTGTAAGATCTAATGTCATATCCTACAATTTGTCACCCTATGTAACAACCCAACTTTTATGGATATTAAAGTGGGAGACAATTAATTAATTAACAATTAATTTATTAAATTTAAACATTTAATTAGTTTAAAAATTAAAAATAAATAATTATTTTGGATAAGAAGCGAATAACCGATGAATCATTTATTTGGATTTAGAAAAATAAGTTGGGATGGATATTTATTTTGGAAATAAATGAATTATTTTTGGTAGAATAAAAATCATTTGGAAAGTGTATTAAAGTTAAAATATTTCATAAAATGAAATAATGGATGGAAATTTGTTTAATCATATGTAAATTTGTTTTTTTTCATTTTTATGAAATGTTAATAAAATAAGAGTACGTATTTTAATTAATTTCCATATCATATGTTAATATAAAATGAAAATAAAATTATTTCATGAAAAATAAAAAGAATATCAATTTCCTAATATATTATATAGGAGAAATATAGAAATAAGTATAATATGAATGAAAAGTGAAAAATTTATGCATAAGACAACATATAATTAGGTACTATTAAAATATAGAAGAAATAATAAGAAAAAGGAAATATTTGTTAAGATAATTCTAGAGAGGATATCAAATACAAAAGCACCAACCCCATCGCCTTTTCTATTTTACATTACGTACATAAAAATTCTCAAAGCAAAAACATAAAACAAAACCCTAGAAATCTAATTCTCTCATCCAAGGCAAAAGGAAATCAAAATTTGTATTTACAATCAAAATCAAGAATAAGGATTCACAGTTTTTGTTAACCCAAAAAATGGATCGATACTGTATCCTGATTATGAAAGCACCAGGCCTTTTATCAGGATAAGAAAATAGAGCAAGACACTACCCATATTATAGAAAAAACAGAATAAGATAAAGGAATACACAATCTTTATAGTGGTTCGACTGTTAACGAAGCCTACATCCACTTTATAACTTTTGTTATTGAATTGACTATTGATCACAAGTATTGATTACAATTCTAATAGTTTAATAAAGAAAGCTCAGACTAGCATTGATGTAGACAATAGAAAGGATATTAATTGTGCCATGACAGCCATCATAAGGGAGAATAAAGTTGAAAAATCTTCATAACAGAGTTGCTCTAGTAATCAGAATAGGCAGCCCCCTTTTTGTTAAAGGTAGGATGGTATTCATAGGATTTTGAGAGCAATTGGATCGAAATAACTACACCAGAGGCCTGCAGTCATTGGTAGGAGGAAGCATATAAAGTTTGGGAGCTATTTGAGCTAACTGTTTGGATCGGTACCAATCTAACTGGATTGGATTGGTATTGATCCAAATAGTTGCATGATTTTTGCTCAACTCCTATCGTACGAGCTTCCTTATTCGGTTGCAAGGATTCTCTTGTAATTTCATGACATGTTAGCTTATTTTGATGATGTTTCACCAACAGGTTAGATTGAACTATAACCTGAATCAGATAAGTCTTCATTTCTTCAACTCGATGCTAGAATGTTATCAAACTTGGTCGATATGCTTAGGAGAGATGTAGGAACACAATGCACGTGGATTGGAACATCCACAAGCTAATAATTTGGATCCGTATCGATCTAATTGGATCGTTCGGTGCCGATCCAAATACTTGGCATATTTTGACTTCAAACTCCTTAACTTTTGCTGGGTTAAAAACCTAGTTAACATTTGCCCCCCGGAACTTGCTTTAGTTGGAAACAAGGCATGCTATGGGATTGTTCATCTTATAGGTTCCATTTCTTGGAGTTTGATTGGTCATACCTAACTTCCTTAAGTAGTTGCCTATGACATTCCAGCTTGCCATTTAGTCCTTATAGGAATCTCCATTACCCATTACTATGTAGTGATCTTGATTTGATAAATTCCAGAATGAATACCATCATCAAGTTGGGCAAAGTTGGAAAGTTTAAGACCATATGGGGAAAATATTTTAGATCGCCACCGATCCAAGGACTTAGCGATTTTTCTTGGCCTTTCCTTCTTTTATATATGTGTATATGTGATCAGATCGTCACTCCCCCAATATCCATTTTTGAGTTGAGCTGATCAAAATAGCACTAAACCCTAGCCGATCCAACACTGCTTCCACGAGAATGCGACTATCAACCTTCGCCTTCGAGCATCGCTAACCATCATCTTGAGGAACTTCTGTCATGATTTCGCCCACCATAAGCCATCACCGATCCAATTGTTGTCGATCCAAAGCACCATGGTTCGAGCTATCTTGGATCAAGGACCTTATTATCACTCTTCTCAATCTTGAAGGTCGGTGAAGTTGGTTTTGAGTATCATGATTGATCTAAGATGGAGTCGCGTCATTGAAGGACCTAGTTGAAGATTCAGGATTGATTATGATTTTGTGGATGGAGTAGCTAATCAAATTTCATATTTTCAAAGAATGAAAATAGGGTTTTGCCTTAGTGGTTGACATGTCTTGCTACTACCATCCGAAAAATTAGAATTGACTTGCATTGAGTCACGTAATTGACCCTGACTACTACCATCCGAAAAATTAGAATTGACTTGCATTGAGTCACGTAATTGACCCTGACAATGGTTCTTGCGGATTTATTTTGGTTTTTCTGGAAGGTAATAATAACCTGTGATAGCGTCTTGTATGCAGCTTAGGTTGTTATCATCTTCCAAGAAACTAAAATCGACTCACGTTGATAAATTCCTTCCTGATTCAGACCCAATAACTTAAGTCTCTTGATTTGGACTGGTCTTGTTATTGCACAGTCATTGTTCTAGGAATAGAAAGAGCTTTCCATGTTGCTTCAGACAACAGATTCGTTATTGATCGTTGATCGATAACAGGTAAGTGTAGAAGAAATGATATTAATACACATCGATCATCTTCTGAATTCCAAGTATCATCCATGTTAAGGGTTTATAGTTTAGAAATTATGTGCACCTGACCGTTTTGAATACAAGCTTTCTTATATAGAATGATGTGTATATCTTACTGACGTATGTCAATCGAAGGGAGTTCACCTGCTTTCGAAGCAAAGTCCTCATCGATCTTGGCTGGACCTGCTACCTCTATAAATTCAGGCTAGTATGGCCGCCTATTTCCAATTGGTCCTATTGTCTACCGTACTCCCCCAACTTCAAGGTTCTACCAGATCCTTCAAAGAACTCCTCCTCAATTCTCATACATATGGGCATTGTGAAGCATTTGCTTGCAATACGACATTCAGGAGGACGATGTACTTCTTCCATCAATAGGTCAATTCGCTCATCGGCCGCCTTCTGAATATGTGGCCTGCCATCACTACATGTGCATGTATGGTATGGTGCAATCATTTAATCATTTTCTGATGGCGACCCTTCAGAATATGGGGCTGGTACCATTCCAAATTCTCCCGAATGGCTATGCCATGCTAACTTGCCTATATGTTCTGTCCGAGCGAATGCTCAATCGCACTCCGAACTTTGTCGAGCTGTAGTATCCACTACTATTTAAAAAGAGGGAGGCTAACCCATCTCTTGCTAACGTTGAGGCACAATGTAGCTGAAAGCTCGTACTTGATCTTCATAGCAAGGTCCCCTCATTCAAAAATCAATTTCTCTTTGTCAAGTGTCCTAAAGTATTCACTCGTCTATGGACCATTGGGTTAAGTTTCTCTCATTAGGCATATAATTTCCTTTAGCTGCTAAAAAGTCTTCTGAGCAATCATCTATTCTTTTGCAGTCCATCCAGTACTCGGTTTTATCGCGCCTTTGGGCAAGGCCGTGACACCAAGAAATTGACTGGAAACAAAGGACAGACCGTCCCCGAAGATCGGTTACACACAGGTCTACTATGAATACTGGTAAATTTTTTCCAAGTCCGAATCGAACTACAATTGATATAACACGATAGGCAAAGCTATAGAAGCTTACGTTCCAAATTTCAAGTCAATCGAAATTCATATGCTCAAGTTATGGATCGATCGAGTATTAAGTGAAATATATCTAGTTCGTATCCATCAAGTGTACGCTGCTTCGTATCCGTCAAATGGGCACTGGTTCGTATCCATGGAAAAAGTCATCACATCTACTCCAGTTCGTATCCATTACCTGAGGATGTTTCGTATCGATCCCACTTATACATAACTTGTACCGATCATCATTTACACAATTCGCATCGATCGGTCAATGATCGATACGAAGCATGCCACCAACAAATGATACGAAACAACACTTAAAAAGCATCGATACGAAATTGGACTTCAATTGATATGAAGGGCTTGTGTTTATATCAATACGAATGGGTATGGAAATGATCGATACGAAGTAAACTCAAATATCGATATGAAACCATCGACACGAAAAGAATACATTTGGTCAATATGAAAAGAACATGTTCAAGAGAAAGACTCGGTTACTCAGCATGAAAAGTGGATCGATCCTAAAATATAGCACCATGTCACCTGATCGATATGAACTAGAAACGAAGCCATCGATATGAATCGTATTAATACAAACTCGGCAGGTTTTGTAAATGCAAACTTGGATCGATTATAACTCAAAAACTACAAGTCCAAATGCTACCAAATTTTCACAGGAGCTTACGTACCATCTCAAGAATACTTATGATCGATCTCAGCCCAAAAAGATTTAATTTGAATCGATACGAAATGCGAGCGTATTGATCATAGATCGATCTGGTGGGCCCGCCCACTTGAGAGAAGGGGTCTTTCGAGGTTTGAGCCAGATATTTTCAACCTACACCTATAAATAAAAATCCTAGGCCTTCAGAAAATGCACTTTCGACTCTTCTAGATCGATACTCTGTCAAAATCTCCATTGTATCTTGAGTGTACTGTTGTAATCAGTTGTAACCAGGGAGAATCATGAATAAAATAGCAAACTTTCTATAGTGATGTAGGCTACAATGTCGAACCACTCTAAATCTCTTTGTTCTTATACTTCTCTTTGTCTATTTTTGGTGTATATGTCAGATTAACCTCATTTTTCATTTATATTCTTCACTTTGATCTCTTCAAACATGCCCGAAGAGTATGTGCCCAATTTTGGTACAAACACTTTGGTGCTTTCACTAAGAAAACCCAGCTTTTCTCCGCTCCATTGGATCTAGTGCCGTTGTTGGATTGCGTAAATTTAAGTAGAAGATCCAGATCTACCATCCAGTAGTTCTTCCATCCTATTCAGATTGCATCAAATCTAGGAAGGAGTTACGTCATTTACTATGGTTACTACTAGGAACGCCAAAACTACTGTAGATCAAGGAGAACTAGGTAGACAGAACTCTGCGTAGCTACGCGCTATAGGTCAGAACTCAGTTGGCCTTCATATCTACAAAACCCTATCACCAGAGAGGAGTTCCAAATGCTGATGCAAGAGCTGACTCAAAGTTGCCGACAGCTTACGTAGCAGATCCATGCCAACACGGAGTTAACCAACCGACTGAATCAAGAAAGACGAAGGAGATCCAAAAGGGATCAAGCTTCCTACTCATCCACTAAAAGCTCGGCTACCTCTGATTACAATCACATATCCACATGCCCACGTCTAGATGGAAGCTATGCGCTCGCTTCTGGGCATTAACGCACTCTAAATCGGGGACAAGCAGGAGTTGGTCCATCTACAAGTCACCAGGATGGACCCTCCTTTCGAGGAGGGGCAATTCCTTATCACACTGTTGATGGCCGTTCTGCCGCCGCCGCCATAGACTTGGAAGCTAACGTTCAGAATCAAGCAAATCTGATCTTTCATCAATCAATCTACTTCAAAACCATATGTGCTTGAAGATCTGGAACCAAGGAGGCGAGGCATGGACCGTTGACCGCACCCGGACCATCCTCACATAGTGGAACCCGACCATACCTTGGCTTAGAATATCCAAATGCCAGACATTTCAACAATGATCCATCAGATGATCCATGAAAGTCAAGGCTTCACCAATGACGATCGGGGGATCTCTCGAAGTCATACTCCGTTCACTGGTAACATTCTCTATGCTGAACCACCTAGCCAATTCAGGATGCCAACTTTTCTTGTTTATGAAGGGAGCTCAGATCCTAATCAGCACATCCTAAGTATGAATGGCTCATGAACGCCGGTCAAGCCGACGATGCAGTTAAATGTAGAAGCTTTCCTAATTTCTTAGAGGGCATCGCAACCATGTGGTTTACTCGTTTACCACCTCGATCCATTTCATGCTTTGATCACTTGGCAACCAAGTTTGTTAAATAATTTCGTAAGCACATCAAGAGGCCGAAGGAAGTTAACACCTTATCTAGCATCACTCAAGCCCCAGGAGAGACACTCAGACATTATCTGGAAAGGTTTCATGCTGTATACGATGAGGTTAGCAATCCAAATGAAAATTCAATCTTGATGGCATTGACTAAGGGAATCGACCCCGATTCTGGATTTGGCAATTGGTTGGCCGGGAAGCCACCCTCGTCATTTGATCATTTCTATGCTAAGGTAGCCCAGTTCTTGAGAAGGGAAGACTTCATACAATCTATGAAGCAGGACGATGCAAGTCCCAGTGTCGAAGGCATTCAATGTAATGTTGCTTTGAAACAAACCGGTGAGAGTTCCTATAAAGTGCAGTTGAATATACAGAATAAGCAGAATCAACAAAAAGGCGATGGGGTCAAGGTAAGAAGTTAGATTAAAATCACTGACTAGGATGTAGAGCTCCGATGTTTGACCAGTATACCCCATTGAATACATCCTTGGAGAATGTTTATCTACAGACCTGTAGTACTAGCTATTATAAGAAGCCTGCCTCGAAGCAGTCATCTGAAAAGCAAATTCAATATGGGAAATTTTGTAGATTCCATGATTGCTACGGTCACAATACCAATAAGCGTCGCCATTTACAGGATATTATTGAGAAGTTAATCTAAGAGAGGAAGTTGGAACAATTTGTTCGGGCGCCGCAGGCTGTAGGTGAGGTCCATCAAACCAGAATCAAGTTCATAATTAGGCTAGACCGGAGGAGCCAGTGCGTACTGGCGGGAGGTTGGTTATTAACACAGTTAGTGGTGGTCCTCATCCAACGGATCAGAGCTAGAGGGAAATGGAGTCATATGCCAGTTCGATTAGGCATGCGGACTTCGAGTGTTACAGTAATATTGATGATGAGGCTCCGACGAAACAACTGAAAACGATGACAGACGACATCGTTTTCCGAGACAGAGATGCTGATAGGGACAAATTCCCCACCATTGATCCACTGATCATATTGGCTCAAGTACGTACTGCCTGGATGAAGAGGATCTTGGTAGATAGTGGAAGATGCATGAATATTCTCTTCAAATGAGCTTATGACCATACGAAAATGGAAGCTAAGGACTTGAAGCCATGTCAGTCTCGCATACATGGCTTTAATGGAAGTGCGACGATACCCACCGAGATGGTGAAGTTACCGGTGGAGTTGGGAATAGAAGATAACCGAAGAGTCCGGATGTTACAGTTTGTTGTCTTAGACATCAACTCTCCATATAATGCTTTCTTGGGCAGACTGGCCCTAGCTGAATTTAGGGCAGCCATTACCCTATGATGCTTAACTCTTAAGTTCCCCACTAATAATGGGATTAGAGTTGTTCAAGGAGATCAGGCGTCCGGACGTGCTTGTTATGTTGCTGAGCTACGAATGCACAGCGGAAGGAGAAGGGTAAGGACGTAAAGGAATGTCTCTACGTCCGTTTTACTGATAATTGACAACTAATGCCTGGGCCTAGGCCTGGGCGCCATAACCAATTCCTAAAAGATCTTGATCCAAGAGATGATGATGATTAAGAGGAAGTCAAAGACAGCTAGGCTTTCTTGGCGAAGTTGACGATCAATGTTTCGATCGATGATGACTCCAGAATGATAAATGTTGGATCTCGGCTAAGCCAATAGATGAGAGAGGAATCGGTTGAATTTCTCTAGGCAAACCTCGATGTTTTTGCTTGGACACACTTGGACATGTGTGCGATCTCGCTGGACATCACAAGCAATGCATTGAATACTGACCCGCAGCATGTTCGATCAAACAGAAAAGGCGCGGTATGGATATAGAGTGATCTGTCGCCCTGTAGGAAGAGGTAGGTAAACTCAAGTTTAACGGGTTCATTCGAGATGCATTGTATTCAGAGTGGGTACCAACCCAGTGCTTGTGAGGAAATCCAACGGGAAATGGAGGACTTGTGTGGACTACTCAGATTTGAATAAAGCATGCCCCAAGGATAGTTTTCCGCTTCCCAGAATTGACCAACTTGTAGATTCAACGGTCGGACATGAGCTCATGTCTTTTATTGATGCGTATTCTGGCTACGATCAGATACCGATGCACCTACCCGATCAGGAGCATACCAGCTTTATCACCGATTTGGGACTCTATTGCTATAAATTGATGCCGTTCAAACTTAAGAACGCTGGGGCGACCCATTAAAGACTTGTTAGTCGAATGTTTGCTAACCAAATTGGGAAAACTATAGAGGTGTACATAGACGATATGCTTGTAAAGTCATAGCTCTACGTCGATCATGTCAAAGACTTGTAAACAGTGTTCAACGTCCTTTGAAAGTGTCGAATGAAGCTCAACCCGTTCAAGTGTCACTTCGGAGCCGCATCCGTAAAGTTCCTTGGATTCACTGATAATGCATGAGGAATTAAAGCCAATCCTAAAAAGATCTAGGCGATTCGAAATCTCAAGACTACCAGAACTACAAAGCAAGTGCAAAGCCTCAATGGGAAGGTGGCAGCTTTGAGCAGATTCATTTCCAAATCCACTGATAAATTCATTCCCATCTTCAGTCTAATTAGGAAAGGTAAACGAAATTTCGAATGGACTGAGGAGTGTGAAGACGCATTCCGAGCACTAATTCAACATCAGGCAACGCCACCTATTCTATCAAAGCTGGTTGATCACGAAAGATTATATATCTATCTAGCTGTTTCGGCAATGCCATTAGTGCTGCATTGATTCGGGAAGAAGATCATATACCATGACTAGTCTATTGCATTAGCAAGCGATTGATTGGGGGGAGAAGAACTTTCCAAAGTTGGAAAAGTGAGCTTACTGCCTCGTCATTGCCTCTAGAAAGCTCTATCCATATTTCCAGACTCATCTGATCACAATCTATACCGACCAGCCATTACGATAGGTCCTTACGAAGCCTGAGATGTCTAGTAAGTTGCTTAAGTGGAATATCGAGTTGAGTCAATTTGATATTGCTTATACACCGAGACGATCTATTCGAGGACAAATTCTAGCGGACTTCATTGCTGAATTCACCATTCCAGAGGCCTTTCCAGAAACTAGTGAATTCCTAAATACATATGGAAGTTTTATACTGATGCTGCATCAAATGACCATTGCTCAAGTGCTGCAGTTGTACTTGAAACCCCAGTAGGTCGATCCATATGCTATGCCTTGAAGTTTGATTTCCATGCAGCTAATAACGGGGCCAGATATGAATCTTTACTCACCGGAATTAGACTTGGAAAAGACTTGAGAATTATTGCTATGGAGATCTACTGCAACTCGTAACTTGTCGTATGTCAGGTTTGAGGAGAATACCAAGCCAGAGATCGAAGATTGACTGCTTACCTTGCTCGTGCTCAAGAATTGTTGAATTGGTTTGACTACTAAGCTATTCATTGCATACCTTGAAAGCAGAATCAGAAGGCCAATTCTTTAGCAAAACTAGCCAGCACCAGTGAAGCATAGCAAATGGGACTCCTCCCCGTTGAGACACTTATCTCTCCGAGTATTGATGAGATGGAAAAGGACTGGGTGCATGAGGCAATGCCTGAGAAGGAGTCATGGATGACCCCACTCAGAAACTATATTGAACATGGAACTTTGCCTGAGCGCAGAAGTTAAAAACACAAGTTCTCCAAAAAGCTTCACGATTCGTTATCCAGAATGGTGTCAACTACAAGAGAGGATACTTTGTTCCTTTACTCTATTGTATCGCCCACAAAGAAACTAAATGACTGTTACATGATGTACACAAAGGAGAATGCAGCGATCACACTGGGGGGAAAGCCCTTGCCAAGAAGATACTCTAATACGGGTATTATCAGCCGACTATGAATTGAGATGCATCAGACTAGGCCAAGAGATGTGACAAATGCCAAAAGCATGTCTGGATTCCAAGAGCGCCCCTACCGAAATTACTCAGACGGTTCGTCCATTGCCATTTTCCATGTGGGGCATTGATATAATTGGATCTTTACCTCTGGCTAAAGGTGGTGGGAAGTACGCCATCGTTGCAGTTGACTACTTTAACAATTGAGCTTAAGTTGAGCCCCTTTCTACTACCACGACAGAGAAAGTAATCAAGTTTCTAGTGCGCAACATTATCTATCGATTTGGCCTCTCATATACCATTATCATTGACAACGAAGCCCAATTTGATAGTGCCGATTTCAAGAACTTCTGTCAACATTTCCACATTCAGAAGAAGTTCTCGGCAGTTGCTCACCCTCAAGCGAATATACTGGTAGAAGCTATTTATAAAGTCATCAAATCCATTTTGAAGAAATGACAGGAGAAGGTCTGAGGCAAATGGGTCGATGATCTTCCCATGGCCTTGTGGGCATATCGAACAACACATAAGTCCGCGATCGGTCATACTCCATTTTCCCTTTCCTACGGCTCTAAAGCCGTTATTCTAGTTGAATTGGAAGTACCTTCTCGTTAGGTGACATATTATGATCCAAAGATGAACGCCATTTACTTACCGAATCTCTAGATTTATTGGATGAGAAGCATGAAGAGGCTGATTTGAGGGAAGCTGTAACGATCCAGAATTTCTGTCATTTGAGATTCGTATATTTAATTGATTTAAATATGCACAAGTAAAATTTATAAGTCGAATACATTTTATTTCGAATATCTAGATTTAATTGAATAATTAAATCGATAATTTAATATTTGAAATTACGGAAATAATTGGAAATTGGGCATAATGTGATTTAAAATTGATTTGTAAAGTTGTATTAAATCATATTGGAGTTAGAATGATGTTATAGAACTTTTAAAATCGAATTAAAAGTCAAACTGTGGAAATTGAATATTTTAATATTTAATTGACGAGTAAAAATAGTCATTTTCAAACAGTCTCGGATTTCGACGAAACTACTTTCATCGGATCCGTAATGTTAAATTATTGTAAGATTTCAAATTTTGTGTCAATCGGATTTACGGTTTGTCCGGGGCAAGCTAAAACGCACTGAAATCGGTTTAAGTGAATTTTAAATTTAAATAGTCGATTTGAAAACCTATCTTCCAAATATGATCGAATTGGCTCTCGATATATATTCCATTGCGTTCGGAATAGGGGTTAAACATTATAAACGCCAGGCGGCACGCTTCAATTGGAGTTCGAAATTTTTTCGGGTGAATAGTGTTTCGGAAATTTTCTATATAAGGACCTCATTTATTTCATTTTGCATCAAACCCTAGTTCTAAGCCCTAGCCGCCAGAAGATAATTCTATGGCCAAAAATACATCTTCTTCTTCCCTCGATTTTTTCCTGTCCACCCATTAATTTGAAAAATCTTCAACTGCAACTTCGTAGAACACATCGAGAACTACAAATCTGACGGCTATGATCGTTTGAAACGTGGTGGATCGACGGCAAAGGGCTTGCGTTCGTTCTACCTTTGCACACATTTTTCGAGAAGCACATGCAACCGAGCTTCGAGTTATTCAAGGCAGTGGCGCGCGGCGTTGCGAGCTACAACGTGGAGTTGGCCGATTATCTTCAAACGTGACGAGTTGGTCACGAAAATTCAAACCTAACGACGGCCGTTGGGTTCCTGCATGCGTGTTTAACCTGGTATTGGAGAAGATGAAGGGCACGGCCGTGACGAAGTCAAAGCAAAACGAACGGCCAGATTTCAAAAGGTTATAAATAAATAAAAGAATTTGTAAATTAATATATTAAAATTCGTATAAACTTTAAAAAGCTGTAACTTGTTCATACGAGGTCGAAAAAGGAAGAAATGAATTGCATCGGGATCGTATTGTCGAATAATACACGATGGAGATGGATTGGAGTTGATTGGAGCTAGTGTGAATTTTGGGTAAAATTAAATGCGTGTTTAATTTTATTCGAAATAAAACACTGCAACTGTTATTGGAAGCAAGGTGAGAACTTCTCACTCAATCGAATTTGTTTCGGTTTAAATTTTAAATAGTTAAATTTAAAATTGCTTGATTGTGTGATTGAATGATGATTGCTATCTGTTGTATTGAAATAGACCCTATACGCCGCATATTAAGCGGAGGTTATTTTATTAAACACATATACCGCGATATTCCACATTGAAGTGGAATTGGTATTATATATGTACTTGGAGTTGATTTCCCGCATTATATGGCGGATGAGACCCTATTGCGCTGCATAATAGCGGATAATATTTTATAAATCCCATGTACTGCGATATTCCGTCTTGAAACGGGATTGGTATTGTGCTAACATCTGTGGATGTAGGGAAATAGGTGGAGGGATCCAACTGGATTTCTCAAATAATTGAATTTGTTTCAATGTTGTGTGTTGATTATTTATAATCTCTATGTGATTATCTTTTTGATTGAAATCGTTGAAGGATAAAATTTATCCGAATATAATTTTGGTGTCGTTAGATACCAGAAATAAATAAAAATTTGATTTTTGAAAATTCAGGTTGAAAGTTTATATTAAAAATTATGATGTTTTGAGAAATATAGTTGAAAGGTGATTTTTGGAAATATGAAGTTGGTTATTTTATAAAATAATTTAAATGGTGATTTTTGAATTTATTATAAAAGCTTTATATATATAAGATTTAAAAAAAATTGGATTTTTATAAATCAAAGTGATAGAATTATAAAGGAGTTTTAAAGATGTTTTAAAATGATGTTATAAATGGATTTTATAAAGAATAGATTCTACGATTTGTGAAGTTATAAAATGAACGAATTTGTAAATAGAGAATTATAAGTAATTTGCTTATAATTTGGATTTTGGCGTGTAAATGAGATATGGATAGAATTTGTTAATAAAGTGTTTTTATAAGTTGAAGTTGTTATAAAATATAAATAGAATTTATAAACATTGTTTTATAAATCTGAAATCGACTTATTTCGATAAGTTAATTATTATAGATACTTAAAGGCGATATATCCACGATTTTGGACAGTTGATAATCCTTTAAAATAAAATGTGTAGAAATGTTGAATTTGGTTAACGAAGTATATTCACGATTTTGGACAATGAATAATATATTAAAGAAATGTTTTGGGGAGGTGATATTTTAAATAGAATTAAAACAATTTAAAGGTGTTTTAAAATGTATTAACTATCGAAACCATAGATTTCAACATTCATTGTTGAAATATACGTTTTCGAGAAATAAGGAAATGGTGGACTATAACACTGTTGTTATAGTAAATGATTTTCGAAAGGAAATGTTTTATATAGTATTGGGATTTATATATCTATCTTAATTTCGTATCCCTATACTAGTGATTTTGGGTTGTCGTAACGATGTTTTACGCAACATTCGTTTTGACTCAAATGAAGGTGTTTAAGAGAATGTTTTCCTTAAAGAATAAAATATATACTTAATTGTGATTTAAGTATATAGGATATTTTCCAAATGTTGAAAATAAATAGATTTGTGAATTACTTATTATTAAATAAGTATGGAAATGTTTTCCAATATGAAGTGAAATGTTTTGAGATTTTATCTTTTAAAGATAAATTGGAAGTGAATATTTGAAATCGATTTGAAAATTGTATAACAGTGGATATTTGAAAATTTAAATTCACCATGGAATTTATAAAGGAAAGGGAAATTTGTTTAAAAATAAACATTGATTTATTTTTGAAGTGTGGGAAAATATATCTTGTAAAGATATTTTTGGAAAATAAACAATTTGGGAAATTATTTGGAATCTGGTGATGTTGTGCATATCTATTGATAGTCAAATAACCGACTATCAATATTTACCTTTAAATGGGTATTTGTTGTGATTTGCTTGAATTTGAATGCTACGCTTATTTTAAAATAAGCGCTTGTTATTCGGTTTAGCCGGAAGAGGACCTTTGAGTCATGAATCCCATTTCGAATAGTAATACGTCGTAATGGATAGCATTTGAAGACCGGTGTTGAAGACCGGATATTTTCGGAAACGGAAGGATTACCGTCGAATGTCTCTGCATCGGCTGATCTCCGATATAGAGATTTTATCACCCTTTGTGATGGGAATTCCGGACGTGATTAGTGAATATCCGGATTGCAAGGGCTTCTTTGGAAGTGCCTTCGGTTCCGTTCGATCCCGGAACGGACTTGTATGGATGTGTGTCTGACGTTACAAATTTGAGATGTAAAGCTGGTTTCTATCAAATACATTTCTGTTGGTGGCGGAGAATTTATTCTTTTAGCTTAACACCCTTCTCTGAGACGTACGAGCTCAGAGGTTATGTAGTTGATGGTTATTAGTGATACATTCCCAATTTGGTAATGTGGCATACGAAGTGCTGCTGATCATTTGTCGATCAAAGCATAGCTTTTGTGAAAAGCGTAGCTTTGTGGACGAGACTTCGTCGGGCCTCACACCCCGGAAATGGTCAAAACAGGAAAGATGCAGCAAGGTTATAGGGAGTAGCGCCACTTAGGGTATGTGCATTTCCTTCTGGATAGAAGTGGTATCATGGTATGGAGCCCAGATACTTTATTAATTAAATAATTAACTTGTAATTAACCATCTTATTAATCATAAACAGTAATTAACAATTTGTGATTACTTATCTTAATTAATTAACTTCTTAATTAATTATATAAACCTTTGATTAATTAATCTAATTAATTAGCCTTTAATTACTTCATTAAGTAAGTATTAACCAATTAAAATAATTTAATAAATCCTTAATTAATTACTTTATTAATTAATTACAATATTAATTAATTACACTTAGTAATTAATCTTAAAATTAATCACATTCATTAACTAATTAATCACATCAATTAATTTTAGTTAATTAATTAATGTGATTAATTAGTTAATGAATGTGATTAATTTTAAGATTAATTACTAAGTGATACCAACTAAAACGACCTGACTTTCTCACCACAGAAAGAAGCATCATTTTTAAGAAAGAAAGGGATAGAAAAGAGAAAAGACAGAGAAGAAAGAAAGAATCAACATCAAAATCTAAATAGCGGAACGAATAAATTATATTAATCACATAATACATTACATAGTATCATAAACATAAGAGATACACAGCTAAAACAATACATACTAGACAGTTATAAACACATGTCTAGTTATACAACTCAATACAACACAAAGACAAACGACTCAGAGAACACACAGCGGAATACTATATAGCTATACGCAGAAGCCTCTTGCTCCATTGCTCCTCCAGAATTCATCAAGCCAACCTGAATCCCCTGGCTACTCGTAAAAATTTGAGTACCCAAGAGTTTAAGAAAAACAGAATAAACTCCGGGTTAGACATGGGTCTGGTGTGAGTAAATGGTTAAAATTGCTTAACTTTAAAAACCTTTTGAAAGAAAAGGTATCACGTAAGACTTCCCACACATAAACATGGAAAAGTTTTTACCTTACGCTAACCAAACATTTGATAGGAAATCCGGTGATATTATAGTAGGTCTAGGGTTTTCAAATAAATATGAAATAGCCGAAATTGTTACATTTATTAAATTCCAGCTACTAGCCACAAAAGTGGGTAATACAATCAAATCCGATAGCACTTATTGGATTTTGGATTCCATACAATGGCAGGGCTACCAGGGTACCGTCTGTTACAGTACGTGGCCTAGATCACCGTACCGAGGAGTACGCCCACTCCCCTGCAACACAAGGCCGGAACCATTCCTTACCGAACAATTCCGAATAAGACAACCTCGACGGTTATAGCTATTCAACCGCCCACACAATCGAAATAAAAGGGACTCTAGACAGGGATTAATCTCATCCTACTTGGGCATGACCCACTTAGCCTTGCTGCACTTCCCCTGTTTTAGTCATTCCCCGTTGATGAGGCTTGAGGCTACGATTACCTTTATAGAACACATCTCTTAGAATGCTCATCGTCCTCCTGACGATGTTCTGAAAGCATTCAAACCATACAAGTTCGTTCCGGGTTCGAACGAAACCGAAGGCATTATCTCGTTACACTCATTTTGGAATCACCCTCAGAGTTAACGACAATAACCCTTACACTCTGAATCTTTATATTCACTTGAGATTCACGACCTATCGTTAATTTGGATCGATGTGGTTTTCGAATATCCAAATATGGAAACCCGATCCCGGTCTCATCGAAATCCAAAACGTATCTTTTAGGTCCAACTTGTTTAAGGTTAAACAATTCAATTCAACTATCTATATACACACAGATAAATAATTCACAAGTCACACTTGATAATCACATTATCAAAATAACCAGATGATCCATAACAAAATAGGTAATCCATATCATCATCACAATAGATAATCTATATTACCATCACAATGCAACCAATCATTCATACCACACAACATTACTTATCTCATTTCTGAGATTACATCCATTCAAGACAATCAATGTCATCCATTCATACATAAGAAATGATTTACTTAATCACAACATAATTAATTTAAAATGAATTAAATTAACTACCTCTATCTCTAATTAATTTAAAGTGGATTAAATTAATTACTTCATCTCTTAATTAATTTAAAATTAATTAAATTAATTACCTTCATCACAATAAATCTTGCTTACTTATCCATTAATTAAACCAATTAATTAATCATCATCTTAATTAATCAACCTTGATTAATTAACTCTTAATCAAGTAATTAATCCTTAATTATTCTCATTAATCATATTAATTAATGAACCTTAATTAATTACTTCCATTAATTAATTAACTATAATTAATTACATTATTTCTTAATTAATTAATTAATCATGCTTAAATTAATTGCTTTCAATTAATCAACTTTAATAAATATAAACAGTAATTAATTATTCTTAATTACTTCTTAATTACTTTTGATTACTTTTATAAATTCTTTGATTTATTACACCAAGTAATAAACCCTTAATTACTTTACCAAGTAATTATCCATTTAAAATTACTTCCAAATAAGTAATTTCACTTATCTCAATTACCCCTGTAATTTATTCATCAATTACTTATCTTAAGTAATTTCTCTTATCAAAACTTATTAAGTAAACATACTTAATCATTTATCATGTGACTTTCTTTAATTAATTAACAAATTAATTGACTTACTTGATCACACTCATCTCATAAATCAAAATCGAGTAATTCATCCCTTAATTACTCTTTAACCAAATTAATCATTAATTTACAGATTAATTATCTTCAACTATTAATTAATAAACCTTAATTATTAATCAATCCTTTAATACAAAGTAATCAATCACTAATTACTTTTATAATTAGTTAATTAGCCTTAATTAACTAATTAATCATCTCTTAATCATTAATTAATAAAACTTAATTATTAATTAACAACCTTAATTACAAATTAATTAATTCATAATTATAATTAATCAATCCTTAATTTCAATTAATTAACCTCAATAAAAATAGTTAATTAATTCTTAATTAACTTGCATTATAGATTAATAATCCTTTTAATTATTAATCAAGAAAACCTAATTAAAACGTAATTACTAATTTAATTACTTAATTAATAAATAATTATAATTTAATTAATCATTAGTCATTAACTAAATCATCATAATTATTTGTTAATTAAATTAATAATTATACTTAATTAATTACTTAATTAACCCTTTTTAAATAATTAATTAAATTAATTAATTAAACTTAAAATTTCTTAATTAACCTAATTAATTACAATTCATTAAAACTTAATTATTCTTAAGATAAAACATTATCTAAATTATGCTTATTAAAACAATTTACTTTAAAAATTAACTTTACTTAATCAAATTATTAATTAAGTTTAAAATACTTGTTCAGCATAATAATTTAAAGTTTACAAATCACAACTTCCTTTAAATACTTCAAAATATCATCAAGTAATGGTTTAAATCAAGTTTTAAATTTAAATCAATATACTTGTTTTTTTATAAATCTTTATAATTCCATTTCTATTAAAGTTTTTAAAATACTGTAACTTGATTTAACAAAATTTAAATTAATTAAAGTTCAACTTCATATAACAATGTTAAAGAAACATTTATTTTCTCAAAAAATAAATTTAAAACAAGATTCATACCCAAAAATTCAAAAGATACTTTATTTAAAATTTAAACATGTTTTAAAAATAAATCCTTTAAATATTTTTGAAAATTTTCTTTAATAAAACTTCGGGTCTAACTCGATCAAAACCCAAGAAAAACACCCGAGTTTCTTTTCCCCCTACTTCCATTTCAAAACTTAATTTAAGTTTAAAATTTCAAATTTATAAAACATGTAACAAAGAAAATTACTACAGGCTTAAACATTTACTCGGCATTACTCGAGTTAAAACTCGAGCGTTCTTGCCAAAATCTCGAGTTACAACCTGAGACAAAACAACCTCCCCCAAACAAACACAACCCACTGACACCCATCTACTTGTGCAAGTGCACTAGCGATCAACACCGCCGCGACCAACTCTAGCCCCTCTCACATGTCAGCGACACCGGCTGCAATCGTTCCCGACCATCTCTTCATCACTACAGTACCCATATCAAAATCGAGCTTCTCAGTTGAACTTGAACCCACAACCTCTACCTGAAAACACCCCGCTTCCACATCGCCAACCACTAGATCATCAGAAATTCTGGCCACATCATCTCCAAACTTCCACGATCAAATTCCTAAAATTCCTCCAAACTCGATGCATCAGAATTGACGCAGTTCCCTCTTTTGCACGATCGACCAAACTAGGGTTAAATCATAAATTCCTTTTCCCTTGTCGCCTTGATGATCGTGAATCACCTCGGGCATTTTTCTTGAACACCCCACTACTTCTTCTATCTCCAGAAGAAAATTCAAGACCCCACTCCCTCTTGATCATCCATGGTGGACCAAACACCTAATTCAGTTAAACCAAAATTGCATATCCAATGCAATTTTAAAAATTTTGGTTTTAGTTTTAAAAATCTTAATTTGCTACATAGATTCAAGTTATAAATCCAGAAACAATGAATTATAACATTTGATAATATGATTTTTAACATCACCACTGTACTTTACAAAATCAAACATAATTCAAACCTTTAAAATACTTGAATTAATTTTTGGTACCTGGATTATGATTAAACAAAACTGTTTTGTTTTAAGTTCATGTCCTAATGGTGACTAAATAAAGAGATTTTTTTGAATTTTTCTTTTATTAAAATTATCACTTATACTCTGTAACAAGTGATCAGGGAATCATTAATATAAACAAATAAATTACAAATGTTTCTCAGGTTTAAAATCATATATATATTCAAAGTAAAACAACATGCATTCATTTTTTCCAGTGATAATTTAGTTTACATAATTATTTTATCCAATTTCAACATTTGATTTCAAACATTGATGTTAAATTGTTACTGCATAATTTGTTTTCCAGATAATTTCAAACATAAGATACTTAGTTCTATTCCTAGTTCTTAGTTTATAATTAAACTAACCTATTTTGTTTGCATCTGAGTCCTATCAGTTGTTTAAATAGAAATAGCTTGAAGTTTTGATTATTTCTTAAATTTTGCAGTAAGGAAAAAACAGAGAAGATCAAGCATGCACAGATTCAAAGCATACAACACATATTGCATATTTATTTACCCAGAGAACATGGGCAAACTTATATAAAATAAAGATCATCACAAACCCATATGTAACATAAAATTTACTATTTAAATTTTTGTAAAATGTTTACTCACCTCTTTTAAAATGAAGTGCAGAGGTTTAATGATAAAACTGGAAACTTGCAAAATATTTTGAACTTGAAGCTTTTGAAACAGAAATGCTTCATCCCTTTGATTTGCTTTCAACAGAAATGCTTCAGGTTGCCTTGACCCAGATTATTCACTTGCATGCATTTTGAAAATTTGCAAATACTTGAAATTTTTGAAAACATACTGCAGATTTGGTATGAGGAAGTTACAGACATGGGAAATGCAGATTTGATTTGCACTTAGGTTTCAGGTTTTGGTCTTTTGGGTTTTGAAGAGTAAGATTGCATTTAGAACTTGAGAGGTTTTACAGGGAAACAAATTTGCAGATTTGAACTTGAGGAGATTTCAGATTTTGGAATGAATTTAAACTTTATCAATGGTTTCAGATTTTAATTTGAGGATTTCAGATTTTTGAAGAGTAAAGATTGCATTGATAATTCTTGCTTTCTGTTAGGAATGTACATAAATTTTAAAGAAAAAGAAAGTGAAGAGAATATAGTGTTTATATAGGCTAATTTTCAGTTTTATTAAATTAAAAGAAAATTCAAATAAAATGGCACATGTCTCTACCTTGTTTTAATGTTTAACACTTGTTATCAAAGTGATTTCTAACATAACACTTGTCAAATTTATGTATATTTATTCTAAAAGAAATTTAAAAGCTTTTTAAATTAATTTCCTAATTAACTAATATGTTTTTCTTAATTTATAAATACTTTTTTAATTAAACTCCTAATAAACAAATACATTTATACATTTATAAATGTTTTCTAAATTTATATAAATACAATCTTTAAAAGAAAATAAAATAAAACCATTTATAATTTAAATAAAATTATATAATATTGCAAACTCTATTAAAATGCTATTTCAATAAGCCTTTGTATTTATTCTTATTAAATAAATACATATCCAAATTTCCATAGATAAATTTCTATAAAAGAATATAAAACAAATCTTATTTTTAACTAAAAACATTATCTATATAATTTAAATCCAAACTATATTATTACTTTATTTTAAGATGCATGTATATTCCCTTAAATTCAAATTTATATTCAAATTCAAAGTCAATTTAAAAAAAATCCAACTCTAAAATCAATTTAAATAATTATAGATATCAATTTTTAAATAAGCTCATTATTATTTATAAATAATTTATCCTATTTTAAAATCAATTTAAATACACAGATATGTATATATTTAAACACACTTATTAACTTTGAAAACAATAAGTCAATCTAGAATTTATTTACACAAACAAAATAATTATTCTTATTTTAAAAACCAATCTATAACCATAATTAAGACATTATATTATTATTACTTGGTTATTTATTTTTGAAAATAACAATTTTATCAGTTTAAATAATTTAAATTAAGAGATTATCATATTTTAAATTCCTGGAAATTCCGGAATATTACATTCCTCCCCCCTTAAAAGAATATCGTCCTTGAAATTTAAAAAAAAGATAATCCAAAGTTTTATTTTATTTCAACCAATTCAACATTCATAACAGGCATACACTGTCAACCAAACAAACAATTTCATCCAAATAACCAATTCAATCAAATAAATAACACTAGCTATCCGGACAAAGATCCGGATAAGCTTTCTAAAATTATCTTGAGTTTCCCAAGTACAGACACAGGGATACTTGCTATACTAAATCCAATTAGCTATACTTCTAAGTTATTGAGTTCCTACTCAGCTAGATCTATAATTTGCACAAGATACCAGACCACAGGCAAGTCTGATCAACAACTAAATCCTTCACAGAACTACTGGTCTCAGAACCAGTGATGGACCAAACACGTACTCCCTCAGAGACACGTGAAATATTTTGAATTCCAGTCTTCCAAACTGCAATTCAACTCTTCAGACCAAAGCACCGATCTTTACAAAAACTTAGAAGAATCCAATACCTCGGAGCTCACCAAATCTTGTTGCTCCCTTTACCAGAGAAAACCTCAACAACATCGAAGCCTCCAACTTCGAATTCCGAATTCTACCGTTTCTTAACCTCAAAACTCTCTGGATGATCCGGGCTGCCTACAGATCCCTCCTGATCGGCTCAACCTTCGCTGATGCTTTTACAAACAAACTGGATCAACTGAAAAAATTGATCCACACAAGATCAATCCAAAATCAAAACCAAAATTAAGCAAATCCAAACTCCACGATGGAATAACTACCCTTCAGCAATTTTTGCCACACTCCCCAATCCTACTTCTAACTCCATCAAGAACCCCGAACACCCCAGATGCAAAGATCATCAGATTTTGACAAAAACCCAAATTCCAGTTAAACCCCAATCACTCACTTAATTCAATTTTAAAAATAGTAATCAATTTATAAAACAGTTGAAAAATTATTTAATATTTCCAAAAATAATTGTAAAACAAGTATAAGATAGTTTTAGGTTTAAAAAGAAAAGTTGTATAGCAAATAGTTTGGAAAAATAGATTTGTACTAAAACAATTTATTTTGAAAATAGTACAGAGTCAAAACTGTTCAATTCCCAATCTCCATTTCCGATCAATTCAATTTAAATTTCCATATCCTTTTAAATTGACTCAATTCCAATTTGAATAATCTTAAATTTTCATTGAAATTGATTCAACCCCAATTCAAGTTGAATTAACCTCAGTAACTTTATTCAACCTTGATCTCAAATTCTACTAATTCAATTGAACTAGTTCCAATTTCAATTTATTTCAACTCCAGTTTGAATTAATCCTAATTTCAAACTCCATTTTCAAATCAAGTTGAATTATTCTTGATTTCCTCCCAAATTCAATTCAAATTCCATTTGAATTTAAAACTATTCAACTTTAATTACAATTCCGAATTATTTTAAATCAAATTTCAATTTGAACTAATTTCTAAATCAATCTCACTTTTAATCATCTCGAATTATATAAATTCGAGTTAAATTTCAAGAGTTGGTTTAACCTCTTAGACCAAATTAGCCTTTATTTAAAGTTTTTAAACAATTTAATTCTGAGTCCAAATTTCAAAATTCCATTTTAAATTATCTTTACTTAACTCATTACAAGGTTCAAGTAAGAGTTTCAAAACAATTTTATCTTAAAAATTTAATTTATTACTCAATTTTATCTTCTAGTTTGGAACCAATTCTTAAACAAGTTAAATTTTCAGATTCAATCATTCAAATTATTTTAAAACATCCATCCATTTCCAATTTTCGGATCTCAAACCCATTTTGAGATCACTCAAACTTCCTAATTCAAATCAACTATTTATAAATTTCACATTAACTACTTACACTGAGTAATTATCCTTTAAATTAATTACGTCATTAATTAATTCCAATTAATCACATTC
Source organism: Allium cepa (assembly GCA_030765085.1). Classification (NCBI taxonomy): domain Eukaryota; kingdom Viridiplantae; phylum Streptophyta; class Magnoliopsida; order Asparagales; family Amaryllidaceae; genus Allium; species Allium cepa. Next base: position 341,774,124 of record CM060937.1, read on the forward strand.
GGTAATTAACTTATTTCTTAATTACCTTCATTAAGTAATTGTCCTTTAAATTACTTACCTCTAGTTACTTCATTAAGTAACTCCCTCTTTATTTATCATTTCCATTTATTATCCATTAATTAATCTCATTAAATAAAGTTTAACTAATTACATAAATTAATTATTATCCTTATCCTGAAAACTTTCCCAAATTCAAGATTAAATTTCAGTTTGAATTTATTTCAAACTTATCTTTATTTAATTTCAATTTGGTTGAATTTATATTACTTCTTAATTTAGTTTCAAAAATTTAGCAACCAATTCCCTTAATATTTATTAGAAAGAAATGTTGCTTTATATATCAAAATATATTCTTTATATAAAATCATTTGAAATCTTTATATAAGAAAATAACAAGTACGCTTTCATATATATATATATATATTATATATATACTCAACTCATCCTAGGGTACTACTTACCCTATCCCTAATGAGTAATCCCACTGACCCAAGGTTCTCGCTTAACCTCGCTCTGATACCAAATGTAACGACCCGGAAATTTCTATCCCGAAATTTCCAGATAGTTAGTAAAGAAAGAAAGAGATATAAGAAAAAGCAAAAAAGAAGTCACAGAAAACTCACATTCGATACCAAATGTGAGTTTTCTATGAGTTTTCTTTACTAACTATCTTTTCTGTGAGTTTTCTGCGACTTCTTTTCTGCTTTTTGTGAGTTTTCTGTGACTTCTTTTCTGCCTTTTCTTCTATCTCTTTCTTTTTTACTAACTATCTGGAAATTTCGGGATCGAAATTTCCGGGTCGTTACATTTGGTATCAGAGCAAGGTTAAGCGAGAACCTTAGCTCTGGTGGGATTACTCATTAGGGTTAGGGTAAGTGGTACCCTAGGATGAGTTGAATATATATATATATATGAGAGCGTACTTGTTATTTTCTTATATAAAGATTTTAAATGATTTTATATAAAGAATATATTTTGATATATAAAGCAATATTTCTTTCTAATAAATATTAAGGGAATTGGTTGTTAAATTTTTGGAACTACATTAAGAAGTAATAGAAATACAACCAAATTGAAATTAAATAAAGATAAGTTTGAAATAAATTCAAACTGAAATTAAATCTTGAATTTGGGAAAGTTTTCAGGATAAGGATAATCAAATTTATGTAATTAGTTAAACTTTATTTAATGAGATTAATTAATGGATAATAAATGGAAATGATAAATAAAGAGGGAGATACTTAATGAAGTAACTATAGGTAAGTAATTTAAAGGACAATTACTTAATGAAGGTAATTAAGAAATAAGTTAATTACCAAACGTGGTTAATTGGAATTAATTAATGACGTAATTAATTTAAAGGATAATTACTTAGTGTAAGTAGTTAATGTGAAATTTCTAAATGGTTGATTTGAATTAGGAAGTTTGAGTGATCTCAAAATGGGTTTGAGATCCGAAAATTATAAATGGATGGATGTTTTTTAATAATTTGAATGATTGAATCTGAAAATTTAACTTGTTTAAGAATTGGTTCCAAACTAGAAGAAAAAATTGAGTAATAAATTAAATTTTTAAGATAAAATTGTTTTGAAACTCTTACTTGAACCTTGTAATGAGTTCAGTAAAGATAATTTCAAAATGGAAGTCCAGAGTCAAAACTGTTCAATTCCCAATCTCCATTCCCAATCAATTCAATTTAAATTCCACTTCCATTTAAATTGACTTAACTCCAATTTAAATAACTTCAATTTCCATTGAAATTGATTCAACCCCAATTCAAGTTGAATGAACCTTAGTTTCTTTCCAAATTTTAATTTTTATTCAACCTTGATCTCAAATTCTACTAATTCGAATAAATTTCAATTGAACTAGTTCCAATTTCAATTCATTTCAACTCCAGTTTGAATTAATCCCAATTTCAAACTCCATTTCCAAATCAAGTTGAATTATTCTTGATTTCCTCCCAAATTCAATTCAAATTCCATTTGAATTTAAAACTATTCAACTTTAGTTACAATTCCAAATTATTCAAATCAATTCGGACTAATTTCAAATTGAACCCACTTCAATTTCAAATCGTTTCAAATTAATCCGATTCAAATTTGCCATTTGAATTTTATACGTATACATCTTCAATCCCAATTTTAATTAATTCAAATCAAATTCAATTTGAACTAATTTCAATTCAAATTCCAAATTTAAACCATCCCGAATTATATAAATTCGAGTTAATACTTCAAATGTTGATTTAATTCCTTTAAATCAATTTACCTTTATAGTTTTTAAATAATTTAATTCACCGTTCAGACCTAACTTATTATACCACAAATCAAATTAACCTTTAAATAATTTAATTTTGGGTCAAATTCTCAAAATTCCATTTAAATTATCTTTACTCAACTTTTTCCAAAGTTCAAATAAGAGTTTAAAACAATTTTATCCTTAAAATTTTATTTATTACTCAATTTTATCTTCTAGTTCAAAACTAGTTCCTTAAACAATTTTAATTTACAAGTGTAATTATTCAAATTTTCAGTTTAAAGTAATTCCTTATCCTTAATTTCAAATTAAAGTGTGATTTTCCTTTTATCCCAATAATGGATATATTACCACACTTCATTTCTCATTTATTTAAACAAATCCAATTTCTAATATTCGGATCTCAAACCCATTTTGAGATCACTCAAACTTCCTAATTCAAATCAACCATTTAACTTTCCAAGTTAAATTCAAATTTCATCTTGAAATTTCCAAATCAGGTTGACCATTTCAACTTATTTAACCTTTCCCCAAGTTAAACTCAATTCACTTAATCCAGTCAACCTTACCCAATTTGAACTTCCATTTCAAATCTTGAACTTTTCATAAATAATCTTCCCACTTATTAAGTTCAAAAACTTATCACTTTGGGTATCATATCTCATTCAAAATTTAAAAATCAATATTTAGAGTTTATTTCAAACCGACTTTGATATTATGTATATCCACACATATATACATATTTACTTCTTGGACCACCAAGCCAAATTTTAAAATTTAAACCACCCTTGTTTTTTTTTTAAATTCAAAACTAATTCCTTTAAAGTTTACTAACAACCTCTTATTCTAAAATAAGATTACATTCAAAATAGTTTGAATAATATTATTTCCTTTAACACTTTGTAAACAATTTCAAATGCTTAGATTTAGAATTCAGAGCTTCATAATTTGAAATCCACTTTAATTTACATCCTTTAAAGTTATTCTCTTTTTAAGTGATTACTTCCTTAAAACATTTTATTGTTTATTAGTAAACAATTATTCCACTATTAAACACAATAACCATTCTTTTCCTCCGGTTGAAACCAATTCTAATTCATCTTATTTAGAAATTCTTCCCTAACTTCAAGATTTAATTTTGGGTTAATCAATTTTGTAAAGGAGCTTTGTATGAGATCATACTAGGTGTATAATTTGAAGATACTATATGTGTATAGTATAAAATGTTTTGATGATGGCTCTGGGGAAAAAGGCGCTCCCTTGAAATGAACTTCTCAGGAGTGCCACCGGGTGGTGCTGCCTTGAGCCCCAGGGGGGGTTCTAAAGTTGATCCTGTGAGGAGTCCGGACAAAACTAGTTCCTAGGGATTATGAGTAGAGTATATCATAGCGAAAGTCGTGTGTGCCGCTGAGAGCCAACAGTCTGCGTTTGATTTTATATTGGTAGACCGCAACCTATGTAGGAGTGGAGAAGTTTCATTTCGACAGCGAAAATCAGAGGCCGCGGAGTGCCTGCAGTTACATGTACTTTTGCTGTGATGGCAACGTAACCCTGGAATGTAACCGCGACCATGGATGAGAGTGATGATTTCCAGAGCATTCTTGTGACGACCGCCCATGACTCCCGCACCAAATCAAGGAAATAATGCGCTAAAAGGTGTGCCAGGCAGCCATGGACGATAGTCAGGGTAAAACAAAACAGAAGAATCTCTATCGCATAACTCACAGCGCATGGATAAAATACAATAGAGAAATATAATATAGTGAAGCTCCATAGAACAGAACATCATCATATAAGCATCACAGTAGTTTCATACAATCATCTACTCAAATCCATACATGAAAGCCTCACTACAAATCACTCAACCAAATACAGCAGCGGATACCCAGTACATATAGTAAGAAAACTAATATGCAAAGCCTCCTGCTCGTCTTCGTCATCTTCATCGTAGAACTCCTAGCACAGCACCTGTCACCTGCTACCTAGTCTGCCCATCCCAACATGGATGAACAGCCCAAGGTAATAAGAGGAGACATAAAACCTTGAGTCAGACAAAGTCTTAGTGAGCAGTAAATTAACAATCAAACATACCAAAGAGCATAAGGGATAAAAGGAATAGGAACCAAACCATCCCACTCCACCTCTTTCTACAGTGATAGCCCCCAGACACACACTAAGGAGAAGTAAGCATAACATAGCAGATAAGTAAGGTAAAGCAATAATCACTCGAGTCAAGGACGATGTTTTCCAAATACAAACCCCCAAGGCCTAAACCAAGATCAGATAAGCACCCAGAAAACACCGCTCTTGAAGCCGAATGATGATACAACCAAACATCCAAACATCCATGACTCTGGCTATCACTGTTATCATTGCCTTGATTTCACCGTTAGTTGAATGACCGCCTGTCAAGGGCTAATGGTAACCCCGGTTTAGCCATAACTCCGCACGTCATCGTGACCCGTGCCTAAGCCGAACGCATCAGCCCAGAGTACTAGCACGTCATCATGACCCGTGCCTGGAACGTCATCGTGACCCGTTCCAACGTACCCTTGCTTTGAGTATGCTAGAACCTTCAACAACGATGAGATCTTAGCCTCCTAGTCATCCTCCTCGACGACTACTTCCATACTAGCTCAAGCGCCTCTCAAGCTAACCATTATCCACCCCAACCCGGACCGCATCACCGAGTTATAACTTTGCACGTCGTCATGACCCGTGCTTGGAACGTCTTCGTGACCCGTCCCATCACAACATATGTCTTGCCTCATCACATCATAGCAAAGTCTCTCAACTTGGAACGTCATCATGACCCGTCCCATCTCAACACAAGCCTTGCCTCATCATATCATCGCAAAGTCCCAACTCAACCATGCTTTGCCTTCTCGCATCATGGCAAGATCCCACATCCTCGAATCCATCCATATGAGCTTCCACATCCGCTTCATATGCCATTGGCAGCTTTCACCATTCAAGAGCCTTTCCACTTAGCTTTTGAATCATCTTCAACCATCTTGTTCCAAATCAACTACAAGCTAACTTGGAGCAATCAAATCTAACATACATTCAAACATTCAACCATTCAAACAAGATCTATTAAGCAATATCAATTATAATGGCAATTTCGTAATTAAGTGAGCAAAAGTCCAACATACGTGAAATCATGGTTTTTAGCATAGATCTATCAAATCTAAAACATGGGTTTTGTCTCTAATACTTGATAAATAACTTTCATAGATAAACATCTTCAAATATGATGGATCTACATGCAGACTTAAGGAAAATGCGAGAAAACGCTAACTTTAACACATAAACATATCACCAATCCACTACACTCCTTTGGGTCCGTGTGAGAGATAACTACCACTCACCAAATCACCAAAACAACCTAAAATGAATCAACTACAGATCTGGACAGCAAGGACTTGGACTTGATCCGGAGAAATTTCACTTGAAACGGTGAAATCTAGCCTCTTCGGATGAAAATCTTCAACTTTGGCTCTTGATCTTTGATCTTGATCTTCGATCTTGGATGGATGTTAGAATTAGATTGGAATGGAGAAAAGAAGATGAAGAAATGTTGTAGTCGAGTCTTCAAAATGGCAGCACTTCGTCGCTTCAAAAACCGGTGCCAAAAAGTGAGCCAAACCCCTCTATTTATAGGCTGGAAACCCCTTAGGTCGTCGCCCCTTAGGTCGTCCCCGACCTAACTATGAGTCGTTGCCGACTCATCAGCCCCTACGACCTACGACCTAACCAACACAACATACAACCAAGGCCGACTTACGACTTAACCCAGACGCGACCTAAAACACAGGCCGACCTAACGACTCAACGTACTGCCGACCCAACTGTCACACGACTCAACACACTGCCGCATTTCCTAAGTCCTAAGTCGTATGACGACTTAACCACCATGCCGACTTACGACTTAATACCAGTGCCGACTCAAACCCCTGCCGACCTATGTCCCCAACGACCTAACAAACACACAATACAAAAGCCTCCGACCTAACTTAGGTCGTTGCCGACCTATCATGCTACGACCTAACAACATAGCCGACTCACGACTCAACCTATTTCCTTTAGGTCGCGCTAGCGACCTAACGACTCAACAATGCTGACCTAACTCCTGCCCAAGCTATCTATAAGTCGCTAACGACTCAAGTCCTGCCGACTTAATACACAGCATCCCTAACACTAAGTCGCTCACGCGACTCAACTTGCCCAGCGGCCTAACACTCCCTTAAGTCGTTCAACGACCTAACTTTTCTTAGGTCGTTGACATACTTAACTCGCCAACAACTGACTCACTAACACGTAGGTCGCTGACTCGTTAACTCTTAGGTCGCTTACTAGACTCCCCAACGACCTAACATCCAAACGACCTATCCCCTTAAGTCGGCTACCTCCATGACTCGTTCGCATGACCTAGGCTCCTACCGACTCAATCATCACATGACCTAAGACGTTAAGTCGGTCACGACTCAATCCCTAACGACCTAGGCTACCAAACGACTTAAGCACTAAGTCGTTGACTAACTTAACTCGTAAATTCGACCTAAGCACCATACGAGTTAACTTCCACACAACTTATCAACACTAACGACCTATAAATTCTACAGTCTATCGACACGTAAAATACGGGTCGTTACATTCTCTCCCCCTTAGGAATTTCGCCCTCGAAATTCCAAGCAATCAACAGAAATCAAAGATATTCCGCATGCCTACCATCCATAGCAATCAACAGATCATGCATCCAATTCTAACCTAGCATGCAGAATTCTAAGACTTAGAACAAGCTACAAATTCATGAGATGTCACGACACTTTAGGGCCATACCTCGAAGAGTTCGGGATGAGCTGCCTTCATCCTCTCTTCCTCCTCCCACGTACAGTCGTTAACATCATCACTCCATTGTACCTTGAGCAACGTAATCGTCTTCCTCCTAAGCTGTTTCGTATCGGTTTCAACAATACGAAGCGGCTTACGAGGTCTCGAAACAACAGGATCAACCTCTAAGTCTTCACAGCTATCAGCAGAAACCACCGTAGTTGGGTCGTGCATATACTTCCGTAGACAAGATACATGAAAAACATTGTGCACACCCGCCATCTTTTCCGGTAACTCCAATCTATAAGCGAGCTTTCCAATTCGCTCGATAATCGGGAATGGTCCAACGAATCTTGGAGTTAACTTTCCTTTGTTCCCGAATCTTATAACATTCTTCAATGGAGAAATCTTCACAAAAACCATATCACCCACGTCGAATTCCAAATCCTTCCGACGATTATCTGCATAACTTTTCTGACGATCCTGGGCTGCCTTCATTCTTTGTCTAATGATCTCTATACAATCCGAAGTCTGTCGAATCATCTCTGGCCCAAGTATCAGCTTTTCTCCAGTTTCCAACCAACATGTCGGAGAGTTACACGGTCTTCCATATAATGCCTCATATGGTGCCATACCAATACTCGACTGATAACTGTTATTATAAGCAAACTCCACCAAATGAAGGTGATCTTCCCATGATCCTCCGAAGTCCAAAACACATGCTCTAAGAAGATCTTCCAAAACTCGGTTGACTCTCTCAGTCTGACCATCTGTTTGAGGGTGATAAGCTGTACTCAAACACAACTCGGTTCCCAAAACTTCCTGGAAGCTCTTCCAAAATCTACTAGTGAACAATGGGTCTCGATCGCTCACTATACTCTTCGGAACACCATGGAAACGAACTATCCACTTAACATACAACTCAGCCAACTTCGATGCAGTCCTAGTCGATCGAACAGGAATGAATCTTGCACTCTTGGTCAAACGATCTACGATGACCCAAATCCCTTCATTCCCTGCTCTTGTCCTAGGTAGACCATCGATAAAGTCCATCGACACTTGCTCCCATTTCCATGTAGGAACCTCTAATGGCTGAAGCAATCCACTGGGCTTCTTCTGCTCAGCTTTCACCAACTGGCAATTCATACACTTGGAAATAAAATTTCCAACATCCTTCTTCATACCTTCCCAGTAGTAGGTTCTCTTCATATCCCGATACATCTTATTTCCACCTGGATGAATTGTCAACTTCGAGTGATGACTCTCCCTCAGAACTTCATCTCTCAATCCATCTACATCGGGAACAACTAGTCGCCCTTGCTTTCGAAGCCAACCCTCTCGATCGACCTCGAATCCCTTATCCTTCTCCGGGTCCAATCCAGATTCCAAATCACAGATAATCTTGACAAGCTTATCATCTCCCCTTTGCCTCTCACCAATTCTTTCCACAAGAGTAGGCCTTATTGATAAGTTTGCCAACATCTCAGGTTCCAATTCACATCTAGGCCTGAAATCAAATCCAGCCAAATACTCAAGACTCTTCCATTCTGAAAACATGGCTCCCAATCCTGCATGTCTTCGACTTAACGCATCAGCCACTGCGTTACCTTTCCCTGGAGTATAGGCTATACCAAAATCATACGATGCTAAGAACTCTAGCCACCGTTGCTGTCGAAGATTCAAATCCTTTTGGGAAAACAGATACTTCAACGACTTATGATCTGTAAACAGCTCAAATCTAACTCCCAATAGGTAATGTCTCCACATCTTCAAAGCAAACACTATTGCCGCTAACTCCAAATCATGAGTCGGATAATTCCTTTCATGCGGCTTTAGTTGTCGACTAGCATACGCAACAACTTTATCCTTCTGCATTAGCACCGCTCCTAGTCCAGTGCCACATGCATCGGTGTAAACCACCATCTCATCATTCCCACTCGGAATAGTCAAAACAGGAGCACTTGTCAGTCGTTCTTTCAGGATTACGAAAGCTTGCTCACACTTATCATCCCATCTGAACACTTGGTTCTTCTTCGTCAATCCTGTCAACGGTGCAGCTATCTTGGAAAAGTCTTTGATAAACCGACGATAATATCCTGCTAATCCAAGAAAACTTCTCACATCAGATGCATTCTTAGGCCTAACCCAATCCTGGATCGCTGCCACCTTAGCGGGATCAACCGCTATTCCATTTCCAGAAATAACATGACCTAAGAACCTCACTTCATTCTTCCAGAAGTGACACTTCGAAAACTTAGCCTTCAGCTGATGTTTCCGTAAGATCCCCAAAACAATCCTCAAGTGTGTCTTGTGCTCTCCCTCAGTTCTGGAATAAATCAGAATATCATCCACGAACACAAGCACGAACCTATTCAACTGATCTCTGAACACTCTATTCATAAGATCCACAAAATATGCTGGTGCGTTAGTCAATCCAAACGGCATTACCAGCCACTCATAAAACCCGGATGGTGTCCTGAAAGCAGTCTTCGGCACACTATCCTTCGCCACTCTCAACTGGTGAAATCCCGTTGCCAAATCCATCTGAGAAAACACCTTAGCCTCGTGAAGCTGATCAAACAAGTCATCTATTCTCGGCAATGGATACTTGTTCTTCTTAGTCACCTTATTCAGCTCACGATAATCAACACACAACCTCAACGATCCATCCGTTTTGGTTGCGAACACAACTGGCGCACCCCATTCGGACACACTTCTCCGAATGAATCCTTTCTGCAAAAGGTCATCAACTTGCACCTTCAGCTCTTGCTGCTCCCTCGGTGCCATCCGCCTAAGAGGCATCACAACAGGTCTGGCTCCCTCAACTAGATCGATACGAAACTCGATCTCCCTATGCGGCGGCAACCCTTTGACTTCCTCAAAGACATTCTCAAACTCATTCACAATAGGCACCGATGACAGTCCATCCCGTGGAACAACTAGCGAATACATGAAGCTCATGAAGACGCCTTCTTCATGCTTACATCGTATCACAACCTTTCGCCCTTCCACATTCCCGACTGTCACCTCAAGCCTCTCACAATCAATCCTAGCCGCATACTTCCTAAGCCAGTCCATACCCAAAATAATTCCGAACCCCGCAAAGTTCAGAACAAAGCAATCACAAACAAACGAGCAATCATGACTCGACACAACTAGACCACGGCATATCATACACAAACATGACGAACCCCCAACCGGATTAGTCACAACCAATGGCCTATCAACAATATCCGGTTTCATACCTAACCGGCATACCAACTCATCACAAACAAAAGAATGCGACGCTCCAGTATCAAACAACACTCTAACTGGAACACCACAAATAGAAAGAGTACCTTGAACCACCACACTCTTCCCCTTCTCCTCAGCAGTAGGAGCTTTCGAAGACGATGGAACAGCCCCCAAAGCATAGGCTTGCACAACCTGCCTATCTTTCCTCGGTTCTGGACAATCCTTCTTAATGTGTCCCAGCTTATCACAGTTGTAACACTTCAACTGCACCTTCGGATTCTTGCAATCCCGAGAAAGATGACCCTTCTGACGGCAGTTATAACAAGTCACCTCGCCCTTTGGCTTCTTCTGACCATCCTTTCCCTTCTGTTGCTGCTGCTTCCTCTTCTTATTCCCACTCTGCTGTGGTTTAGATCCTTCCCTGGTTACAGCAACAACAGAACTTTCCCTAGGAAACAAACTCTCATGCCTCAGAGCTTTCTCCACCAGCTTCTCAAATGGATCGTCCAGATGATCCACTAACTGCCTTCCTAGATAAGCATCCAGACCAGTCACAAACTTTTCATTCTTCTGGTAGGGAGAATCAATATATGATCTGGCATACTTAGACAAAGCTTCGAACTCAGAAATATACTCCAGAACAGGCCTTCCGCCTTGTTTGAGCTCCACAAATCTCTTGAACAAAACAGACCTCTGAGCAGTAGAGATGAACTTGGCTTCAAATCTAACTTGGAACTGCTCCCAAGTAATATCCTCTTCTGGTGTATCTATGGTGATAGAATTCCACCAATCAGCAGCTCTTCCCTGAAGCTGTCTCGATGCAAGCTTTCTCTTAGTTGCATCCTCAATCCCTAAGTCACCAAAGATCCTTTTGCAAGCATCAATCCATCTCTGCACCTCAATAGTCGACTCCGTCCCCAAGAAAGCTTTTCCTCCAAGAGAAGTATAATCCTTGCAAAGCTTAGCAAAATCCACCGGTCTTGGAGCTTGAACTTGAACTCCCACATCCACTGATGATCCTGAAGCTGGTATCCTTCTCATGATCGAAGTCATCATCGCTTCGAACATAGTTCCATAATCAACAGCTCCTTCATCAGCACGGCTTTCCCTTGCAGCTGGTCTCCCTCTTCGACTCATCCTTAATATCTGTAATAAGAATGATTAGAACACCTTAAGAAACAACTGCATAAGGAGTTCAAATCCTTCTAGGCTACTATATTATATATAGTAATCATCCATCAAAATACAATTACGTCTCTCATACGTAGTTACGTCAGCGAGCGTTGGCTGAAATCGATTAACCAAAGCTCTGATACCAAATGTGACGACCGCCCATGACTCCCGCACCAAATCAAGGAAATAATGCGCTAAAAGGTGTGCCAGGCAGCCATGGACGATAGTCAGGGTAAAACAAAACAGAAGAATCTCTATCGCATAACTCACAGCGCATGGATAAAATACAATAGAGAAATATAATATAGTGAAGCTCCATAGAACAGAACATCATCATATAAGCATCACAGTAGTTTCATACAATCATCTACTCAAATCCATACATGAAAGCCTCACTACAAATCACTCAACCAAATACAGCAGCGGATACCCAGTACATATAGTAAGAAAACTAATATGCAAAGCCTCCTGCTCGTCTTCGTCATCTTCATCGTAGAACTCCTAGCACAGCACCTGTCACCTGCTACCTAGTCTGCCCATCCCAACATGGATGAACAGCCCAAGGTAATAAGAGGAGACATAAAACCTTGAGTCAGACAAAGTCTTAGTGAGCAGTAAATTAACAATCAAACATACCAAAGAGCATAAGGGATAAAAGGAATAGGAACCAAACCATCCCACTCCACCTCTTTCTACAGTGATAGCCCCCAGACACACACTAAGGAGAAGTAAGCATAACATAGCAGATAAGTAAGGTAAAGCAATAATCACTCGAGTCAAGGACGATGTTTTCCAAATACAAACCCCCAAGGCCTAAACCAAGATCAGATAAGCACCCAGAAAACACCGCTCTTGAAGCCGAATGATGATACAACCAAACATCCAAACATCCATGACTCTGGCTATCACTGTTATCATTGCCTTGATTTCACCGTTAGTTGAATGACCGCCTGTCAAGGGCTAATGGTAACCCCGGTTTAGCCATAACTCCGCACGTCATCGTGACCCGTGCCTAAGCCGAACGCATCAGCCCAGAGTACTAGCACGTCATCATGACCCGTGCCTGGAACGTCATCGTGACCCGTTCCAACGTACCCTTGCTTTGAGTATGCTAGAACCTTCAACAACGATGAGATCTTAGCCTCCTAGTCATCCTCCTCGACGACTACTTCCATACTAGCTCAAGCGCCTCTCAAGCTAACCATTATCCACCCCAACCCGGACCGCATCACCGAGTTATAACTTTGCACGTCGTCATGACCCGTGCTTGGAACGTCTTCGTGACCCGTCCCATCACAACATATGTCTTGCCTCATCACATCATAGCAAAGTCTCTCAACTTGGAACGTCATCATGACCCGTCCCATCTCAACACAAGCCTTGCCTCATCATATCATCGCAAAGTCCCAACTCAACCATGCTTTGCCTTCTCGCATCATGGCAAGATCCCACATCCTCGAATCCATCCATATGAGCTTCCACATCCGCTTCATATGCCATTGGCAGCTTTCACCATTCAAGAGCCTTTCCACTTAGCTTTTGAATCATCTTCAACCATCTTGTTCCAAATCAACTACAAGCTAACTTGGAGCAATCAAATCTAACATACATTCAAACATTCAACCATTCAAACAAGATCTATTAAGCAATATCAATTATAATGGCAATTTCGTAATTAAGTGAGCAAAAGTCCAACATACGTGAAATCATGGTTTTTAGCATAGATCTATCAAATCTAAAACATGGGTTTTGTCTCTAATACTTGATAAATAACTTTCATAGATAAACATCTTCAAATATGATGGATCTACATGCAGACTTAAGGAAAATGCGAGAAAACGCTAACTTTAACACATAAACATATCACCAATCCACTACACTCCTTTGGGTCCGTGTGAGAGATAACTACCACTCACCAAATCACCAAAACAACCTAAAATGAATCAACTACAGATCTGGACAGCAAGGACTTGGACTTGATCCGGAGAAATTTCACTTGAAACGGTGAAATCTAGCCTCTTCGGATGAAAATCTTCAACTTTGGCTCTTGATCTTTGATCTTGATCTTCGATCTTGGATGGATGTTAGAATTAGATTGGAATGGAGAAAAGAAGATGAAGAAATGTTGTAGTCGAGTCTTCAAAATGGCAGCACTTCGTCGCTTCAAAAACCGGTGCCAAAAAGTGAGCCAAACCCCTCTATTTATAGGCTGGAAACCCCTTAGGTCGTCGCCCCTTAGGTCGTCCCCGACCTAACTATGAGTCGTTGCCGACTCATCAGCCCCTACGACCTACGACCTAACCAACACAACATACAACCAAGGCCGACTTACGACTTAACCCAGACGCGACCTAAAACACAGGCCGACCTAACGACTCAACGTACTGCCGACCCAACTGTCACACGACTCAACACACTGCCGCATTTCCTAAGTCCTAAGTCGTATGACGACTTAACCACCATGCCGACTTACGACTTAATACCAGTGCCGACTCAAACCCCTGCCGACCTATGTCCCCAACGACCTAACAAACACACAATACAAAAGCCTCCGACCTAACTTAGGTCGTTGCCGACCTATCATGCTACGACCTAACAACATAGCCGACTCACGACTCAACCTATTTCCTTTAGGTCGCGCTAGCGACCTAACGACTCAACAATGCTGACCTAACTCCTGCCCAAGCTATCTATAAGTCGCTAACGACTCAAGTCCTGCCGACTTAATACACAGCATCCCTAACACTAAGTCGCTCACGCGACTCAACTTGCCCAGCGGCCTAACACTCCCTTAAGTCGTTCAACGACCTAACTTTTCTTAGGTCGTTGACATACTTAACTCGCCAACAACTGACTCACTAACACGTAGGTCGCTGACTCGTTAACTCTTAGGTCGCTTACTAGACTCCCCAACGACCTAACATCCAAACGACCTATCCCCTTAAGTCGGCTACCTCCATGACTCGTTCGCATGACCTAGGCTCCTACCGACTCAATCATCACATGACCTAAGACGTTAAGTCGGTCACGACTCAATCCCTAACGACCTAGGCTACCAAACGACTTAAGCACTAAGTCGTTGACTAACTTAACTCGTAAATTCGACCTAAGCACCATACGAGTTAACTTCCACACAACTTATCAACACTAACGACCTATAAATTCTACAGTCTATCGACACGTAAAATACGGGTCGTTACAATTCTCACCAAAGATATATCCTCTATTTAAAAAAAATAAACCGTTTTCTATATTTATAATAGAATTATTTTCAAAATATTTTCATTGGATGTTGAAAATGGGTCTGCTAAGTACTTATAGAACTTCAGTCCTACGCCTGATCAACGTATGACCGAATTTCCGTGAGAACAAAGACGGACTTATGGAAACATCAAGTTATAAAAAGTAAACTATTTTGGTAATATTATATAGATTTTAAAATGTTTTAAAATGATCAAAGAATAATTTTCCTGATAAATAGTATTTTAATAAAATTCTGGTTTCGTTCCTTTTCGAGGACGAAAAGATTCAAAGGGGGAAGGAATGTGATAACCCGAATTTTAAGCATCTGTTAATTGATAATTAACTAAGTTAATTATAGAAATACTGATTTTATTTGGATTGATAAATGTGATTTTGATAATTTAGAAAATATCTGGATATATGTGTATGAATTTAAAACTATAATAAACAATTATCTAGAAATGATAAACTTGATGGTAGATTTAAAATATGTTAATAATGTTGAAATATTTTAGTATACACATACAAGTATATAGATGTACATATATATACATATATGTAAAATAATTTGGAAGCATGGATTTGAAATGAAAAAAAAAACAGTTTTCAAAGTAAATTGGACATTTTTTCTAACACTAGTAATTATGTATTGTTATCAATTTAAGTATAATAACAACTTAAGTATAAAATTTAAATAAAATTAGTAAAAGAATTAATATTCTTTCTTTCTAAATTACGTAATTGATATAAATATATAACATATGTAAATGTAATGCATATATATATATATATATATATATATATATATAAAGATAACACATAAATAAATAATCTATATAAATTTAGCAAGGGTTTAAAACATAAAATTTCATAATTAAGACATTTGTTAAATAGTAAAAGTATGTTTTAGACATTTGTAATTTGTGTAACATGCAAACTCAGTAAGTGTCAATTGTATTTTATTTTCAAAGATAATAACTAAAATTAAAATAAAATTTTAAATATACATCACCATTTCTTCTTCTATTCTTTTTCCTCATATTCAAACTAAATAAAATAAAATGCAAACCATAAATCAGAAAAAAAGAGTTGAATCTGTAAACAAAAGTAAAATCCCGTGAACTGTAATTTTGCTAAAAGCTGCATAGTTGATTTAAGGGCAAAACAAATTCAAGATCAGTTCAAATGCAATTCAAACTAAATCAAAAACATGGATCAGATCTGCAAGCATGAATCTCCAGTTCAGGTTTTCAAAATTCTGAGAAATTTCCAGTTTTTTTTCCCAAAGGGCATCTTTAGCCTTCAGCTAAAGATGAGTAAACACTAACTTGTTTTAACAAAAATTTGGTTGTATAACTAGAAGCTTGATGATAAATTTGTGTGCATGTTGATGAACTAAGTATATTTATTTTAAATTTGCTTGCATGTGAATGAATATCAAAATGTAACTCTATTTGAATAAAAATGTGTGCAGAGTACAGATTGAAGAAAGAAAATTCACTTCCTTTTGATATTATCACTGTTGAACTATGATTCTTATACAATATATGTTTGTTTAAGTTTAAACTAAAATTTGAAGATATTTTTAAGTTTTTAAAAATAAAACATTTTCTGGAAAAAAGTAAAAATACAGTGGACCAACAATTTATGTAAAAATTCAATGGCCTTAAATTGTAAACTTAACTATATAATCTGAATTCTCAATGGAAGACTTGATTTTTAGAACTAAACATTCGAATTTTAGTTGGGTAATGGTGGAGTATTTGGGTGTTGATCTGAAAGTAGTTTTTGGGCAATTACTGGTGACTGGGTCGATTCTAGGGGTTAAGCTTTGGATTGGAGTAGTAATGGTGATGGGTTAATCTGTGAAAAATTATGGAAGTGGTGATCAATAGTTGTGGAGATGGAATTTGGGGGTAGTAGGGTTTAAGCTCAGTGATATGGTTGCGTTCGAATAATGGGTTAACTGGAACTTGTAGTGGATCGAGTTGCGTAATATTTAGGGCATAGTAGCGTAGAGGCTTTGCGGTGTCGTGGCCGGAATTTCATGGCGAACGATGGTCGGCATCGTGGGATTGAGGGGTTTTCAGGCAAACTACTATTCAGGTGATAGGGTTCGAATTACCTTGTTTTTGATTTAGCTCACGCAAGAGATGGTTGAAGGTCGAAGACGTGTCAGTAGGCAAGGAGAGACTTGCGCGAGGTGTCGCTTGTGGTGGTGGTTGCGTTGGCGCGATGTGCATGCGCACGTGCAGTGTTTGTGTCAGTAAGGAATGGTGATGGGGTGACTCCGAGAGAAGATCGAGTAGATTTGGGTTTTGCTCGAGTTGAGGCACGGGGTGATGTTGGTTGTTACTCGTGCCTGGATTCAAGGGGTTGTTTTTTTTCCAGATTATGTGTGATTTAAGTTTTAGCATAGCTCAAAGAAAAAAAAGGGAAGAAGAAAGGATTGGACTTGAGTTGTTTCGAGTTGGGTGGGTCGAACCCATTGCAAGTGTTGTTTTAAAGTTTTCAAACTTGTTTTAAAATTTTAAAATATAAAATTTGTTTAAAATTGCTTATGATAAATGTTAAACTATTTAATTTTAAGTATTTTATACCTTGATAATTAAACTTTGAGATGATTTTATATTCGTTTAAATTCATTTTTTAAAAAAAGATAATTAGTTTTAAACAAATTGGAAATGTTTAAATATGAGATAATTTTAAGCAAATAATGTAATTAATTTGTTTTGAATTTTAATTATTGATTAAGAATTAAATTAATTTGTAATTGAGGGTTATAAATTAATTGATTGGAGATTAATTAATGGAAATTAGGGACTAATTAATGTAAATAATTAGAGATCTAGATTAATTAAAATTGAGTAATTTGGGAAAAATTAATCAAGGATTAGTTAATTAATAAGTGTGACTAATAAAAGGATAATTAATCAATGTAAGTAATATAAGGATTGATTAACTAAAAATTGATTAATTTGGGAAAATTAATCAAGGATTAGTTAATTAATAAGTGTGACTAATTAAAGGATAATTAATCAATGTAAGTGATTGTAGGATGATTAATTTGTGTAATTAATTAAGAGTAAATTTCTTATTGTAAAAATTAATCAAGGGTGATTAATTAAGAAGGATAATTAAAGAATGGTTGATAAATTGGTTTATAATTAATCAGTATTAAGTAAGGTAATCTAAGGGGTTAAGATTGGTAATTAATTAATTTAATTAGAGATAAATTAAATTAATTAATTTTTGGAAGTGATCAATCTTGCTTAAGAATGATTAAATTATGATAAGTGCTTTGGATTGGTTAATATCTCTGATATAAATTGCTTTGAGATATGATAGGTGGATGGACAGTGATAATGTGATCATCTATTAATTATGAATTGCTGTGTAAAAGTGTTATCCGGTAATTAAAGTGAGTTATATTTAATTGAATAGCTTAGGTTTAGATGACATTGAGTTCGAAGAGGCCGGAGTCGGGTATGAATAAATACCCGAAACCACTTCGATTCCTTATAGATTGATATGTGAAACCAATAGGCTGATTTGGAATGATTTAAGTGATTTGGACCTTTTAATCTAAGTTTTGACACTTAGAAATTGATGTGTGAAATATGTGATGTCTATAACAACTTGTGAAGTTGTAAATTGATACAAGTTTCCCGGGTTTATATAAGTTGTATGCTTTTGTATTATTTGCTAGATGGGTTTACTCACACTGGTTTCTAGCCTGACCCGGGTGTTACTTTGATGTAATGCTCGTGTCAGACCGAGTATTACAGATTTCCAGGTAAGGACGTTCTGCAGCTCAAGAGGCGAGCTAGAGAGCAGGAACGTATGGAGAGTTTCTACTATGATATATTATCTGAAACAGATTGATTTATCTGTCCTGTGTTTGTAAATATGTTGTAACTCTGATATATTAAAGTGTAATTTGACAAGTACAGTGTTCCTTTGTATGACTATTATTTATGTGATATTATATTTTGATCCGCTGCGTATGCGAGATTTCTGTATTTTGGTGCTTCTGGTTCTTCTTTTCCTTCCATCTTTTCTTTTTTTCTATAACTATCTGGAATTTCGGGATCGAAATTCCCGGATCGTTACATTGATACCAAATGTCACGACCCGACTTTCTTCTCCCAGAAAGACGTATCATGAATTAAGAAAGAAAGGGATTGAAAGAGGAAAGAAAGAAGAGAAAAAAGAAACAATACTAGAATCTCAACAGCGGAACGAATAAATTATATTAATAACATAAGTATTACATAGTATACAACACCAATCAGAGTTACACAACATATACATCATATACTAGACAGTTATAAACACATGTCTAGTATTTACAACTCAATACAAACACAACAAAGAGAACACACAGCGGAAACTATATATCTACATTGCAGAAGCCTCCCGCTCCATTGCTCCTCCAATATCCGTTAAAGCCAACCTGAATCCCTTGGCTACTCGTAAAAATTTGAGTACCCAAGAGTTTAAGAAAACAAAAGATAAACTCCGGGTGAGACATGGGTCTGGTGTGAGTAACAGGTTAGGGTTGCTTAACTTTAAAACCTTTTGAAAAGAAAAGTATCATGTAAGACTTCCCACACATAAACATGGAAAAGTTTTTACCTTATGCTATCCAAGACATTTGATAGGAAATCTGATGATATTATAATAGTGTCTAGGGTTTTCAAGTAAAATACAGAAATAGCTGGAATGCTTACATCTCACGTTCCAACATAGTTGGGCACAACTAATACGTACGACACTTACTAGATTTTGGATTCCATCAATGGCAGGGCTACTGGGGTACCGCCCGTCACAGTACGTGGCCTAGATCACCGTACCGAGGAGTATGTCCGCTCCCCTGCAACACAAGGCTGGAACCATTTCTTACTGAACAGTCCCGAACAAGACAACCCCGACATTTGTTGCAATCAACTTCCCACACAGCCGAATATAAAGGGACCTCTAGACAGGGAAAAATCTCGTGCTACTTGGGTATGGCCCACTTAACCTTGCTGCACCTCCTCTGTTTTAGCTATTCCCGGTTGATGAGGTTTGAGGCTACGATTACCTTTAGAGAACACATCTCTTAGAATGCTCATCGTCCACCTGACGATGTTCTGAAAGCATTCAATCCATACAAGTTCGTTTCGGGTTCGAACGAAACCGAAGGCATTATCTCGTTACACTCATTTTGAAATCACCCTCAGAGTTAACGACGATAACCCTTGCACTCTGAATCTTCATCTTCACTTGAGATTCTCGACCTATTGTTAATTTGGATCGATGTGGTTTTCAGATATCCAAATATGGAAAACCGATCCCGGTCTCATCGAAATCCAAATCGCCATCTTTTAGGTCCAAGTTGTTTTAAATGTTTAAAACCATTCAATTCAATATTATCTATATACACACAGGTAGATAATACACAACATCACAATAGGCAATCAACATTATCACCCTAACAGATAATCCATATTATCATCCCAAACAGATAATTCATATTATCAACTCAAATGCAACCATAGCATCCAAATCATGCAACATTACTTATCTCATATCTAAGATCTCAACTATTCAGGGTAATCAGTATAAATCAACATTCACAAGCAATGATTTATTAATCATCGTTCTATAATTAATATAAAATGAATTAAATTAATTACTTCTTCTCTAATTAATTTAAATTAAATTAAATTAATTACTTCATCCATATAAATCTTGCTTACATAACCATTTATTGATTACAAATCAATCAATTAATTATTCTCAACAAATCACCCTAATTAATCATCCTTGATTAATTATCTTTCAATTACATTTAAGTAATTAGCTTTCAATTAATTCCACAAATTAATTATTCCAAACCAAATTCAATAATTAACAAGTAATTCCTTCATTTATTAATTAATTATAATTAATTACATTAATTCTTAATTAATTATATTAATTGATTCCTTCGTTGATTAATTGTTCTTAATTAATCTATCCTTAATTACATCATTAATTATATAAATTAATGATCCCTAAATATATCTATTCATAATTACCCTATTTAAATTAAGTAATTAATTATCAATTATCTATATTGATTAATCACTCTTGATTAATCATATTAAGTAATTAATTTTATTTTCTTAATTACATCTCTTTATTATCTTCAAATAACTCAATTAACAAAATCTAAATTAATTACACTAAGTAATTATTTATTTATTACTTCCTTTAAGTAATTATTCTGCATACTAATTACATATTAATTACACAAAGTAATTAATTTCCAAAACTCCTCCATTACCCAATTATTCTTCAATTTAAATTACATCAAGTAATTTATCTTCTTAATTACTTCACTAAGTAATTATTCATCTTTAATTACATTGGTAATTACTTCTCAAATTAACCATTGATTATTTTAAATTAATTAAACTTAATTAATTAACTTAATTAACCAAAATAAACTTAATTAATTACAATTAGTAATTAATTTTCTTAATTACTTTCATTAAGTAATTACACTTAAACAATTCAAATGATTATCTTTAAATTAATTAATCTAATTAATCATTAAAATTAATCACATTAATTAATTATTAAATAGTACTAAGTTAATGACCTTCATTAACCAATAACAAATCTTTAATTACTTATCTAAAGTAATTACTTGAATTAATCAATATTAATTACAATTTAATTTATCTATAAAATCCATTTATTAATTTCTAATTATCTAATTAATCAAATGATAATCTAAAACTTAATTAATTTTTTTAATTACTTGATTAATAAATTCAAATCATTAATTAAATTAAATCAAATGTTATTTAATTAATTGATTTCTTAATTACAATTTAAATCAATCTTAATTAACTTACTAATCCTTTAATTAATTAAATAAAAACCTTAATTATTTAATTAATTAACCTAATTATTAATTAATTAAATTAATTAATTACCAAAACTTGGTTACCTTAATCATTTAATGAATTATAAATTATTAAGTTCTAATCAACTTAATGATAATCGTTAATCTTATTCATAATTTAATTATCATTTTCGAAGTAATTTAAAAATAATTTGCTTTTAAATTACTTCTAAATTGCATTTTAAATTCAAGATTTAAAATGAAATCAAATTTTAACTTAAACATAGTTTAAGTATTCAAAATCTTTTTATTACATTTTTAAAGCATTACTAACCTCCTAAGGTAAGTTTTAAAAAATAGTTTTAACCCATAATCAATTTAAATAAAATTTAAAATATACTTTAAATAATTCAAGTGGTTTTGAAACATTTAAATTCAAAAGCTTATCTAATTTCAAACTAGAATTCAAATCATGTTTTGAATTCAGATTTAAAAAAAACTTGAATTTAAAATCTTGTTTAAATCCTATATTTTCGATTTTAAAAAAAAACATGTTATAAAATACTTTATGATTCAAACTTAATTACAACCTTTGAATTTATAAACTTATTTTCTTTTGAAAACTTTCAGATTCAAATTCCAATTTGAATTCAATCTAGATTTTAACTTAAATTTAAAATCTAGTTTTAAATCTCATTTTTCAGATTTCTAACACTTTATAAACTACTGTATAAATTTTTAATTGTTAAACCTTCCATTTTTTTATAAAATTTATTTATTTTGGAATCTAGAATTCAAATTCATTTTGAATTCATATTTAAACTTGATTCAAATTTTGTTTTAAATCTTGCTTTGCTTTCTTTTATTTAAATTTAGTTTAAATTTAAAAACCTGAAACTGTCAGGTTTCTTGAAAACAAAACCTAAAAAAAACAACATACTCGAGCCAGTATCTAATTGGCTTCGAGTCATCTACCACCTATCTTCGAGTAAAAACTCGAAATACTCGAGTGAATCCCGAGAACTTACACCCATCCCAAAATCCTTCACCAACAAAAAAAGAGATGCACGGTGCACGTGCACCGTGACGTCGATCATCTCCGGCCTCTCACCATGGCCTCAACTCATCGACAACCACCCATGCTCCAACCTACGACCACCGGAACTCATCACTCGCCTGGAATAAAAAAAAATAGTCCCAAACCAAAACCTGGAACACATGACAACTCAAAACCCAAACCCTGTCAACGGCAAAATCCCACTCCTCCGACCATCGCCAGAATAGAGACTCCGGCCACATCCTCCTCATAGACCCAGCTACCATCCCCCATAGCGGCTTAACACTCGAACAACCATAGAGACAGAAATGATCAAATTCATATACTTGAACATAAACTAGGGTTACAAATTAATTTTGAACACCGCCGACGCCTTACCAACTTGATCACCATACAACCAATTTTCCATGATGCTCCGATCATCCATCTTCCTTCATACAAAAACACGACCTCCAAATCCACTTAAATCACCAGAGGCCACCCCAAAACCCAATTCTAATCAACTCTCATTTGCACAGTCAAACCCATATTATGTATGACTCGAAGATGATGTTCTTGTGTAATCCAAATACAAGTTTTTGAATTTAAATATTTAATTTTAAAATGATTGTTTGAAGTAAATGAAAAGTATGGTTTATATTAATCAAGTTTTTGATTTTGAAGGTAATTAAAGTAAATTACTCAATTAACTTAAATTGATTGAGTAATTAAATTAAGGTAAATTAGTTTGTGTAATTAATTAAGTGTAATTAATTATTTAATTAAAAATTTATTTAATCAAGTTTAATTAATTAAGAAATAATTAGTTAATAAGTAATTAAAGAAGTTAATTACTTAATGATTAAGAAGAATTATTTAAACATAATTACTTAATGAAGTAATTAAAGCAATTAATTACTCAGAGAAATTAATTAAGTTTTGTGGATAATTTTTAGTTAATTAATTAAGTTTAATTAATTAAAAAGAATTACTTAATGATGAGATTAAGTATAATTACTTAATGTAATTAAAGATGTGTAATTACTTAGTGAAGTAATAGATGAATAATTAAAGCAAGCTACGATCAAAAATCCATCTTCAATTATCATCTTGATCTTCGACAATTCACCAAAGTTCCCAAATTGAACAAAACCCAAATTCACAAGAATTTCTCAACTAAAAATTATGATATATACTTTAAAAATCATAATTTTCGGTCCTTAAAACATTCATGAAATCTAAATCTAAAAACAAGATAGTTGATTTTGAACATGCGACTATATTTCACTGTGTTTCCTATTTTAAACACGATTTGTAAATTTAATTTTTCAGAAACTATTTTTATAATTACTATCTATCATTAACATACAAATTTCATTCAATCATCAAAGTCTAATAAAGGTGAAATTGGGAGTTTTGGATTTTTGAATAGAAATCTGTTCTTTTTTAATAAAACAGAAAACAAAGTTCTATATAAACACAGACCTTTCACATATATATATATATATATATACATTACTATAAATTCAAACATAGGAATACTGAAGATTTCCATGCAACATCAAGATAAATTTCAGATCATCACATGCATGTAGTGACAACCTGATCAAAATGTTTTTAAAAGAAATTTACTCACCTTTTTCTTTTTGCAGAGCAGGTTCAATTTATTATTCCAGGCTAGAACAAATAATCTGAAGAAATTTGAATGCATGCCTTCAAATTGTTGATGTTATAAACTTGCTGAGTTGATTATGAATTCTTTCATGCTTACAATTTGATTTTAAAAGTTGAAACAGATCTTCATTTGAATTGCGTTTGAACTTCATTTGCATTGCAGATTTTAAATTCTCAGAATTTACTTCAGATTTTATTTTTGCTTTTGGATTTTATTTTCAGATTTGTAGTTAAGAAAGGAAGAAAGATATGCAAACTTTGTTTTAAATTGAATCATGTTATGTTTATAAAAATTAAAGAAAATATGTTTTAAATGAAGACACTTGTCACTTAAGTATTAAATTTTCTTACATGTGTTGTTAAGGTGATTAACATGGTTACACATGTTATTAAATATTTTAAATAAATTCTTATTTAATTTAAAAGATAATATAAGCTTACATATATAATTTACTAAATTACTAAATACTTATGTATGAATAAATAAATTTACTTTTTAAAGATTTTTCTCCGATAAGGGGTTCTCGCTTTGCGTTAGGTGGCAAACGGGAGACTCTTACCCCTACATGCCCCCTGGAGTAGTATAAGGCCTTGCGGGGTTGGTTCGCTAGGTGCTTACAGTCGAGAGGCTGGCCGTAAAAGCAAACCCGAGGTACCAATGGGAGCCACAGCGGGGCTGGGATGGTTGAAAAGCCTACCAGTCGAGCGAGCCGCTGTTGATGGTTGCAAAGCCTAGACTATCACAGTTGGTATCAGAGCGCTAGGTTGAGCGAATACCTAGTCTCTGGAGTGGTGTCTATTTTGAGAGAGCGTATTAGTATTTTTAATATATATATATATTTATATTTCTACGTATTTGTTGGGTTACCTGTTCAGGTTTTCCAATATAAGTTATAAAGGTAGATGAGGTAGTGGTGTGTGTAACACAACTACCATTGGTTGGAGTTTGAGTGATAAGGTTGGAAGTGTATTTGTCGAGACTGTAGACCTAATACCGTCTCGAGTGAGTTTAGCTTGGAGTAAGGACTTCATCGATCTCTAAAGGAAACCTGTTAAGGTTCGGAGTTCATTTTTGAAGTGCAGAGTTGGATGAGTTGAGTTTGGATCTGTCGGTTGGGCAGAAGCAAGTGAATGATGGTATCTTGATAATCAGGAAGTAGTAGCTGCGTGATGAGATGCAGTGACTATGGATATTTCTGAGGATGTTTCTTTGGAACAAGAGTAAGGAAGTGAGTCTGTTTCGGTGTTGTGACTGAATCCTGCAAAGTGTTTCTGTTTTCTTTGAGATCTGAGTATCTCGAAGAGCTTTGGATTGGGAATTCTTTGGTTTGGTGGTTAGCGAATCAGCTCGGAGTGTTCTGTGATTGGCAGGAAGTCTTCTGGCTGAGTAGTTTTTTTGAAGTGTAGTTCTGAAGCAGCAGAGTGGATTCGTTTCTCTTATGAATTGGCCAGGCTAGCGTAAGCTGTTCAGTTTGGTATAGAAAGAGCAGTTTCTTTGGATAAGGCTGGATTGACCGCAAAAGTGACTTGCGATAGTTGAGTGTGCTCTTGAGCTATTGGAGATTTTCCGGATGTCTTCAGGGAAGTCATAGATTTGTCCGCATCTGGAGATCGAGTTTTCTTATCGATTTGAATTCCAGGATTGCTACCGGTGGTTCAGTTAGTAGATGGATGGTTCCTTGAGATAGGAGTTTGGTGAAGCAACTCAGGTTTTGGAGAAACTTTTGAGTTTTCTTTATGGTTATGTGGAACCATATTTCTGTGCTGAGTTGTCTAGTCTGTGCTCGTGTTCTTCATCAGCATTTTCTTGTACTTCGAATCAGAGTTGTGCAGCGAAAGCGGTTTGGGAGTATTTCTGTTTTCCTTTCCAGATAAGGAGAAGTTTGTTCTATCTTCTGTTGTTTATGGAGTAGAGTTTGTATTCCTGGTTTTGAACTGATCTTGAGGAGATCATTGGATTGTTTTGGTCCAGTCTGTTTCTAGAGGCATCAACAAGAGTTGAGCTGATCAGGAAGGATGTTGGCAGCCCATGATCGTCCGAAGAGATTTTATGGATAAGAGACGAAGGAATTTGGATTCCGGAGTCGGAGATTGGGTTTTGGTTAAGATTTTTCTCTGATCCATGGAGCTATAAGTTTTGGTAAGTCTGTGAAGCCAGCTCCGAGGTATTTTGGACTTCTTCTGTGTTTTGGTAAGATAAGTGTTTAGTTTTCTAGAGTTGAATTGCCAGTTTGGATAACTGGGATTCAGTATGTTTCACGTATCTCTGAGAGAGTACGTGTTTGATATTTCTGGTTGTAGAACCAGCAGTTCGGGGGGTTTGGTTGTTGAGTCAGACTCGTCTGTAGTCTGATATCTTGTTTAGAGATGTGGATATGGATAAATAGGAGCTCTATAGCTTAGTAGAATTGATTTGTTTGAATTCTATAAAGCGAGTATCTCGATACTTATACCGGGGAAACTCGAGGAAGTTCTATTCAGAATTTTTCTGGATAATTAGATTTGTTTTGATTGTGTGAATTGGTTGCTTTGATTGTTGGCATATGATTAACATATGCTGTATTTTAAAATTTTAATCTTTAATAAGATTATTAAATTACCTTTGTTTTAAATTTCGGGGACGAAATTCTTTTAAGGGGAGAGGATTGTAATATCCCGGAATTTTGGACAATATAAATTTAATAATCTGTGTTTAAATTAATTTGATAAATTTTGTTAATAAATTGTTTTATAATTATAATATGTATATATATTTATATATACTTTAAATAGATAAGTTTGGTTTTAAATTTAAATTATTATAGCATATTTTCTAATATTTTGAATTTGGAAAATTATGATTTATCTAATTTAAGCTTTTCAAAACTATTTTATAAAATAACTATATGATTTTAAATATACAAGATAAATGTTTTATTTGTTTAAATATATTTTAACTTAAATTTGAATATAAATTTAGATTAAAATAAAGTTATAAAAATGTTTATTTTATTTCTTTTTAAAATATTAATTAATAAATATGATTTGTAAATTAGATATAAAGTTTAAAATACAATTAGTAAATGAAATATTTATTCATTTAAATGACAAATAATTTACAACCTCTTTTATAAATTTATTTTAAATGATTAAAAATATTATTTTAAATGATTGTTATATATATTGTTTTTATTTATAAATATAATGGTTTATTTCTTTAAAAACGTAGCTATACATATAAATATGTGTTAAAGAGATAATTAATTAAGTTTAAGACTTCATTTACACTTAATTAAAAATACTAATTACTTAAATTGACAAGTGTAAGTATCTTAAAGCCTAATCTAACATGTGTAATTTAAACACACACGACATTTACAAGTGTTCATATTTTATACAAGTGTCATTGTTTAAAATTTTATTTTTCTTTGATTTTAAAATAAATCATAAATAAGTTATATAAATTCTTGCAATCTTTCATTTTTTTCTTTCTTCATATTCAATTCCTAAACTAAGATAATGTTTTCAGCTAAAACCCCATTCTCTCTAAATATTCTTCAAAACCATTCCACTTTTAAACAATTCTAAAATCATATCCAATCTGAAAATCAAATGCTGTAAACCAATTCGCATTCTTCAATCCCTGTAAAACATTTTTTTTCCAGCATGCAAACTATCTTCAAAACATCATGCAAAATAAAAATCCCTGAAACTCATTTTCAAAAAAAGCCTGCATTTCCTTCTTCTAAATCTAGAAAATCATATGCAATCCCCGAATTTCATTTCCAAAGCCAGAGTCCTGCATTTCATTTTCAAGCTACATGCATGCAAAAATTAAAGCATTCATTCTTCAAAACAATCTGGAAAATCAAGAATAACCTGCATTTTCTTGTAAGCTGGAGCATGCATGCAAGTTTGTAATTAATCAAGGGGCAAAGGCATTTTAAAAGCATTTAACAACTCAGGTCTTAAAGGCATTCAAGCAAGTTTCAAAAGATTAAAGGATTTTTCAAATTTGTGCTCTGCTGTGCTCATCAAATCCGTGAGTAACTCAATTTTTAAAAATTAATTAAATAGGTAAATGTTGTTTTATTGCTTTTAAATAAGAAATGAATTTATGATTTGAATTTGCTGTGAACATATATACATGTGGATGTATTAATGAGTGCATGTTGTTGACTGTTGCATTTCTGTTCTTAAAATCCCAAACTTCTGTTGATTCTAAAATCCTTTTCTTTTGGGTTGTTTGCTGTTATGATTTGATTTTTGAATAAAACATGTTTATTATAAGATGAAGTATGTTTTAAAAACTTTATATAAGTTAAATAAAATTTTGTGTGTTACCTGGAAATTAAATCAACAGAGCAACAATTTGAATAAGGTGAAATTCAAATATTACAAATCAATGTTTCAGGATTATGAATCAAAACATTATGCAAAAATAGGACTTTTAGAAGTAAAATTACAATTTCTAATTCTTAAACCTAAGAGCAGTTTTAAATTCACTGTATCCTACATTCTGGATTAACACAGATGATATTTGTGTTTGTTTGAGTTGAAATTTCTTCTAGAGATGGTGAAATGATCAGAAACGTTGTGAAAATTATTGGATTGAGTGACAATTTATTTTTGATGTTGAGATTGAGTTTTAAAGTTTTAAACCCGTGTTTACTGGGTTTGAGAAAATTGAACACCACGACTTTGACAATGGATCGAGTCCTACAATAATTTGGGAAATGGTAGTATGGTGGTTGACAGGTGTGTGGACGGAATTTCAACTGATCCGGTGGCGGGTGGCGCGAGAATGGGGTGTTTCCAGGTTTGGAATGAGGTTACCGTCTGATGTTTCCAGGTTTGGGGAATTTGGTCGAAATCTTGAATTAGAGTTTATGTCGATCGAATTGTTGTTTGGTTGGCCTGAGGAGATGATCGGCGGCTGTGGGGTGGTTGTGTGGTTGGCCAGCGATGGCCGGAGGCGATGTACAGGTGCACATGGGGTGGTGATTATGCAGGTGTATTGTTGAATTGGGTTACATTTTTGGTTGCCTTGAGCGGTCTCGGGAAATTCGAGTTATAACTCGAAGTAGGCGATGAGTTTACTAGAAGTATTATATAGGGTTACTCGAGTAGATGTATTGTTTCAGATTTTATTGTAAAACAGAAACCCGATACAGTTTTTTTTAAATTAGTAGTAAAGTTTTAAAATGTAAACTAAAATTTAAACTAAGTTTTAAAACTGAATTTTAAATATGAATTCTATTAGTTTAATTTTTGGTTTTGAAATAATTTGAATTTTTAAATTTTAGTTTGATTTTAAATAAAATCAGAAAAACTGTTTCCGTTTTTAGATTAAAAGTAAAGTATAAATGCAAACAGGAAATTCAAACTAAATTTTAAATCTGAAATTTGAATATGAATTCAGAGTAGTAGAATCTGAGTTTGAATTAATTTAAATTTTGAAATTTAAATTTTGTTTTAAAACTTTTTAGTATAAAAGTATATGTGGGTTTGAACTTAAACTGTAAGTTTAAATTGTAAATTAGAAATTTAAAATAAGTTTAAATTCTAGTTTTTAAATCTGGAATTAAAACTTAAACTTCAGTTTTAAAAATAAAATAAATTTAAATTTAAATTGTTTAATTACATTGAAAAGGTTAAATGATTTGAATTTTTAAAAGGAAGTTGTAAAATGTAAATAAGTCTTAAAGATTTAAGTTAGATCTGGAATAAGGTTCAAATTGTATTTCAGTTTTGAAATTAAAAAGTAAATTTTAAATTGAATCTGTTTTTAAAATTAAATTAAATTTAAAATTTACTTTTTAATTAATTTTTAAAAACAAATTCAATTTAAAATTTACTTTTTAATTTCAAAACTGAAATACAGTTTGAACCTTATTCCAGATCTAACTTAAATCTTCAAGACTTATTTACATTTTACAACTTCCTTTTAAAAATTCAAATCATTTAACCTTTTCAATGTAATTAAACAATTTAAATTTAAACTTATTTTATTTTTAAAACTGAAGTTTAAGTTTTAATTCCAGATTTAAAAACTAGAATTTAAACTTATTTTAAATTTCTAATTTACCAATTTAAACTTACAGTTTAAGTTCAAACCCACATATACTTTTATACTAAAAAGTTTTAAAACAAAATTTAAATTTCAAAATTTAAATTAATTCAAACTCAGATTCTACTACTCTGAATTCATATTCAAATTTCAGATTTAAAATTTAGTTTGAATTTCCTGTTTGCATTTATACTTTACTTTTAATCTAAAAACGGAAACAGTTTTTCTGATTTTATTTAAAATCAAACTAAAATTTTAAAATTCAAATTCTTTCAAAACCAAGAATTAAACTAATAGAATTCATATTTAAAATTCAGTTTTAAAACTTAATTTAAATTTTAGTTTACATTTTAAAACTTTACTACTAATTTAAAAAAACAAACTGTATCGGGTTTCTGTTTTACAATAAAACCTGAAACAACACATCTACTCAAGCAACCCTATATAATACTTCTAGTAAACTCATCGCCTACTTCGAGTTATAACTCGAATTTCCCGAGACCGCTCAAGGCAGCCAAAACTGTAATCCAATTCAACAATACACCTGCATAATCACCACCCCCTGTGCACCTGTACATCGCCTCCGGCCATCGCTGGCCAACCACACAACCACCCCACAGTCGCCGATCATCTCCTCAGGCTTACCAAACAACAATTCGATCGACATAAGCTCTAATTCAAGATTTCGACCAAATTTCCCAAAGCTGGAAACATCACATAGTAACCTCATTCCAAACCTGGCAACAACCCATTCTCGCGCCACCCGCCACCGGATCAGTTGAAATTCCGTCCACACACCTGTCAACCACCATACTACCATTTCCCAAATTATTGTAGGACTCGATCCATTGTCAAAGTTGTGGTGTTCAATTTTCTCAAACCCAGTAAACAAGGGTTTAAAACTTTAAAACCCAATCTCAACATCAAAAACAAATTGTCACTCAATCCAATAATTTTCACAACATCTCTGATCATTTCACCATCTCTAGAAGAAATTTCAACTCAAACAAACACAAGTATCATCTGTGTTAATGCAGAATGTAGGATACAGTGAATTTAAAACTGCTCTTAGGTTTAAGCATTAAAAATTATAATTTTACTTTTAAAAATCCTATTTTTGCATAATGTTTTGATTCGTAATCCTGAAACATTGATTTGTAATATTTGAATTTCACCTTATTCAAATTGTAGCTCTGTTGATTTAATTTCCAGGTAACACACAAAATTTTATTTAACTTATATAAAGTTTTTAAAACTTACTTCATCTTATAATAAACATGTTTTATTCAAAAATCAAATCATAACAACAAACAACCCAAAAGAAAAGGATTTTAGAAATCAACAGAAGTTTGGGATTTTAAGAACAGAAATGCAACAGTCAACAACATGTACTCATTACATCCACATGTATATATGTTCACAGCAAATTCAAATCATAAATTCATTTCTTATTTAAAAGCAAGAAAACAACATTTACCTATTTAATTAATTTTTAAAAATTGGGTTACTCACAGATTTGATGAGCAGAGCAGAGCACAAATTTCAAAAATCCTTTAATCTTTTGAAACATGCTTGAATGCCTTTAAGACCTAAGTTGTTAAATGCTTTTAAAATGCCTTTGCCCCTTGATTAATTACAAACTTGCATGCATGCTCCAGCTTACAAGAAAATGCAGGTTATTCTTGATTTTCCAGATTGTTTTGAAGAATGAATGCTTTAATTTTTGCATGCAGGTAGCTTGAAAATGAAATGCAGGACTCTGGCTTTGGAAATGAAATTCAGGGATTGCAGATGATTTTCCAGATTTAGAAGAAGGAAATGCAGGCTTTTTTTGAAAATGAGTTTCAGGGATTTTTATTTTGCATGATGTTTTGAAGATAGTTTGCATGCTAGAAAAAAAATGTTTTACAGGGATTGAAAAATGCAAATTGGTTTATAGCATTTGATTTTTAGATTGGATATGATTTTAGAATTGTTTAAAAGTGGAATGGTTTTAAAGAATATTTAGAGAGAATGGGGTTTCAGCTGAAAACATTATCTTAGTTTAGGAATTGAATATGAAGAAAGAAAAAAATGAAAGATTGCAAGAATTTATATAACTATATTTATGATTTATTTTAAAATAAAATAAAAATAAAATTTTAAACAATGACACTTGTATAAAATATGAACACTTGTAAATGTCTTGTGTGTTTAAATTACACATGTTAGATTAGGCTTTAAGATACTTACACTTGTCCATTTAAGTAATTAGTATTTTTAATTAAGTGTAAATGAAGTCTTAAACTTAATTAATTATCTCTTTAACACATATTTATATGTATAGCTATGTTTTTAAAGAAATATAAAATTTCAGATTTAGTTTTGAAATGGAAGAATGGGGAAAAGAAACTCGGATGTTTTTCTTAGGTTTTTATCGGGTTAGACCTGAAGTTTTATTAAAAAAAAATTCAAAAATATTTAAAGGATTTATTTTTAAAACATGTTTAAATTTTAAATAAAGTATCTTTTGAATTTTTGGGTATGAATCTTGTATTAAATTTATTTTTTGATAAAATAAATGTTTCTTTAACATTGTTATATGAAGTTGAACTTTATTTAATTTAAATTTTGTTAAATCAAGTTAAAGTATTTTAAAAACTTTAATAGAAATGGAACTATAAAGATTTATAAAAAAACAAGTGAATTGATTTAAATTTAGAACTTGATTTAAACCATTACTTGATGATATTTTGAAGTATTTAAAGGAAGTTGGGATTTGTAAACTTTAAATTATTATGCTGAACAAGTATTTTAAACTTAATTAATAATTTGATTAAGTAAAGTTAATTTTTAAAATAAATTGTTTTAATAAGCATAAGTAAGATAATGTTTTATCTTAAGAATAATTAAGTTTTAATGAATTGTAAATAATTAGGTTAATTAAGAAATTTTAAGTTTAATTAATTATTTAAAAGGGTTAATTAAGTAATTAATTAAGTATAATTATTAATTTAATTTACTAATAATTATGATGATTTAATTAATGACTAATGATTAATTAAATTATAATTATTTATTAATTAAGTAATTAAAATAGTAATTAAGTTTTAATTAGGTTTTCTTGATTAATAATTAAAAGGATTATTAATCTATAATGCAAGTTAATTAAGAATTAATTAACTATTTTTATTGAGGTTAATTAATTGTAATTAAGGATTGATTAATTATAATTATGAATTATTTAATTTGTAATTAAGGTTGTTAATTAATAATTAAGTTTTATTAATTAATGATTAAGAGATAATTAATTGGTTAATTAAGGTTAATTAATTAATTATAAAAGTAATTAGTGATTGATTACTTTGTGTTAAAGGATTGATTAATAATTTAGGTTGGCTTGACGAATTCTAGAGGAGCAATGGAGCAGGAGGCTTCTGCGTATAGCTATATAGTATTCCGCTGTGTGTTCTCTGAGTCGTTTGTCTTTGTGTTGTATTGAGTTGTATAACTAGACAGGTGTTTATAACTGTCTAGTATGTGTTGTTTTAGCTGTGTATCTCTGATGTATATGATACTATGTAATGTATTATGTGATTAATATAATTTATTCGTTCCGCTATTTAGATTCTGATGTTGTTTCTTTCTTTCTTCTCTGTCTTTTCTATTTTCTATCCCTTTCTTTCTTAAAAATGATGCGTCTTTCTATGGTGAGAAAGTCGGTTCGAGTCCTTCATTCGAAATCCACGAGACAAATACGAGAACTAACCCTCTGCAAAACAAACTTCACCAGAGTTGAAAAGTGCACCGTGCACATACACGGTGGCGCCGTTCAACTCCTATCACCTCCGAAGATCTTCTCAGGTCATCGTTCAACGATACATCCAAATGCGAGCATCAGACCGTTCCCAAATCCACGAAATCGCACTCAAGCTTTCAACCCCCAAACCTGGAACAACAGGAAGACATCTTCTCCCAAACCTGTTAACGGCCTCGTCACGTGCCACCGGCCACCGGAAAGACAGCAACTCCTGCCATGAATTTGCCTACTCCCATACTATCATCCTTCAAAAATTCATTGAACTCTATCAATGATAGATGCCGAAAAGATCACTTCTTCAAACCACAATAAAACTAGGGTTTAAATTTTTAAATCCCAATCTCAACATCAAAAACAAATTTCCACTTAATCCAAAAAATTTCACAACATCTCTAATCATTTCACCATCTCCAGAAGAAATTTCAACTCAAACAAACACAAATATCATCTGTGCTAAACCAAAATATAGGATACAGTGAATTTAAAACTGCTCTTAGGATATGGTATTAAAAATTGTATTCTTCTTTTCAAAATCATAATTTTGGATGTAGTTTTGATTCATAATCCTGAAACATTGTTTTGAAATGTTTGGATTTTCACTTTATATAAACTATTGCTCTGTTATTCATGGTTTCTAGGAAATACAAAAATTTATTCAACTTATATAAATTTTTAAAATTTACTTTATGAACTAACAATCCAATTTGATTTGAAGTACCAATATTAACAGAGATTTTATAAGAGGAAAATGGATTTTTAACAAAATCCATACTAAAAAAAAACAGGTACTGTCAGAAGCATATGCAACAACATGTTGTATCCATACACATCACACATTAATATATCACAGAAATGCACTTCAGTTTACACACAACTTATTTAAAAATTTAAAAATATGAACATGCATCAAGTTTAAAATACTTAAGCTTTTAAGTTTAAAAAGTTACTCACCTTTAAAATCTTGATGAGCAGAGCACAGCAGAAAGCTTCTGAATTTTTTTTAATCCTGTTTTTTATAAAATAAATTGAATTTTTAAAATTCTAGTTTGGTTTTAGATAAAAAAAGGAAACCTGTCTCTGTTCTTAAATTAAAAGTAAAGTAAAAAAATGCAAATTGAAATTTAATCCGAGTTTTGTAAATCTAAAATTGAAAATGAATTCAAATTAGATTGTCTGAGATTTGAAATAATTTAAGTTTTAAAATTTAAATTTGGTTTTAAAACTTATAAGTGTAAAAGCATATGTGTTTTGCATTTGAATTGAAAGTTTAAAATTGTAAAGTATAAAATTTAAAATAAGTTTAAAAACTGAGTTTTTTTTGAAATCTGGAACTAAATTTAAACTTC
The DNA here is from genome assembly GCA_030765085.1 of Allium cepa. Classification (NCBI taxonomy): domain Eukaryota; kingdom Viridiplantae; phylum Streptophyta; class Magnoliopsida; order Asparagales; family Amaryllidaceae; genus Allium; species Allium cepa. Next base: position 341,809,650 of record CM060937.1, read on the forward strand.
AGTTTTTAAATAAAATAAAAGTTTAAATTTAAATTGTTTAAATTACTTTAAAATGGTTAAATGATTTGAATTTAAATGAAGATGTGAATTGTAAGCAAAGTTTTTAAATTTAAGTTCAATCGAGAATGAATTTAAAAACTGTATTTCAGTTTTTAAATTAAAGAAATTTTTGAATTAAAATTGTTTTTAATAGCCTGGAATGTTCAAGTGTGTTTTAAATTGATTTGAATTTAAATTGAATTGGGATTTAAAATCTTTAAAACTTATTTTATAAGTGGATGTTTCTTTAACATATGAGATAAAGGTTTTGAATTATTTTTAAAATCTTGTTTAAGTTAAAAATTTTCTTCATTTTAAAATCTCAAATTTTAAAATGAAGTTTAAATAGAATTTAAAGTAAATTTAAAAACAATTGGTTTTTAAATGCTTAATTAAGAAGAAATGTTTTCTTAAAATAAATTAGAATTTTAAAAATTTGGATTAATTATTAAGTTAATTTAAATGAATAATTAATTATTTAATTAATTAATAACATGGATGATTAATTAAATAATTAAGAATTATTTTTAAATTGATTAATTAAAGACTTAAGATTAACTAATTAAGGTTAATTAATTTATAATTAAGGACTGTTAATTAAATTTATTTAATGATTAAGATTTATTAATCAAGTAATTAAGGATTAATTAAGATTGTAATTAACTTAATAATTAGAGATTAATTAAGTTGTAATTAAATATTAATTAATTTGTAATTAATAAGGGTTAATCTAAGTTAATTTCTGAATTAAGTAATTAAGAATACTTAATGCAGGTCATTAACTAAGATTATTTAACAATTAATTAATGTGATTAATTTTAATAATTAATTAGATTAATTAATTAACAATAATCATTTTTGAAATTGTTTAAGTTTAATTACTTAATGGAAGTAATTAAAGAATTAATTACTTAATGTAATTAACTGTGTTAATGTGATTTGTTTAGATTTATTAATTAAGTTTAATTAATTTAAACGTTTGTTGATTTGATGAATAATTACTTTATGCAATTAATGGAATTGTAATTGCTTAGGGATGTAATTACTTGATAATTACTGAATGTAATTAAAATGTTTAATGATGGAAGTAATTTTGATTTAATTACTTTGAGATTAATCAAGGGATTAATTGAGACAATTAATTAAGAGTAGTTAATTTATGGAATGAGTAATTAAGGGTAGTTAATTACTGGATTGTTATTAATCAAGGGTGATTAGTATATGTGGTTTAATTGTAGATTAATTACTTAATGTAATTAATTTTAAATAAAGAGATTGATTAAATGTAATTAAAAATCATTAATTAATAAAATTAATGATGTAACTTAGAATTGATTAATTAAGGAATAATTAATAAATGAAGTAATTAATTAATAAAGGATTAATGTAATTAATTTTAGTTAATTAATTGATTAAGTAATTAAAAGTTAATTATTACAAGAGTTAAGTATAATTAACTTGTGTAATTAATTTATAGACTAATTACTTATTGTAATTAGAGATGGTTAATCAGTAATGATTAAATTGAAATAAATAATGAGATATGATTATTTAATTAATTTGTAATCAATTAATGGTTAAGTTAAGCAGGATTATAATGATGAAGTAATTAATTTAATTCACTTTAAATTAATTAGAGATGATGTAATTAATTTAATTCATTTTAAATTAATTATAGATGGTGTGATCATTAAATCATTGCTTATGTATGAATGATTGATATTGGTTGCCACATATGGTTTGTAATCTCAGCCATGAGATAAGTAATGTTATATGATATGGATGTATTGGTTGCATTGTGATGTTGATATGGATTAGCTGTTGGTAATGATAATGTTGATTATCTATTGTGATGTGAATTATCTATCTGTGTGTATATAGATAATGAATTGAATTATTTTAAACTCTAAAACAACTTGGCCTTAAAAGACACGTTTTGGATTTCGATGAGACCGGGATCGGGTTTCCATATTTGGATATCTTAAAACCACATCGATCCAAATTAACGTTAGGTCATGAATCTGAAGTGAAGATGAAGATTCAGAGTGCAAGGATTATTGTCGTTAACTCTGAGGGTGATTCCAAAATGAGTGTAACGAGATAATGCCTTCGGTTTCGTTCGAACTCGGAACGAACTTGTATGGATTGAATGCTTTCAGAACATCATCAGGTGGACGATGAGCATTCTAAGTGATATGTCCTATAAAGGTAATCGTAGCCTCAAGCCTCATCAACCGAGTATGGCTAAAACAGGGGAGGTCCAGAAAGGCTAAGTGGGTCATACCCCTGTCTAGATGTTCTTTTATTTCGGCTTAGTGGTGCGGTTGCTGATCACAACTGCGGGGTGGTCTTGTTCGGAACTGTTCAGTAAGGAATGTTTTCGGTCTTGTGTTGCAGGGGAGCGGGCGTACTCCTCGGTATGGCGATCTAGGCCACGTACTGTGACGGGCGGTACCCCAGGAGCCCTGCCATTGATGGAATCCAAAATCCAATAAGTGCCAACGGTTTTGATTGTATTACCCACTTTTGTGGCTAGTAGCTGGAATTTAATAGACGTAACAATTTCGGCTATTTCTTATTTACTTGAAAACCCTAAACCTATTATAATATCATCGGATTTCCTATCAAATGTTTTGGTTAGCGTAAGATAAATTTTTTTCCATGTTTATGTGTGGGAAGTCTTACGTGATACCTTTTCTTTCAAAGGTTTTTCAAAATTTAAGCAACTTTAACCTGTTACTCACAACGGACCCATGTCTGACCTGGAGTTTATTTGTGTTTTTAGTAAACTCTTGGGTACTCAAATTTTTATGAGTAGCCAAGGGATTCAGGTAGCTTTGACGAATTGTGGAGGAGCAATGGAGCAGGAGGATTCCGCGTGTAGATAAATAGTTTCCTCTATGTTGGTATCTATGAGTGTTTTCTGTATTGTGTTTGAGTTGTAATAACTACGCTGGTGTTTATAACGGTTTAATATGTGTTGTATTGTCTGTATAACTCTGATAATTGTTGTATACTATGTAATACTTATGCTATTAATATAATTTATTCGTTCCGCTATTGAGATTCTTGTGTTGTTTCTTCTTTCTCTTCTTTCTTTTCTCTTTTCTATCCATTTCTTTCTTAAAGATGATACGACTTTTTGTGGAGAAAAAGTCGGGTCGTCACAGTTGGTCTTCGCATCATCTTTAAGAAAGAAAGAGATAGAAAAGAGAAAAGAAAGAAGAGAAAGAAGAAACAACACAAGAATCTCAACAGCGGAACGAATAAATTATATTAATAACATAAGTATTACATAGTATACAACAATTATCAGAGTTATATAGACAATACAACACATACTAGACAGTTATAAACACCTGTCTAGTTATTACAGCTCAATACACAAACAGAAAACACTCAGAGATACCAACAAAGCCGAAAACTATATATCTATACGCAGAAGCCTCTTGCTCCATTGCTCCTCCACAATTCGTCAAAGCTAACCTGAATCCCTTGGCTACTCGTAAAAATTTAAGTACCCAAGAGTTTAAGAAAAACACAAATAAACTCCGGGTCAGACATGGGTCTGGTGTGAGTAACATGTTAAAGTTGCTTAACTTTTGAAAAACCTTTGAAAATAAAAGGTATCACGTAAGACTTCCCACACATAAACATGGAAAAAAATTTACCTTACGCTAAGCAAAACATTTGATAGGAAATCCAGTGATATTATAACAGGTCTAGGGTTTTCAAGTAAATAAGAAATAGCCGAAATTGTTACGTCTATTAAATTCCAGCAACTAGCCACAAAAGTGGTTAATACAATCAAAACCGTTGGCACTTATTGGATTTTGGATTCCATCAATGGCAGGGCTACTGGGGTACCGCCCGTCACAGTACGTGGCCTAGATCACCGGACCGAGGAGTACGCCCACTCCCCTGTAACACAAATCCGTAACCATTCTGTGACGCCCCACCTCTATGCCCACGCTAGCCAAGAACACTACGGTGTAGTGCTGTCGACTAGCACGGAGAATAAGGCTGTTGAGGAGCGACCATCCGTGTAATTGCTTTGTGCGAGCACCGATATGCCAGATAGTAAAAACGTGCATTTCATTTCAGGAGGAAATCCGACATGCCGATGCAAACTCAAAGCTACTACACAGTGGCTATAATAGTCTAGGACAAAAATATAAAATAATAACACAGATAATATAAATGCGGAACACAGATAAAACAGAAAGTCTCATATATATATAATAACTGATGTCAGTTACAATACATTTGACACAGTACATGTGATACAACTACAACAGTCGACTCAGGAAGTTATATATACAAGTACATTAACGACTAATATACATGAATACATATCAACCTATACTATGACTCGACAACTCCAAAAGATATGAAAAGTCTTCATAGCTCAAGCAGCATCCCAAAGCAGAATATCTACAACCTGAAAATACTCGGTCTGACCCGAGTATTAAATTTCAAAAGAAAATAATACTCGGGTCAGTCTAATTCAAACTCAGTTATTAATGCACAGAAGCAATAATAATTAAATAGTGAATAGATGACAGTCACAGAAATAAATTTACCTATCCGATTCTTAAATAAGAAATTGGATAACGGTAAATATAACGCGAACCAATTCAAAACAATTGGAACATCAATTAAAAGGTCAACACGAGTAGGGCTGCAGTATACGCACGCGTATACTGCCTCGCCACTACTACATATGGAATACGAAATAGATCCATAAATCAAAAGCAAAAGAAATAACAATGAAAGCAGTACCGTGTGGCTGCAGTTCACGCTTGCGTGCACTGCCTTGCCACAACAGTGATGATGTAACCAATGAATACCGTGTGGCTGCAGTTCACGCTTGCGTGCACTGCCTCGCCACTACAGTGATGATGTATCCAATGAAAATTCACAAGCAAACACAAGATCGAACCCGAGTCACCGGATTCAACTCAAGTGTATACGAAAAAAATCGAAATACCATCGAGTGGTACAAGGCCACATATATAAATATGCAGAAAATGACAATAACTAACTCAGAAATGCAGTACAGTGTACCACAAAACAAACCCATATGACATGCATACAGGGATTTCAAGTGAACTCAACAAGATTTTTGAATCCAAATGAACAAAATAATGCAAAACAACATCAGTGACACAGCCTCAAAATGAAATGGTTATAAATAACCATATATGCACACTGCAGCAGCTCAAGTGAACAGAGAGAAGCAACTGACAACAATACAAAGTGCAGAGGTGACAAAATGAAACAAGTGACCAAATGCAAATGTCAACCAGGCCAGATACATAGATGATGGAGATATGGTGATGGAAGTGCAGTGGTGTGACTACAAAAATAGGAGGAGGGTGAGGGCACCAGAGGAATGGCACCACAACACACAACACAAGGGCAGACTGCAATTCAGAGCAGTGCATATGTACAACACAGAAATGGACATAGAGCCACCAGTACAACTAGACTAGTCTTCAAATGCCAAACTCAAGTATGCACATGAACACAAGGGCTGCAATAAGACTTCAAGCAATTAGGGGTTTAGAGACAAACAAGGGTAATTTAACTTGAAGTAGAACAAGATATGGTCAGGCATGCAACCATACAATAGCACAGTAACAAGTTCAACATGCTCACATGTACAAAGTGGTGAATGCAACATTTTACTCAACCAACATTTCAAACATGCTCTGGTTCTGCTAAAGCTAAGACATGAGACAAGACTACAAGTGCAAAGCACAAATGGAACCAGTAATGCAGTTTAGACTTCAAATGAATTGAAAGAAAAATTCAGACGAGTCTCCAAAATGAACAGTCACAGTGCAGATTATGAAGCCTCAACCAAATGGTCGAGTACAAGTTTAGTTCCAATCAGATGCAAGGGTAACAAGACCATTCAAAGTCAAGGCAAGAACAAGACAATATGATTGCAGATGGAATGCAAAACATGGAACAAAAGCCAGCAAATCATTGTACATTTCGAATCATGGACCAGACCAGTGCCATAACTCAAAAAATGCGAAGATTATATCAGCATAACATGTATCAATTCAAGCATGAACTCAATAAAGAAGTGGAACGAGGCAGATTTCATATTCACACTAAATGACAGTGAAGCAGTTAGATTTCACAATACAACGCGGTGAACAAGTAGCGGTTCAAATACGGTCAAGAGAGTATCATAGTGAAATTCTATCAGAAATATACCATCAAACTCAAATATCAACAAGACAGCAAATTGAATAAGTTTTCAATCTTCACGAAGTCACAAGAGTATCTCAAATTTAAGTATCAAGCCATAAAAGAACGATGCCAACAGAAAATACTCAAAATAATCTGTCGTTTACATTACACCGTACTCAAGCTACAAAATCACTTGACTACTCAAAGCCGTGGATAATAGAAATCGAACCAAGGCAAATAAAAATCATCGACATCGAAACAAAGTTGAACAACATGAACACAATACTAAGCAGGAATTAGATGTGAGTGATAGTTCACTCACCTTTTCGAGTCGCAGATTCATAGCCGAAGTCGAAAGCCCTAATTGTTGAAGGTCGGCGAACTAACGAAAATCGAGCAGCCGAAGTCGCGGCACCAAGGAGCTGAACGAATCCCTAATTTTTGAAAAGAGGGGCGAACTAGAAGAGGGGCCGCCATTTTTGTTTCTCTCGTCTTGTTTTTAGGTTATGAACGAAAGAAAGATAAAGGAAAAAGGGGGGGGGGGCGTTTATTTTTCTTTGTTACCCGTCACGACAACAAAAGTAATGGGCCAAAACAAATTTTTAAAGCCCAATGAAATTCTTAAACAAATTTATGAAAAGAATTTTAATTCAAAATTTAAAAAACTTCAAATAGAAATTTGTGTCAATATTAATCGTTTAAATTGTTGATTATAATTGATGCAAAATACCGGGTTGTTACAGACTCCCCTCCTTAAAGAAATTGCGTCCTCGCAATCCTAAGGAATAAATGGACAAAAGGTAACAACCATAAGAGCATATCATCACAATATGAAGAAATTCGAAGTAGGAAGTTCACCATAAAGAGCATGATAGAGTAAGCCTGAACGTGTTTGCTCGATGAATTCTTTGGATTCAAAAGTGAAATCCATAGAACTAGAGAACACTGAACTTTCACGAGAAGAACATCTTTATTTCGAAGGTGCTGAACCCCCAAAATATTGATGTGAATAGAATGTTGCTCAAAGTCAAATCTGGTGAAACTTCAATTTCTTCAATAATACCGGGTTCAAGAATAAAATCGGAATCCCTAAGGCATTTCCGTAGAAGGAAGACGCGTGAAACACGTCATGAATAACAGAAAATTGAGCCGATAATAAGAGGCGATAAGCCAAGAAACCAATACGTTCAGTGATAGGAAATGGCCCAATATATCGAGGCACTAACTTTCCCGACCGACTGATACGCACAACACCTATCATAGGTGAGACACGAGCAATTTGGAACAACAACGTAGTACAATAACGATACGCCCAATGAACCAATCAACATAAAAGAACATCAGACGTAAGTCCATAAAAGGAATGAGACGAAGCTCAATAAAACGAAGTACATCGAAACGTCTGATGAACTTGGTAAAAAGATGATTCCATACGGACATCATCAAAGAAACAACCACTTGTTGCCTACGACTAAGTGCATCGGCAACACGATTTCCCATCCGGGAGTGGTAAATAATATCAAGATCATAATATGTAAGGAACTCGAGTCAACGTGGTTGACGCAAATTAAGTTCCTTATGAGAAAATAAATATTCCCAAGATTCATGATCAGGGTAGAGAACAAATTTCTCACCCAAAAATAATGATGCCAAATTTGAAGAACGAAATCAATAGCCACGAGCACTAAATCATGAGTGACATATCTAGTCTCAATAGGCATTAATGATTTAGAAACACAAGAGACAACACATTCTCTTTTGCAAGAGAATGGTATGCAAACCAACACGATTAGCATTGGTACAAACGATAAAGTCTTGGTTCCCTCGGGAATCACGAGAATAGAAGTATCGGAAAAGAGTTGTTTTAAATAATATTCTTTCCCGAAAAGCTAAAACTTTCGAAATTTACAATTTACTTTATGTAATTATCCTTTCAGACAAATTTACATTTTAAAATTCAATTTACTGTGTCTGATTGTCTCATCAAAGCGTCTAGGAGATTCCTATCGATAACGTTGATCAAGCGCATCGACCAGAATTCTTAAAGCACTCAATGGGCAATACAATCACAAAGTATTCTTTTAATTTCATAAAAGGAATTCACAAATTTTCAACCTCAAACGGACAAGTCCGGAATTAAACGAATCAGTAAAAGAAAGGGGTCATAGTCCTCAATTTTGCTGAAACGTTTAAATCGCTTCCTCATTCTTTTGAAAGCGTAAACTATAAAAATTTTGAAAACGATTTTTATTTTGAAACAATTTTTAAAACACGTGATTAAAACAGCGATATCTGTAGCAACTTCGATAAGTGGATTTTCATTCATCAAAAGTGTCACGAGAATCTTCTCAAAGATAGAAAGGGGTATCACACCCTAAACTTGTATTCATAACAAGTCAATAACACACGAGTTCACCAATGCACAAAAATTGATAAAACTTATCAATAGAAATCACGAAAATTGGTGAAGCACAAATTCTAGAAATCTACACAAGAAATCCAGAAATCACAAGATGAGAGTATGAAAACTCGAACGGGAGTATGAAAACTCGAATGAGAGTATGAAAACTCGAACGGAGTATGAAAACTCGAAGGAGAGTATGAAAACTCGAACGGAGTATGAAAACTCGAAGTAGAGTATGAAAACTCGAACGGAGTATGAAAACTCGAAGGAGAGTATGAAAACTCGAACGGAGTATGAAAACTCGAAGGAGAGTATGAAAACTCGAACGGAGTATGAAAACTCGAAGGAGAGTATGAAAACTCGAACGGAGTATGAAAACTCGAAGGAGAGTATGAAAACTCGAACGGAGTATGAAAACTCGAAGGAGAGTATGAAAACTCACCTACACGCGAGCATGAAAATTCATCAACACATGTAACGCATAACGAGAACGGAAGCACGAAAACTCACCTACACGCGAGCATGAAAACTCATCAGCACATGTAACGCAAAGCGAGAACGGGAGCACGAAAACCCACCTACATGCGAGCATGAAAATTCATCAGCACGTGAAACGCATAACGAGAACGGGAGCACGAAAACTCACCTACATGCGAGCATGAAAACTCACCAACACGTGCAATGCAAAGCGAGAACGGGAGCACGGAATCTCACCTACACGTGAGCATGATAAATCATCAACATGTGCAACGCAAAGCGAGAACGAAAGCACGGAATCTCACCTACACGTGAGCATGAAAATCACCAACACATGCAACGCAAAGCGAGAACGGGAGCACGGAATCTCACCTACACGTGAGCATGAAAATCACCAACACGTGCAACGCAAAGCGAGAACGGGAGCACGGAATCTCACCTACACGTGAGCATGAAAAATCATCAACACGTGCAACGCATAACGAGACGCTATCTCATGGTTGCAAGCCATTAATTTTGACACACGAATGGCCCGAAGACCGTGGGGCGCTACCCCACATGTGTGAGTCGAAATCACACAGATTGAGGTCTAGACTAACCAAAAATCAAAAAGGTATGTGTGAGTAGAATCACACAAGTGGTGTCTAGGCTAACCGAAAAGGTATGTGTAAATGGAATCACACAAGTGGTGTCTAGCCTAACCAAAAGGAGACATCGCACAATTGCTAGTCTAAATCATAAGAATGATCGTCATGATCAACGAGAAGTGTCAATTACACTAAGTTAGTGAATATAAAAGTTTAGCTTCATGTCCCATAACCACTTGCTTAACTTAAATATTTACGAACAAATTGTAAATCTTCACTAATAAAATTGTCACAAGAGGTTCAATCGAATAAGTCCAAGAATTAACCGACGAAGCAAACGCAAGCGTTTCATACCACTTGTTTTACTAAGCCGTTTAATTAGATTTCTCATCCGAGTGAGGTAAAGGCTTGTATATACTAATAGATTGGAAAACGGTTTAGGAAAAGAGTTTGATATTAAAAATAGGGTTGAAAACATTTTGATAAAAGAGTTTTGATATTTACTACTAGTATTGAAACCTTTATATTATAAAGTGATAAAACACAGAAATGATTGTAGACACAATCAATCACAAGAATTTCACATACGAAGACGTGAATAGAATCCAAAGAAATCGATACTGAATTCATCAAAAGGTATGTTCACAAAAATCCCGAAGAAAAGGTCATCAAAGTTGCTAATAAATGATAGCAACAAATCGGGAAATAATCAAGAATCGATTAAATTCGAAAACCAAATCAATTCACTAAGATTCACATTCGAAGACGTGAATAAAATCCGAAGAATTTGATTCCAATCCATTAAAGTTGGAATACCCAAAAATTCCTGAAATAGAAGTTATCAAAGTCGACAAAAGTGATAACAACTAATCGGAAAAGAAGAATCGATCAATAATTGGAAAAATCAAGCAAAACGAGCTTACATGCAGAAATGACTTTAACAAAAGTAAAGGTCAAGTCAATGTCGATATCGCCAAGGCAAAGTCCAAGACAATTTCTTTTATACCAAAGAAATTTTTAAAACTATCAGAGAGGCACATGAAAACCAACAAACCATGGATAAACAGACAGAGACGACAATTGAAACTCAATTTGTCTCAAAGATTGATACCCAAAACCCAATTGTATGGAGACTGCATTAAGTACACGAATCAGAGATAAGAATGCATATATACAGTAGTTCGAATAAACAATGCGAGTTCAAATCGAAGTGGGTACGAGTTGCAGCAATATGCAACTTGGTAGAGCAAATACACAATGATACTTAGCAGTGCAAACTCAAATGAGAATGTGCAACGGAGAATAGCAGCAATGCTCATGAATAAGAGTTAGGAATTCATACCTAACAAATCAAAGATGATTTTAAGACAAAGATGTGAAATAAACCATCGACAAATAGTTGTAACACATGTTCCTGTCTAAGTTATATTTTATATTCGTCCTAAACCCCAGGCTTTGATACCAAGCTGTGACGCCCCACCTCTATGCCCACGCTAGCCAAGAACACTACGGTGTAGTGCTGTCGACTAGCACGGAGAATAAGGCTGTGGAGGAGCGACCATCCGTGTAATTGCTTTGTGCGAGCACCGATATGCCAGATAGTAAAAACGTGCATTTCATTTCAGGAGGAAATACGACATGCCGATGCAAACTCAAAGCTACTACACAGTGGCTATAATAGTCTAGGACAAAAATATAAAATAATAACACAGATAATATAAATGCGGAACACAGATAAAACAGAAAGTCTCATATATATATAATAACTGATGTCAGTTACAATACATTTGACACGTTACATGTGATACAACTACAACAGTCGACTCAGGAAGTTATATATACAAGTACATTAACGACTAACATACATGAATACATATCAACCTATACTATGACTCGACAACTCCAAAAGATATGAAAAGTCTTCATAGCTCAAGCAGCATCCCAAAGCAGAATATCTACAACCTGAAAATACTCGGTCTGACCCGAGTATTAAATTTCAAAAGAAAATAATATTCGGGTCAGTCTAATTCAAACTCAGTTATTAATGCACAGAAGCAATAATAATTAAATAATGAATAGATGACAGTCACAGAAATAAATTTACCTATCCGATTCTTAAATAAGAAATCGGATAACGGTAAATATAACGCGAACCAATTCAAAACAATTGGAACATCAATTAAAAGGTCAACACGAGTAGGGCTGCAGTATACGCACGCGTATACTGCCTCGCCACTACTACATATGGAATACGAAATAGATCCATAAATCAAAAGCAAAAGAAATAACAATGAAAGCAGTACCGTGTGGCTGCAGTTCACGCTTGCGTGCACTGCCTTGCCACAACAGTGATGACGTAACCAATGAATACCGTGTGGCTGCAGTTCATGCTTGCGTGCACTGCCTCGCCACTACAGTGATGATGTATCCAATGAAAATTCACAAGCAAACACAAGATCGAACCCGAGTCACCGGATTCAACTCAAGTGTATATGAAAAAAAATCCAAATACCATCGAGTGGTACGAGGCCACATATATAAATATGTAGAAAATGACAATAACTAACTCAGAAATGCAGTACAGTGTACCACAAAACAAACCCATATGACATGCATACAGGGATTTCAAGTGAACTCAACAAGATTGTTGAATCCAAATGAACAAAATAATGCAAAACAACATCAGTGACACAACCTCAAAATGAAATGGTTATAAATAACCATATATGCACACTGCAGCAGCTCAAGTGAACAGAGAGAAGCAACCGACAACAATACAAAGTGCAGAGGTGACAAAATGAAACAAGTGACCAAATGCAAATGTCAACCAGGCAAGATACATAGATGATGGAGATATGGTGATGGAAGTGCAGTGGTGTGACTACAAAAATAGGAGGAGGGTGAGGGCACCAGAGGAATGGCACCACAACACACAACACAAGGGCAGACTGCAATTCAGAGCAGTGCATATGTACAACACAGAAATGGACATAGAGCCACCAGTACAACTAGACTAGTCTTCAAATGCCAAACTCAAGTATGCACATGAACATAAGGGCTGCAATAAGACTTCAAGCAATTAGGGGTTTAGAGACAAACAAGGGTAATTTAACTTGAAGTAGAACAAGATATGGTCAAGCATGCAACCATACAATAGCACAGTAACAAGTTCAACATGCTCACATGTACAAAGTGGTGAATGCAACATTTTACTCAACCAACATTTCAAACATGCTCTGGTTCTGCTAAAGCTAAGACATGAGACAAGACTACAAGTGCAAAGCACAAATGGAACTAGTAATGCCGTTTAGACTTCAAATGAATTGAAAGAAAAATTCAGACGAGTCTCCAAAATGAACGGTCACAGTGCAGATTATGAAGCCTCAACCAAATGGTCGAGTACAAGTTCAGTTCCAATCAGATGCAAGGGTACCAAGACCATTCAAAGTCAAGGCAAGAACAAGACAATATGATTGCAGATGGAATGCAAAACATGGAACAAAAGCCAGCAAATCATTGTAAATTTCGAATCATGGACCAGACCAGTGCCATAACTCAAAAAATGCAAAGATTATATCAGCATAACATGTATCAATTCAAGCATGAACTCAATAAAGAAGTGGAACGAGGCAGATTTCATATTCACACTAAATGACAGTGAAGCAGTTAGATTTCACAATACAACGCGGTGAACAAGTAGCGGTTCAAATACGGTCAAGAGAGTATCATAGTGAAATTCTATCAGAAATATACCATCAAACTCAAATGTCAACAAGTCAGCAAATTGAATAAGTTTTCAATCTTCACGAAGTCACAAGAGTATCTCAAATTTAAGTATCAAGCCATAAAAGAACGATGCCAACAGAAAATACTGAAAATAATCTGTCGTTTACATTACACCGTACTCAAGCTACAAAATCACTTGACTACTCAAAGCCGTGGATAGTAGAAATCGAACCAAGGCAAATAAAAATCATCGACATCGAAACAAAGTTGAACAACATGAACACAATACTAAGCAGGAATTAGATGTGAGTGATAGTTCACTCACCTTTTCGAGTCGCAGATTCATAGCCGAAGTCGAAAGCCCTAATTGTTGAAGGTCAGCGAACTAACGAAAATCGAGCAGCCGAAGTCGCGACACCAAGGAGCTGAACGAATCCCTAATTTTTGAAAAGAGGGGCGAACGTGAAGAGGGGCCACCATTTTTTTCTTTCTCTCGTCTTGTTTTTAGGTTATGAACGAAACAAAACAAATTTTTAAAGCCCAATGAAATTCTTAAACAAATTTATGAAAAGAATTTTAATTCAAAATTTAAAAAACTTCAAATAGAAATTTGTGTCAATATTAATCGTTTAAATTGTTGATTATAATTGATGCAAAATACCGGGTTGTTACACATTCCTTACTGAACAGTTCCGAATAAGACCACCCCGCAGTTGTGATCAGCAACCGCACCACTAAGCCAAAATAAAGGGACATGTAGACAGGGTTAAATCTCGTCCTACTTGGGCATGACCTACTTAGCCTTGCTGCACCTCCCCTATATTAGCCATTCCCGGTTGATGAGGCTTGAGGCTACGACTACATTTTAGGACATATCACTTAGAATGCTCATCGTCCACCTGACGATGTTCTGAAAGCATTCAATCCATACAAGTTCGTTCCGGGTTCGAACGAAACCGAAGGCATTATCTCGTTATACTCATTTTGGAATCACCCTCAGAGTTAACGACGATAACCCTTGCACTATGAATCTTCATCTTCACTTGAGATTCACGACCTAACGTTAATGTGGATCGATGTGGTTTTCGGATATCCAAATATGGAAACCCGATCCCGGTCGCATCGAAATCCAAAACGTGTCTTTTAAGGCCAAGTTGTTTTAAAGTTTAAAACAATTCAATTCATTATCTATATACACACAGATAGATAATTCACAACACAATAGAAAATCGACATTATCATCATCAACAGATAATCCATGTCATTATAAATAGACAATCCATATCTTCATCACAATGCAACCAATGCATCCATATCATATAACATTACTCATCTCATAGCTAAGATTACAAACCATACAAGGCAGCCGATATCAATCACTCATACATAAGCAATGATTTAATGTTCACACCATCTATAATTAATTTAAAATGAATTAAATTAATTACACCATCTCTAATTAATTTAAAATGAATTAAATTAATTACTTCATCATTATAATCCTTCTTAACTTAATCATTAATTGATTTCAAATCAATTAAATAATCACCATCTCATTATTCATTTCAGTTAATCATTTCTAATTAACAATTCTCTAATTACAATAAGTAATTAGCCTTTAATATTAATTACACAAGTTGATTATACTTAACTCTCTGAAATAATTAACTTTTAAACTACTTAATCAATTAATTAACTTTATTTAATTACATTAATCCTTTATTAATTACTTCTTTATTAATTATTTCTTAATTAATCCATTCATCATTAATTTTATTAATTAGTGATTTTAATTACAATTTAATTAATCTCTTTATATAAATTAATTACATTGAGTAATTAATCTTCAATTGAACCACATATATATTAATCACCCTTGATTAATAACAATCCAGTAATTAACTTCCCTTAATTACTCATTCCATGTAACGACCCATATTTTTACGGATCGAAGAATCGTAGAACTGTTGTCAGTAGGTTGTTAGTGTTGTTAAGTCGTTTAGAATTTAAGTTGTTTGGAGCTTAAGTCGTCCAGAGATGAGTCGTCCAGGGTTGGCTCGTGTTGTAGCATAAGTCGGTGGAGCGACTTAGAGGATGGAGCGACCTATAGGATTTGAGAGACTTAAGGGATGAGACCGACCTATAGGGGTGACCGACCTATAGGAGTGAGCGACATAGGGGTTTGGCCGACCTAAGGGAACTAACGACTTAGGAGTTAACAGCTTAAGGTGTTTGACGACCTAAGGAATTGACCGGTCTAATATTCAACGACCTAAGGGATAGAAGTATAGGAGATGGGTTGGTTGAACGAGTTACCGACTTAAGGGTGATAGGTCGGTGAGGTGACTTAAGGCAGGTAGCGGCATAAGCGGGTTAACGACCTAAGGGAGTTAGGTCGTTCAAGCGACTTAAGGTAATAGGTTAAGTCGTTAGGTCGGCAGTGTGAGTTAGGTCGCATGAAGGCAAGGGTGTTAGGTCGCTGGGTCGCTAAGCCGTGTGTGTAATTAGGTCGAAAGTCGCATGATGGCTTGAGTCGTTGAGTCGTGAGTCGGTAGGTTGTTAAGTCGTCCAGACGACTTAGAAAGGAACACGGCTTGCATGGTAGGTCGTGTGTGTGTTGAGCCGTGTTTATGTTAGGTCACGTAGAGGCTTGAGTCGGTAGGCCGTGGGGTTGATGAGTCGTAAGTCGTGGGGCCTTGTTAAGTCATGACCGACTTAAGGGGGCGAACGACTCATAGGTTTGGCCTATAAATAGAAGTGTCTATCTTCATTTTTGGGATCCGAATTTTGAAGCGACGAAGTGCTGCTATTTTGAGGGCTCGACTACAACACTTCTTCACTTCTTTTCTCCGCTTTAATCTTGTGCTTTCATCCATCTAAATCGAAGATCTAAATCAAAGATCCAAGAGCCAAAGTTGAAGATCTACATCCATTGAAGAGAAATATCATCATTTGAAGCGGAACTTTGGCGGATCAAGCTAGATCCTTTGCTGTCCAGATCTGAAGTTAGTTGCTTTTGAAGCGTTTAGGTGATTCGGTGAGTAGTGGTTATCTATCACATGGACCCAAAGGAGTATACTGGATCGGTGGATTGTTCGTGTGTTAAAGATAGTAATTTCATGCATTTTCCTTAAGTCTGCATGTAGATCCATCGTTCATAAAGTTTTGATATCCACTTTACTACATGTTAACCTATGCTAGTTCATTCATCAAGATATTACTTAGAATTCATGCTTGTTAGATTTGGACTCTTTATTTACGAAATTGTCATTATTGTTATAACTGTTTATTTAGATCTTGTTTGAATGATTGATTACTTGGATTAATGATTGATCTGATTGATTGTTATAAATTAGTTGATTGATGATTTGATTTGGACAAGTTGGTCGAAGATGATTCAAAAGCTAAGTGGAAAGGCTCTTGAATAAGAAAAGCTGCTCGTGGCATATGAAGCGGTTGATAAAGCTCATATGGATAGATTTGATGATGTTGTTGAGATGGGACTTTGCTATGATGCGATGAGGCAAAGCATGATGTTGAGATGGGACTTTGCTATGATGCGATGAGGCAAAGCATGATGTTGAGATGTGACTTTGCTATGATGCGATGAAGCAAAGCATGATGTGAGATAGCCTTGGTTTAATCCAGACGGGATCATCCCAAGCTTGTTGATAACTCGGTGATATGGTTCGAGTTCGTTGATAATGGTTGGCTCAAGAGGCGCTTGAGCTAGTATGAGAATAGTCGTCAAGGAGGATGACTAGGAGGCTGAGATCTCATCGTTGTTGAAGGTTCTAGCAGGCTCAAAGAAAGAGTACGCTGGGCAGATTCGATAGTCCCAATCGACTAATAGTTGATGGTCGAGTACTCTGGGCAGATTCGATAGTCCTAGGCACGGGTCACGACGACGTGCGGAGTTCTGTCTAGAACCGTGGTTACCATTAGCCCTTGACGGACGGATGAAAGAATGAGCCGGTCATTCAATTAACGGTGATATCGAGGCAATGATAACAGTGATAGCCAGAGTCATGGATGTTTGGATGTTTTGGTTGTATCGTCACTCGGTTTTAAGAGCGATGTTTTGTGGGTGCTTATCTGATCTTGGTTTAAGCCTTAGGGGTTTGTGCTTGGAAAACATCGACCTTGACTCGAGTGATAATTTCTTTACTTTAAATGTCTGCTTTGCTATGTTTATTCCTGCTTAGTGGGTTTGGGGGCTATCACTGTAGAAAGAGGTGGAGTGGGAGGGTTGGATTTCTATTCCTTTTTCCTTTATGCTCTTTTGGTATGTTTGATAGTTGATTTATCGCTCACTAGGACTTTTGTCCGACTCAAGGTTTTATGTTCAACTCTTATTACCTTGGGCTGTTCATCCGTTTTGGGATGGGCAGACTAGGTAGCAGGTGACAGGTGCTGTTCTTAGTGACCAACGCTGTTGATGACGAAGACGAGCTGGAGGCTTTTGCATATTGTTTTTTTTACTATATGTACTGGATGTTCCGCTGCTTGTATGATTCTCTGAGTGTTATGTAGTGAGGCTTGATGTATTGACTATTCAGATGTTGTATCAAATTGTTTTGTAGTGTACTGATGAGATTCTATTTAGTGAAGCTTCACTATATATATTTCTCTATCGTATTTTATCCCTGCGCTGTGAGTAATACGATAGACTATTCTGTGTTTACCTTACCTTGATGATCGTCCATGGCTGCCGGGAACGCCTTTCAGCGCACTATTTCCTTGTTTAGTGCAGGAGTCATGGGCGGTCGTCACATTCCATGAATTAATTACTCTTAATTAATTATCCCAATTAACCTCTTGATTAATCTCAAAATTTAATCTAAATTACTTCCATCATTAACACCTTTAATTACATCCAGTAATTATCAATTAATTACTTCCCTAAGTAATTATAAACCCATTAATTACATAAGGTAATTATTCACCAATCATCAAATGTTTAAATTAATTAAACTTAATTAATTAATATAAACTAATCACATTAAACCAATTAATTACATTAAGAAATTAACTCATTAATTACTTCCATTAAGTAATTAAACATAAACAATTACATAAATGATTATTATTAATTAATTAATCTAATTAATTATTAAAAATTAATCACATTAATTAATTGTTAAATAATCTTAAGTTAATGACCTTCATTAACATTTCTTAATTACTTAATTAAGAAATTTACTTAGATTTGCCATTATTAATTACAAATTAATTAATACTTAATTACAACTTAATTAATCTCTAATTATTAATTAATTAAGTGTTAATTACAATCTTAATTAATCCTTAATCACTTGATTAATAAATCTTAATCATTAATTAAAATTTAATTAATAATCCTTAATTATAGATTAATTAACCTTAACTAATTAATCTTAAGTCTTTAATTAATCAATTTAAAAATTCTTAATTACTTAATTAACCATCCATATTATTAATTCATCAAATAATTAATTATTCATTTAAATTAACTAAATAATGAATCCAAATTTTTAAAATTCTTATTTATTTTAAGAAAACATTTCTTCTTAATTAAGCATTTAAAAACCAATTGTTTTTAAATTTACTTTAAATTCCATTTAAACTTCATTTTAAAATTTAAGATTTTAAAATGAATACAAATTTTAACTTAAACAAGGTTTTAAAAGTAAAATAATTTGGAATTGAAATAATTTAAGTTTTAAAATTTAAATTTGGTTTTAAAACTTATAAGTGTAAAAACATATGTGGTTTTGAATTTGAATTAGAAGTTTAAAATTTTAAATTAGAAATTTAAAATGAATTTAAATCTGGGTTTTTAATCTGGAATTAAATTTTAATTTCAGTTTTGAAAATAAAATGAGTTTAAATTTAAATTGCTTAATTACTTTAAATGGTTAAATGATTTGAATTTAAAATGGAGTTTGAAATGTAAGTAAGCTTTTAAAGATTTAAGTTTAAAGATGGAATAAAAGATTCAAACTGTATTTCAATTTTGAAATTAAAAAGTAATTTTTAAGTTGAATTTGTTTTTAAAATAAAATGGAATGTTTAGGTGTGTTTTTAAATTGATTTGAATTTAAATTGAATTGGGATTTAAATTCTTTTAAAAATTATTTGATAAAGTAGAAAGACGCATTCCATAGAAAGGCGCATCATTAAGAAGAAAGAAAGGGATAGAAAAGAGAAATGATAGGAAAGAAAGAAACAGACAACATCAGAATCTCACAGCGGAACGAATAAATTATATTATATCACATAATACATTACATAGTATCATATACATCAGAGTTATATAGCTAATACAAGACAAACTAAACAGTTATAAACATCTGTCTAGCAATTACAATTCAAGTACATCAGAGAAAACATATACAATTCAAACACGACGGAACCACTATATATATATCTACACGCTGAAGCCTCCTGCTCCACATCTCCTCCAGAACTCGTCAAAGAAATCCTGAATCACTTGACTACTCATACGTAATATAAGTACCCCAAGAGTTTAATAAAACAGAAAATAAACACTGGGTCAGACATGGGTCTGGTGTGAGTAAACGGGTTTAAAATTTTCTTAGCTTTGAAAATCCTTTGAAAAGAAAAGGTATCACGTAAACTTCCCACACATAAACATGGAAAAGTGTTTACCTTATGCTAACCAAAACATTTGATAGGAAATCCAGTGATATTATAATAGTGTCTAGGGTTTTCAAGTAAATAAGAAATAGCCGATATTGTTACATGATTAAATTCCATCTACTAGCCACAAAAGTGGGTAATACAAACAAAACCGTAGGGTCTCGTAGGAAGAATGGGTTTCCATCAATGGAAGGGCTACCGGAGTACCGCCCGTCACAATACGTGGCCTAGATCACCATACCGAGGAGCCACCCTAACTCCCCTGCAACACAAGGCCGGAACCATTCCTTACTGAAGAGTTCCGAACAAGACCACCCCGCAGATTGGCCGTCGCCAACTGCCACACAACCGAAATAAAAAGGGACCTCTAGACAGGGGTAAATCTCGTCCTAATTGGGCATGACCCACTTAGTCTTGCCGCACCTCCCCTGTTTTAGCCATTCCCGATTGATGAGGCTAGAGGCTACGATTACCTTTATAGGACATATCAATCTTAGAATGCTCATCGTCCACCTGACGATGTTCTTAAAGCATTCAATACAAGTTCGTTCCGGGTTCGAACGAAACCGAAGGCATTATCTCATTACACTCATTTTGGAATCAACCTCAGAGTTAACGACGATAACCCTTGCACTCTGAATCACCATCTCGAACCTGAAAGTACTATCTCCGTCAAACTCATCACAGAACCACCCCCAGAGTTATACTGACGAATAGTTCTTACACCTCGAGTCTTCACTCTTCACTTGAGATTCACGACCTAACGTTTAATTTGGATCGATGTGGTTTTTGGAATTCCAAATTTGGAAATCCGATCCCAGTCTCATCGAAATCCATACGCCATCTTAATGTCCATGTGAATTTAGTTTGAATAATTAATTCAATTCGTCATTATCTATTTACACATAGATAGATATTCACATATCAAAATAGATAATCACATTCATCATCATAAACAGATAACCCGTATCATCATCACAACGGATAATCATCACAACCAGATAATCATCACAAACAGATAATCCATATTATCATACTTTAACTAAGCATCCGTATCATATAGATACTACTCATCTCATTACTGAGATCACAACCATACATAGAAATATCAATATCATCCATAAGCAATGATTTATTAACCAACATCTATAATTAATTTAAAATGAATTAAATTAATTACTTCTATCTCTAATTAATTTGAAATAAATTAAATTAATTACTCATCTATAAATCCTGCTTATATATCCATTAATTAATTAACCTAGTTAATTAATCATTCTTTAAGTATTCATCTTGATTAAACACCCTTTTGATTAACCATTCTCTAATTACAATAAGTAATTAGTTTTTAATTAATTAATTAACCTTAATCATAAGTAATTAACTTTTAATTACTTCATTTATTAATTAACTATAATTAATTACATTTATCCTTAATTAATTACATTAATTAATCACTTAATTATTATTATTCTTATTTAAACAATTCTTAATAACATCATTAATTATATTAATTAATGATCTCTAATTTATATTTAAATTAATTACTTTATTTAAAATTAATTACCTTTAGTAATTAATCAAATTTAAATTACAATTATTAATCACCCTTGATTAATATTCAATCCAGTAATTAACTACCCTTAATTACTCATAACAATTAATTATTCCATAATTAATTATTTTCATTAATTAATCCCTTGATTAATTACAAAAGTAATTACCCAAATTACTTTATTAAAAATCATCTCTCACTAATTACATTCCAGTAATTATCATTTATTACTTCTCTAAGTAATCATGCTCCATTAATTACATTAAGTATTAATTAATATGATTAATGAGAATAATTAAGGATTAATTACTTGATTAAGAGTTAATTAATCAAGGTTGATTAATTAAGATGATGATTAATTAATTGGTTTAATTAATGGATAAGTAAGCAAGATTTATTGTGATGAAGGTAATTAATTTAATTAATTTTAAATTAATTAAGAGATGAAGTAATTAATTTAATTCACTTTAAATTAATTAGAGATAGAAATAGTTAATATAATTCATTTTAAATTAATTATGTTGTGATTAAGTAAATCATTGCTTATGTATGAATGGATGACATTAATTGTCTTGAATGGATGTAATCTCATAAATGAGATGAGAAAGAAGATGAGACGACCCAACTTTTTCTCCACAAAAAGTCGTATCATCTTTAAGAAAGAAAGGGATAGAAAAGAGAAAAGAAAGAAGGGAAAGAAGAAACAACACTAGAATCTCAACAGAGGAACGAATAAATTATATTAATAACATAAGTATTACATAGTATACAACAATTATCAGAGTTACACAGACAATACAATACATACTAGACAATTATAAACACATGTCTAGTTATTACAACTCAATACACAATACAGAAAACACTCAGAGATTTCAACACAGCGGAAAACTATATATCTACACGTAGAAGCCTCCTGCTCCATTGCTCCACCACAATTCGTCAAAGCTAACCTGAATCCCTTGGCTACTCGTAAAAATTTTAGTACCCAAGAGTTTAAGAAAACACAAATAAACTCCGGGTCATACATGAGTCTGGTGTGAGTAACAGGTTAAAGTTGCTTAACTTTTGAAAAACCTTTTGAAAGAGAAGGTATCACGTAAGACTTCCTACACATAAACATTGAAAAGTTTTTACCTTACGCTAACCAAAACATTTGATAGGAAATCCGATGATATTATAATAGGTCTAGGGTTTTCAAGTAAATAAGAAATAGCCGAAATTGTTACATCTATTAAATTCCAGCTACTAGCCACAAAAGTAGGTAATACAATCAAAACCGTTGGCACTTATTGGATTTTGGATTCCATCAATGGCAGGGCTACTGGGGTACCGCCCGACACAGTACGTGGCCTAGATCACCGTACCGAGGAGTACACCTGCTCCCCTGCAACACAAAGCCGAAACCATTCCTTACTGAACAGTTTCGAACAAGACCACCCCGCAGTTATGATCAGCAACCGCACCACAAAGCCGAAATAAAGGGACATCTAGACAGGGGTAAATCTCGTCCTACTTGGGCATGACCCACTTAGCCTTGCTGCACCTCCCCTGTTTTAGCCATTCCCGGTTGATGAGGCTTGAGGCTACGATTACCTTTTAGGACATATCACTTAGAATGCTCATCGTCCACCTGACGATGTTCTGAAAGCATTTAATCCATACAAGTTCGTTACGGGTTCGAACGAAATCGAAGGCATTATCTCGTTACACTCATTTTGGAATCACCCTCAGAGTTAACGATGATAACCCTTGCACTCTGAATCTTCATCTTTACTTGAGATTCACGACCTAACATTACTTTGGATCGATGTGGTTTTCGGATATCCAAATATGGAAACCCGATCCCGGTGTCGTCAAAATCCAAAACATGTCTTTTAAGGCTAAGTTGTTTTAGAGTTTAAAACAATTCAATTCATTATCTATATACACACAGATAGATAATTCACAGATTCACAATAGATAATCAACATTATCATCGTCAACAGATAATCCATATCAGCATCACAATGCAACTAATGCATCCATATCGCATAACATTACTCATCTCATTGCTGAGATTACAAACCATACAAGGCAACCAATATCAATCATTCATACATAAGCAATGATTTAATGATCACACCATTTATAATTAATTTAAAATGAATTAAATTAATTACCTAATCTCTAATTAATTTAAAATGAATTAAATTAATTACTTCATCATTAATTCTGCTTAACTTAATCATTAATTGATTTCAAATCTATTAATTAATCACCATCTCATTATTCATTTCAGTTAATCATTTCTGATTAACAATTCTCTAATTACAATAAGTAATTAGCCTTTAATATTAATTACACAAGTTAATTATACTTAACCCTCTGAAATAATTAACTTTAATTAATTACATTAATCCTTTATTAATTACTTCTTTATTAATTATTTTTTAATTAATCCTTTCATCATTAATTTTATTAATTAGTGATTTCTAATTACAATTTAATTAATCTCTCTATATAAATTGAGTAATTAATCTTCAATTAAACCACATATATATTAATCACCCTTGATTAATAACAATCCTGTAATTAACTTTCCTTAATTACTCATTCCATAAATTAATTACTTTTAATTGATTATCTCAATTAATCCCTTGATTAATTTCAAAGTAATTTAATTTAATTACTTCCATCATTAACACCTTTAATTACATCCAGTAATTATCAATTAATTAATTCCCTAAGTAATTATGAACCCATTAATTACATAAAGTAATTATTCATCAATCAAATGTTTAAATTAATTAAACTTAATTAATTAATATAAACTAATCACATTAAACTAATTAATTACATTAAGTAATTAACTCATTAATTACTTCCATCAAGTAATCAAACATAAACAATTACATAGATGATTATTATTAATTAATTAATCCAATTAATTATTAAAAATTAATCATATTAATTAATAGTTTAAATAACCTTAAGTTAATGACCTTCATTAACATTTCTTAATTACTTAATTAAGAAATTTGCTTAGATTAACCATTATTAATTACAACTTAATTAATCTCTAATTATTAATTAATTAAGTGTTAATTACAAATCTTAATTAATCACTAATTACTTGATTAATAAATCTTAATCATTAATTAAAATTTAATTAATAATCTATAATTGCATATTAATTAACCCTAATAAATTGATCTTAAGTCTTTAATTAATCCAATTTAAAAATTCTTAATTATTTAATTAATCATCCATATTATAAATTAATTAAATAATTAATTTCCCATCTTAATTATCTCAATAATTTAATGAATCCAATCATTAAATATTATTTATCTTTAAGATAACATTTCTTACTTAATTAAGCATTTAAAAACAAATTGCTTTTAAATTTACTTCAAATTCCATTTAAACTTCATTTTAAAATTTGAGATTTTAAAATGAATACAAATTTTAACTTAAACAAGATTTTAGAAACAATTCAAAACCTTTATCTCATATATCAAAAGAAACATCCACTAAAATAAGATAAGTTTTTAAATTTAATTTGTTTTAAATATTTTAGAAATGGTTTAATGATTTGAATTTTTTTTAAAAGGAAGATGTAAAATGTTAACAAAGCTTTAAAAATTTAAGTTTAAATCTGTAATTAAGGTTCAAGTTGTATTTCAATTTTTAAATTTAAAAGTAATTTTTAAATCCAAACTGTGACGACCCGGCTTTTTTTCCACAAAAAGTCATACCATCTTTAAGAAAAAAGGGATAGAAAGAGAAAAGAAAGAAGAGAAAGAAGAAACAACACTAGAATCTCAACAGAGGAACGAATAAATTATATTAATAACATAAGTATTTACATAATATACAACATCAATCAGAGTTACACAACATACACAACATATACTAGACAGTTATAAACACCTGTCTAGTATTTACAACTCAATACAACTCAACAAAAGATACCAACACAGAGAACACACAGCGGAAAACTATATATCTAACCCCGAAGCCTCCTGCTCCATTGCTCCTCCATTATTCGTCAAAGCCAACCTGAATCCCTTGGCTACTCGTAAAAATTTGATTGCCCAAGAGTTTAAGAAAACAAAGATAAACTCCGGGTTAGACATGGGTCTGGTGTGAGTAACAGGTTAAGGTTGCTTTACTTTAAAAACCTTTTGAAAAGAAAAGGTACCACGTAAGACTTCCCACACATAAACATGGAAAAGTTATTACCTTACGCTAACCAAAACATTTGATAGGAAATCCGATGATATTATAATAGGGTCTAGGGTTTTCAAGTAAAATACAGAAATAGCTGGAATGCTTACATCTCACGTTCCAACATAGTTGGGCACAACTAATACGTACGTCACTTATTGGATTTCGGATTCCATCAATGGCAGGGCTATTGGGGAACCGCCCATCACAGTACGTAGTCTAGATCACCATACCGGGGAGTACGCCCGCTCCTCTGCAACACAAGGCCGGAACCATTCCTTACTGAACAATCCCGAACAAGACAACCCCGGCAGTTGTTGCAATCAACCGCCCACACAGCCAAATATAAAGAGACCTCTAGACAGGGGAAAATCTCGTCCTACTTGGTCATGACCCACTTAACCTTGCTACACCTCCCCTATTTTAGCCATTCCCGGTTGATGAGGCTTGAGGCTACGATTATCTTTAGAGAACACATCTCTTAGAATGCTCATCGTCCACCTGACGATGTTCTGAAAGCATTCAATCCATACAAGTTCGTTCCGAGTTCGAACGAAACCGAAGGCATTATCTCGTTACGCTCATTTTGGAATCACCCTCAGAGTTAACAACGATAACCCTTGCACTCTGAATCTTCATCTTCACTTGAGATTCATGACCTATCGTTAATTTGGATCGATATGGTTTTCGGATATCCAAATATGGAAACCCGATCCCGGTCTCATCGAAATCCAAATATCCATCTTTTGGTCCAAGTTGTTTTAAATGTTTAAAACAATTCGATTCAATATTATCTATATACACACAGATAGATAATTCATAACATCACAATAGATAATCAACATTATCATCACAACAGATAA
Source organism: Allium cepa (assembly GCA_030765085.1). NCBI lineage: Eukaryota > Viridiplantae > Streptophyta > Magnoliopsida > Asparagales > Amaryllidaceae > Allium > Allium cepa. The sequence continues at coordinate 341,836,362 of CM060937.1, forward strand.
TCCATACTATCATCCCAAATAGAAAATTCATATTATCAACTCAAATGCAACCATAGCATCCATATCACACCATATCACTTATCTCATATCTGAGATCTCAACCATTCAGGGTAATCAGTATCAATCAACATTCATAAGCAATGACTTATTAATCACCATTCTATAATTAATTTAAAATGAATTAAATTAATTACTTCTTCCCTAATTAATTTAAATTAAATTAAATTCATTTATTCATCCATATAAATCTTGCTTACATATCCATAATTAATTACAAACCAATCAATTGATTACAAACCAATCAATTGATTACAAACCAATCAATTGATTACTCTCAACAAATTACCCTGATTAATCATCTTGATTAATTATTCTTTAATAACATTCAAGTAATTAACCTCTAATTAATTTCACAAATTAATTATTCTAAACCAAATTCAGTAATTAACCTGTAATTACTTCGTTAATTAATTAATTATAATTAATTACATTAATCCTTAATTAATTACATTAATTAATTCCTTCATTGGTTAATTGTTTTTAATTAGTCCATCCTTAATTACATCATTACTTATATAAATTAATGATCCTTAATTATTTTATTTATAATTACCCTATTAAATTAATTATCAATTATCCATATTGATTAATCACTCTTGATTAATCACATTAAGTAATTTATTACATTTAATTAATTACATCTCTTTATTATCTTCAAATAACTCAATTAACAAATCCTAAATTAATTACACTAAGTAATTAATTATTAATTACTTCCTCTAAGTAAATATTCTGCATACTAATTACATATTAATTACACAAAGTGATTAATTTCCAAAACTCCTACTCATCTAGATCTACAACTGAACAAGACATCAGACTACAGACAAGTCTGGCTCAACAACCAAATCTCCCAGAACAGCTGATTCCAAAACCAGAAATAGATCATACACGTACTGCCTCAGAGATACGTGAATCACAACGAATTCCAGTTGTCCAAATTGGCAATTCGATCCAGAAAATCAAACACTTATCCAAAACAGGACTCAGAAGGAATCCAAAACATCTCGGAGCTAGCTTTTTTGGCAAGGCCAGCCGGTTTTATAGTGGACCGTCCACTTTTATTACGAACGTAATAAAATTAAAGTACAGGAGTAAGGTAAAAGCACCTTAACTACTATGATAAATGAAAAAATACAGCACAGGTATGTGACAGAGATGTCACAGTAACTAATAAATCACCAAGACTAAGTTTCCTCCATAGAGGAAGAGACATCGTCCTCCACAGACACTTGGGAAGAATCAAAAGGAACCTTTCCACAAAGACCAGCAAAAGGGCAGAAACAGATAGCAAGAGAGGGATCATAGCCTAAAGCATCAGAAGAGTATATGAACGAACGATCCCACAAAGAATCAGCAAGCAAGACTGAATTCTTAGTCGCATACGAACCATCCAAATCAAGAACTAAGGAGTCACCAGACGGTTTGTAATAAAGGCATCTAAGATCCGTATGATCATCAGAGACAAATCTGAAATAGGAATCAACAACTGGGTAAATCTCACATCAGAAATATTATCAACCCAACACCTCTCAGACTCATCCCAAAAAACAGGTGAAACTGGGAGAGCAGAAATAGGAGCAACTAAGGGAACTGCAGAGGCTACACAAGGGACATCAGAAACAGAAGGACAGGCAGGTCTAGGAGTAGGAATAGAATCAGGAGGAGGGCCCAGAACAGAAGGAGGAACAACAGGAGGTGGGGCGATCTTAGAGGGAGAAACCTTAGGTAACCATTTCCTAATAGGCGGTCGAGGCAGAGGGACCTTCGGAGCAGCAGCGGACGCTTCAGAATGATGGCATGAGATAGCAAGATAACCAAAGGAGTGACATGAAGAGCAAATTTCTGGAACCCATCCATAACGAACACGAACAACCTCAACGTGCCCGATAGCCAGCTGAACAGGGATAGAAGTAGGGAGAGGCTTAGTGGGAGAAATCTCAATGAGAGCCTTTGCAAACATCAATTTATCACGTGCTACCGTATTAATATCAAAGCACTTCAATTTACCTACATTACAGGCTAGCCAATTCAACCCAATCAGAGGTTGGAGAGCAGACGGAATCTGCGAGAAATAAACCCAAACTGGTATAGAGAGAACCTGCTCACGAGCACTCGCCACAGTAGGAGACCAGGGAGTAATAATAAAGGGTCTACCATCAAAAAAGGATGGCTCAACCTCAAGAACAAGCCGACGATCAACGGAGGAGGAAAACTTGAGAAAATACATAGAATCAATCAACTTAACTTGAAGATTACCACTCAGTTTCCAAACACGTCAACAAACCGAAGCCACATCACGAAGGCGATGACTTGGTTCCAAAAAGAAGCCAACCAAATAATCAGACCAATAATCCACGCCGGCTTGCATAACGATTGGAGGAGGTATCATCACTCCATTTTCTTCAATAATATCAAAATCAATAGGTGAGTAATCACCTGCATTACGTGGGAGCGAATTGAATAGCGATGACCAAGATTTGGGGTGAGCCATCGGCGGACAAGATAGACCAGACCGATCCACAAGATTGGGGAGACCAGCGAAAGCAAGAGACCTGGGCACATTTGGAGAATTATCACTGAAGTCTGGAACATTTTTCACCTGAGCAATACCACAAGCATCTGGAGTGCGCTGAATCTAACCGGAGAATAAAGACGAAAGCAAGCCGTCATCACGACCGGACGTACGATCAGTACGCTGGTCATCAGCCACAACGATCGAACCGTGCATATCCAATTCACTAGCATTATTCAGAAGGGAAATCGCGTTACTTCCAGACACAGTGGGTTGAGGAAACTCACCATACAGCAACGAAGGCAATACTCCTGTAGCTTTTGCATTCGTGCAGGGACTGACAGTGAAATCGATAGAAGCAACGTTCGCCACGTTAGGGGAATTGATGTCAAAAATCGAGACATCCGTCCCAACAGAAAAGACAGCGCATGCAACCTCATGATTCAAACAAGGACGAGCAACAGCATCAGGCAAGGACAACTTAGAACAAGGCAGTGGAGGATACTCGGCATTCGAAAGGGGAAGAGGGGAATTAAAATCAGTGGACATGACCTTGTAAACTCTACCAGATCTAGTTGACGAAGGGGAAAGGAGGAGAGACCGAGGGGAAAAGGGCATAGGAGATGGAGAAAGGTGGGGGAGAAGAAGCGGAAATGAAAAGAGATGGGGCGAAGGAAGAGGTCACGGAGGCGCAAACAAAGTCGCAGTCGCCAATTTCAAAGACGCAGTCGCCATTTGTGATTCCATTTCTTTGAATTCAGTCTTACCAAAATTTATAGCTCCTGAAACTGGAGAAACTTATCCAAAATCATATCTCCGATTTCAGATCCACAAAACTCTTCAAACGATCCTGGGCTGCCTACATCCTACCTGATCAGCTCAATCCTCGCTGATGTCTCAAGAAACAAACTGGACCAAACTCAATCCACCAGAATGATCCTCCCCGATCAAGAACAAACTCCACTCACAACCATCAGAAGAAAACAAACTTCTCATATCCGGAAAAGAAAAGCAGATGCCCTCCCAAACTGCTTCCGCTACACAACTCTGATCTGGAGTAGAAAAGAATGCTGATGAAGAACACAAGCACAACTGTACAACATAACCTAGAATATCTCTGATAACCAAGAGAAAATTAAGAAGTTCCTCAAATCCTGAGCTGCTTCATCAAACTCCATCTCAAGGAACCAACCTTCAACTAGTTGAACCACCGGTACCACTCTTGGAATCCTGGTCGATAAGAAAACTGAATCTCTAGAAGCGGACAACCTCCGACTTCCTTAAAATCATTCAGAAAAATCCCCAACAATCCAAGAGAATACTCTATTATCGCAAGTCACTTTTGCGATCAATCCAAACCAAAATCCAAAGAAAACTATTCTCTCTTTACCATCAGAACAGCTTATGCTGGTCTTGCCAATCCATCGAAGAAATGGATCCACTCAGCTGCTTCTGAAATTCATCTCCAGAAAACTGCTAGGCCAGAAAACTCTGCCGACACACAGAACACTCCGAGCTGCAATGCTGACACCAATGCCAAAGAATTCCCAATCCAAAGCTCTTCGAGAAACTCGGACTTCAAACCAAACAGAAACACCCTACTGAACCCAGCCACAACACCGAAGCAGACATACTTCCTTAAACTCGTTCCAAAGAAATCATCTTCGGAAACATCCATAGTCACCGCATCTCATTACGCATCTACTACTTCCTGAGATATCAAGATGCCATCACTCGCTTCAAAACCTCTTCACACTTGAACAACCATAGAGACAGAAACGATCAAATTCATATATTTGAACATAAACTTGGGTTATAGATTAATTTTGAACACCGCCGACGCCATACCAACTTGATCAAAATTGCAAGCATGCAGGCTTGATCTTTTATTTTTTTTAAAAAAAATGCAGACTTGAGATTGCTTCAATTTAATTACATCAAATAATTTATCTTTTTAATTACTTCACACAATGTAACAACCTGCCTTCCATACCATAGAAAGACGCATCATTAAGAAGAAAGAATGGGATAGAAAAGAGAAAAGAAGGAAAAGAAAGAACCAAACAACATCAGAATCTCACAGCGGAACGTATAAATTATATTAATCAAATAAAATATTACATAGTATCACATACATCAGAGTTATACAGCTAATACAAACAAAGTAGACTAACTAGACAATTATAACACCTATCTAGATATTACAACTCAAGTACATCACAGAAACAGAAGTGATACTAGCACAGCGGAAACTCTATATATATATCTACACGTTGAAGCCAACTGCTCCATATTTACTCCAGAACTTTTCAAAGCAAACCTGAATCACTTGACTACTCATACATAATATGAGTACCCAAGAGTTTAATAAAACGAAAAATAAACACTCGGGTCAGATAGGGGTCTGGTGTGAGTAAACGGTTAAAAGTTGCTTAACTTTGAAATCCTTTGAAAACAAAGGTATCACGTAAGACTCCCCACAAATAAACATGGGTAAGTTTTTACCTTACGCTAACCAAAACATTTGATAGGAAATCCAGTGATATTATAATAGGGTCTAGGGTTTTCAAAATAAAATACAGAAATGGATGGAATGCTTACATCTCACGTTCCAACATAGTTGGGCACAATCAAAACCGTACAAGCACTTATTGGATTTTTGGATTTCATACAATAGCAGGGCTACTGGGGTACCGCCCGTCACGGTACGTGGCCTAGATCACCGTACCGAGGAGTACGCCCGCTCCCCTGCAACACAAGACCGGAACCATCCCTTACTGGACAGTCCCGAACAAGGCCACCCCGACAGTTGTCATGATCAACCGCCCACACAGCCGAAATAAAAAGGGACCTCTAGACAGGGGTAAATCACGTCCTACTTGGGCATGACCCACTTAGCCTTGCTGCACCTTCCATGTTTTAGCCATTCCCGGTTGATGAGGCTTGAGGCTGCGATTACCTTTATAGGACACATCTATCTTAGAATGCTCATCGTCCACCTGACGATGTTCTGAAAGCATTCACTCCATACAAGTTCGTTTCGGGTTCGAACGAAACCGAAGGCACTATCTCGTTGCACTCATTTTGGAATCACCCTCAGAGTCAACGACCATAGCCCTTGCACTCTCAATCACCATCTCTAGCCTATAAGTACTATCTCCGTCAAACTCATTACGGAATCACCCACAGAGTTATACCGACGAATAGTTCTTACACTTCGAGTCTTCACTTGCACTCCACTTGGATTCACGACCTAACCTTTAATTTGGATCGATGTGGTTTTCAGATATCCAAATATGGAAACCTGATCCCGGTCTCACCGAAACCAAACGCCATTTTAATGTCCAAGTTGTTTTAAAGGTTTTAAACAGTTTAACTTATATTCAGGATGATATAAATAGATAGATGAATCATATTATCACAATAGACAATTCATATCAAACATTTATCTCACAAAGCAGCATATCACATATCATAGATATTCAAATCATCCAGTATCAACTAATCACCAATATCAACCAATCATCCAATATCAGTCAATCAATATTAACCAATCATCACAAAGCAGAATTGATTAACTCTAAATCAATTGGATTACTTAATCCTTCTTCATTCATTTATTCCAAATAAATAAATAAATCATCTCTAAATGATCTTTAATTAATCTTCCATGATTATTCATCATTTAATTACATTCATGTAATTATCCTTAACCATATTCAGTAATTAACCTTTAGTTACTATCATTAATTACAATAATCAATGATCCTTTATTTATTTCCATAAATTAATTAACTATAATTAATTACATTAAACCTTAATTAATTACAATTAATTAATCATACTTTAATTAATTACCTTTACTAATCAACCTTGATTAACTCAATATATTAACTAAGGATCCTTATTAATTAATAATTCCTTTAATAAATTAAATAATTAGCTTGTAATTAATCCTCCCATTAACCATAAACAGTAATTAACAATTTGTAATTACTTATCTTAATTAATTAACTTCTTAATTAATTATATTAACCCTTTGATTAAGTACTCTAAATAATTAATCTTTAATTACTTCATTAAGTAATTATTATTCAACAAATAATCCTTAATTAATTACTTATTAATTAATTACATCTTTAATTAATTACACTTAGTAATTAATCTTAAATTAATCTCATTAATTGTGACGATCCGGAATTTTTAAACCTTTTAAATCGAAATATTTAATTGATTTTAAATATTTAAAAGTTTAATTTTTACTTGGATTACGACTATCACAATTTATTTGGTAATTTAACTATTGAATTAAATAATGTAAAGTTGGGTGAAATGTTGAATTTGGAGTTTTAAGCCGGTTTAAAATAATCTGAAGGTTTATAAAATTTATATCGAGGATATTGAAGATAGTAAAAGTGTAAAGAATTGAATTTGGAAGTGTTTGTTCGGTTTTGAAATTTTATCGTTTTAAATTGAATTTAAAAATAGCTTTCCGAGGCACAGTCCCGTAATAGTGTATTGTTATCGGATTTCAATTTTCGTAGCGTTCGGAGCTAGTGTGTGAGCGTACGATATATAAACACGCTGAAAATTTAATTGAAAATAGTCGGTCCGAGAAGGGGTATCTTCTCCTTACGATCAAAATTTTAAGTTGTAAAATCGTAATGATTTAAAATTTAAATAAATATACGTATATTGGTAGATTGACCTACTCACTCTCATCATCTCATTTCATTTTAACCCTATAACACGCAAGGAATATTTCAGATTTTTTTTAATCACGCTATTCGTTATCTTCCAGCCGAAGACTCACCATCATATAATATATATATACTAACGCACGCAACCTTATCTTATAGAGAGAGCCGAAACCCTTTTCTTCCTTCAAAATCCCAAACGCTATACCCTTTCGAAAAAAAAAATTATATCAAATTCATCGCTAAATGAAAAATCTTAAACCCAACTTCTTTGTGATCCTTCGAGGTAGAGCTTCGAATTCGTATGCGTTAAGGAGGGTGCGTCGCCGTTTATGTGACTCGACTTTTAGGCAGGCAGTTAGGGCTTAACCTTTATGGAAATTTAGGCGATGGTTGTCGTGTTGGAAAGTGGATACGCGTTTTGGGGTGCAAAGTGAGTGGACGGAGAAGCGTTGGGGTGTGCGGTCGTCTAATGAAGGTTGCGATATTATTACTGTAGCATTACTTGGGCTCAGTCGCATTCTACTCAGGGGCACCGCGTGCATCCTATTGGGGCTAGGCATTAGGAGAGTTGGTTGTGGAGTTCGTACGAATTGTCGGAGAGTGTTTTCTTTTATCGGAGAGGTTGATTTCTTGGATGATTGCATGATATGTTGGAGCAGTATCCATGTCAGAAGCAACATTTTTAATTTGGGGAAGAAGTTTTAAACATGGTTTAAGGGTCCAAATTGAACGAGATTAGTCGCGTTTGGTTCGTAATGTCGACACCTACATCTTGGAATAGAATTGATGGAGTTTGGAGCTTGTAGAATTTTTGTCCTAAAGTTGAACGCCACTTCGATTTTATTTCCAATCCAGAACACTACAGCGACAGCAAATGTTAAAAATCGAAAAGGAGGCAAGCAGGATTGAAATGGATGCTAATAAAAAGCAAAGGTGAGTTAATCTCACTCAGTTAAAATTTAAATTTAAAATGATTAAATTTAAGTAATTGGATGAGTGTTTGAATTGATTGATGTGATAGTATGGTATATTTGGGGATTGATATTTATGTTGTGCTAACGTCTGTGGATGCAGGGAAAACAGGTTGGAGGGATCCAACTGGATCCCTCAACATTTATTTAAATTGTTTAATACCCTTTGTTGTGATTAATTGATATTCTATGATGAATGATATTGGAATATTGAATGCTATGTTCGTTTGGATATAATTGGGTATAATGAGTTACTAAAAATAAATAAATTGACTCTTGGAAAGAAAATAAAATAAGTAAATTTGTAAGTAAAATAATTATGTAAATTTGAATAAATTTAAGAATGAATTGGGAAAGAAATAAAGTGACTTTTAAATTCTAATAAATAAATTTGGAATATAGAAAGGGAAATTTTGAATAAATCAGAAGATTAATGGATTTTAAACTTCAGAGTTATTATTTAAAAAGGACAAAACATTTATTTAAAATTAAGATTTGGATTATTGAAGAAGGAATTGGGAATAACCTGGAATTGGTATATTTCAGACAAAAGAAATTAAAATCAAACGGAAAATAATAACATTGATAATAAGGTCCATAATTTATAAATTTTGGAATGAACTGAGTAAGTAAAGAGATTTATTTTGAATGGAATAAATTGGAAATCAATTTGAAAAATTGATTTAAGTGATTGAGATTGGGAATTCTCCATGGATAACCAAGTACCTTTGCAAAGTTAATTTTTAAATATAAATTAAAGGTTTTAAAGTTGTTTTAAAAAAACATGTTTTGAAAAATTTATTGTTTCTGAATATTTAAATTCTAAAGTAAGTATTTCCTTTTAATCTATTATAGTAGTAATTATTTTAAGAATGACCTAGTATAATGGTATTTAAAAAGTGAAAATCTAGTTTTATATTTTATAAAGTAACCTTATTTTAAATATTCATATAGAATCTATCTTAGCCAATTATTGAAATAGTCTTAACTTAAATGTTCTAAAGTAAACTCTAAAGTAAGTATTTTGTTTAATCTATTATCGCAATAATTATTTAAATAATGATTTGGTATTTTGTTTAAAGTATTATTAAAAATTAAGTATTAAAGTAAAATTTTATAAATTGAATGTTAAATATTTTTTTTTACAATAAAGTGTTTTTAAATTATTTTCAAATTTAAAGTTTTGTGCTTGGTAATTCAAGTGGAAATGGAAATACTCGGAATTTATTCTGAGGAAAGGAAAATAGTTTGAAACTGTTTTCAAAAGAATTTGAAAGTAAGAATATATTTTGTAAATATATTTTTGAGATTAATAAATAATTTTACAAAATTATTTATTATGTGATGGATGTTGTGAATATTAATTGATAGTTAAATAACCGACTATCAATATTGGATAATGCGTTGATCGTTTCGAAGAGACCGGGCTCGAGATTTATTTCTCGAAAACCACTTCGATCCGGTTTGTACGTTTCGTGTAAACGATTTTGGATTTGAAGATGGAGCAGTGAAGTGCAAGGGCTAGTCGCTACTAATCCTGAGGATATTTCCAAAATGGATGCAGTAGGAATAGTGCCTTCGGTTCCGTTCGAACCCAGGACGGACTTGTATGGATGAATGCTTGCGAAACATCGTCAGGTGGACGATGGGCATTCTAAGGAATATGTTCTAAAAAGGTAACGCTTAGCCTCAAGCCTCATCAAATGAGAATGACTGAAAATCAGGGGATATGCAGCAAGGCTAGGTGGGTAGCACCCAAGCAGGGTGAGGTCATTCCAATCTAGATGTCCCTTTTTATTTCGGCTTAGTGGGCGGTTGCTGATCCCAACCGCGGGGTGATCTCACTCGGGATTATCCAGTAAGGGGTAGTCCCGGCCTTGTGTTGCAGGGGAGCGGGCGTACTCCTCGGTACGGTGATCTAGGCCCTGTACTGTGATAGGTGGTACCCCAGTGCCTAGTCATTGGTTGGAAATCCATTCTCCCTACGAGCCTTGTACGAGTTTTGTTTGTATTACCCACTTTTGTGGCTAGTAGCTGGAATTTAATAGATGTAACAATTTCAGCTATTTTATAAGTATTTGTATATAGACCCTATTATAATATCAGAGGAATTCTATAAAAATTGTTTAAGCTATCGTAAGGTAAAAACCCGACATGTTTGTTTGTGGCGTGGTCTTACGAGATGCTTTTGTTTTCAAAGGATTTTTGAAACTTTAATAATCAATTGGGTGTGATTTTCTCACGCTGGTATTCCAGACTGACTTGGGTGTTATTTAACTGTAATGTTCGGGTCAGACCGAGTATTATAGGATACAGGATATGACGCTGTGGAGCTCAGGAGACGAGCTGGATGACGATACGTACTCTCGTACTTGTGTGTGTGTGTGTGTGTGTATATATATATATATATTTCCGCTGTGTTGAGTTGTTGTGTATCCATTTGTATGACATTGATGTTGAGCTGTGATTGATGTACTCTGATGATGTAACGTATAAACAAAGATATTTGATGTTTGAGTAAAGAGTATTTTTTTATCTATCATATTTTAGTCCGCTGCGATGGTTAGATTCTAATGTTGTTTTCTATTTTCTTCTTCTACCTCTTCTTCTTTAACCCAAATGGTTCGTATTTCTGTACAACTTGAGTTGATTGTTGTAGAATAGTGTGAACTCAAGGGGTACGGATTTGCGGGACGTTACATTAATTAATTAATTAATCACATTAATTAATTAACAAAAATAATTAAGTAATTAACCCTTTATTGCTTACATAAGTAATTATCTTCTAATTACATCATTAGATGATTACCCTCTTAATTAATTACCTTAACAAATAATTAATTCCATCATTAAATAATCATTAATACTTAAATTAATTAATTACTCCATAATTAGTTAACTTCAAACAATTTTATTAATCAATTCCTTAGATTAATAACATCAAGTGATTACCCATTAATCACTTCAATTAATTACTCCCATGAGTAATTTCCACTAATTACTTCCATAGGTAATTACCATTATTAATTACCTTTAATAATTAACCAATAATTACTTCATTAAGTAATTACACTTAATTATTTCATAATTAAGTGATTATTTAAAATTAAATAAACAATTAACTAATTATTTAAAATTAATTAAACAATTAATTAATTAACTTCTTATACTTCAAAATCCTTAATTAATTAAGAAAAGCATTACTCTTAACTAAACTTACTTATTAACAAATCATATTTAATTATGTACTCTCAAATTCATATCAAAATAAATTAACATTATTTATCTTCATAAATAAGTTATTTGAAATTGATCAAATTTTAACAACTCAAAAACAAATTATTCAATTTGGTTTATAAATTATAACTTAAACTCTATTTGAAAATAAAGCATTTAGAAACAAATTTCAAGATTTAAAACACATTAATTATCTAAATTAAACTTATTCATTCAAAATAAAATTTGAAACTTTAGTTTTAAAATCATTACTTAAAAATTTACTTAAAACTTTGATCAAATAATTAAATTCAAAACACTCTTATAAATTGAAATTCATTATTTAATTAGATAATTATTTTCAAAACAAACATCTTAAACAATTTAAATTTTCAAAATAAATTCAATTAACAACCTTAAAAGTTTGATTTATATTTTATTTCAAGAACAAGTTTAACCTTTATAAATTCGTTTTCTTTTATAAACTTGTTTATAATTTAAGGTTTTATTTCATTTTTCTTCAGTAACAAGTTAATTCTGTACTTTGTCAATACACAGGACCTAACCAAACCAGACTCGAGACAAACACGGCAGTAGCACGAGCCTTTCCCGAGGACAAACCCAACACCATCTCTTCGAGTCATACACAATGAAAACACGAACACAACTCCGAGCTTCTCACGAAAACTCCTCCTCACAGAATGACGTGCACACGGTGCACTTGCACCAACGCCGCCGACCTCCGGCGAACGTCGCGACTATCCCCTACAACCACTCGAACACGTGCGAACCAAAATCCAAACCCAGATTCGAGAAAACCCAATCGAATGAAAATTCGATCATCAAGCACGAAAAACTGCAGATGCAACTCGACACAAAACTACCCACATCGCCAACACCACGACCCCGTTCACCTCGCCGACCCTACCAACGAGACGCCACGACCATGAGCTACATCTCCACCAAAAGCGAATGATTTCGGTCCAATCTTCAAGTCGCAAAAATATCAACAGCAAAGCTGAGCAAAAACATACTGTAAAACCCTAGTTTGCTCAAACCCAAACAGTTCACTCATATTGATTTAGAGCTGCTGCAATACAACGTGATAGGGGGTTCTCGCCTTGCATTAGGTGGCGAACGGGAGACTCTTACCCCTACATGCCCCGGGGGTAGTATAAGGCCTTGCGGGGTTGGTTTGCTAGGTGCTTACAGTCGAGAGGCTGGCCGTAAAAGCAAACCCGAGGTACCAATGGGAGCCACGGTGGGGCTGGGATGGTTGAAAAGCCTGCCAGTCGAGATAGCCGCTATTGATGGTTGCAAAGCCTAGACTATCTCATTTGGTATCAGAGCCAGGTTAAGTGAGAACCTTGGCTCTGGTGGGTTTACTCATTAAGGATAGGGTCGATGGTACCCTAGAATGAGTTGAGTATATATATGAGAGATCGTACTTGTTATTCTCTTATATAAAGATTTTAAATGATTTTATATAAGATTATATTTAATATATAAAGCAAAATTTTCTTTCTAATAAATATTAAGGGAATTGGCTGTTAAATTTTTGGAATTAAATTAAGAAGTAATATTATAATACAACCAAATTGAAATTTGCATTAAATTAAGTGGCATTATAAATACAACCAAACTGAATTAAATAAAGTAAAGTTTGAAATGGATTCCAACTGAAACTGAAATCTTGAATTGGAGATGTATTTCGGAATAAGATGGATGGATGGTTTTAGATATGATAATCTTGGTTATTATCATAAATGATTGTTGTGTGTTTATTAATAAGATATGTATTATTGAGTAAGCAATATGAAATGTTCTAAAGAAGTAAACATTTAAGTAAAGTATGACTTATAAATTGAAATTGAAAACACCTAAATTGTGAAATTTTATATCTAGGTCCATAAATTTGAAAAATTGTTTCGAAGTGCTAAAAGAATAAATAAGTATTATTTGAATAAAAGAGACTTGTTGCAAATAATGGGTTGTTTGAAAATTAGGCTTGAATTAAAAACCAAAGATGTTAAAACATAAGGTATAACTTAGTAATCTAATTAAGTCTAATTTATAGGTTAGGAAGCCCCTTTAGAATTCAGTCCTTGAGAGAGATGACTAAGAGTGAAGAAGGGAAGGTTAGGCACAGAGAGCAAAGAGCAACCGCATGTAGGGATCGAGAAGAAGGAATTCGAGAGTATGAGGAACAGGTTAAGGAAAAGGCTGAACCAGGACCTTATGATAATGTCACCTGCTACATATGTTTCAATAAGTGACATTACGCAACCAAATGCAGTAAAACAAGGGTGGAATTGAAGGGTACATCCTATCGGTTTCGCTCTGAAATCTTGTGCTTTAAGTGTCATAAGAAAGGACATTTTCTAAATCATTGCCCTGAAGTGAGAAAGGCGAAGCGTAAACCTGTGGAACCGGTCAATTAGTCGACTATCTGCTATCATTGTAAGAAGGCAGGACACATTGCTAGGAATTGTTCCGAGTGGCAGAAGTGGAGTAAGGCTGTAGAACGTACTGTTGGAGGCGTGAAGGTTATCCAGATTGATGACAGGGTAGAAACATTTTATGGTAAATGTTATAAGTGGGGACACCTTGTTGAGAAGTGTATGTTCGGGCTCTTCCCTTTGGAAGGAAGTCCATAGGAAGAATACTTGTAGGAGTATTAGGGTACTGTTCTTTCCAAACCTCTAGGTAATTGGAAGACATCTAGATTTATGACTTTTGTAAGACTCTTATTTTGGATTAATGTATGTAATGTAAGAACTACTAATATATAGTGAATTAATGTATGGAATCATTTTGGACTTGACACTGAAATGTTTAAGGTAAAACTTGAAAGGTTGGGTTATAAAAATTTAAGTTTAGTGATAAATTGAATTTCAAAGATTTAGTTGTTTAAAAAGGATTTGAATTATTATTATTTGAACTTTGAAATAGAATTTGAATTCAGAATTAAATGGTCTAAATTTGAAATTTAAATTGAATTAGTTCAAATTAAATTTGATTTGAATTAATCAGAATTGTGATTGAAGATGGATAAGTTTAAAAATTCAAATGAAAATTTGAATTGGATTAATTTGAAACGATATGAAATTGAAGTGGGTTCAATTTGAAATTAGTCCGAATTGATTTGAATTATTCGGAATTGTAATTAAAATTGAATAGTTTTAAATTCAAATGGAATTTGAATTGAATTTGGAAGGAAATCAAGAATAATTCAACTTGATTGGGAAATGGAGTTTGAAATTGGGATTAATTCAAACTGTAGTTGAAATGAATTGAAATTTGAACTAGTTCATTTGAAATTTATTTGAATCAGTAGAATTTGAAATCAAGGTTGAATAAAGTTAAATTTGGAAAGAAACTGAGGTTAATTTAACTTGAATTGGGGTTGAATCAATTTCAATGGAAATTGAAGTTATTTAAAATTGGAATTGATTCAATTTAAATGGAAGTGGAAATTTAAATTGAATTGATGAGAATGGAGATTGGGAAATGAGCAGTTTTGACTCTGGACTATTTTTAGTATAAATTGATTTAATATAAACCTATTTTTCCAAGCTATTCATTATATATACAACTTTTCTTCTAAAAGACAAACTATCTTATACTTGTTTTACAATTATTTTTGAAACTGTTTAACGATTTTCCAACTATTTTACAAAACTAATTATTGTCTTACTATTATTTTGCAATTATCTAAAATTTCTACAATTATTTTAAACTATTTTCTAACTATTGTACACCTATTTTACAAACTAGTAATTATTTTCCAACTACTTATCTATTTTTTAAAAATTTTCAAGCTATTTTCTAAATAAACTGGTCGGAGTTCAAACTGTTATTGGTTAAATACACAATCGAGATAGGAATAGAGGTGATAATCCAAGGGATTGAAGCAATTGTGAGTAAGTGAATGAAAATCAAAGTGAATGTGAATAGAAATGGAATTGATTTGGCTAATAACCAATAAAGACAAATACGTAGGGTGTACATATGTTATTCTATCCGCTTAGTGATTTGATCCAGATTCGAGCACAGAATTTCAAAATAGTATGTCGATCCGAGTTGGGATTTTTCACTCGATTTTCGACGGCGAACCTGGATATGGATTGTTGATTTGTTCTGTATATTCTCTACCATAGATATGATTATGCAAGGAGAATAACGGATTTTGATCAAGAAACCAGATCTGTGTCCGCACTAGGAAGTCGGGTGGATGATACTAGTTCGGAAGTGAAATTGTGTGATCGAGCAAGCGATCAGATTGGTATAGCGTACGGATGATATGTGAACATCGTACGGATTTGAATTAAATTGATATTGAAAAGAGTAATCAAATTTGAATATTTGATTTTGAGTAAACAAAGTTAAATATCATTGTTTTATAAAATGAAACTCGCCTTGTTGAATCTTTTGCCAGAAGAAAAGGGTTTTTGAAAATGTTTGAAGTATAAAAGGAGTTTTATACAAGTTTGAAATGATCCAGAGTTTTAAAAATTATATATATATATCTGTATGTATATATATATATATAAAGGATCTTATGAGGATTTTAGAAAAGGTTTTGGAAAGGCTTTTGATTTTTGGGTAAAAATCAATATGAGAATTTGGAAAGCGTAGTTTGAGAATTATCGATTTTGGAATAATCGATTTTGTGTAAAGGAGCTTTGTATGAGATCATACTAGGTATATGATTTGAAGATACTATATGTGTATAGTATAAAATGTTTTGATGATGGCTCTGGGGTAAAAGGCGCTCCCTTGAAATGAACTTTTCAGGAGTGCCACCAGGTGGTGTTGCCTTGAGCCCCGCGGGGGGGGGGGGGGGGGGGGGGGGGGGGGGGGGTTCTAAAGTTGATCCTTTGAGGAGTCCGGACAAAACTAGTTCCTAGGGATTATGAGTAGAGTATACCATAGCGAAAGTCATGTGTGCCGCTGAGAGCCAACAGTCTGCGTTTGATTTTATATCGGTGGACTGCGACCTATGGTAACATAGCGAAAGTCGTGTGTGCCGCTGAGAGCCAACAGTCTGCGTTTGATTTTATATCGGTAGACTGCGACCTATGTAGGAGTGGAGAAGTTTCATCTTGACAGCGAAAATCAGAGGCCGCTGAGAGCCTGTAGTTACATGGACTTTTGCTGTGATGGCAACGTAACCCTGGAATGTAACTGTGATCTGTTATGGGTTCCATGGCGTAATCGAGAGGCTGCGGAGAGCCTGCAGTTACATGGACTTCTGAGTTGGACTATTAATCCAACTATACATGATTTTTAACTATTAATCCAACTATACAACCAAAAGCAAGAATTAAGAATATAAATTTTTGACATGCATCAGTTATTTACTGTAATATCTAGTTTAAAAATTATTTGTTGCATTTTAAATTAAGAAACTATTTTTAAAATTTCTATCAAACATTGACAAACAACTTTTATTCATATATCCAGATCTAATATAGTTTAGATTAAAAGATTATTAGTTTTCTTTTGAAATTTTCCATAAGAAAACAGTTTTTGTAAAAGAACAGAGATGAACATAATAGGTTTCCTATCTTCAAACATTTTCTATCAACATCATACACATATAACAGTACAAATATTCACTAACAAAGCCAAATCCATCACATGCAACAATAAATTCAACTACACTAAGATAAAAACTGTTTTTAAAACAAAATTTACTCACCTTTTAAACTCTGAACAGAGCAATAGTTTAAAATCTGAACCGTCTACTTAATTTAGACCTGAATCTTCTTTGTTTACTTGAACCTGAGTTGCTTCCTTGATTTGCTTCAGATGAAAGCAGGATTTAATTTAGTTTTCTCCTTGAAAAACTGAAGCTTGAATGTTAATCAAATTGCCGTTGATTTGGTCTGAACTTGATTTTAGACTTGAGCTTGTTGCTTGATTAAATTTTGAATTTGATTTCAGCTTAACTTGAATTTTATTTTCCTGGTTTTAGTTCCTTCCCAGGTTTTGGTTTTAGTAAATTTTGAAAAAGAAAGAAAGAAGGTGTAGGGATTGGTATCAGAGCGCTAGGTTGAGCGAATACCTAGGCTCTGGAGTGGTGTCTTTCTTGAGAGAGCGTATTTGTAATTTTGACTATATATATATATCTGTTTATTCCTACCTATTTTGTTGGGTTACCAGTTCGGGTTTTCCAACATAAGTTCTAGAAGTAGGAGAGATAGTGGTGTTTATGGCACGACTATCAATGGAAGAAGTCCGAGTATTTGAGGTTGGAAGAGTATCTACCAGGACAGTTTTGGGCATCTTGAGTAAGTTTGGCAGCTGGGTGTATGGATTTCATCAATGTCCGAAGGAAATCTTTTAAAGGTTCAAAGTTTATCTTTGGAGTATAAGTTTGGATTGCGCTCATGCGAGCGGATTTTCTAGAGTTTGGATCAGTTGGAAGAGCTGAAGCAAGTAATGGTATTTTGGCAACCATAGGAAGGAGTCTTATCTGTATTGGAGTGGGAGACTCAGTTTAGCTAGGTGTTTGTGCTTGGTCTGAAGCCCGAGTTTTTTGAGAGGGTTCTACTCATCTTGAAGACTCTTTTTATGGAGTTGGTAGATATAGATTTGGGATTCAAGGAGCTTTTGGATAAGAGGTCTGTGGTAGCAAGGGCAGCTCAAAGGTTGAATGTGCTGTCAGGAAGATCTTTTGGCTCAGCAGTATCCTAGAGGTAGGGTTCGGAAGTAGTTGTGTGGCCCGTTTCTTCGATGGTTCAAAAGCCTTTGAGATTATTCTGCTAGTAGATCGGGCAAATGGTGAAGGCTTGTTCTTTTTTTCTGGAAGCTCAGCCGGATAAGATGTTGTGGTTGAGGTGGACCATCAGTTTCTTCTTTTAAAAGGCTTAAGTTGTTCTGTTATGTAAGAGAGAATAGTTTCTTTGGAATCCGAACTGGGTAGTATCGCAAAAGTGACTGCGATGGTTCAGAAGTTCTTTTAGTAATCTTTGCTTTAGTTTGAGACATCTCTAATGATTTGGGGCTATCGAAGTGGTTTGAGACTTTCTGAATATCTTCGAGGAAGTCAAAGGAGTTTGTCCGCATCGGGAGATGGAGTTCTATTTTGATTTGGTTCTTGGATTTTCTGGTGGTTTGGCCTAGTAGAGAAATGACTCCAGGAGAGAGAGGATTTTGTGAGCAATCATGATTGATTGGATCTAGTTTTCCATATGGATTTCTGCTATAGTATTTGTGACCAAATCGGATAGGTCATTAAGCTTTTATGGAATTTGATGAACAATGTTTCTTGATGAGTTGATCAAGTTTGTGTTTGAGTTCATCAAAAGCATTCTCATCTTCTTCGGATCAGAGTTGTGCAGCAGAAGCATGGTGGTAGCTATTCCAGAATAGAAGCAACTTCAGATTCATCGAAAGATTTGTGTTTTCTTGGATTTAGGATTTTCTTCAGGAAGTTCTTTCGGGATCTGAAGGCTTGGATGTCGAGAGCATCTGTTCTGTTTCCCGAATATGAGAAGCTAGTTTGAAGTACATAATGCTTGCATGGTGGATTGGTGTTTTGAATTTCGATGGATTTTGGGAGAATCATCTTGTTGAGTAGAATCATGAGGTCATCTCATTCTAGATCCAGTTTTGATTTGAGAAGCATCTGTGAAGTTTGGATGATCAAGAAGATTGAGGGCAGTCCAGGATCAACAGAGGTTGTAGTCAAGAGACGAAGAGATTCGGAGTTCGAAGTCGGAGATTTAATTTTTGGATAAGTTTTCTCCGGTCATAGGAGCAATGAGATTGGATAAGATGGGAAGCTAGCTCAAGAGTGTATTGGAATCTTTCTGTATTCTCTTAAGGATAAGTGGTTGAGCTATCACTGGTTTAGAACCAGCAGATTATGGAGATTTGGAAGTTGATTGGATTGTCTATGGTCCGGTATCCTGTTTTGATTGTAGATCTGGATATATAGGAGTTCTAGATCTAAATAGAGCAGCTAGTTTTAGATTCTGTAGAGCGAGTATCCCGGTGTTTGTACCTGGGAAACTTTAGGAAATTCTGCCCAAAGTTTTGTTTGGATAGTTAGAATAGATTGTTTGAATTGGATGTTATGGTTTCTAGTATATGGTTGATAGCATATGTTGCTATTTTAAAATTAAAATCTGTATGGAATTATTAAATTATCTTTGCTTTTAATTACGGGGACGAAATTCTTTTAAGGGGAGAGGAATGTGATGTCCCGGAATTTTGGGCAATACTTATTCAATAATTTCCATTTATAATTTATTTTAAAATATGTAATATTGGTTTAATTAATCTAATTTAACAAATGATTATCTTTTCAAAAACTCAATAATAATGATACTTTAATTTGAAATGTTTATTCTTTTCATGGGATAATAATATAAATCTAATTAATAATAATTAATCTTTTTAAGTTAATAAAAATATTTTATTTGTAATGTATATATGTATACATTGTAAAAAGGAAATTGGTTCAATTTAAATTTAATAAAAATATTTTCAAATTATAATATATATGTTTATATATTATAATCTGATGTTCTGTTTTAAAATTTCAAATAATTTCTGAAGCTAATATTTGAGATGTTCTATTTATAATGAATATTTATGTTTGTATATATTTATTGTAAATAAGAAAATAATGGATTAAACTTAAACAGAAAATATGTTTTCAAATTTATAATGTACATATGTTTATATAGTGATTTGGAAGATTTTTGATTTGGTTTAATAAAATGTTTTTTCCAAAAGCTATTTAAAATTAATTTTTATTTATAAAAAACTTAAAGGAAAATACATTTTTATTTAAAGGATAATAGCTTGAAAATAGTACATTATTATAAAAGTTTAAATTGTTTTCTTTTAAATTGATTTTTGAAAATAAATTTAGTTTTTATACATAATATCAATGTTAGATAAAATAACTTTAGTTTAAACTTTTAAAATAAAATTTAAATAAATGTTTACTTTCTTTTAAAACTTATCTTTAGGAAGTGAGTTTTAAATAATTATAAATTAAACACAAAGTTATAAATGCATTGCATAGTTATATATAACATGAGTATTACACTAATATGGTAATTGAGGTTTAATTCATTTTTAAAAAAGTAATTAATTTAATAAATTTTAAAGAAACACTTGGCAACATAAGAAATTGTGAGAAATACACTTGTTTACAAATTAATAAGGGGTTTGACATTTGTAAATACATGAATTTATTCATGTAACAAGTGGAAATCCTTATTTTAAAAGGAAGTTTTGTTTTTAATTAAAGTTTAAAGGGAAAGATCAGTTTTTTTTTCCTTCAGCTAAACTTCTTTAATCTGTCTTCAACTAAAAAAAGAAGAATTCAAATGCAAACTTCAAAACTGAAATCAAGAAAACAAATTCAAACTGTAAGAAATCTGAAGCTTTTCAAACTCAGATCCAAATTGCAACCTGGAAATCTACAGCAATCAACATGCAAATTCATCAAGCAAGATTTCAGAAAAAAATTCAATGTTCAACTGAGAATCAACTACTACAACAATTCAGACAGCTGGTTGCAAAGCAAATTCAAAGTACAGAAAATCAAAATGCAGTAATACAAAAGCTATTCTCTGCTTCAAAACTCTGGTGAGTGAACTTATTTTAAAAACTGTTTTAAAATTCTTATTTGTTTATTCTGTGAAATGATTGATATGGAAAACATAATATCAATGTTTGCATGCTTGATTTGAAGATTGAATGCATATTTATTTAGCAGTTTTGATTGCCTGTAAACATGATTTTTTTTAAAAACTCTATTCTTATTCATGTTCTAATTTTATAAGAAAATTCCTATCTCCCAAGTTAACCATTTTTAATCATTGGTCATTGAAAAGAATTTGATCATAGCAAAGAAATCTTGTGTTTAAAAGTAAACTTAAATATTTATATTGAACAAATATACTGCAAATGTTAGATTTACAGTGAAAAGTCAAAGCTTAATAAAAATCAATCTCAACAATTTAAAATTCGAATCATATAACTTGAATGGATGTACAAAATCATGAATTTTAAGATGAAGATTGTAATTTATAATTTAGTATTCAGTGTGGAATTGGGAATTTCTTGAAATTGGGTTATTGGTTGATCGCCGTTGATTGGAGTTGAGTTGGAGATCGAGCTTCGGCATGGAGGTAGTCAGAGTGTCTGGTGATTCAGGAAAAATGGTGGAAGATTTTTATGGCGACAGTGGTGGCCGTGAAGGGGGTTTGTAGGGTTTTGTTGTTGTTTTTTTGTTTGGGTCAGAATCTTGTGAGATTCGTCGTCATTGATCTTTGGGCGAATCGCATGAGGGAGAAAGTATTGCGTGGATCGAGGCGCGTGCGTGGATGAAGTGGCTGGTACTCCGACATTGGGTATCGCCGTTGACGGCGAACTTTTGTTTCGATCTTCTTACTGGTTGAAGACGCTGTAGCCATATTTTGATTCGATGGCGTTTTCTTCAATTTTGGGTGACGAGGGGGTTGTCGTAGTCGTTGTGGACTTGTGGGGCATGCCGGCGATGGTCGCCGTCGACCGATCCTAGTGTGCACGTGCACGAGCTCCTTTGGGTGATCTGCTTTGGTTTGTGAAGACAGAGTTTTGGCTGGGTTTTCTTCATTGTTGCTCGAGTATAGTCTCGTGTTCGATCGAGAGTAACTCGAAGTTGGAAGGTGGTTGTTTCCCACACATAAACATGGAAAAGTTTTTACCTTACGCTAACCAAAACATTTGATAGGAAATCAAGTGATATTATAATAATGTCTAGGGTTTTCAAAATAAAATACAGAAATAGCTGGAATGCTTACATCTCACGTTCCAACATAGTTGGGCAGAAGCAAGTGATGGTATCTTGATACCTCAGGAAGTTGTAACTGCGTGATGGGATGCAGTGATTATGGATGTATCCGAATATATTTCTTTGAAACAAGTTTTAGGAAGTGTGTCTGCTTTGGTGTTGTGACTGGATTTAGCAGGATGTTGTGGTTAGCTTTGGAGTCCGAGTTTCTTGAAGAACTTTGGATTAGGAAGTTTGGCATTGGTGTCAGCAATGCAGCTAGGAGTGTTCTGTATTCCGACAAAGAGGTCCTAGTCGAGTAGTTTTTCTGGAGATGGAGTTCAGAAGTAGCAGAGTGAATCCGTTTCTTCAATGGATTGGATAGACCAGCGTAAGCTGTTCTGTTTGCTAAAGAGAGAACAATGTTCTTTGGAAATTTATCTGGATTGATCGCAGAAGTGACTTGCGATAGTTGAGTGTTCTCTTGGGTTGTCAGAGATTTTCTGGATGTCTTCTGGGAAGACCGAAATTTGTCCGCATCTGGAGATTGAGTTTTCTTATCGACTAGGATTCCAGGAGTGGAACTTGTGGTTCAGTGTAGTTGAAGAATGGTTCCTGGAGATAGAGTTTGATGAAGTAACTTAGATTTTTGGAGGAATTTCTGAGTTTTTCTTTACGGATCTGTTGAACCATATTTCTGGGAAATGACATCCAGTTTATGCTCATATTCTTCATCAGCATTTTCTTATCTAGTTCGGATCAGAGTTGTGCAGCGGAAGCAGTTTGGAAGTGTTTCTGATTGTCTTTTCCGGATTAGGAGAAGTTTTTTGACTTCTGCTGGTTATGGAGTAGCGTTGTGTTTTGGTTTTGATTGATCTTGAGAAGATCATTGGGTTGGGTTGTTTTGGTCTAGTTTGTTTCTGGAGGAATCAGCAAGGGTTGAGCTGATTAGTTTGAATGTTGGAAGACCAGGATCGTCCGAAGACTTTTTGTGGATAAGAGACGGAGGAATTTGGAATTCGAAGTTGGAGACTTCGTTGTTGTTGGAGTTTTCTCCGGTCTAAAGGAGCTACAAGTTTTGAGTAAGACTAAAAAGCTAGCTCCGAGATGTTTTGGATTTCTTATGTGTTCTGGTTGGACGAGTGTTTGGTTTTTAGGTTTGAATTGCCAGTTTGGATAACTGGGATTCGATATGTTTCACGTATCTCTGAGGGGTACGTGTATGGTCTATCTCTAGTTTTGGAACCAGTTGTTCAGGAGTTTGATTGTTGAGTCAGACTCGTCTGTAGTCTGATATGCTGTCTAGTTCTGTAGATCTAGATGAGTAGGAGCTCTATATCTTAGTAGTATTGATTGTTTGGATTCTATAGAGCGAGTATCCCTATATAAACACACACACACACACACACACACACGCACCAGGGAAACTCGAGGAAACTCTATTCCGAATTTTTCTGGATAATTAGATTTGTTTGATTGGGTGAATTGATTGCTACGGTTGTTAGCATATGTTTGATATATGCTTGTGTTTTGAAATTAAAATCTTTAAATAGATTATTAAATTACCTTTGTTCAAATTTCGAGGACGAAATTCTTTTAAGGGGGGAGGAATGTAATGACCCGGAATTTTAAGCAATATCAATTTCATAATCTGAATTAAAAATTAAATTGATTTGATAATCTTTGTGATAAGATTTGAATTAATTTAATTAATCCAATTAAAATAAATATTTAATTGATAGATTTTATCTTTTTAAATCTAATAATTGTTTTATATTTATAATATATATAGAATATGTATATATTGTAAATAGATATTGTTTTTAGTTTGAGAAATAAATAAACCCTGTTTTCTAAATATATATATATATATATATCTTTAGTAAAAATTGGGATTTATGATTTTATTTAAAAGTTAAACTTTTAAAAGGTTAATTAATAAATGAAATAGGGTTTTAAATAGTTAAGATTAAAATTTAATTTGTTTAAATTGATTTATTTGATATAAACTTTTTTAAAAGTATATAATAAATAAATTTATGATTTTAAATGCATAAGGTAAATGTTGAAATGATTTAAAATATGTTTTAACTCAAGTTTAAATTTAAAATAAAAGAATAACAGTAAGGTTTATTTTGATATAGTGTGATAAAATAAATAATTTATTAATAAGAGAAACAATTTCTTTTATAAGTTATTTATAGTTATCAATTTTGTTATTTTTAAAAATATAATAATACATTATTTTTAATAAATAGATTTTAATAAAAATAATTGTTTTTCAAAGTTTAATTGGGTTGTTATATATGTATATGTATAACTTGATTTGAATTTGAATTCAAAGCTTGAAAATTTAAAGTATAAGTATTTTTAATTTGTTTTGATTTTAAAATATTAGTGTAAACCTTTATTTTATAAATATAATTGAATTTATTCATTTTAAAATTTTCTACATATAAATAAATACATATTAACTAATTAATTAAACAAGGGTTTACATCTATCTTACATTAACATCTAATTAAAATACAAATTAACTTAATTATAACTAATTAACATTAAAAACAAATGTAAGAATTTTACAAATAAAAAGACATGTGTTAATCAATAAACACTACAACTTGACAAATGTTAGAATTAAAGACATGCGGCATTTTAAAATTAGCGTTTTCTTTTTATTTTTATTTCAGTTTTTATATATATAACAAATCTTCTTTCAATTCTTATTTTTTTCTTCTTATCTAAATCAAACTTAAGAGCAAAGAAAAACACACTTCCTCAAAAAAATTAAAATCAGAAAGCGTCTTCAAATCCTGCAAATCAGAAGCATGCATATCATTTTTCAAAATTGAATCAAAGCATGCAAACAAACCTGCATTTCCTCCTTTCAAGAATCTGGGAAGCAAATCTGTAGCATACATGACAAAACTATTTTAAGACCTGCACGCAACTACAATCTCAAGCCTAAAGCCTGCATTTCTTAAACCTAGGAATCAAGCAGCATGCATACAGTTTTAAGTAAGGAGCAATTCAAGTTTAAAAAAAAGAGGAACTGCATATTTCCAGTTTTAAAAGCACCAAAGCCTTTTTCAAAAATTCATGGCTCTGTCTTCTGATTTTATAAGGCGAGTAACATTTTGTTTAATGAATTTAAGTATTTTATTATGTTGCATGTTGATTTCTATGATTTAGTATGAATGATATGTATTTATATCAGTTGATTTCTAGTATGTATGAATGGATAACTTTAAACATGCTATGTCCTCTGTATTATATTCCCAGGATTCAAGAATCTATTCAAACCCCATTATCACGTAACATAATCTATGTTAGTGTTTAAAGTTCATGCAAATGTGTTTGTTGAATCGAGAATTAAATTTTAAAATTTGTTCAAGTTAAAAAAATTTGAATTGTCTCTGGAACTTTAGATAACCGGGCAAATTTGTATATAAGTCAAATACCAAACTTGTTGATTCACCTTTTCAGGATTAAAATCAAAACATTATTCAAAATTCTGACTTTTAAAACTAAATTCACAGTTTTTAAAATTAGATTTAACATACAGTTCTATGTTGAACTAAAAAGGGGGATATTGGGTTTTTGGGTGATCTCTGTAAATTGGAGAGTCGGGATTTATCTTGTAGGTAGAAGAGTAATCATTGATGCCGGGAAAAATGAGTGATGTTGATGCAGATCACTATGGAAGCGGCGATGATGTTTTATTACCTGTAGCCCTAGTTTTATCGGGACATTTTGTTGTGGTCGATACAACCTTTAGGGATGATCGAGTGTCATGGGCTTTTGGGAGGTGGTTGCTGAAGCGTAGGCGAAGCTGTGGCCGGTGGTGGAAGTTCTCTAGTGGACGGAGCACCGTGTGGGAAGCGATGTCAGGTTTTGTTGGGTTTTGTGATGTAGAAGCTTTTTGTTTTGAGGATAATGTGTTACAGGAATTTCTGTATGAAGATAAATTTTATATTTGCATGCTGGTTTGCAGATTTGCATGTTTGTTTATAGGAATTGATATGCAATTTTGAAGAAGAAAAGAAATGGTTTTGAGGATTGTTTCAGCTGAAAGAAAATTTCTTTCTTAAGAATGAAAATGAAAAAAAGAAAGAAATGGGAAAATGTAGGTTTATATAGCTTTATTTATGATAAATTAAAATTAAAGAAAAATAAAAATGCAAATTTGACACTTGTCTTAAGTTACAACACTTGTTAATACCTCATGTGTTTAAATTACACATGTTAATTATGCTCTAAGATACTTACACTTGTCAATTTAAGTGTTTAGTATTTTTAAATTAAACTTTAAATGAAAGTTTAACTTAATTAATTAGTTCTCTAATACTTAGTTATAGGGATAAATAATTTTAAAAGAATAAAACAAAGTATTATTATAAATAAAAATAATATATAAATCAATTATTTGATAATAATATTTTAAATTATTTTTGAAATAAATTTATAAAAGATATTGTAACTTATTTGTTGTTTAATAAATTAATGTTTCAGGATTATGAATCAAAACATTATGCAAAAAGAGGATTTTTAAAATAAAATTATATTTTTTAATGCTTAAACCTAAGAGCAGTTTTAAATTAACTGTATCCTACATTATGGATTAGCACAGATGATATTTGTGTTTGTTTGAGTTGAAATTTCTTCTGGAGATGGTGAAATGATCAGAGATGTTGTGAAAATTATTGGATTGAGTGACAATTTGTTTTTGATGTTGAGATTGGGTTTTAAAGTTTTAAACCCTTGTTTACTGGGTTTGAGAAAGTTAAACACCACGGCTTTGACAATGGATCAAGTCCTACAATAATTTGGAAATGGTAGTATGGTGGTTGACAGGTGTGTGGACGGAATTCCAACTGATCCGGTGGCGGGTGGCGCGAGAATGGGGTCTTGCCAGGTTTGGAATGAGGTTACTGTCTGATGTTTCCAGGTTTGGAAAATTTGGTCGAAATCTTGAATTAGAGTTTATGTCGATCGAATTGTTGTTTGGTTGGCCTGAGGAGATGATCGGCGACTGTGGGGTGGTTGTGTGGTTGGCCAGCGATGGTCGGAGGTGATGTACGTGTGCACAGGGGGTGGTGATTATGCAGGTGTATTGTTGAATTGGGTTACAGTTTTGGTTGCCTTGAGCAGACTCGGGAAATTCAAGTTATGACTCGAAGTAGGTGATGAGTTTACTAGAAGTATTGTATAGGGTTGCTCGAGTAGATGTATTGTTTCAGGTTTTATTGTAAACAGAAACCCGATACAGTTTTTTTTTAAAATTAGTAGTAAAGTTTGAAAATGTAAACTAAAATTTAAACTAAGTTTTAAAACTGAATTTTAAATATGAATTCTATTAGTTTAAATCTTGGTTTTGAAATAATTTGAATTTTTAAATTTTAGTTTGATTTTAAATAAAATTTGAAAAACTGTTTCTGTTTTTTGATTAAAAGTAAAGTATAAATGCAAATAGGAAATTCAAACTAAGTTTTAAATCTAAATTTGAATATGAATTCAGAGTAGTAGAATCTGAGTTTGAATTAATTTAAATTTTGTTTTAAACATTTTAGTATAAAAGTATATGTGGGTTTGAACTTAAAGTGCAGGTTTAAATTGGTAAATTAGAAATTTAAAATAAGTTTAAATTCTAGTTTTTAAATCTGGAATTAAAACTTAAACTTCAGTTTTAAAAATAAAATAAGTTTAAATTTAAATTGTTTAATTACATTGAAAAGGTTAAATGATTTGAATTTTTAAAAGGAAGTTGTAAAATGTAAATAAGTCTTAAAGATTTAAGTTAGATCTGGAATAAGGTTCAAACTGTATTTCAGTTTTGAAATTAAAAAGTAAATTTTAAATTGAATTTGTTTTTAAAATAATCTGGAATGTTTAAGTGTGTTTTTAAATTGATTTGAATTTGAATTGAATTGGGATTTAAATTCTTTTAAACTTATTTTAATAAAGTGGATGTTTCTTTTAACATATGATATAAAGGTTTTGAATTGTTTTTAAAATCTTGTTTAAGTTAAAATTTGTATTCATTTTAAAATATTAAATTTTAAAATGAATTTTAAATGGAATTTAAAGTAAATTTAAAAACAATTTGTTTTTAAATGCTTAATTAAGTAAGTAATGTTTATCTGAAAGATAAATGAAATTTGATGAATTAGATTCATTAAATTATTAAGTTAATTTAAATAATTAATTAATAATATGGATGGTTAATTAAGTAATTTTTTTTAAATTGATTGATTAAAAACTTAAGATTAATTAATTAAGGTTAATTAATCTATAATTAAGGATTGTTAATTAAATTTTAATTAATGACTAAGATTTATTAATCAAGTGATTAAGGATTAATTAAGATTGTAATTAACACTTAATGAATTAATAATTAGATATTAACTAAGTTGTAATTAAATATTAATTAATTTGTAATTAATAATGTTTAATCTAAGTTAATTTCTTAATTATGTAATTAAGAAATGTTAATGAAGGTCATTAACTTAAGATTATTTAAACAGTTAATTAATGTGATTAATTTTTAATAATTAATTAGATTAATTAATTAATATTAATCATTTTGAAATTGTTTAAGTTTAATTACTTAATGGAAGTAATTAATGACTTAATTACTTGATGTAATTAATTGTGTTAATGTGATTAGTTTAGATTAATTAATTAAGTTTAATTAATTTAAACACTTGATGATTGATGAATAATTACTTTATGTAATTAATGGGATTGTAATTACTTAGAGAAGTGATGAATTGATAATTACTGGATGTAATTAAAGATTTTATTTATGGAAGTAATTTAGATTAAACTACTTTGAAATTAATCAAGGGATTAATTGAGATAATTAATTAAGAGTAATTAATTTATGGAATGAGTAATTAAGGGAAGTTAATTATTGGATTGTTATTAATCAAAGGTGGTTAATATATATGTGGTTTAAATTGAAGATTAATTACTTAATGTAATTAATTTATAGTAAGATATTGATTAAACTGTAATTAGAAATCATTAATTAATTAATAATGTAAATTTGGAATTGATTTATTAAGGAATAAATGAAGTAATTAATTAATAAAGGATTAATGTGATTAACTTTAGTTAATTAATTGATTAAGTAATTAAAAGTTAATTATTGTAAGTATTAATTATAATTAACTTGTGTAATTAATTTAGTGGCTAACCACTTATTGTAAATAGGGAATTATTAATCAGTAATGATTAATTGAAATGAATACAAAGATGGTGATTTATTTAATTGATTTGTAATCAATTAATGATTATGTTAAGCAGGATTTTAATGATGAAGTAATTAATTTAATTCATTTTAAATTAATTAGAAATTAAGTAATTAATTTAATTCATTTTAAATTAATTATAGATGAAGTGGTCATTAGATCATTGCTTATGTATGAATGATTGATATTGGTTGCCATGTATGGTTTGTAATCTCAGCTATGAGATGAAAATATATGTGATATAGATGCATTGGTTGCATAGGGATGATAATATAGATTATCTGTTTATAATGCTGATATGGATTATCCGTTGACGATGATAATGTTGATTTTCTATTGTGTCGTGAATTATCTATCTGTGTGTGTATATATAATGAATTGAATTGTTTTAAACTTTAAAACAACTTGGCCTTAAAAGAGACATTTTGGATTTCGATAAGACCGGCATCGGGTTTCCATATTTGGATATCCGAAAACCACATCGATCCAAATTAACGTTAGGTCGTGAATCTAAAGTGAAGATGAAGATTCAGAGTGCAAGGGTTATCGTCGTTAACTCTGGGGGTGATTCCAAAATGAGTGTAAAGAGATAATGCCTTCGGTTTCGTTCGAACCCCGAATGAACTTGTATGGATTGAATGCTTTCAGAACATCGTCAGGTGGACGATGAGCATTCTAAGTGATATGTCCTAAAAGGTAATCGTATCCTCAAGCCTCATTAACTGGGAATGGCTAAAACAGGAGAGGTGCAGCAAGGCTAAGTGGGTCATGCCCAAGTTGGACGAGATTTACCCCTATCTAGATGTCCCTTTATTTCGGCTTAGTGGTGCGGTTGCTGATCACAACTGCGGGGTGGTCTTGTTCGGAACTGTTCAGTAAGGAATGGTTCCGGTCTTGTGTTGCAGGGGAGCGGGCGTACTCCTCGATACGGTGATCTAGGTCACGTACTGTGACGGGGGGTACCCAGTAGTCCTGCCATTGATGGAATCCAAAATCCAATAAGTGCCAACGGTTTTGATTGTATTACCCACTTTTGTGGCTAGTAGCTGGAATTTAATAGATGTAACAATTTCGGCTATTTCTTATTTAATTTGAAAACTCTAGGCCTATTATAATATCACTGGATTTCCTATCAAATGTTTTGGTTAGCGTAAGGTTAAAACTTTTCCATGTTTATGTGTGGGAAGTCTTACGTGATACCTTTTATTTTCAAAGGTTTTTCAAAAGTTAAGCAACTTTAACCTGTTACTCACACCAGACCCATGTCTGACCCGGAGTTTATTTGTGTGTTTCTTAAACTCTTAGGTACTCAAATTTTTACGAGTAGCCAAGGGATTCAGGTTAGCTTTGACGAATTGTAGAGGAGCAATGGAGAAGGAGGCTTCCGCGTATAGATATATAGTTTTCCGCTGTGTTGGTGTCTCTGAGTGTTTTCTGTTTGTGTATTGAGTTGTAATAACTTGACAGGTGTTTATAACTGTCTAGTATGTGTTGTATTGTCTATATAACTCTGATAATTGTTGTATACTATGTAATTCTTATGTTATCAATATAATTTATTCGTTCCGCTGTTGAGATTCTTGTGTTGTTTCTTCTTTCTCTTCTTTACTTTCTCTTTTCTATCCCTTTCTTTCTTAAAGATGATACGACTTTTTGTGGAGAAAAAGTCGGGTCGTCACAGTTGGTATCATAATTTCAGCTTTGATGTAATATATTATAAGTATTTGTAACTGATTGATTTATCTGCCCTGTGCTTTTAAATATGTTGTAACTCTGATATATGTTAAAGTGTAATTTGACAAGTACAGTTTTCCTATATATAACTATTATTTATGTGATATTATATTTTGAGCTGCTGCGAATGTGAGGGTTCTGTGACTTGTTTCTTTTTCTTCTTCTTTCTCTTTCTTTTTCTTTTCTAACTATCTGGAATTTTCGGGTTCGAAATTTCCGGGTCGTTACTGGGATTCTTAACGTTTCACATATCTATGAGGGAGTACGTGCATGATTTATGTCTGGTTGTGGAACCAGCATTTCAGGAGAATGTGATTGTTGAGTCGGACTTGTCTGTAGTCTGATATCCTGTTTAATTTTGGTAGATCTTGTCGGATAGGAGCTCTGTAGCTTAGTAGTATTGATTGTTTGAATTCTGTAGAGCGAGTATCCCGGTATACACACACACACACACACACTTGGGAAACTCGGGGAAACCCTATCCAGAATTTTGTCTGGATAGTTAGATTTGTTTGATGGATTGAATTGGTTGCTATGGTTGTTAGCGTATGTTGATGATATATGCTTGTGTTTTAAAGTAAAATCTTAAGATAGATTATTAAATTACCTTTGCTTTTAAATTTCGAGGGCGAAATTCTTTTAAGGGGGAAGGAATGTGATATCCCGGTAATTTGGCAATATAAATTTAATAATCTGTGTTAAAAATTCAATTGATTTGATAATTTTTGGTAATAAATTTTGAATTGATTTAATAATCATCTTTTAATAAATATTTAAATTGAAATATTTTATCTTTTTAGAGCTAGTAAATTGTTTTCTGTTTATAATATATATAATTGTATATTTTGTAAATTGATAAACTTTGATTTGGAATTTAGTAAATGAATTAATTTTCTAACTCTAATTTATTTTTGGTAAATTGAAATTTGATTTAAATTCAAACATCTAACTTTTCAAAGCAATTTAATAAATAATTATATGGTTTATACTTATGATAAATCTTACTTGCTATAAAATATATTTAATTAAATTAAATATGAATTTAAACTAGATTAACATTAAAGCTTTGTTTTATTTTCTTTTTAAAATATTGTTTGAATTTATATATAAGAATTTAAAATACAAATTACAAATGATCTTAATTTGTTTATAATCTCTTTTATAAATTATTTTAAAATTTGTTTAATTTTTTATTTTTCAAATAATAATGATAATACTTAGTTTTTATAATCATAAATAGATTTTGTAAGAAATACGATTTGTTATTTTTAAAATTTAATGGTAGCTATATATGCATATATATAACTTGGTTTTTAAATTGATTTAAATTTGGATTTAATGTTTTGAAATTTAAAAGAATAAATATTTAAAATATTTGAATAAGCTTATATTATTAATTTGTTTGTTTCATTTCTCTTTAATAAGTTAAAAAGTGAAGAAATTCATTTTGTTTATACATAAGAAATAATAAGTTTAGGTTTAAAAGTTTTTATAAACAATTTAGATTAAAATTAAAATGCCCTTAATACATGTGTAAATTTCTTAATACTTATATGACATGTGTTAAACTATAAAGTCATCATAATGACAAATGTTTAAAATTTGAACAAGTGCCCTAATTTTTCTTTTAATTAAGTCAAAATTTTTATTATATATAAAAAACTTTGCTCTTCATTTCATTTTCTTTTCTACTCTTTTTTTTTCCAAAACTTGTGTAATCTTCAGCTAAGAAATCTGCAAACTCCTTCAAAACATAAACTTTTGATCAAAATAATTCCTGTAAATTTTCCCTTAAAATCAAATCTGTTTTCCCCTCAAATTCAAATCAAAAACCTATTTTCTATTTAAAATAAAAATCTGCAAATGATCCCCTCAAAGAAACATTCTGCACCAATATTTCCTCCAAAACCAGAGATCAAATTAACCTGAAAATCATTTGCAAATCCTCAAACCTGTAGCCCTTCAAATTTATCAACCTAGAAAAAT
The DNA here is from genome assembly GCA_030765085.1 of Allium cepa. Taxonomy (NCBI): domain Eukaryota; kingdom Viridiplantae; phylum Streptophyta; class Magnoliopsida; order Asparagales; family Amaryllidaceae; genus Allium; species Allium cepa. The sequence goes on from CM060937.1 coordinate 341,869,580, forward strand.
CAAATTACAATTCAAATTCCTCAAATCATTCTGCAACTCAAAAGAATTACATGCAACTGCAACCTCAATTCGAATGCCTGCACTATCCTTCATTTCTGTTTGAAAACTTCACCATACCTGCAATTCTTTTTTTGGAAAGCATGTATGCACCAAGGAGCAAAGCAATAAATCAAGCTTAAAGTTTTTAAAAGCAAACTGCAGTTTTTAAAGTACTAAAGCAACTTCAAGTTTTCAAATCATGCACCTTCCAGTTTCATACTCTTCAAAGGCTCTGCTCATAAATTCTGTGAGTAACATTTTATACTAAATAACTTAAATATGAATCTAGTTGCTGTTTTACTCTAGAAATAAAATGTTTGTATGTTTTTTTCAAGCTTATTACTAGTATATAGATGAATGTATGTGTAATGCATGCTGCAGTGTAAATTGTTTCCTGTCTTAAGTTCCAGGTTATAGAATTTTCTTAAATTCCATTTCAGATGATTTAATATGTGTTAAGATTTAGATTTCAAACAAAATATAGTTGAGTAATATAAGTTTAAGGTTTAAATTTTTATAAAAATAAAAGGAAAAACCTGTAAATTCTCTGAAACACAAATACAACAGAATAATGTCTCTGAAACACTAAGTATTACAGAACAAACATTTGAAAGTAAGAATTTAAGTATCCAGATTCTTTGATTTAAGATTATCAACAGGTTACATGATCAAAGACATGAATTTCAAAACTAAATTTAGAAAATTTAGTTTGGAATTGATTTAGTATTTCTGGTTTAACCAGAAATCCTATTTTGGGTTGATATTGTCGATCTAGGAAGTTTGGGTGGTCGGTATCTTTTCTGGTGATGGAGTGTTGATCTAGTATTCAAGGAAAAATGGTGGGAAGTGAATTAAAGCAGTGAGATGATGTGGATTTTGAATTGAAGATTATAACCCTAGTTTTGTTCATCTAGAAAAAATTGATCACCGCAACCCCTATAGGTGATCGAGTGCTTCCAGATTGGTGTGGGTGATTGATGAAGTGTAGGGGAGTTCGTGGCCGGAGGCGCAACTTCTCAGATGATCGGATTTTGGAATTTGAAGTGGATTACAGCATCGACATTTTCCAGTTTTTGAGCTTGAACGCACATTTTCGATTTAGGGATTCTGTAGTGTAATTGATGATCGGAATAGTATAGTGTAACGACCCGCTATTTTGGACCATTCAAATCGACACTAAAACCGTACATGTACGACTTGAATAATTCAAAATACCGAATTGTTAATTTAATTTGGCAAAACCTAAAATATACAGTAAATAAACCAATCACAGACACAGAGTAATATAATGCAGCGGAATAGAAAAATAGTAGTTCATGAAGCTACTATATACATCAGAGTTTAAAATAAAATACATCAGAATCTCTGGAATACAGAAAAGTCTTCAGTACGAGCCGATGACTTCTCTGAACCAGTCAATCTAGAAAACTGAAAGCTGAAACGATAGTTGGATCTCCAAATGAAGCTCCAATCTCCAAAGGTGAGTCTCTAAAGCTGTATTACTCGGTCTGACCCGAGCGTAAAGCAAAACACAAAACACTCGAGTCAGGATTAACATTCGTATATCAATAAATCCAACTCAAGTGAAATATCAACTGAAATACAAATAACTTAAAGGATGTTTGGGATGACCATCCTCTAAGGGTCCATAGAACTATCTACAGGGTAGAAATATACACTATTACATCGTGGTCATTCACTTAATTTATACTTCAAACCCAAATGTCAAATTCACTTCGAATAATTATATTTCCCAAATAGTATTTATATATATTAAATGCTGTATATGGTAAAGCACTTGCAATTTCCTTAACTTAACAAATCGTTCACATCAACCTGACCTTTCCATTTAAATTAAATTCAATCTCAATTATAAATCTCAAATCTGGATTTGATATCCTAATTACCCTTTCCATTTCAATATGTTTCCATACTTTAAGTATTTAATATTTCCCCTAAATTTCCCAATCTAGTTCTCTAAATACAAATTTCCAGACTTCGTTCAACCTCAATTTCCATTAAATTCAATTAGTTATCTACATAACAAATTCAACTATCTTGGTCCCAAATACATACCAAATTTCTAAACCATTTAATTTCAATACAGTTCATGGCTTAAATACTTAGATGTTAAATTTAACAGTTTCATATAGATTCTTGGTTTTTACATTATTATTATTTAGTTTGAACCTTCCCTTATTCAATACCATTTTAGTGACTTTAAATTACATCTTTCTCAAGATTTCTCAAATTTTATTAAACGTGAAATATCTCATTCGATAAATTTCAAATTGATTTAAATAAATAAATCCTTATCTAAACATCATTTTACAATAACCCAAATTTATTTCTCAACCTTAATTTTTCAATATTATTGCAACATTTATCCGAATAAAATTTACATAAATTATTTATCATAATTTATGTATTTAATCAAATCTTGATTAACTAGATATAATTAACTCTATATTTATCATTACCCTTTATAGATGTATTTAAGAATTTACATTTAATAAGACCATAGATTTTTTTTTTCATATGGTCAAAGTGTTATGGCTATTATCATTTCAATACGTACACTAAATGTATACGGGTGGATAGCATTTCAACCCGTAATCCCAAATTTAATTAAACGAAACCCGCTTGGGCCTATTTTTCAACCCATTTTAATTCAAAAATCAAACATAACAAAGGGAACTTGCAGTGTGATGACAGGGATAGTGTCAAAGTAAGTAAACAAGCAATAACAACAATCAATAACAATTCAATAGATTAAATCAAATAACTCCGAAATGATCCTATTAATTCGCATTGTTATTTTTATAATTATTTCTAAAATCTACACTATCATTTCATGTAGATTACAGATTATTACATTTCAGTTTTTCAATTGTCGTTCCATTTCAATTTCAGTTTAGTATTACAACAGTTAATCCAAACTATGTTCAAAGCTTTAAAGTATAACTTATCAATTCCTACGACAATTAATGGGTCAAATTAAACTAATCAAATTTACATATGGCGGGGTCAGGTTTAATCAATCAAGGTCCATCGTATATAATCCGTTTTCTTTGTAAACTATACCACCTCAAATCTTACTAGCAAACTAGTTATCATTTAACAATAGTAATTAACATCCAATTTAAACGACAATCAATCAATCAGTAAATTTTCAACCAATCTGTATTATTATCACATAAATAATTAACCGATAATGGTGTCAGGTGTCATAGGTGAACAGATACAGATGATAGCAGTCGTAACAGTAAACAACTAACAGCAGCATATTTCAATTGACGTTTCAATTGAATCAAATTTAATAAATAAAAGAACGTTAATCGTGAGTGATTGCTCACCTTTCAAGGCTAGAGATGAACGAGAATACAGAAGGTGATACGGATATGCACACTGCTACGGATACTGAAATTAAATTTCAAATCCAAGCAAAACAAAATCGGCACGAATTCGATCAAAGCTAATTGAAACGGATCAGATCAGAACTGAAACGATGAAGATAAATGGTATAAGCGAACTTTTATAATTCATGTACTGAACAAATCTGATATGCAGACACGACCTAAATACTTAATAACTTAAGGACATATTCTATAAAATGTAACTCAATGTATATACACAAATACACTTACAGTAACCTAACTTATTATAACATCAACCATATTATATTACTTATTGTTATACCATATATGAACTAACAGCCGATACTCACACATATAAACTAATGTAAACTTAGTTTATAAAATATGTATTTATACAAAATACTTACAATTTTAAAAATACTTACATTTTTTTAAAAAAATACTTACATACGTAAATAACATATTTATAAAACAAAACTATATAACAACTTATAAAATAATCCATAAAATTTTTGTTATTATAATGCACTGTAAGTCTGTACTCCACCTATATGAACATACTTAAATTATATGCGTACTAACAAAATAGACACAGACTTCTTCAAATGAACACATGTACTGTCCTTTCCTCCATTTTTAAAAACTGTGACATATATAAACGGCAAAACAATATATTATAAATAAATAAATCACCTTTACTAACCATGCGTATAAACAGACCATACCACTTTTAAAATTTTATATGCGTAAATAAAGTCATATATATATAACTTAACTTATACATCTTAAAACCTATAAATTACGTGAACATCAACATGTATAAAATTTAATCAGAACGAAAATTTACTAAAAAAAAAAATCTATATAAAATACCACTTTAAAATATAACAGCTGTGCGTATATGTATAATGTATACTTTAAAACTTACGTAGACGTACATCTCATAAAGCTCATATACATATACTTTTGTCTATAACTAACCTATATATATATATATCTTTGAAGGAAAAACAATTTGATACTTTAAAATTATTTAAGTAAAATATGCAAACAATTTACTACACAAATATATGCAGACATTCTATACTCATATATATAAGACTAACGTGACCTAAACCCAAACTAATCATATGTTATCCTAACTAAGCACGCATACGTTCAAATAATTGCATTTAAAAAAATTGTGCATACAAATAAAGGTGGCTACTCACCAGTTGAAGTGGGAGATGCAGTGGTACCCGAGGCGGAGGTGAGAGTGCGGAGGTGATGAACGAGAGAGGATAGAGGGATGGAAGGCGGCTGCTGCCTGTTATTTTATGCGTTTCTTATGTGTGTGTGTGTTTTTTTTTTTTTGTAGGAGAAGAACAGATCTGAGAGGCTTCAGGTAAGGGAAAAATATGTTTATAGAATGAAGAAAGAAAGTAGGAATGTAGAGATGCTGTGATATATATATATATATATATATATATATATATATTTTTTGCAGAAGTCTTTAGAATCATGATGGAAGAAAGAAATTAAGGAGAGAAAAGTGCAGCTTATCAAATTATATAAGAAACATAGTGAAACGTACATAAATAAATGTCCTGTAGTGGTGTAAAGTAACGCACTAAAATTAAGGGAATAACAAAGGAAAGGACATTTTGAAAGCAAGAAAATGAACAGAGAAAGGAATAAATAAATTATATAGACACATACGTTTCTGACAAAGTTATAAATAGAAATAAAGAAGAGAGAGAGAAAAAGAAATGAAGAGTTATATTAAAACAGAGAAGGAAAGGTGCGTGAATCCATAGAGTTATATATATATAGGTCGAGTAATAAATGGATTTGTTTGCATGGGAGAGTTCTGGAAAGAAGATGGTGGAAATTTGAGAGCAAAATAAAAGGAGGCGGAAGGAAAAAAATATATGAACAGATCTAGAAAGATGATGGTAGATTTTTACACATGCAAAAGAAACGGTTTCTCCCGAAATAAATGGTCACTCGTTTGAAACCAGATAAACAAATAAAGTAATCTATTGTTTCTTGCAAGTTATACGTTTTCTTAATTTTATTTATTTCCTAGGTCCCAATACGTAGGCAATTATACTATGGAGATTAATTATTATCAAACGTTACAAAATTCAAAAGCAAAAGAAACGTTTCGATTTCTAAATGATAAAAGCAAAAGATTAGAACGTATGCCATAAATTAAGCAACAAACGTTGATTCTAAATTTACTAATAATTAGGAGTAGAAACGTTTGATGATGAAATCAGGAAACAAATACTAATAGCAAAACGGCGATGAGTTGAATGAACAGAGAATTCAAAAGTTCAATTGAGCTGTTTGAAATAAAGCACATAACGTTAGCATTGAATTGGGAGTTATAAAACAATGTATTATAAATAGGAAATTATAAAAGTAACGTATGCTATTGGAATAGAAGCCAAAAGAGAAATGAACTTAGAGCTACCGGAAACGTATCTCTTAAGTGAAATGAATGTAAGAGAAACGGTCAAATAATGTTTATAGCTGTAAATTTAAAGTAATAAATTTATATTGGGTAGCACGGTTTAAATCGAAACGAAATAAGGAGAAGCTAAGGAGGCACAATTTATGGTGTCATTAAAACGAACAAATTTATTGCTTCCGTTGTACACCGGGTTCCGAAATACAGAAATAAATATACTTTTGAGATCAGCACGACGAGGCGCTCACAATGGTATACAGTTATCAGTGGTATGATTGAGTTATAAAAATTCGAATTTTTCACTAGTAGAAAAAAAAATGCAGTAGAATGCAGAAAATAAGAACGACGAAGCTATAGAAGTCCGGATTTTGAAAAACTAGAGATGACGCCTTTCTCAGATGAGGATTTAGAATTTTTCTATGTAAAATATTCTGCATTAGAAATTTTTTTTTTTATTATCAACAATTATTAGCTAGCTTGAATTTAATAGAATTACATAATAAATAAATTTTCATAAAATAAATTGAAATTTTGCCATCTGCTATGTTTAATTGGACGTAATCCATATATTAACTTTTTATTTGCAAATTAATTTATTTAAAAATTTCACCATAATCCAATTAAATACGTTAATAAAACGATAAAGTTTATTAAAATCTTACAGGTCGTTACACTCTCCCCCACTCAAAACTTTTCGTCCCCGAAAAGGAAGGAGGTAGGAGAATAAAACAGCCGGAAATTTATAGATTGAAAGATAAGATAAACAACAAATTTTTAAAACTACCCAAATTTATTTGAAATCTTTATTTGAAACTTCATTTGAAATTCAAATTTTCTATAATACTATAATACTTTCAACTCTTATGAAAACAATTACCTGCACTATCCCTTATTTTTACAAAGTTTATTGAAAATATTAAATCCGAAATTAATAACTTCAAACTATTCATAACACTTAAAATTTTATATTAAACAATGTAGTATATAATTAGACAAAATTTTCAAAGGATAAATCCAACAAGGAAGGAAGGTAGATTTTGAAAACAAAATCAAGATGAACAAATAAGCTGAGCAGATAAGGTAGATTCAAAAGAAAGAATCGGGTCCGAATAATTTATTTCAAACCATAAGAATTTAAATTTCAAATATTAATACAAAATTTCTTTGTTGGCAATACCTTTATAATAAAATTCTTTTATATCAAAACCAATTTTTCTTTCGAAAATACTTTTATAACTCAATGTTTTAACAAGTTTATCCTCGTTCTTGCAGACTCTGGCCATGCGTTGATCAGGCGCAAAGCTAGAATTCTTCAAGTACTTAGTAGACTTGTTTCAACACCCAGTGAAAATACTTGAAAAACCTTTTAAAATAGATATGGAAAGTACGATCCAAACAAAACAATCAAACCAAAACCTTTGTCCGATCATGGTTCGCAGATACACAATGGTTACGCCTGGTTCCCCCAGGAAACAATCCATATCCGTAAGCTTTCACAGCCCTGCGAGTTACGCCATGATGACTAGTAGAGTGCAGGATACACAATGGTTACGCCTGGATCCCCCAGGAAACAATCCGTACCCCCAGGCAAGACTCAGCCAGGCACTTGCGCTACTATTCGCGACCTACACAGATTGCAGGATACACAATGGTTACGCCTGGTTCCCCCAGGAAACAATCCGTACCCCTAGGCAAGACTCAGCCAGGCAATTTCGCTGTGCATTCACGAGAGAAAAAGAAACCGTGGGACACGTCACGGTGGGAACACTCGAGTATTACATCCGGAAAACCAAAATCAGAGAGAATAATAACGATAGAATGAATCCACGCTGTGGCCACAAAGCGGATATCAAGCAGAAGGCACTTTCCATATCTTTATTTGGAAAATATATATCATATAGTACCTTTTTCAAATCACTTTCAAATATTGTACTTATATAAAGTCCATATATATAGGATTCCATTTTCAAACGAATACTTTCCAAATCAATAGTATATCAAATCATACTTATATAGACTTCGATTATATAAAATCTCTTTCCAAATTGAGTAACTTTCAAATCAATAGATTTCAAATCAACTTCATACTTATACAAATCCATTTTATATAAGTTCGACCACTCCCAAATCAAGTACTTAATAATCTAAGATTCTCAATTTCAAATTATTTCACTATCAATTCAGTTTCAAAATCATATATGATTTCACCAATTTTCTTCCAAATTAAATATCTAAAGTCAAACAAATACATTTCCAAAATCACCATATAAGTACTGGTTTTTAATTCCAATTTAATTTCAAAACCAAATATTTTCCTCAAAATCAATTACTCAAAATGGTTTCCAAATTTATAATTTATCCCTTTAAACTTTTAAACTATCTATTTCTATTTGAAATATTCAATTTACCTTTCTGAAAACCATTATTCAAAACTATTTTTTTTTTCAAAACATTTCAAACTAAATTTATATTCTTTATCAAACATTTTATACTCTTCGAAATTTCTTAGTTTTTAAAACTTTAGACCTTGACTTGGAAGTGTTCGAACCTTCAAAATAATTAGGGAAATCAAATTTTCAATTCAAGAGTTGAAAATCAACAATAAATCAATAAACCAATTATTAAATCCGAAACTCGAGGACTGAATACCGGTCTCATTTTAAATTGTTTCAAATATATACTTATATCTTTCTAAAATATCAAATTATACTTCGGAATTTGAAATCAAAATCGATTTTACAAAACACTTGCATAGCGAAGCTATTAAAGTGGCCTCTCCCTCACTCTGAAACTCGAAAATCAATGTCGATGATGCGTGCACTCATTACCGAAATTATTTTCAAGCGACATAAGTGAGTTCTGGACTTCTATTTTCTTGGAAACTTCTTTGAAATTTCTTTAAAATTATTGGAATTCATTTGAGCTTATTTGAAACATTTCTTATTCAAAAAAAATAATTTTAAATCGTATTATTTATATATATTTTCCAAAATCTTAAAACCAATTTCAAAATACCGGAATTCAATTCTCGAATTTCAAATTTAACACTTCAGTTATAAATCATTTTTATATAAATCAATTTCTTATAATTTTTCAAATATTCAAATCCTTTCAAAACCTTTTTTTTTATATATAGAATAACATTTCTTATTTGTTTTGTATATAGGTATATAATCCTTATGGAAAACATTTTCACTTTTATATATAGAATAAAATCATAGTTATCAAAATAATAATTTCGATATTTAAAACAAATTTCAAAATGCAAACATACCCGATTTTCAAAGGATAATTTTAAGAATGGATTTCAAAACAAAGATAGAGATTTGAATTAGAGGAACTCCAATCCATAGAATTCTGATTCGAAGATAGACTCGATCGAAGATGAGATAATTAAATTACAAAATAGAAGATGGATATACTTCTATAAATCGCGGGCGACCTTAACCGGGTCAATCGTGATTTCAGGAATATGATTGATGCGGAATTCTAAGGCAAATCGACATTCGATCGCCCGATATAGAATTCGGCATAACTAGATATAGCAGCATTGTAAACCGAGGATACATGAATCTTCGGTGAATCAATGCCAACTGAAAAGGAGATTCACCCCTTTTACAAATCATTCAGTGAAGTTATGGAATACTCCAGAATCGAACGAATATAAATAGGGAGAGACAAGAATGAATTTCGAAACTGAGGGACATTCCAAAATTCAAAGGAAATCGAGTCAAAAAGGAAGAGATTCAACTCGAATGAAAGTGATTCTGTAATAAATTTACCATATATGCTAAGTTTTGACTTGAGCCAAAGCTCTGATACCAACTGTAACGACCCGCTATTTTGGACCATTCAAATCGACACTAAAACCGTACATGTACGACTTGAATAATTCAAAATACCGAATTGTTAATTTAATTTGGCAAAACCTAAAATATACAGTAAATAAACCAATCACAGATCACAGACACAGAGTAATATAATGCAGCGGAATAGAAAAATAGTAGTTCATGAAGCTACTATATACATCAGAGTTTAAAATAAAATACATCAGAATCTCTGGAATACAGAAAAGTCTTCAGTACGAGCCGATGACTTCTCTGAACCAGTCAATCTAGAAAACTGAAAGCTGAAACGATAGTTGGATCTCCAAATGAAGCTCCAATCTCCAAAGGTGAGTCTCTAAAGCTGTATTACTCGGTCTGACCCGAGCGTAAAGCAAAACACAAAACACTCGAGTCAGGATTAACATTCGTATATCAATAAATCCAACTCAAGTGAAATATCAACTGAAATACAAATAACTTAAAGGATGTTTGGGATGACCATCCTCTAAGGGTCCATAGAACTATCTACAGGGTAGAAATATACACTATTACATCGTGGTCATTCACTTAATTTATACTTCAAACCCAAATGTCAAATTCACTTCGAATAATTATATTTCCCAAATAGTATTTACATATATTAAATGCTGTATATGGTAAAGCACTTGCAATTTCCTTAACTTAACAAATCGTTCACATCAACCTGACCTTTCCATTTAAATTAAATTCAATCTCAATTATAAATCTCAAATCTGGATTTGATATCCTAATTACCCTTTCCATTTCAATATGTTTCCATACTTTAAGTATTTAATATTTCCCCTAAATTTCCCAATCTAGTTCTCTAAATACAAATTTCCAGACTTCGTTCAACCTCAATTTCCATTAAATTCAATTAGTTATCTACATAACAAATTCAACTATCTTGGTCCCAAATACATACCAAATTTCTAAACCATTTAATTTCAATACAGTTCATGGCTTAAATACTTAGATGTTAAATTTAACAGTTTCATATAGATTCTTGGTTTTTACATCATTATTATTTAGTTTGAACCTTCCCTTATTCAATACCATTTTAGTGACTTTAAATTACATCTTTCTCAAGATTTCTCAAATTTTATTAAACGTGAAATATCTCATTCGATAAATTTCAAATTGATTTAAATAAATAAATCCTTATCTAAACATCATTTTACAATAACCCAAATTTATTTCTCAACCTTAATTTTTCAATATTATTGCAACATTTATCCGAATAAAATTTACATAAATTATTTATCATAATTTATGTATTTAATCAAATCTTGATTAACTAGATATAATTAACTCTATATTTATCATTACCCTTTATAGATGTATTTAAGAATTTACATTTAATAAGACCATAGATTTTTTTTTTCATATGGTCAAAGTGTTATGGCTATTATCATTTCAATACGTACACTAAATGTATACGGGTGGATAGCATTTCAACCCGTAATCCCAAATTTAATTAAACGAAACCCGCTTGGGCCTATTTTTCAACCCATTTTAATTCAAAAATCAAACATAACAAAGGGAACTTGCAGTGTGATGACAGGGATAGTGTCAAAGTAAGTAAACAAGCAATAACAACAATCAATAACAATTCAATAGATTAAATCAAATAACTCCGAAATGATCCTATTAATTCGCATTGTTATTTTTATAATTATTTCTAAAATCTACACTATCATTTCATGTAGATTACAGATTATTACATTTCAGTTTTTCAATTGTCGTTCCATTTCAATTTCAGTTTAGTATTACAACAGTTAATCCAAACTATGTTCAAAGCTTTAAAGTATAACTTATCAATTCCTACGACAATTAATGGGTCAAATTAAACTAATCAAATTTACATATGGCGGGGTCAGGTTTAATCAATCAAGGTCCATCGTATATAATCCGTTTTCTTTGTAAACTATACCACCTCAAATCTTACTAGCAAACTAGTTATCATTTAACAATAGTAATTAACATCCAATTTAAACGACAATCAATCAATCAGTAAATTTTCAACCAATCTGTATTATTATCACATAAATAATTAACCGATAATGGTGTCAGGTGTCATAGGTGAACAGATACAGATGATAGCAGTCGTAACAGTAAACAACTAACAGCAGCATATTTCAATTGACGTTTCAATTGAATCAAATTTAATAAATAAAAGAACGTTAATCGTGAGTGATTGCTCACCTTTCAAGGCTAGAGATGAACGAGAATACAGAAGGTGATACGGATATGCACACTGCTACGGATACTGAAATTAAATTTCAAATCCAAGCAAAACAAAATCGGCACGAATTCGATCAAAGCTAATTGAAACGGATCAGATCAGAACTGAAACGATGAAGATAAATGGTATAAGCGAACTTTTATAATTCATGTACTGAACAAATCTGATATGCAGACACGACCTAAATACTTAATAACTTAAGGACATATTCTATAAAATGTAACTCAATGTATATACACAAATACACTTACAGTAACCTAACTTATTATAACATCAACCATATTATATTACTTATTGTTATACCATATATGAACTAACAGCCGATACTCACACATATAAACTAATGTAAACTTAGTTTATAAAATATGTATTTATACAAAATACTTACAATTTTAAAAATACTTACATTTTTTTAAAAAAATACTTACATACGTAAATAACATATTTATAAAACAAAACTATATAACAACTTATAAAATAATCCATAAAATTTTTGTTATTATAATGCACTGTAAGTCTGTACTCCACCTATATGAACATACTTAAATTATATGCGTACTAACAAAATAGACACAGACTTCTTCAAATGAACACATGTACTGTCCTTTCCTCCATTTTTAAAAACTGTGACATATATAAACGGCAAAACAATATATTATAAATAAATAAATCACCTTTACTAACCATGCGTATAAACAGACCATACCACTTTTAAAATTTTATATGCGTAAATAAAGTCATATATATATAACTTAACTTATACATCTTAAAACCTATAAATTACGTGAACATCAACATGTATAAAATTTAATCAGAACGAAAATTTACTAAAAAAAAAAATCTATATAAAATACCACTTTAAAATATAACAGCTGTGCGTATATGTATAATGTATACTTTAAAACTTACGTAGACGTACATCTCATAAAGCTCATATACATATACTTTTGTCTATAACTAACCTATATATATATATATCTTTGAAGGAAAAACAATTTGATACTTTAAAATTATTTAAGTAAAATATGCAAACAATTTACTACACAAATATATGCAGACATTCTATACTCATATATATAAGACTAACGTGACCTAAACCCAAACTAATCATATGTTATCCTAACTAAGCACGCATACGTTCAAATAATTGCATTTAAAAAAATTGTGCATACAAATAAAGGTGGCTACTCACCAGTTGAAGTGGGAGATGCAGTGGTACCCGAGGCGGAGGTGAGAGTGCGGAGGTGATGAACGAGAGAGGATAGAGGGATGGAAGGCGGCTGCTGCCTGTTATTTTATGCGTTTCTTATGTGTGTGTGTTTTTTTTTTTTTGTAGGAGAAGAACAGATCTCAGAGGCTTCAGGTAAGGGAAAAATATGTTTATAGAATGAAGAAAGAAAGTAGGAATGTAGAGATGTTGTGATATATATATATATATATATATATATATATATTTTTTTTTTTTTTTTTTTGCAGAAGTCTTTAGAATCATGATGGAAGAAAGAAATTAAGGAGAGAAAAGTGCAGCTTATCAAATTATATAAGAAACATAGTGAAACGTACATAAATAAATGTCCTGTAGTGGTGTAAAGTAACGCACTAAAATTAAGGGAATAACAAAGGAAAGACATTTTGAAAGCAAGAAAATGAACAGAGAAAGGAATAAATAAATTATATAGACACATACGTTTCTGACAAAGTTATAAATAGAAATAAAGAAGAGAGAGAGAAAAAGAAATGAAGAGTTATATTAAAACAGAGAAGGAAAGGTGCGTGAATCCATAGAGTTATATATATATAGGTCGAGTAATAAATGGATTTGTTTGCATGGGAGAGTTCTGGAAAGAAGATGGTGGAAATTTGAGAGCAAAATAAAAGGAGGCGGAAGGAAAAAAATATATGAACAGATCTAGAAAGATGATGGTAGATTTTTACACATGCAAAAGAAACGGTTTCTCCCGAAATAAATGGTCACTCGTTTGAAACCAGATAAACAAATAAAGTAATCTATTGTTTCTTGCAAGTTATACGTTTTCTTAATTTTATTTATTTCCTAGGTCCCAATACGTAGGCAATTATACTATGGAGATTAATTATTATCAAACGTTACAAAATTCAAAAGCAAAAGAAACGTTTCGATTTCTAAATGATAAAAGCAAAAGATTAGAACGTATGCCATAAATTAAGCAACAAACGTTGATTCTAAATTTACTAATAATTAGGAGTAGAAACGTTTGATGATGAAATCAGGAAACAAATACTAATAGCAAAACGGCGATGAGTTGAATGAACAGAGAATTCAAAAGTTCAATTGAGCTGTTTGAAATAAAGCACATAACGTTAGCATTGAATTGGGAGTTATAAAACAATGTATTATAAATAGGAAATTATAAAAGTAACGTATGCTATTGGAATAGAAGCCAAAAGAGAAATGAACTTAGAGCTACCGGAAACGTATCTCTTAAGTGAAATGAATGTAAGAGAAACGGTCAAATAATGTTTATAGCTGTAAATTTAAAGTAATAAATTTATATTGGGTAGCACGGTTTAAATCGAAACGAAATAAGGAGAAGCTAAGGAGGCACAATTTATGGTGTCATTAAAACGAACAAATTTATTGCTTCCGTTGTACACCGGGTTCCGAAATACAGAAATAAATATACTTTTGAGATCAGCACGACGAGGCGCTCACAATGGTATACAGTTATCAGTGGTATGATTGAGTTATAAAAATTCGAATTTTTCACTAGTAGAAAAAAAAATGCAGTAGAATGCAGAAAATAAGAACGACGAAGCTATAGAAGTCCGGATTTTGAAAAACTAGAGATGACGCCTTTCTCAGATGAGGATTTAGAATTTTTCTATGTAAAATATTCTGCATTAGAATTTTTTTTTTTATTATCAACAATTATTAGCTAGCTTGAATTTAATAGAATTACATAATAAATAAATTTTCATAAAATAAATTGAAATTTTGCCATCTGCTATGTTTAATTGGACGTAATCCATATATTAACTTTTTATTTGCAAATTAATTTATTTAAAAATTTCACCATAATCCAATTAAATACGTTAATAAAACGATAAAGTTTATTAAAATCTTACAGGTCGTTACATATAGGGTGATGACCGTTGACTTAAGCGAGGGGTCACGAGAGGCCGGAGGTGACGATAGCGATTTAAAATGCAATTTAGAAGTAATTTAAAAGCAAATTATTTTTAAATTACTTTGAAGGATTAAGGTAATTAATTTTTGTAATTAATTAATTTAATAAATTAATAATTAGGTTAATTAATTAATTAATTAATGGTTTTATTTAATTAATTAAAGGATTAGTAAGTTAATTAAGATTGATTAAATTGTAATTAAGAAATCACTATTTAGATAAGATTTGATTTTAATTTAAAATAATGATTTGAATTTATTAAACAAGTAATTTTAAATTAATTAAGTTTTAGATTATCACTTGATTAATTTAATAATTAGAGATTAATTAATGGGATTTATAGATAATTAAATTTGTAATTAATATTGATTAATTACTTTAGAGAAGTAATTAAAGATTTGTTATTGGTTAATGAAGGTCGTTAACTTAGGATTATTTAATAATTAATTAATGTGATTAATTTTTAATGATTAATTAATTTAAAGATAATCATTTGAATTGTTTAAGTGTAATTACTTAATGAAAGTAATTAAGAAAATTAATTACTAATTGTAATTAATTAAGTTTATTTGATTTGTTAAGTTAATTAATTAAGTTTAATTAATTTAAAATAATCACTGGTTAATTTGAGAAGTAATTACCAATGTAATTAAAGATGAATAATTACTTAGTGAAGTAATTAAGAAGATAAATTACTTGATGTAATTTAAATTGAAGAATAATTGGGTAATGGAGGAGTTTTGGAAATTAATTACTTTGTGTAATTAATATGTAATTAGTATGCAGAATAATTACGTAGAGGAAGTAATTAATAATTAATTACTTAGTGTAATTAATTTAGGATTTGTTAATTGAGTTATTCGAAGATAATAAAGAGATGTAATTAAGCAAATATAATTAAATACTTAATGTGATTAATCAAGAGTGATTAATCAATATAGATAATTGATAATTAATTACTTAATTTAAATAGGGTAATTATGAATAGATATAGTTAGGAATCATTAATTTATATAATTAATGATGTAATTAAGGATAGATTAGTTAAGAACAATTAATCAATGAAGAAATTAATTAACATAATTAATTAAGGATTAATGTAATTAATTATAATTAATTAATAAATGAGGTAATTACTGGTTAATTACTGAATTTGGTTTGGAATAATTAATTTGTGGAATTAATTAAAAGCTAATTACTTAAATGTAATTGAAGGATAATAAATCAAGGTTGATTAATTAGGGTGATTTGTTGAGGATAATTAATTGATTGATTTGTAATTAATAAATGGTTATGTAAGCAAGATTTATATGGATGAAGTAATTAATTTAATTTAAATTAATTAGAGAAGAAGTAATTAATTTAATTCATTTTAAATTAATTATAGAATGATGATTAATAAATCATTGCTTGTGAATGTTGATTTATACTGATTACCCTGAATAGTAGAGATCTCAGATATGAGATAAGTAATGTTGTATGATTTGGATGCTATGGCCGCATTTGAGTTGATAATATGAATTATCTGTTTGGGATGATAATATGGATTATCTGTTAGGGTGATAATGTTGATTATCTATTGTGATGTTGTGTACTATCTATCTGTGTGTATATAGATAATATTAAATTGAATGGTTTTAAACATTTAAAACAACTTGGACCTAAAAGATGGCGATTTGGATTTCGATGAGACCGGGATCGGGTTTCCATATTTGGATATCCGAAAACCACATCGATCCAAATTAACGATAGGTCGTGAATATCAAGTGAAGATGAAGATTCAAAGGGTAAGGGTTATCGTCGTTAACTCTGAGGGTGATTCCAAAATGAGCGTAACGAGATAATGCCTTCGATTTCGTTCGAATCCGGAACGAACTTATATGGATTGAATGCTTTCAGAACATCGTCAGGTGGAAGATGAGCATTCTAAGATATGTGTTCTCTAAAGGTAATCGTAGCCTCAAGCCTCATCAACCGGGAATGGCTAAAACAGGGGAGGTACAACAAGGTTAAGTGGGTCATGCCCAAGTAGGACGAGATTTTCCCCTGTCTAGAGGTCCTTTTATATTCGGCTGTGTGGGTGGTTGATTGCAACAACTGCCGGGGTTGTCTTGTTCGGGACTGTTCAGTAAGGAATGGTTCCGGTCTTGTGTTGCAGGGGAGCGGGCGTACTCCTCGATACGGTGATCTAGGCCACATACTGTGACGGACGGTACCCCAGTAGCCCTTCCATTGATGGAATCCAAAATCCAATAAGTGTCGTACGTATTAGTTATGCCCAACTATGTTGGAACGTGAGATGTAAGCATTCCAGCTATTTCTATATTTTACTTGAAAACCCTAGACACTATTATAATATCATTGGATTTCCTATCAAATGTCTTGGTTAGCGTAAGGTAATTTTTTTTCCATGTTTATGTGTGGGAAGTCTTACGTGATACCTTTCTTTTCAAAAGGTTTTAAAATTAAGCAACCCTAACCTGTTACTCACGCCAGACCCATGTCTGACCCGGAGTTTATCTTCTGTTTTCTTAAACTCTTGGGTACTCAAATTTTTACGAGTTGCCAAAGGATTTAGGTTTGCTTTGACGAATATTGAAGGAGCAATGGAGCAGGAGGCTTTGGCGTTATAGATATATAGTTTCCGCTGTATGTTCTCTGTGTTGTGATTGTATTAAGTTGTAAATACTAGAAATGTGTTTATAACTGTCTAGTATATGTTGTGTATGTTGTATAACTCTGATTGATGTTGTATATTATGTAAATACTTATGTTATTAATATAATTTATTCGTTCCGCTGTTGAGATTCTAGTGTTGTTTTTTCTTTCTCTTCTTTCTTTTCTATCCCTTTCTTTCTTCATTCATGATACGTCTTTCTGTTTAATGGAAGACGGGTCATGACAGAATTTAATAACCCATCAAAGATTTCAATTTTCAAACAGCAAAGCACTCCTAACATCCAGTTACTAACAACCATAGCAATCAATCAATCAAACAAACCTAACTAAGTATCCTGACACAAATCAGAATAAATCTCTAATACTATCTAGAGTTTCCCAAGTATAAATCACCGGGAGACTCGCTCTACAGAAGCTAAACAAACTACACCACCAAAATCCAGAGTTCCTCTCTTCTCTAGATCCATCAATCTGAGCAAAACATCGGACTATACTCAAGTCTAGCACAACTTCCAAATCCAACTAAACTACAGATTCAACAACCAACAATGAATCATACACGTACTCCCTTAGAGATACGTAAAATACAATGAATCCCAGCTATCCAAACTGGCAATTCAATCTTATCCTATCAAAACACCAATAAGAAATCCCAAATGCCTCAGAACTAGCCATCCAATCTTACCCAATTACTGCTCTCTTAACCAGAGAAATCTTAACCGCAATGAAGTCTTCAACTTTGAATTCCAAACTCCTTATCTCATATCTGCATAGCTCAACAGACAATCCTAGGCTGCCAATCTTTTTCCTGATCAGCTCAACCTATGTTGATACATCTAGAAACAACTAGACCAAAACAAACAGTTTCTGAACCCTATCCAACCGAAAAGTCTTTCAAAATCCGTCGAAATCCAGAACACAAGCTCAACTTCCCAAGCAATAGCAAACTGAACTTACTTCATTGCACAACTACTACCTCACTTCCGCTGCACAACTCTGATTCTGAAACAAATGAGAATACTGTCGATGAACGAGTACAAACTTATCCAATATATCCGAAAACTTTGTTCATCTAATCCATAAAATCTTGGTGACCCATCTGACTCGGTCACACAACCTTACTACAGAATCCAAACTCAAAAACTAAATCTGACCAAATCCAAATTCCAAAAATTTCTGAGCTGCCACACCAACTCTTCTACTAGGCTAACTACCAAAATCACTTCTGGAACCAAAACAATATAAAACTCAACTCCAAATGCAGACAAACTTCTGACTACATCAGTAGCTCCTACTTTCACAAGAGAATCCTCAGTCTCAACAAAAGATTGCTCAAGAAAAATTCCCAAATTAATCGCCAGTCACTTTTGCGATACAACCTAATTCGGATTCCAAAGAAACTGTCCTCTCTTTACCAATTAGAACAACCTTATGCTTCTCCAAACAAGGTTAACTCTTCAAGAAAACTTTCACCATCTGCCCGGACTGCTAAAAGAAGAACCACTAAGATTCCTGAACCATCGAAGGAACGACACACTGCTGCTTCCAAACTCTACCTCGGTGATATTGCGAAGCTAAAAGACCTTCTCGTCAGCACACCGAACACTTCGAGTTGCACTGCTACAACAGCTAACCAAAGACTTCTAATCCAAAGGCTTCTTGAAAATCAAAACTATCAACAAACTACACAACGGACCTTCGAGATGGCATACATCCTCTCAAGAAATTCGGGCTCCAAATCAAGCATTAACATCTCGCTCTCCTTAAGGAATGTCAAATGAGACCATGCCAAAGCGAAACAACTTATAGACCTTAGTCTCATATTCCAAAACAGCCAACCTCCCTGCTAAAGATCCAGATAACTTCGACACAGACGAATCTTCCCTGCGACAGGTAAAGACTGCTCCTCAACTTCTTCTAAAACTGCTTCAAGAGAAAACACCTTCGGAAATATCCGTGGATACTGCATCTCATCACGCAGTTATCAAGATATCATCACTTACTTCTGCACTTCCGACAGATCCAAACTTACACTTCAAAGATAAACTCCGAATCTTTAAAAAAAATTCCTTCGGATATTAGAGAAATCCTTACTCCAAACTACAAATCTTACTCGAGACAGTATTAGGTCTACAGTCTCGACAAATATACTTCCAACCTCAAACATATGGACCTCTTCCATAAGTGGTAGTCGTGTTACACACACACCACTATTCCATCTACCTCTAAAACTAATGTTGGAAAATCCGAATAGATAACCCAACAGATTTAGGGGTATATATATATATATAGGTAGTTAGTTATACATAAAAATACAAGTACGCTCTATCAAGAAAGACAACACTCTAGAGCCTAGGTATTCACTCAACCTAATGCTCTAATACCACCTGTAATAGTCTAGGCTTTACAACCATCGACAGTGGCTCACTCGACTGGTAGGCTTTTCAACCATCCCAGCCCCGCCGTGGCTCACAGTGATACCTCGGGTTTGCTTTTACGGCCATCCTTTCGACTGTAAGCACCTAACAAACCAACCCCGCAATGCCTTATACTACCCCTGAGGGCATGTAGGGGTAAGAGTCTCCCGTTCGCCACCTAACGCAAAGCGAGATCCCCCTATCACGCTATACTGTAGCAAACCCGAGGTATCTTTGCTGGGTTATTAAATTACCTTTGCTTTTAAATTTCGGGGACGAAATTCTTTTAAAGGGGGAGGATTGTAACGACTCGGAATTTTAGGCAATATCAATTTAATAATCTGTATTAATAATTAATTTGGTTTGACAATTTTTCTTTATAATTTTAATTTAAATTGGTAAATTTAATTTTTTAAAGGTTAATAAATTTTCAATCTGGTAATTTTGATCAATATCTTTTTAACAATTTAAAATTTGATAAGATTTATTTTTCAAAGCTAATGAAATTTTTATTCTACTTATAATATATATATATGATATATATTGTTAATATAAGATCTTGTATTTTAAAAAAAATGTATTTTTCAAATTGTAATATGTATGTATGTATATGTTATAATTTGATATTGTTTTGAAATTTAATTTAATCTATTGATAATTTATATATGTATGAATTGTAATTTAAATCTTTATTTTAATTTATATTTTTCAAAAGGATAATTTAGTTTAATTCAATTTGTTTTCAAATATAAGATAATTGTTTATTTTTAAAAATGATAGTTTAAACAAAGTTTTGTTTTGTTTTCTTTTAAAATGGTTATAAATGTATATATATATATATATATATATATATGGTTTAGATTTTTTTAAAATACATGTATAAGAGATTTATTTATATTATAATTAGTTTTAGAATATTTTCTTTTAAAAGTAAACTTATATATACATATGTAAACATTTATTAATTAAGAGAATTAAATAAGTAAGCTTTCTATTTACTTTTAAATTAAATGAAAATTAATTAAAAACACTTAAAAACATGTGTAACTATCTTAAGTCATATTAACAACACATGTAAAGCTATTAAAGAAATTAAATGACAAGTGTCTTCATTCATTTTTTTTGTTTTTAATAAACATAACACGTCCATTTCTTTATTCTCACTTCTTAACTCAAATCAGAGAAAAACCTGAAATTGGAAATCTTTCTTCTTCTAAAATTCTTTTTCTTCCTTTCATGACTTAAAGAGAAATCGTTAATTATTCCAACCTGAAAATTAAAATCAAAAGAAAATGTTACCTGAGATTTAAAATCCAAAAGAAAAGTAAAATCTGCAAAACCTGTGATTCAAATCTGCTGCAACTTTCAAACCTGAAATTCAAGGAAAGAGCAACAACGGTTTAAAGCAACATCAATTGAAGCATGCAGTGGGATTTCTTCAGACAGCAAAGTCAAGACATTTTTCAAATTTATGTTCAAACCTGGGAAATTTTCAAAACCTGCTCTGCATATTATAATCTGGTGAGTAAATGGAATTTTGAAAAAAAATTTGATTCTAGATTTCATCTTGATTTTGTGATGATATCATGATGTTATATGAAATATTTGTTTTAAATTGAATGCATGTTGAATTGAGTATATTGAATTGCCTGTAAAGTTAAGGATGGCTCTGTGTTTATAAAATAGTTTCAAATCCTATAATAATTTCAATAACTTGATTTTGAACACGAACTGGACTTTGATTTGTAAATGGAAGTTGTTTGTAATCATGTAATTTATCATCTAAAAATAGCTATAGGATTTTAAAATGAATGATTAAATCATATTTTTCAAATTACAGTAAAAAAATCAAATTTGGGCAAAAAGTTATGAATTCAAATTCTAGTTTTGATTTTATAATTGAATTACAATTGGGAAATTTTGATTTTTAGTACTTGTATCATAATTTTTTAATTGTGTAATTTGTGTGAATTTTGGGTTTGAACGTTTTGGGGATTTTTGTCAATTGCCGTCGATCTATACAATAATTTAATTTGAAATCTTGGTCGAGGCTAGCATTCGAGGTGAGGATGATGGGAAAAATGCAATTGGATTTTTCCAATTGTTCAATTGTTCGGATTTGAAGAAAGTAGGGTTTTGGTTTTCGGTTTTGATGCCGTTGCATCTATGGGTTTTGCGTCGTGTGTGGTGAACTGGAATCGTTCGCTTTTGGTGGAGATGTAGATCGTGACGTGGCGTTTCTGTGGTGAAGACGGCAAAGACCATCGGCGTCGAGATGGCCAGAGGCGATGGATTTTAGTGGTCGTTGTTTCTGCAGTTTTTTCGTGGTTAGGTCAAATTTTGATTTGAGTATGTATTCTTGAATCTGGGTTTGGAATTGGGTTCGCACGCGATTGAGTGATCGTCGACGTTGGTCGCGATGACCGTCGCTGGCCGGAGGCAGCGGTGCAAGTGCACGCGTGTATATGTTGTGCACTGGAATGTTTGAATATAGGAAGACAGTGTCATCCCGAAGTGGAGCTCGCGAAATTCTCGTGATCGTCTCGAAGCAGGGTGTTCGGATTTTTCATCGGGGCTTGCTCGTGTATTTTGAGTGATCGACTCTAGTGTTTTAGGTCGCTTGCTTTTTGGTTTTACTGTATAATGTTAGTACTGTAAACAAAAATTTAATGTTATAAGGTTGCTGTTTTAAAACCTGTTAATGAAATAAAGATGCAAAGTAAACATGAGTCTGAATAAATGTAATTAGGCATTAAATTATAAACAAGTTTATAAAAGAAAATAAATTTATAAAAATTAAACTTGTTCTTTAAAATAAAATGTAAATTAAATTTGTATTTCAAATTTAAAAATGTTTTAAGATGATTTCTTTTGTAAGTAATTAACTTCATTTAATTTTGAATGTTAATTTAAAAGGGAATGTTAGAGTTTGAATATTGACTCAAAGTTTTTAAGTAAATCTTAAAATAATGTTGTAATAACAAAGTTTCCAAAATTATATTGAAAATAAGTAAGTTTATATTAGATAATTTAAAGTGTTTTAAATTTGGGAATTTGTTTCTAAATACTTTATTTCCAAATAAAGTTTAAGTTATAATTATGTAAACCAAACTGAATGAATTTGTCTTTAAGGTTATTAAAATTTGACTAATTTCAAATGATTTATTTATGTAGATAAATATGGTTAATTTATCTTTGATATGAACTTAAGAATACTTGATTATATGATTTGTTAATAGGTAAAAGATTAATTAAGATAATTGCTTTTTTAATTAATTAAGGATTTAGAAATACTAGAGTTAATTGATTAATTATTTAATTAGTTTTAAATAATCAGTTAATTGTTTATTTAATTTTAAATAATCACTTTAATTATGGATTAATTAAGTGTAATTACTTAATGAAGTAATTAATGGTTAATTATTGAATGTACTTAGGGGAAGAGGAAATTACTTATGGAAGTATTTAGTGGAAATTACTCATCGGAGTAATTAATATAAGTGATTAATGGTTAATCACTAGATGTTATTAATCTAAGGAATTGATTAATGTAATTGTTTTGAAGTTAATTAATTATGTAGTAATTAATTAATTAAAGAATTAAGGATTATTTAATGATGGAATTAATTATTTGTTAAATAATTAATTAAGAAGGTAATCAAGATTTATTAATGAAAGTAATTAGAAGATAGTTACTTATGTAAGTAATTAAGAGTTAATTACTTAATTAATTTTAGTTAATTAATTAATGTAATTAATTAGTTAATGAATGTGATTAATTAGTTAATGAATGTGATTAATTTTAAGATTAATTACTAAGTGTAATAAATTAAAATTGTAATTAATTAATAAAGTAATTAATTAAGGATTTATTAAATTATTTTAATTGATTAATAATTACTTAATGAAGTAATAAAGACTAATTAATCAAAGGTTTATATAATTAATTAAGAAGTTAATTAATTAAGATAAGTAATTACAAATTGTTAATTACTGTTTATGATTAATAAGATGGTTAATTACAAGTTAATTATTTAATTAGTTAAAGGAATTATTAATTAATAAGGATCATTAGTTAATAAATGATATTAATCAAGGTTGATTAATAAAAATAATTAATTTAAGTGTGAGTAATTAATTGTAATTAATTGAGGTTTAATGTAATTAATTATAATTGATTAATTAATGTAATTAAATGAAGGATCATTAATTATTGTAATTAATTATTGTAATTAAAGGTTAATTACTTGAATGTAATTAAAGATGATTAATCAAGGAAGATTAATTAAGGAAGATCATTAAGAGATGATTAATTTATTTATTTGGAATTAATAAATAAAGAAGGATTTAAGGTTAATCCAATTGATTAAGAGTCAATCAATTCTGCTTATGGAATGATTGATTGATATTGGATGATTGATTTATAATGGTGATTGATATTGGATGTTGAATGATACTGGATGATTTGGATATCTCTGTTATATGATATGCTGCTTTGTGAGATGAATGGTTGATATGAATTAACTATTGTGAAAATGTGATTCATCTATCTGTTTATATCATCCTGAATATAAGTTATATTGTTTAAACCTTTAAAAAGAACTTGTTCATTAAAATGGAGTTTGGTTTCGGTGAGACCGGGATCGAGTTCCCATATTTGGATATCCGAAAACCACATCGATTCCAATTAAACGTTAGGTCGTAAATCCAAGTGGAGTGCAAGTGAAGACTCGAGGTGTAAGAAGTATACGTTGGTATCTCTGTGGGTGATTCCGTAATGAGTTTGACGGAATAGTGCTTATAGATTCGAGATGGAGATTTAAAGTGCAAGGGCTATGGTCGTTGGCTCTGAGGGTGATTCCAAAATGAGTGCAACGAGATAGTGCCTTCGGTTTCGTTCAAACCCGGAACGAACTTGTATGGATTGAATGCTTTCAGAACATCGTCAGGTGGACTATGAGCATTCTAAGATAGATGTGTTCTATAAAGGTAATCGCGGCCTCAAGCCTCATCAACCGGGAATGGCTAAAACAGGGGAGGTGCAGCAAGGCTAGGTGGGTAGCGCCCATTTCAGGACAAGATTTCCCCCCATCTAGAAGTCCCTTTTATTTCGGCTGTGTGGGCAGTTGGAATTGCGCGCCAACTGCGGGGTTGTCTTGTTCGGGATTGTCCAGTAAGGGATGGTTCCGGCCTTATGTTGCAGGGGAGTTAGGGTGGCTCCTCGATAAGGTGATCTAGGCCACGTACTGTGACGGGCGGTACCCCAGTAGCCCTGCCATTGATGGAAACCCATTCTTCCTGCGTGACCCTACGGTTTTGTTTGTATTACCCACTTTTGTGGCTAGTAGCTGGAATTTAATAGATGTAACAATTTCGGCTATTTCTTATTTACTTGAAAACCCTAGACACTATTATAATATCACTGGATTTCCTATCAAATGTTTTGGTTAGCGTAAGGCAAAAACTTTTCCACGTTTATGTGTAGGAAGTCTTACGTGATACCTTTTCTTTTCAAAGGTTTTTATAAAGTTGAGCAATTTTAACCCGTTTACTCACACCAGACCCCTGTCTGACCCGAGTGTTTATTTTCTGTTTTAGTAAACTCTTGGGTACTCATATTATGTATGAGTAGTCAAGTGATTCAGGTTTGCTTGACAAATTCTGGAGGAGATATGGAGCAGAAGGCTTCCACGTGTAGATATATTATGGTTCCGCTATGTTTGTATGGTACCTGTATCTTGTGTTCTTGAGTTGTATAGTTAGACAGATGTTTATAACTGTCTAATATGTGTTGTTTAAGTTGTGTACTCTGATGTAATATGATACTATATAATGTTTTATGTGATATATTATATTTCATTCGTTCCGCTGTGAGTATCTGATGTTGTTGTGTTTCTTCTTTCTCTTTCTTTTCTTCTTCTATCCCTTTCTTTCTTTATTAGTGATGCGACTTTCTAGTGTTAGGAAGTCGGGTCGCTACTTAATTAATTAAAACTACCCACAATAAACCCCATTAATTACATTAAGTAATTAATTTCTTAATTACTTCCATCAAGTAATTAATCTTAAAATAATTTTCACAATTGATTATCATTAATATGATTAATTTCTAATAATTAATTTAATGATAATCAATTGTGAAAATTATTTTAAGATTAATTTCTTGATGGAAGTAATTAAGAAATTAATTACTTAATGTAATTAATGGGGTTTATTGTGGATAGTTTAAATTACCAACTGGGACGACCCGTCTTTCAATACCCAGAAAGACGTATCATCAATAAGAAAAGAAAGAGATAGAAATAGAAAAGATAGAAAGAAAAGAACAACAATCATCAGAATCTCACAGCGGAAACGGAAAAAAATATAATATTACACATATCCATTACATAGTTTGACATATCAGAGTACACAAAATAATACGACTTCATTACATCTGACATTCATAGGAGTCTGCCATACCATACAACTCAAAATACAACATCAAAAGTCACTTCAGCGGATAGAGATAGATAAGTACGTCTGGATTCCAGCTCCAGCTTCCAAAACATTTGCCAATCCCAACCTAATCACTTGGCTACTCATAAAAATTTGAGTATCCAAGAGTTTATGAAAAACTAAATAAACTCCGGGTCAGACATGGGTCTGGTGTGAGTAAATAAGTTAAAGTCGTTTAACTTTAAAATCGTTTGAAACAAAAGGTATCACATAAGACTTACCACAAATAAATACGGGTAAGTTTTTACCTTACGCTAACCAAAGCATTGATGGAAACCCATTTTCCCTACGAGACCCTACGGTTTTGATTGTATTACCCGCTTTCATGGCTAGTAGCTGGTATTTAATAGATGTAACAATTTCAGCTATTTTCTATTTATTTGAAAACCCTAGACCCTATTATAATATCACCTATATTTCAGATTTTAGCTTCTGTAGAGCGAGTCTCCCAGTGATTTTTACTTGGGAAACTCTAGATATTAGAAATTCATTCCGATCTGTGTCAGGATAATTAGTTTGGTTTGTTTGTTTGATTGATTTCTATGGTTGTTAGTAGCTGGATATTAGGAATGCTTTGCTGTTTGAAATTGAAATCTTTGCTGGGTTATTAAATTACCTTTGCTTTTAAATTTCAGGGATGAAATTCTTTTAAGGGGGAGGATTGTAACGACCCGCCACGATGTAACGACCCGCCTTTCATTCCATAGAAAGACGCATCATTAAGAAGAAAGAAAGGGATAGAAAAGAGAAAAGAAAGAAAAGAAAGAAACAGACAACATCAGAATCTCACAGCGGAACGAATAAATTATATTATATAACATAAAACGTTACATAGTATCATATACATCAAAGTTATACAACTAATACAATACAAACTAGACAGTTATAAACATCTGTCTAGCAATTATAATTCAAGTACATCAGAGAAAACAGATACAACTCAAACACAGCGGAACCACTATATATATCTGCACGCTGAAGCCTCCTGCTCCATATCTCCTCCAGAACTTGTCAAGCAATCCTGAATCACTTGACCACTCATACATAATATGAGTACCCACATTAAGTAATTACTTTTTATAAATCATCAAATGATTTCTTAAATTAACTAAATTAATTAATTTAAACAAACCACATTATCGTAATTAATTACAATAAGTAATTTATCTTTAATTACTTTTATCAAGTAATTATACTTAACCATTTACAATTGATTACCTTCAATTAATTAAGCTAATTAATTATCATAATTAATCACATTAATTAGTTACTTAATTATCCTTAGATAATTATCTTATTAATTAACAACATTTTCTTTAATTACTTACTTAAGAGATTTATCTTAGATTAATTATCATTAATCATCTCTAATTAAAAATTAATTCAAGTCATCATTTAAATCAAATAAATAAGTAAATTCTTTATTATCTTAATTATTTCTAAAATAATTCACTTACTTCATTAATGACTTCCTTAACATTCAAATGTATTTAAAACAATGCATTTCTAAATTTAATTCAAATTCCATTTAAAACTTTAAGATTCAAAATGTTTAACTATTTAAAACATTATCCAAATTTTAAATACTCTGCTTCAGTTGTTGACAAGGAAACAATATTTTGTTTCTTGCTGAACCAGGAAACCAGTGAATGTCCTAGAAAGTGACAAGTTCCACTTGTACTCTTTCGGTCTGATTTACAACCAGCATAATCAGCATCACAATATGATATTAAATCAAAAGTATTATTTTTAGGATAAAATAAACCAAAATCTAAAGTGTATTTTACATATCTTAAAATTCTTTTAAAAGCTTTTAAGTGAGTTTCTTTATGTTGTGATTGGTATCTTGCACAGAGACAAACACTATGCATAATATCAGGACGACTCGCTGTTATATAGAGTAGCGAACCAATCATTCCCCTATATAAAGTTTGATTAATATCTTTTGATTTATCTTCTTTACTTAAACCTACATTTGTTGACATTGGAGTTGGTTTCCCACTAGAGGTGCTTAAACCAAATTTATTGATTAAGTCTTTAGCATATTTTTCTTGACTTATGAAGATTCCATTTGCTAGTTGTTTAATTTGAAGCCCTAAGAAGAAACTTAATTCTCCTATGTGACTCATTTCAAATTCTTTAGTCATTATATCTGAAAATTCTTTATTCATTATGTTATTAGTTGATCCAAAGATTATATCATCTACATATATTTGAACCAGTTGAATATCTTGATCATTTCTTTTAATAAAAAGTGTTGTATCTACTTTACCAATTTCAAAACCAGATTGAAGTAAATAAGATCTTAGTCTTTCATACCAGGCTCTAGGAGCTTGCTTTAGACCATATAGAGCTTTCTTTAACTTGTATACATGGTTTGGAAATTTATTATCTTCAAAAAGTGGAGGTTGTTCAACATAAACATCTTCTTTTACAAAACCATTTAGAAAAGCACTATTAACATCCATTTGATATAATTTGAAATTATTATAATTAGCGAAAGCAAGTAGAATTCTTATAGCTTCTAATCTTGCTACGGGGGCAAAGGTTTCATCATAGTCAATTCATTCTTCTTGACAATAACCTTGCGTGACTAAACGAGCTTTATTTCTTACGAGCTCACCGTGTTCATTCATTTTATTTTTATAAACCCATTTAGTTCCAATTATACTTTTATCCTCAGGTTTAGGAACAAGTTCCCATACATCATTTCTGGTAAATTGATTCAATTCTTCTTGCATAATTAGAATCCATAAATCATCAGACGATGCTTCCATTGGATTTTTAGGTTCAATTGTTGATATAAAGGCTACATTACTCATACTACTTAATTGATTTCTAGTACTTACTACAGATTCAATATTTCCTAAAACATTTTCTATAGGATGATCTTTTGATATTTTAAATCTCTTATTAGGTTGATTTATTTTACTAATAGTTTCATTAGATTGATTTAAATTTATAAAATCTTCTTCATCATCTATTTGTACAATATCTTTAAGATTTTCATCAAAAGATACATGCATAGTTTCTTCAAT
Source organism: Allium cepa (assembly GCA_030765085.1). Lineage (NCBI taxonomy): Eukaryota > Viridiplantae > Streptophyta > Magnoliopsida > Asparagales > Amaryllidaceae > Allium > Allium cepa. The sequence goes on from CM060937.1 coordinate 341,899,340, forward strand.
AGTATTAGTTTCTAAATTAAAAACTCTAAATGCTTTGCTTCTATTAGAATAACCAATAAAGAATCCTTTATCAGCTTTAGGTTCAAATTTATCTAAATTATCTTTTGTATTAAGTATAAAACATTTACTCCCAAATACTTTGAAATAAGCAACTATAGGTTTCTTATTATAAAGTAATTCATATGGAGTTTTATTTGTTAATGGTCTAACTAAAATTCTATTTAATATATAACAAGCTGTAGCAACTGCTTCAGCCCAAAAATATTTAGGTAAATTACCATCAGAAAGCATTATACGAGCACACTCTTGAATCATTCTATTCTTACATTCTACTACTCCGTTTTGTTGTGGAGTTCTTGGAGATGAAAAGTTGTGAGTAATTCCCTTCTGAGTACAAAAATTCTCAAAATTTTCATTTTCAAATTCACCACCGTGATCACTTCGAATAGTTTTAATTTTGAAAGAATGTTGTTTTTGAATTCTTTTAGAATTTTTTTTAAATATTTCTAAAGCATCACTTTTATGTTTCAAAAAGATTGTCCAAGTATATCTTGAATAATCATCTACTATAACAAAAACATATTTACTATGGTTAATTGATTGAACTTGAGATGGACCAAATAAAACTAAATGAAGTAATTCTAGAGGACTAGAGGTAGAAATATCATCTTTTAATTTAAATGAACTTTTCTTAAGTTTTCCTTATTGACAAGCATCACAAATACTATCTATTTTAAAGTTTAACTTGGGTAGACCTCTAACTAAGTCAAGTTTTGATAGCCTAGATAATAATTTGAAATTCAAATGGCCAAATCTTTTATGCCAAATCCAAGGGTCACTTGTATTAGCCAAAAGACATAGGTTATCATTTGAAATTTTCATACTAAGGATATAAATATTTTTCTTCCTAATACCTTCAAAAATTATATTAGACTTATCATCTTCAATGTGACATTTATCTTTTTTCAAATTTAATTTTAAAACCTTTATTGCAAAGTTGACTTATACTAAGCAGATTATGTTTTAAGTTCCTAACTAATAAAACATTAGAAATAAGTAAAGTTTTAGAGTTACCGACATTGCCGACGCCAACCACATATCCTTTAGAGTTGTCACCAAAATTGACTAATCCACCATCTTGATAAGTAATGTCCTTGAGTATCTCGGGATTTCCAGTCATGTGCCTTGAACAGCCACTATCAAGTATCCATTTATCTTTCTCAATTTGCACAGTTTGTCCATTGGGTGTTGATTCGTCAAAAGCCATATAACATGTCTGTTCCTGCATAACACACCAATTCAGTAGATAACTTGATTTTTCAAAAAAAAACTATATGCCGACTTATGAAACTTTGATGAAATGCATATATTCAAAACAGTTTTAACACAATTTTCCAAAAATGCCATTTTTATATTTTTCAAGTTTCAGATTATGAAAACAATGAAAACCAATGCTTTGATACCAATTGTTGGTGATGCGGATTAAGGATCTTACGGCAGAAATAACACTAGAGGGGGGGGGGGTGAATATTGTTTTAAAGAATATATGAACTATATGACTAAATTAAAACTTTCAACACAAATCTAAACAGAATTCTAATACAGAGTGATCACAGAACATATAACAAATGCAAATAGTAAAGTAAAGCAAGTAAAAGGAAAGAACACACCAGATTTTATACTGGTTCGGAATCCTCCTACATCCAGTCCTGCACCAAGGCAATATCCTTGTACATATTTTTATAAGCCAATATCCAAATTACAACCCTCAATTTCTAAGGCCTTGAGGAACCCTCCTATCTCCGAGTCTGGGGTAAACTCTCTTGATTTACGGGACACAAGATCACCCTAATACTTCTTAATAACAATCCTTTTGAATGGATAGACTCTATGGACTTTTTGAATACAAATTAATCCTATAACTCTGAATAGCACTTTGATCTTTAGTAGAATGATGGAGAATCAAATAGAGAGAGTATCTAAATGATTTCCTATTGAGAATTTGGCAGAATGATGGCACGATCTTGAAAATATGAAGTTTTATGGATATGGAATGGTGGAGAAGAAAGAGTGAAGAAAAATAAGAAAGTAGTTGTTAAAAAATTCGTTTTGGAAGCCTTTATATAGATGCACAACAGTCATAACCATTGGCGAAAGGTTTTTGAACTAATGGACACTTCTTTTGAAATTTGAATTTTGAATCCAACTGTCACCATGTCGACATGGGGTATCCCCATATGTCGACATCCCTCAGTTCAAAATTGTAGAGATGTTGTTTTGTAAAAGAATTTGAATTTAAAACAAGTTGATACTTCTCTGAAGCAAAATAAAGTGTTTAAACAATATTTTGAGATAGAGAACGAATATAAAACATTATTTTAAATATATATATATATATATATATATATAATTGATATAGACCGTCAATTATATAAGTAATATTTAAAATCAGAATAAGTTTTGATGTTTTAAAAATAGAAGTTTTTAAAATCAGAATGGAGGAATATTTTAAGGCTAAAACAAAGTTTGAAAACATTTTTGAAAACATGATTTTGAAAGCTAAAACATTTTGAAAAACAGATTTAAAAATATTTTGAAAAATCTATTCAAACTGAAATTGCAAGAACCTTCCTACAGAGCTCCTCCATAGGACTCGAGAATTTGTACAAAGTAGTTTAAATGATTTTGATTTTCGTGGGTTTGTAAGCCACTTGTCGTAGGTTTGTAAGCTACTTGTCGTGGGTTTGTAAGCCACTGGTTTCGATAGAAATTGGGTTCCATCCCAAAAGAAAATTGGAAGAAAGATGAGAGTGCTATTATGAAGTTTTAACAAAATACTAGACACTTATCTTGAGATCTTGAAATCTTGATTCTCTAGAGTCTTGAATCTTGAATCTCTAATCTTCATCTTGATGCTTGAGTCTTTATACTAATCAGTCTTCGATAATACCTGCATATACTTCCTATATACATATATATATCTATCTATATGAAAATGTTAGTATATATTTTATAAAGTATAATAACTATATAAGGTTGTTGTCATCAAAACATCATCAACTCTGTTCCTAACAAATACTGTATAATTATTAAAGTGCTAATTCAACTTGTTGTTGAATAAATTGAAGACAAGTTGCAAAAGTAACCCGAGTTTGAATAATTAAAAGATCAATCTTCAATATCTGTAAACAAGTTTTATAAAAGAAAAACAACTTTCAAAGTTAAAATTTGTTATTTTAAAATAAAGGTAAACCAAACATTTAAAAATATAATTGAATTTATATTTCAAATTTAAATTATTTTAAGATGGTTGATTTTTTGAAATAATTATTTAATTAAATTTTTAATTTCAATTTAAAAGTGGGTTTTGAATTTAATTATTTAATCAAAGTTTTTCAGTTAAATTTTGAAGTAATAATGAAGTTTTTCAAATTATTTTGAAAATAAATAAGTTTAAATTGGATAATTAAAGTGTTTTAAATTTCCAATTTAATTGCTAAATGTTTTATTTTCAAATAAGGGTAAGATTAAAATTTTGTAACCAATAAAATAATTTTTCTTTAAAGTTATTAAAATTTAGTTAATGCAAATGATTAAATTGTGATGATAATTAAGATTAAATTGTTCTGAACTTAAGAATACTTAATTATTAGGATTTGTTAATAAGTAAAGTTTAATTAAGAATAATGTTTTTCTTAATTAATTAAGGATTGTTAAATATAAGAAGTTAGCTAATTAATTATTTAATTAATTTTAAATAATTTGTTAATTGTTTGTTTAATTTTAAAAAATCACTTAATTTTGAATTAATTAAGTGTATTGCTTAATGAAGTAATTAATGGCTAAATTTTGAATGTGATTAAGAATGGTAATTACTTATGGGAGCAATTAATGGAAATTACTCATGAGAGTGATTATTTGAAGTGATTAATGGATGATCACTTAAGGTTATCAATTAAGGAATTGATTAATTAATTGTTTTGAAGTTAATTAATTATGGAGTAATTAATTTATTTAAAGAATTAAGAATTATGTAATGATGGAATTAATTACTTGTTAAGTAATTAAGAGAGTAATCATTTAATGTAGTAATTGGAAGATAATTACTTAGGTAAGTAATTAAGAGTTAATTACTTAGTTAAGTTTAATTAATTAATAAATGTGATTAGTTAATTAATGAATGCGAGTAATTTTAAGATTAATTACTAAAGTGTAATTAATTAAAAATGTAATTAATTTATAATGTAATTAATTAAGGATTTTATTAATTTAATTGATTAATAATTACTTAATGAAGTAATTAAAGATTAATTAATTAGATTAATTAATCAAAGGTTAATATAATTAAATAAGAAGTTAATTAATTAAGATAAGTAATTACAAGTTGTTAATTACTATTTATGATTAATGTGATGATTAATTACAAATTAGTTATTATTAAAGAAATTATTAATTAATAAGGATTATTAGTTAATATAATTAATCAAGGTTGATTAATAAAAGTAATTAATTAAAGTGTGATTAATTAATTGTAATTAATTAAGGTTTAATGTAATTAATTATAGTTGATTAATTAATGGAAGTAAATGAAGGATCATTAATTATTGTAATTAATGATAGTAATTAAAGGTTAATTACTGTATATGGTTAAGAGTAATTAATTTGTGGAATTAATTAAGGAATTGAAGGTTAATTACTTGAATGTAATTAAAAGATGATTAATCAAGAAGATTAATTAAATAAGACCATTAAGAGATGATTAATTTATTTATTTGGAATAAATAAATGAAGAAGGATTTAGGTAATCCAATTAATTAAGAGTAGTCAATTCTGTTTATGAATGATTGGTTGATATTGGATGATTGGTTTATATTGGATGATTGATATTGGGTGATTGGTTGATACTGGATGATTTGGATATCTATGATATGTGATATGCTGCTTTGTGATATGAATGTTTGATATGAATTATCAGTTGTGATAATGTAATTCATCTATCTTTTTATATCATCCTAAATATAAGTTTAAATGTTTAAACCCTTAAACAACTTGGACTTTAAAATGACGTTTGGTTTCGGTGAGACCGGGACCGGGTTTCCATATTTGGATAAGCGAAAACCACATCGATTCCAATTAAACGTTAGGTCGTGAATCCAAGTGGGGCAAGTGAAGAATCGAGGTGTAAGAACTATACATCAGTATAACTCTGGGGTTGATTCCATGATGAGTTTGATGGAATAGTACTTATAGATTCGAGATGGTGATTTAGAGTGCAAGGGCTATGGCCGCTGACTCTGAGGGTGATTCCAAAATGAGTGCAACGAGATAGTGCCTTCGGTTTCGTTCGAACCCGGAACGAACTTGAATGGATTGAATGCTTTCAGAACATCGTCAAGTGGACGATGAGCATTCTAAGATAGATGTGTTCTATAAAGGTAATCGCAGCCTCAAGCCTCATCAACCCGGGAATGGCTAAAGCAGGGGAGGTGCAGCAAGGCTAGGTGGGTAGGACCCATTTCAGGGTGAGGTCATTTCTGTCTAGATGTCCCTTTTATTTCAGCTTTGTGGGTGGTTGGTCGCGCCAACCACGGGGTGATCTTACTCGGTACTGTCCAGTAAGGTGTGGTCCCGGCCTTGTGTTGCAGGGGAGTTAGGGTGGCTCCCCGGTACGTTGATCTAGGCCACGTACTGTGACGAGCGGTACCCCGATAGCCCTGCCATTGATGGAAACCCATTCTTCCTACGAGACCCTACGGTTTTGTTTGTATTACCCACTTTTGTGGCTAGTAGATGGAATTTAATAGATGTAACAATTTCGGCTATTTCTTATTTACTTGAAAACCCTAGACTCTATTATAATATCACTGGATTTCCTATCAAATGTTTTGGTTAGCGTAAGGTAAAAACTTTTCCATGTTTATGTGTGGGAAGTCTTACGTGATATCATTTCTTTTCAAAGGTTTTTTTTTCTAAAATTAAGCAATTTTAACCCGTTTACTCGCACCTGACCCCTGTCTGACCCGAGTGTTTATTTTCTGTTTTATTAAACTCTTGGGTACTCATATTATGTATGAGTAGTCAAGTGATTCAGGTTATCTTGACGAATTCTGGAGGAGATATGGAGCTGGAGGCTTCCACGTGTAGATATATTATGGTTCTGCTGTGTTTGTATGGTATCTATATCTGTTGATATCTTGAGTTGTATAGTTAGACAGATGTTTATAACTGTCTAATATGTGTTGTATAAGTTGTGTACTCTGATGTGATATGATACTATGTAATATTTTATGTGATATATTATATTTCATTCGTTCCGCTGTGAGTTATCTGATGTTGTTGTATTTCTTCTTTCTTATCTTTTCTTCTTCTATCCATTTCTTTCTTAATTAGTGATGCGACTTTTTGTTGTTAGGAAGTCGGGTCGCTACAGGTGGTACCAAGTGAAACGACCCACCTTTCATTCCACAGAAAGACGCATCATCCTTAAGAAAGAAAGAGGTAGAAATAGAATAGATAAAAGAAAAGAACTCAACAAAATCAGAATCTCACAGCGGAACGAAACAAAATATAATATATAACATAACTATTACGTAGTCTATTACATATCAGAGCTACTCAGATACAACAACACAAGATAGGCAGTTATACAAGTCTGTCTATTATACAACTCATATACAACACATATATCACAGAGATACATCACAGCGGAAAACACCAAATAACTACAAACGCTGAAGCCTCCTGCTCCATAACTCCTCCAGTATTCGTCAAAACAAACCTGAATCCCTTGGCTACTCGTAAAAATTGTATACCCAAGAGTTTAGGAAAAATAGAATAAACTCCACGTCAGACATGGGTCTGGTGTGAGTAAACGGGTTAAAGTTGCTTTAACTTTTAAAAATCATTTGAAAACAAAAGGTATCAGGTAAGACTCCCCGCACATAAACATGGGTAAGTCTTTACCTTACGCTAACTAAAACATTTGATAGGAAATCCAGTGATATTAAAATAGTGTCTAGGGTTTTCAAGTAAATAGAAAATAGATGAAATTGTTACATCTATTAAATTCCATCTACTAGCCACAAAAGTGGGTAATACAATCAAAACCGTAGGGGAATGTAGGAAGAATGGGTTTCCATCAATGGCAGGGCTACTGGGGTACCGCCCGTCACAGTACGTGGCCTAAATCACCGTACCGTGGATCACTCCCGACTCCCTGCAACACAAAGCCGGAACCATTCCTTACTGAACAGTTCCGAACAAGACCACCCCGACGATTCTAGCTAGCAATCGCCCCACACAGCCGAAATAAAAAGGGACATCTAGACAGGGGTAAATCTCGTCCTACTTGGGCATGACCCACTTAGCCTTGCTGCACCTCCCCTGTTTTAGCCATTCTCGGTTGATGAGGCTTGAGGCTGCGATTACCTTTATAGAACACATCTATCTTAGAATGCTCATCGTCCACCTGATGATGTTCTGAAAGCATTCAATCCATACAAGTTCGTTCCGGGTTCGAACAAAACCGAAGGCATTATCTCGTTATACTCATTTTGGAATCACCCTCAGAGTTAACGACAATAACCCTTGCACTCTGAAGACTCCATCTCAAACCTGAAAGTACCATCTCCGTTATACTCGTATTGGAATCACCCTTAGAGTTTTTAAAGACAGATAGTTCTTACACTTCGAGTCTTTAACTCAATCTTCACTTGAATTCACGACCTAACGTTTAACTTGGATCGATGTGGTTTTCGAACAAACAAATTTGATACCAGATATCGGTCACATCGAACCAAACGTATCTTAAAGGCCAAGTTGTTTAAAGGTTTAAACGATTCAATTCAATTCAATACAATTCAATGCTTTGAAATCACACAACATTAACATAGATAAATATCACACATTTATCTTTGATATAACCAATATCATATCACAGAATGTCACAACACATATCATCAATAGATATCAATCCAATTGATATCATCCAATTCAGTCATTCGACAACCAATCATCTATAAGCAAGCATTATCAATTCATATCATAATTAATTTAATTTCTTAAATTAATCCCTTACGAATCAACCCCTAAATCTTGCTTATACAATCATTAATTAATTACTAACCTTAATCAATGAATCACTCCTTGATTAACTTACTTAATCAATTAATCAATCCTTAATCCCAGATTAAATGTCCTTTAATCATCAATTAATAAACCTTATTTATCAATTAATCTTCTTTAATATAAAGTAATTAATCCTTAATTACTTTCAAAATCAATTAATTAACCTTTAATTAACTAATTAATTATCCATCAACTATCGATTAATAACCTTAATTATTAATTAATATCTCTTAATACAAATTAATTAATCCATAATTACTTTTATAATTAATTAATTAATTATTAATTAACTAATTAATTATCTCTTAATTATTAATTAATAAACCTAATTATCAATTATTAATTAAGAACTTAATTATAGATTACTTACTCCTTAATCACTAGTTAATTAATCATTTAATTAACCCTTAATTAACTGTTAACCCATCCTTAATTAACAGATAATCAATCCTTAATTACCATTTGATTAATCCTTAATCACAATTGATTAATCAATTAATTACCATTTAACAACTTCTTAATTAATCCTTAATTATGAATTAATTATTCTTTAATTATTTAATTAATAAAATTTTAATTATTTAATTAATAAAACCTTAATTATTAATTAATAAAATTTAATTACAAATTAAGCACTCCTTAATTACTAATTAAGTAACCTTTATTACTTAATTTACAACTTATTAATTACTTAATTAATAAATCTTAACCACTTAATTAATTAGGTTTAATTTCACTTAATTACTTGATTAATGAATCCCAAATCATTAGTTAATAATCTAGTTAATGATCTTTTAACTACAATTTAATTAATCTTAAATTAATTAACCTTAATCCTTAACCATTTGTTAATCAAGTAAATTATTTCCCTTAATTAATTTCTTAATTAATCCTTTATATTTAACTAATTAATTAAACTTAACTTCTTTAAATTAACTCAATCAAAATTAAGATATTAAAACCTTAATTAAGATAAAACATTTATCTTATAAATGCTTTAATTGCCTTAACATATATGCAATCATTACTTTACAAATATCCCTACTTAATTAAATTATAAATTAAGTTTAAGTTAAAACAATCATTTAGCTTGATAAATTAAAGTTATCAACACAACTTTAAATAACTTAAATATTTATCAATTTATAGTTTTAAAACTAATTTCAATTTGAATTTAAAACTTGTCTTTATGTAAGCCTTTAATTTTTTTTTCAAAACTCGATTTCAAAATCATTTTAAAATTTCTAAACAATGTTTAAATTTGACAAACTTCAAAACTTCTCAAAATATGTTTAAGAAAACATCAAGAAATATATATAAGGTTTAAACTAATTTAAATTTTAAAAATTCAAAAACAAGTTTTAAAACCTTTTTAAAATCTTCTTAGAACTGTTTAAGTGCTACTGCTTCGGGTCAAACACGTTGCTAACACAGGTCAAAACCCGAGTTCCCTTCTTCCATCTTTTTTTTCAAAACTTTGATTAAATACAGTTAAATAAAACTACAGGTTTCCCAACCCAACATACTCGAGAACATCTCGAGTTTTCCCATGCCAAACTCGAACGCGACTTCGAGATTTTCCCATGCCAAACTCTCTGACACCCAACCACCATCTCGTGCAAATGCACGCCACCGTTGGTCACCTCCGACCAACGTCATCGTCCCCGACAACTTGCTCGACACCACAACATCCCAATTCGACCACCCAAACGTACAAACTCACCTCGAATCAAAATTGGGTATTCTGAAGAACCCAAACCCAAAACGATCTCCCATAATCAACCTTCGGCCACCAAGCTCCGGCCACCAGAGATTGCGCGGTGCTGACCATCTCTTGCCAAGTCGATACACTACCCTCTGCCAAAATTTCACGACGCTCGATCAAACAGAGAAAAGCTCAGACCCAAAATTTCCTACTTCAACCAAACTAGGGTTTAAAACCCATTCTCTATCATTGCCGACACCACAACCTCTTATAGCCTTAACCACCATTTTCCCCCGAACCCCCATGGCCTTCCCCACCTCCAGTAGCAACCCCGATCAACCCAATTGATCCATCTTCTAGAAATCACCCAAAATCAGCTTTCCAGAAAAACCCATATCCCACATTCAATCCATTTTTAAAAATCTGGATTTTTGTGTTAAAATCATAATTTTGAATGTTGATTCAATACATAAACATGAATCAATAAAATTCAAAATTTTATTTATTTCATTTTGTAAGTTTTCACTGCATATTTTAGCCTACCGGTAAATTCTAAACTTAATTTGTTTAAACATAATTTCATAAGCTAGATGAGTTTAAAACTTAACTAGTTTGTTTTAAATCCATAGCTTTAAAGTGTTTGTATGAAAAAAATTAGAATTTTGCTTATTTATAAAACTCTGTGATCAAGTATGAACAGAGGAACATAATTTCAAGAATGCAGATTCAATTACATTCCTACTTCCAGATGCAGGCATCATCAAAAAGAAACTACCTTTTTAATTTTTTTTTTCCATATTTTACAATTTAAATCTTGCTGTTTGAGCAACCTATGTTTGAACATCTCAACATGAAATCTAACCAGAGAAGTAACAAACTGGTTTTGTACTTATTTTACACACTGCAGTTTCAAAAACAAAAAGAAATTAACATGCACACACAATAACACATTCCTATATATATGCAGTATTATCTCAAACAAGCTTCGTTATCACAAAAATTATTTAATCATAACCTACTTAAAATTTTAAATTAGTTGTTTACTCACCTTGAATTTGCACAGTATTGGAAACTGGAATTGATCCCCCTTTTTAAAATTTGAAAACTGATGTTGATGACTTCTGAAACTTTGATTTCTGATACTTGTCTTTGCTTTAAGACTTTGAAAATTTGTTGTTTTGCCAGGTTGTAATTACACTTGAAACTTGATTCTCAGGCATGTAGATTCAATTACATTCCAGATTTGTAGTTTTGAAAAATCTACAGGCTTTGATAAATGCTTGATAAAAAGTATTGCAGATTTGAGGAAAATGCTACAGATTTTTTTTAAACATGAGGATTTGAATAGGGTTTTCAGGATTGAAGTTACAGGGTTTGTTTTGATTTTCTATTTTCCGATTGAACTTGAGGATTTTGGATACAAGAGTGGCCATGGATTCTTGTTTGAATTCAAAGAAAAAGAAGAAAGAAGATAATGGGATTTTATAAAAATAAATTTTAAGGTTTAATAAAATTTAAAGAAAAGAAAATTAAGAAAAAGACGCTTGTTATCTTTGATTACATTTGTCATAACCCAAGCTTATTTTCCTAGCACATGTATCTATGATGTTTATAAATGAACACATGTCACTCATTATTTTTATATTATTTTAAAATGATTTTTAAAACCTATTATTATCAATTTGCTTAATTTGTAAATACTTTACTAATTTATGAATGCTTTTATAAATTTATAAACCCTTTTTCTTTTCTTATAAAAATAAAACTTTCAAAAGAAAATAGATATAAACCAATTAGATTCCAAATAAAATAATATAAAATTATTTAACACATTTTTACATGCTAATTTAAATGCTTTTTCCATTTATTTATTACTAAACAAACATTTTCCGAATTTATATAAATAAAATTCTTTTGTTTTAAATTGATATAAAAACAAATCTATTTTTTTATAAGAGTTTTATTCATAAATCTTTTATATACAAATGTATTTCAAGATATACATTCTTTTAAAATTTCAAATTCCAATTCAAATTTCAAATTTGAAAATTCAAATTCAAATTAAACTTAAATTTCAAATCAAATATGTCTTTATTAAATTAAACACACACATTTTCAAATTAAGAAATATTAAATTCTATTTTAAAGTAAAATTTTAAAATAAACATACATTTAAACAATACTTATTAAATTAAAATGTCAAACTTATCAAAAATCAAATTTATAAAATAACACAAATTAAATAATTATTCCATTTAAAATCAATTGATTTCTAAATTTAAAAACACCATATAAATTTTATTTTGGTTATTTATATTTGAAGATAACAATTTTATCAATTCTAAATGATTTAATTAAGAGATTATCTCCTTTTAAATTCTCCGAAATTCTGGGATATTGCATTCCTCCTCCCTTAAAAGAATTTCGTCCTCGAAATTTTAAATAAAGATAATCCAAAATCTTTTATTTCATTTAAACCATTCAAGCATTCCTATCAACCAAACATTATCAACCAACAACAATTTATCCAAACAAACAGTTTATTTAAACAACCAATTCATTCAAAAAATCCTAGCTATCCGGACATAGATCCAGATAAGTCTTCCTAAAACTACTCAGAGTTTCCCAAGACAAACTCTTAAATCTTAACTCCACAACAAAAGATAGATCGTTCATGTATTTCCTCAGATGAGATACGTGAAAGATAATGTGAGTTCCAGTCATCCAAACTGGCAATTCAATCCTGAAGACTTCAACACTAATCTTCTCCTGATAAGCTCCACCATCGCAGATATCTCACAAACCATAACTGAACAAAGAACCAGATGATCTTTCGACTCTACTCCACAGAAAGGTATTCTAAACAAAGCTTCACAGGGTGGCATCCAGATGCTCGTTTGATAACTTATACGAGAATTTCAATAAATGCAGATGATCCTCCTAACATCCATAAAAATCCAAAACACAAGCTCTCTCAAATCTCCAAGATTTGATTCAGCCTTTCCGATGGTTTGAGAATGATAGTCTGTACCCAAATTTAATCTCGAACCCCAAGCTGATCACAAAGCCTTCCAAAACTAGCTGGAGAAGATAAGATCACTATTGCTAACAATGCTGACTGAAACACCAAGCAGCCAGACCAACTCTCAAACTAAAGATGCTACGGAACGGATTGCCTCAACCAGAATAAGATGGGCATTCTGGGTTAACCAATTCACAATCACCTATATTCCTTTAATTCCCTCTTTGGTCCTTGGCAAACCTTCGAAGAAATCCAAAGAAATCACTTCCCACTGGAACTTCACTTTGGAACCTCCAAAGACTACAACAACCCGACGGTCTTCTGTTGACCGCCAACACCTACTGGCAGATCGCACATCCAAATATGAAAGCAGCTACATCCTACTTCGTACTTGGCAACTAGAAGTTTCACTTCATATACATATATCTCTGAACACCCTGGGCTGGACACAACCTGGAGCGATGACTCCCTGCCAAAACTTCTTGCTTCAAGATCCAAGAATTCGGAACACAAATCCTTCCGATGATCCTCAATGTTCCCTTGACCATCCATCTCAGAACTGGAACACTGACCATCATTGACTTACTTCATCCATCTCAGACACACAAAAACGTTTGAGCAGATCTCAAACTTATTCTTGCCATCCGAGATAGCTAGAACAGGCACACTAGTCAGCCTTGCCTTCAAATCCGAGAAAATCTCTTCTCACTCGGGTCCACTTCTATTCCTATAGAACTCTGCCAAACCAAGAAACTACGGTTGCTTCTATTCCTGAATAGTAGGCTGGATCTACAGAAATACCATCACCAAAACAAAATGCTTCCTTAAAGCCTCTAACACTAACTCCAAATGTCGCTAGCTCTCCTCTTCGGACTTGGAGTAGACAAGAAAACATTGATGAACACGAGAATAACTTATACCACACATCACAAATCTCGATTCATCAAATCCAAACAGAGCCTCAAAAGACTTATCAGTCTCGGCCACAAAGACAACAGCTGAACTCCAACTAGGAAAAACTAAAGACGATCCAAATCTCTATCTCCCAATGAGGAAAAACCTTCGCTCCCTCGGAAAATTCGGAAAATCACTGACCACCCAATGGACTCTACACCTTTTGGAGATACCTCACTCCATGCAGAAGATGACTCAAAAGAATCCCAGCATCATCGCAATTCACTTTTGCGATTCTTCCCAACTCAGCTTTCAAAGATACAATCCTTGCTTCTTACATCAAGCAGCCCAATACCATCCAACCAATCCAAATCCAAACAAGATCAAAACCCTTTAGATCAAATAAAAGGTTTCTAGAAAAACTATGGGAAAGATAAGAAAATCTTAAGCGTCCTCAGATTTGATCTATCTCGGTTATCCATCTATAGGGCTTGGTTCAAAGGTAGGAGGGCCAAGCAATCAAAGATAGAGAGATAAAATTCCTCTAGAACTCATGTTGGAAATCTAAACAGATACCCAACAAATTTATATAAGTATATAGTTAAAAATTACAAATGCGTGCTCTCAAGATAGACACCACTCCAGAGCCTAGGTATTATCTCAACCTATGCTCAGATACCAAGTGAGATAGTCTGGGCTTTGCAACCATCAACAGCGGGTCACTCGACTGGTAGGCTTTTCAACCATCCCAGCCTCGCCGTGGCTCCCATTGGTACCTCGGGTTTGCTAAAGTACAACAACAACAAAACCCTACTAACCCCCTTCACGGCCACCACTGTCGCCATAAAAATCTTCCACCATTTTTCTTGAATCATCAGACACCCTGACTACCTCCATGCCGAAGCTCGACCTCCAACTCAACTCCCATCAACGGCGATCAACCAATAACCCAATTTCTAGAAATTCCCAATTCCACACTGAATACTAAATTATAAATTACAATCTTCATCTTAAAATTCATGATTTTGTGCATCCATTCAAGTTATATGATTCGAATTTTAAATTGCTGAGATTGATTTTTATTAAGCTTTGACTTTTCACTATAAATCTAACATTTGTAGTATATTTGTTCAATATAAATATTTAAGTTTATTTTTAAACACAAGATTTCTTTGCTATGATCAAATTCTTTTCAATGATCGATGATTAAAAATGGTTAACTTGGGAGATAGGAATTTTCTTATAAAACTAGAACATGAATAAGAATAGAGTTTTTAAAAAAAAGTCATGTTTACAGGCAATCAAAACTACTAAAT
The DNA here is from genome assembly GCA_030765085.1 of Allium cepa. Taxonomy (NCBI): domain Eukaryota; kingdom Viridiplantae; phylum Streptophyta; class Magnoliopsida; order Asparagales; family Amaryllidaceae; genus Allium; species Allium cepa. Next base: position 341,914,404 of record CM060937.1, read on the forward strand.
AAATATGCATTCAATCTTCAAGTCAAGCATGCAAACATTGATATTATGTTTTCCATATCAATCATTTCACAGAACAAACAAATAAGAATTTTAAAACGGTTTTTAAAATAAGTTCACTCACCAGAGTTTTGAAGCAGAGAATAGCTTTTGTATTACTGCATTTTGATTTTCTGTACTTTGAATTTGCTTTGCAACCAGCTGTTTGAATTGTTGTAGTAGTTGATTCTCAGTTGAACGTTGAATTTTTTTCTGAAATCTTGCTTGATGAATTTGCATGTTGATTGCTGTAGATTTCCAGGTTACAATTTGGATCTGCGTTTGAAAAGCTTCAGATTTCTTACAGTTTGAATTTGTTTTCTTGATTTCAGTTTTGAAGTTTGCATTTGAATTCTTCTTTTTTTAGTTGAAAACAGATTAAAGAAGTTTAGCTGAAGAAAAAAAAACTGATCTTTCCCTTTAAACTTTAATTAAAAACAAAACTTCCTTTTAAAATAAGGATTGCCACTTGTTACATGAATAAATTCATGTATTTACAAATGTCAAACCCCTTATTAATTTGTAAACAAGTGTATTTCTCACAATTTCTTATGTTGCCAAGTGTTTCTTTGAAATTTATTAAATTAATTACTTTTTTAAAAATGAATTAAACCTCAATTACCATATTAGTGTAATACTCATGTTATATAACTATGCAATGCATTTATAACTTTGTGTTTAATTTATAATTATTTAAAAATCACTTCCTAAAGATAAGTTTTAAAAGAAGAAAGTAAACATTTATTTAAATTTTATTTTAAAAGTTTAAGCTAAAGTTATTTTATCTAACATTGATATTATATATAAAAGCTAAATTTATTTTCAAAAATCAATTTAAAAGAAAACAATTTAAACTTTTATAATAATGTACTATTTTCAAGCTATTATCCTTTAAATAAAATGTATTTTCCTTTAAGTGTTTTACAAATAAAAATTAATTTTAAATAGCTTTTGAAAAAAAAACATTTTATTAAACCAAATCAAAAATCTTTCAAATCACTATATAAACATATGTACATTATAAATTTGAAAACATATTTTCTGTTTAAGTTTAATCCATTATTTTCTTATTTACAATAAATATATACAAACATAAATATTCATTATAAATAGAACATCTCAAATATTAGCTTAAGAAATTATTTGAAATTTTAAAACAGAACATCAGATCATAATATATAAACATATATATTATAATTTGAAAATATTTTTATTAAATTTAAATTGAACCAATTTCCTTTTTACAATGTATACATATATACATTACAAATAGAATATTTTTATTAACTTAAAAAGATTAATTATTATTAATTAGATTTATATTATTATCCCATGAAAAGAATAAACATTTCAAATTAAAGTATCATTATTATTGAGTTTCTGAAAAGATAATCATTTGTTAAATTAGATTAATTAAATCAATGTTACATATTTTAAAATAAATTATAAATGGAAATTATTAAATAAGTATTGCCCAAAATTCCGGGACATCACATTCCTCTTCCCTTAAAAGAATTTCGTCCCCGAAATTAAAAGCAAAGATAATTTAATAATTCCATACAGATTTTTATTTTAAAATAGCAACATATGCTATCAACCATATACTAGAAACCATAACATCCAATTCCAACAATCCATTCTAACTATCTAAACAAAACTTTGGACAGAATTTCCTAAAGTTTCCCAGGTACAAACATCGGGATACTCGCTCTACCGAATCTAAAACTAGCTGCTCTATTCAGATCTAGAACTCCTATATATCCAGATCTACAATCAAAATAGGATACCGGACCACAGACAATCCGATCAACTTCCAAATCTCCATGATCTGCTGGTTCTAAACCAGTGATAGCTCAACCACTTATCCTTAAGAGAATACAGAAAGATTCCAATACACTCTTGAGCTAGCTTCCCATCTTATCCAATCTCATTGCTCTTATGATCGGAGAACACTTATCCAAAAATTAAATCTCTGACTTCGAACTCCGAATCTCTTCCTCTCTTGACTACAACCTCTGCTGATCCTGGACTGCCCTCAATCTTCTTGATCATCCAAACTTCACAGATGCTTCTCAAATCAAAACTGGATCTAGAATGAGATGATGTTAAAAGATGATGTGATTGAAGTAGGATATTTAATAATGATAAATTAAAATATGATGTTCTTGTGTAATCCAAAAACAAGTTTTTGAATTTAAATATTTAATTTTAAAATGATCGTTTGAAGTAAATGAAAAGTATGGTTTATATTAATCAAGTTTTTGATTTTAAAGGTAATTAAAGTAAATTACTTAATTAACTTAAATTGATTAATGTGAGTAATTAAATTAACGTAAATTAGTTTGTGTAGTTAATTAATTGTAATTAATTACTTAATTAAAATTTTATTTAACCAAGTTTAATTAATTAAGAAATAATTGGTTAATAAGTAATTAAAGAAGTTAATTACTTAATGATTAAGAAGAATTATTTAAACATAATTACTTAATGAAGTAATTAAAGCAATTAATTACTCAGAGAAATTAATTAAGTTTTATGGATAATTTTTAGTTAATTAATTAAGTTTAGTTAATTAAAAAGAATTACTTAATGATGGGATTATTATAATTACTTAATGTAATTAAAGATGTGTAATTACTTAGCGAAGTAATAAATGAATAATTACTGAACGTAATTAATTGAGAAAATTACTTGATGGATAGTAATTAAAGAGGAATAATTACTTAGGAAAGTAATTAAGTGATAATTACTTAGTGTAATTAAAGGATTGATCAATGTAATTAATCTAGGTATTGGTTTAATTGGTAAAGTAATTAAGGAAGTTAATTACTGATTCTGATTAATCAGGTTTGATTAATAATTGTAATTAAGTTTTATAATTAATAATTAAATGTAATTATGAGAAAAATTGATTAATAAAGTAATTAGAAGGTCATTAATAAATGTAATTAATGAATAATTAATTTTTTAATTAATTAATAAATGTGATTAATTATGAGATAATTAATCAATGAAGTGAGAAAGAAGTAATAATTAATTAATGAAATTAATTAAGGATTTATGTAATTAATTTTTGTTAATTAAATAATTAGAAATTAATTAAGATTAATTAATGATTAAAGATAAATTAATCTGTGTAATTAATTTAAGGGCTAATTACATAAGGTAATTAAAGAATAATTAATCTAGATGATTAATTAAGAATACGATTAAAGGATAATTAATCTGTAATTGAAGATTAATTAATTGAATTATGAAGATGATTTAAAAAGTGATTAATTAATTAATCGTAATTAATTAATGATTGTTTAAGCAGGATTAGTTGTTTAATTCTCAAGTAATTAATTAAATTTAAGATGATTAAATTAATTACAAAGGAATTAATGATGCCTGTTTGTGTATGATTGTTTGTGGAATATCTGGATTGGTTGATATCTATTGGATGATATGTTGTGGTATTCTATGATATGATATTTGATATATCAATGATAAATGTGTGATATTTATCTGTGAATGATGCTGTGTGAATTCAATGTTTAAATTGAATTAATTTGTTAAACTTAAATCACTTGGACATTAAGATGGCGTTTGGATTCGATGAGACCGGGATCGGGTTTCCAAATTCGGAATTCCGAAAACCACATCGATTCAAGTTAAACGTTAGGTCGTGAATCCAACGGGAGTGCAAGTGAGGACTCGAGGTGTAAGAATTATTCGTCAGTATAACTTTGGGGGTGATTCCGAGATGAGTTTGACGGAAATAGTATTTACAGGTTCGAGATGGTGATTCAGAGTGCAAGGGCTATTGTCGTTAACTCTGAGGGTGATTCCAAAACGAGTGTAGCGAGATAGTGCCTTCGGTTTCGTTCGAACCCGGAACGAACTTGTATGGATTGAATGCTTTCAGAACATCGTCAGGTGGACGATGAGCATTCTAAGATAAATGTGTCTTATAAAGGTAATCGCAGCCTCAAGCCTCATCAATCGGGAATGGCTAAAACAGGGGAGGTGCAGCAAGGCTAAGTGGGTCATGCCCAAGTAGGACGAGATTTACCTCTGTCTAGAGGTCCCTTTTTATTTCGGCTGTGTGGGCGGTTGATAATAACAACTACCGGGGTGGTCTTGTTTGGGACTGTCCAGTAAGGGATGGTTCCGGTCTTGTGTTGCAGTGGAGCGGGCGTACTCCTCGGTACGGTGATCTAGGCCACGTACTGTGACGGGCGGTACCCCAGAAGCCCTGCCATTGTATGGAATCCAACATCTAATAAGTGCCTGTACGGTTTTGATTGTGCCCAACTATGTTGGAATGTGAGATGTAAGCATTCCAGCTATTTCTGTATTCTATTTTGAAAACCCTAGACCCTATTATAATATCACTGGATTTCCTATCAAATGTTTTGGTTAGCGTAAGGTAAATGTTTACCCATGTTTATTTGTGGGCAGTCTTACGTGATACCTTTGTTTTCAAAGGATTTTCAAAGTTAAGCAACTTTTAACTATTTACTCACACCAGACCCCTGTCTGGCCCGAGTATTTATTTTCTATTTTATTAAACTCTTGGGTACTCATATTATGTATGAGTAGTCAAGTGATTCAGGTTTGCTTTGACGAGTTCTGGAGGAGATATGACGCAGGTGGCTTCAGCGTGTGTATATATACATATATATATATATATATATATATATATATATATATATATATATATATAGTGGTTCCGCTGTGTTTGAGTTGTATATGTTTCCTGTTATGTACTAGAATTGTAATATCTAGACATGTGTTATAACTGTCTAGTTTGTGTGGTTTGAGCTGTATAACTCTGATGTATATGATACTATGTAATATTTTATTTGATTAATATAATTTATTCGTTCCTCTGTGAGATTCTAATGTTGTTTGGTTCTTCCTTTTCTATCTTTTCTCTTTTCTATCCCTTTCTTTCTTCTTAATGATGCGTCTTTTTGTGTTATGAAAGGCGGGTTGTTACATTGTGGTATCAGAGAATTTGGTTGAGTGAATACCTAGGCTCTGGAGTGGTGTCTATCTTGAGAGAGCGTATTTGTAATTTTTAATATATTTATACATATTTATTTATTTCTACCTATCTATTGGGTTACCTGTTCAGGTTTTCCAATATAGGTTATAAAGGTAGATAAGGTAGCGTGCATAACGTGACTACCATTGGTTGGAGTTTGTATGTATGAGGTTGGAAGTGTATCTGTCGAGACTGTAGACCTAATACCGTCTCGACTAAGCTTTGCAGTGGTGTAAGGACTTCATTGATCTCTGAAGGTAACCTGTTAAGGTTCGAAGTTCATCTTTGAAGTTGGATGAGTAGAGTTTGGATCTGTTGGCTGAGCAGAAGCGTGTGATGGTATCTTGATACCTCAGGAAGTTGTAGCTGCGTGATGAGATGCAGTGACTATGGATGTTTCCGAAGATGATTTCTTTGGAACGAGTTTAAGGAAGTAGGTCTGCTTCGGTGTTGTGGCTGGGTTCAGCAGGGTGTTTCTGTTTAGTTTGAAGTCCGAGTTTCTCGAAGAGCTTTGTTTTGGAATTCTTTGGCATTGGTGTCAGCGGTTTGGGAGTGCATCTGCTTTTCTTTTCCGGATAGGAGAAGTTTGTTTTCTTCTGATGGTTATGAGTGGAGTTTGTTCTTGATCTTGGTTGATCGTGGAGGATCATTCTGGTGGGTTGGGTTGGTCCAGTTTATTTCTTGAGACATCAGCAAGGATTGAGCTGATCAGGTAAGAAGTAGGCAGCTCGAGATCGTTTGAAGAGTTTTGTGGTTCTGGAGTCGGAGATCTGATTTTGGAAAAGTTCTCAATTTTTAGGAGCTATAAATTTTGGTAAGGTTGGGTAATCTAGCTCGGGGATGTTTTGGATTTCTTCTGTGCTTTGTTATGGATAAGTGTTTGGTTTTCTGGATTGAATTGCCAGTTTGGACAACTGGAATTCAATGTGTTTCACGTATCTCTGAGGGAGTACGTGTATGATCTATTTCTGGTTTTGGAATCAGCTGTTCTGGGAGATTTGGTTATTGAGTCAGACTTGTCTGCAGTCTGATGTCTTGTTCAGTTGTAGATCTAGATGAGTAGGAGTTCTATAGCTTAGTAGTGTTGATTGTTTGGATTCTATAAAGCGAGTATCCCGGTATTTACTTGTGAAACTCGAGGAAATTCTATCCAGAATTTTGTCCGGATAGTTAATTTTGTTTGATTGGGTGAATTGATTTCTGTGATTGTTAGCATATGTTTGATATATGCTTGTGTTTTGAAATTAAAAATCTTAGACAGGTTATTAAATTACCTTTGTTTTAAATTTCGGGGACGAAATTCTTTTAAGGGGGAAGGAATGTGATATCCCGAAATTTTTGACAATATTAATTTAATAATCTTTATATAAAATTAAATTGATTTGATAAAATTGATTAATAGAATATATGAATTGGTTTAATAATCTGATTTAAATAAATATTAATTAGTAATTTAATCTTTTAAAAACTAAATAAATGTTTTTAATTATAATGTGTGTATATATATATATGTATATATATTATAGATAATCTTTGTTTTGGAATTTAATAAATAAATGAAGTTTTGTTTTCTAATTCTAATAATATATTGAGTAATTAGGAAATTATGTTTTAAATTAATTTTAAGTTTCTCAAAGTTATTTAATTAATAAATATATGATTTATAAATACTTAAAATAAATGTTAAATTGTTTAAAATTATATCATAGCTTAATTTTTAAATTTAAATAAAAAGTTTGTTTTATTTCTTTTTAATATTACTGGATATAAATATGATTTGGAAATTTGTATATAAGTTAAAATACAATGTAAAATACGGTTTTAATTCATTTGATAATAAAAGTGATTTATAATCTCTTTCAAAAATCATTTAAAATTTGTTAAATTTGTTATTTTTGAGCCATATTATAATGTATTATTTTTTCCATAAATATAAAAAAGAATTAAATAAGAAAATAGAATTTTCATTTTTAAAATAAATAAATTGATTTTAATTTGGAATTCAAAGAATTAATTTGAATTTGGAATTTTATTTTGAAATTCAAATTGACAGATTCTTAAAAATATTTGAATAAGTTTTAATTTATAATTTGTTTAATTTACATTTTCTTTAAATAAGAAAATCATATATATTCACATAAGTATAAATAAATTAAATTAAAAACCTTTATTAACATATAAAATATTACTAAATCAATTAAAAGACAAGTGTTAACCATTAAATAATCTAAAGCTACATGTGTTTATTAAAGAATAAAGGAACATGACAAGTGTCATTGCTTTTCTTTTTTTCTTTTTCTTTATTTTGTTAAAATAATTCCAGGCTTAAACCATTCTCATTTTCCCTTCATTCTCTTTCCATAACCAAAAGCTAAGAAAAAAAAACAAACTTGAAACTCAAAATTCCCTCACAAACAAATATGAAAATTTCACTCCTCAAAATTATGATCGCAAACCAAAACCTGAAACAAGATTTTCAAACATGCAATTCAAAATTTGAATTTCTTTACAAACCTACAATTCAAATTCCTGCAAATCAAAAGTCTGCATTTTTTCAAAGGCCTGCATGCAACAGGATTTTCTCTGGAAATCATCAGCATTTTCAACCTGGAATTGAAGCAATCTCAAGTCTGCATTTTTAAAAAAAATTAAAAGATCAGGCCTACATGCATGTGGTTCTCAAGTTCACAAAGACAGAAGACACACCAGTTTCATGATTTTATAAACTGCTCTGTTCTTCAGTTGAAGTGAGTAACCTTTTTATTGAAAATAATTTAAGTAAATGTGGTTTCATGATTAATTTCAGTAGAAATTGTTTTATGTGATTATATAAAATAGGCTCGGTAAATTTTTATGCATATATATGATAGTGTGTATATGTTATTGCCTGTAGCTTCTCTGTCACCAAAATTTTAAGCTAAAGACTTTCAAAAATCACCATCTCTTGATCCAATCATTATTTGGATTCATGTGTTAAACAAAATATGTTTCAGATCATAGAGTAAACTTTTAAAATTTTAAATAGGTTAAAATAAGATATATTTTTTTCTGGAAACCCAAAATGATCAGGAAAACATGAATTTGTTTTAAACTTAAATTTCTTGATTCATTAAATTAAGATTGTAATATGAAACCTTAACAGAAAACATAATTTTTAAATCAAAAAACACAATTTTTAGTTTAGGATTTGGGAAGAAGTTCTGTGATGAACTAAAATGATGAATTTGAAAAATTCTGATGATTTTGGGATTCTGGAAGTTTGAAGTTTCTTCTGTATGAATTAAAGTGATCAGGCATTTCAGAAAATTATCAAATTGGTGAATAGATCTTTGGATTAGAAGCGGTGAGGGATTTTGTTCTGTAACTCTAGTTTATGAACAAGTTAGAAATATTGATCAATGCTGTCTCTCTTTTTGACCGCGTGTGAAGCGACTTTGAGGGATGGTAGCTGGGTCCATGACGAGGATGTGGCCGGAGTTTCAACTTTTACGGTGGTCGGGGGAGTTGGGTTTCGCCGTTGACAGGTTTGGGCTTGAAGAGGTTCTGTGTTTCTAGATTTTGCATTGAGGTTGGTTTTTGATTTTTGGGTGAATGGAGATGTTTTGATGATCGTGATGTTGCGTGAGGTTGTATTCTGGTGTGATGATGCGGCCAGAGTTGACCGGTGATGGTCAGAGCCACCGTGCATGTGCACGATGCTCTTAGTTTTTGATGATCTGGAATTTTGGGGTGTTTTGGTTAGTTTGGGAGGGCACAGATTATACTCGAGTAAATGCTCGAGTCACTTGAAGGTTTTACCCGAAGATAGGTGATTGATGACTCGAAGTAAAAAGGGTATGGGCTCGAGTATGTTGTAGATTTCAGGGTTTTTGTTTTCCGAAACCTGACAGTTTCCAGGTTTTAAATTTTAAACTAAATTTAAATAATGGGAAGCAAAGAAAGATTTAAACCAAATGTTGGACAGAAGTTTAAATATGAATTCAAAATGAATTTGAATTCTAGATTTCAAAATAAATAAATTTTATAAAAAAATGAAAGGTTTAACAATTAAAAATTTATACCATAGTTTATAAAGTGTTTTAGAAAATCTGAAAAATGAGATTTTAAAACAAGATTTTAAATTTAAGTTTAAAATCTGAATTGTAAATCTAAATTCAAATTTGAATTTGAAATCTTAGGATTTGAAAAGAAAATAAGTTTATAAATTCTAATGTTATAATTAAGTTTGAATATTATAGTATTTTATAACATGTGTTTTTATAAATCTGAAACAAGATTTAAAACAGGATTTTAAATTTAAATCTTTGGATCTGAATTAAAAGCATGATTTGAATTCTAGTTTGAAATAAAATAAGTTTTTCAATTTAAATGTTTTCAAAACCACTTGAAATATTTAAAGTATATTTTAAATTTATTTTAAATTGAATATGGGTTAAAACTATTTTTAAATTTACCTTAGAAGATAAGTAATTCTTCGAAATGAAATTTAAAAGGTTTTAAATACTTAAAACTTGTTTAAGTTGAAATTTGATTGATTTTAAATCTTAATTTAAAATGGAATTTAGATGAAATTTAAAAAAATTATTTTAAAAATACCTTGCTAATGATGATTTAATCATTAATAAGATTTATGTTTATGTTAAGTTAATTAGAACTACATAATTTATAATTCATTAAATGATTAAGGTAATTAAGTTTTGTAATTAATTAAGTCAATTAATTAATAATTTGGGTTAATTAATTAAATAATTAAGGGTTTTATTTAATTAATTATGGGTTTAGTAAGTTAATTAAGATTGATTTAAATTGTAATTAAGAAATCATTATTTAGATTTGATTTTAATTTAATTAATGATTTGAATTAATTAATCAAATCATTAAAAATTAATTAAGTTTTAGATTATCAATTTATTAAATAATTAGAGATTAATTAATGGATTTTATAGATAAATTAATTTGTAATTAATATTGATTAATCTCAGTTAATTACTTTAGAAAATTAATTAACGTTTTATTATTGGTTAATAAAGATCATTAACTTAGGATTATTTAATAATTAATTAATGTAATTAATTTTAATGATTAATTGGATTAATTAATTTAAAGATAATCAATTGAGAATTGTTTAAGTGAAATTACTTAATGGAAGTAATTAAGAAAATTAATTACTAATTGTAATTAATTAAGTTTATTTTGATTAGTAAAGTTAATTAATTAAGTTTAATTAATTTTAAATAATCACTTGTTAATTTGAGAAGTAATTACCCAATGTAATTAAAAATGAATAATTACTTAGTGAAGTAATTCAGAAGATAAATTACTTGATGTAATTAAATTGAAGAATAATTGGGTAATGGAGGAGTTTTTGGAAATTAATTACTTTGTGTAATTAATATGTAATTAGTATGCAGAATAATTACTTATGTAAGTAATTAATAATTAATTACTTAGTGTTGTTAATTTAGGTTTTGTTAATTGAGTTATTTGAAGATAATAAAGAGATGAAATCAACTATATATAATTAGTTACTTAATGTGATTAATCAAGAGTGATTAATCAATATAGATAATTGATAATTAATTACTTAATTTAAATAGCGTAATTATGAATAGATATAGTTAGGGATCATTAATTTATATAACTAATGATGTAATTAAGGATTGATCAATAAGAACAATTAATTAATGAAGGAATTAATTAATGTAATTAATTAAGGATTAATGTAATTAATTATAATTAATTAATTAATGAAGTAATTACAGGTTAATTACCGAATTTGGTTTAGAATAATTAATTTGTAAAATTAATTAGAGGTTAATTACTTGAATGTAATTGAAGGATAATTAATCAAGAGTGATTAATTAGGGTAATTTGTTGAGGATAATTAATTGATTGATTTGTAATTAACTAATGTATATGTAAGCAAGATTTATATGGATGAGTAATTAATTTAATTTATTTTAAATTAATTAGAATAGAAGTAATTAATTTAATTCATTTTAAATTAATTATGAAATGGTGATTAATAAGTCATTGCTTATGAATGTTCATTGATACTGATTACCCTGAATGGTTGAGATCTCCGATATGAGATAAGTGATGTTGTGTGTTTTGGATGCTATGGTTGCATTTGAGTTGATGATATGAATTATCTGTTTGGATCATAATATGGATTATCTGTTGCGGTGATAATGTTGATTATCTATTGTGATGTTGTGTATTTTCTATCTGTGTGTATATAGATAATACTGAATTGAATGGTTTTAAACATTTAAAACAACTTGGACCTAAAAGATGGCGATTTGGATTTCGATGAGACCGGGATCGGGTTTCCATATTTGGATATCCGAAAACCACATCGATCCAAATTAACGATAAGTCGTGAATCTCAAGTGAAGATGAAGATTTAGAGTGCAAGGGTTATCGTCGTTAACTCATAGGGTGATTCCAAAATGAGTGTAACGAGATAATGCCTTCGGTTTCGTTCGAACCCGGAACGAACTTGTATGGATTGAATGGTTTCAGAACATCGTCAGGTGGACGATGAGTAATCTAAGAGATTTGTTCTCTAAAGGTAATCATAGCCTCAAGCCTCATCAACCGGGAATGGCTAAAATAGGGGAGGTGCAGCAAGGTTAAGTGGATCATGCCCAAGTAGGACAAGATTTAACTCTTGTGAAATTTCTTTTATAAGAAAAGTATTATTTATCATGTAATGTAAAGATTTTTAATTGATTTTAAAACTGATTGAAGTTAGATTATAATTTAATGATTTGTGATACATTTAATTTTGAGGGTAATTAAATGGATAATTTATTTATTTTATAAATTAATGACATGAATAATTACTCAAAGTAATTAAGGGTTTAATCTTAAAGGATTAAGATTAATTATTCTTAGAATAATTAATTTGTAATTTAAGAATCATTAATTAAATAAGATTTGATTTTTAATTAATGATTAATAATTAATTAATCAAATAATAAAGGATTAATTAAGTTACAGTTAACATTTAATTAATTAAATAATTAGGGTTTGAATAATGGATTATTAAATTGTAATTAATAATGATTTAAAATAAGTTAATTACTTTGGAAGAATAATTAATGAATTTGTTAATAGTTAATGAGGTTATTAACTAAGGATTTTTTAATAATTAATTAGTGTGATTAATTTTAATAATTAATTAGATTAATTAATTTAAAGATAATCATTGTGTAAATTGTTAAGTATAATTACTTATGGAAGTAATTAAGGAATTAATTACTTATTGTAATTAATTAAGTTTAATTTGATTAGATAAGTTAATTACTTCAGTTTAATTAATTTAGAATAATCATTTGATGATTTGTGGAGTATAATTACTTAATGTAATTAAATAAAGAGGAATTACTTAAGGAAGTAATTAATGGGTAATTACTGTATGTAATTAATTGAAGTGATTTGTTGATAAAAGTAATTTGATTATAATTACTTTGTGAATTAATCAAGGGATTAATTTGAGATAATTAATTAATGAGTAATTAATTTATTTGGTGAAGTAATTAGGGGTAGTTAATTACTGATTGGAGTTAATCAAGGGTGATTAACAATTATGGTTTAAATAAAGATTAATTACTTAATGTAATTAATTTAAAAAGAGAATGTAATTAGAGATCGTTAATTATTATAACTAATGATGTAATTAAAAATGGATTTAATTAAAAATAATTAATAAATATGGGAATTAATTAATGTAATTAATTAATAAGTAATGTAATTGATTTATAGCTAATTAATTAAGGAAGAAATTAAAGGTTAATTCTTTTATTTGGTTTGTATAATTAATTTGAGAAATTAATTAGTGGATAATTACTTGATGTATTTAAAGATTAATTAATCAGGGATGGTTAATTAAAATGAATAATTGGTTGATGATTAATTAATTGATTGATAATTAATTAATAGTGATGTAAGCAAGATTTATATTGATGAAGTAATTAATTTAATACATTTAAATTAATTAGAGATGATGTAATTAATTTAATTCATTTTAAATTAATTATATTTGGCGTGATTATTAATCATTGCTTATATGGATGGATGATATTGTTTGCCTAGATTGGTTTGAATCTCAGATATGAGATAAGTAATGTTGAGTAATATGGATGCATTGGTTGCATTGTGATGATGATTTGGATTACCTCTTGATAATGATAATATGGATTATCTGTTGTGATGATAATGTTGATTATCTATTGTGAATCTGTGATTTATCTATCTGTGTATATAGATAATTGAATTGTTTTAAACCTTTAAAACAACTTGGACTTAAAAGACACGGTTTGGATTTCGATGAGACCGGGATCGGGTTTCCATATTTGGATATCTGAAAACCACATCGATCCAAATTAACGATAGGTCGTGAATCTTATGTGAAGAATGAAGACTCGAGGTGTATGAACTATTCGTCAGTATAACTATGAGGGTGATTCCGAGATGAGTTTGACAGAATCGTACTTTTAGATTTGAGATGTAGATTCAGAGTGCAAGGGTTATCCTCGTTAACTCTGAGGGTTATTCCAAAATGAGTGTAACGAGATAATGCCTACGGTGTCGTTCGAACCCGGAACGAACTTGTATGGATTGAATGCTTTCAGAACATCATCAGGTGGACGATAAGCATTCTAAGAGATGTGTTCTATAAAGGTAATCGTAGCCTCAAGCCTCATCAACTGGGAATGGCTAAAACAGGAGACGTGCAGCAAGGCTAAGTGGGTCATGCCCAAGTAGGACGAGATTTTCCCCTGTATAGGGGTCGCTTTTCATTCGGCTTAGTGGGCGGTTAGAACGTAATCCAACTGCAGGGTTGTCTTGTTCGGAACTGTCCAGTAAGGGATGGTTCCGGTCTTGTGTTGCAGGGGAGCGGGCGTACTCCTCGGTACGGTGATCTAGGCCACGTACTGTGACGGGCAGTACCCCAGTAGCCCTGCCATTGACGGAATCCAAAATCCAATAAGTTCCAACGGTTTTGATTGTGTTACCCACTTTTGTTGCTAGTAGCTGGAATTTAATAGATGTAACAATTTCGGCTATTTCATATTTACTTGAAAACCCTAGACCTATTATAATATCACTGGATTTCCTATCAAATGTTTTGGTTAGTGTAAGGTAAAAACTTTTCCATGTTTATGTGTGGGAAGTCTTACGTGATACCTTTCTTTCAAAGGTTTTTCAAAGTTAAGCAACTTTAACCTGTTACTCACACCAGACCCATGTCTGACCCAGAGTTTATCTTCTGTTTTCTTAAACTCTTGGGTACTTAAATTTTGACAAGTAGCCAAGGGATTCAGGTTAGCTTTGACGAATTATGGAGGAGCAATGGAGCAGGAGGCTTCTACGTTGTAGATATATAGTTTCCGCTATGTTCTCTGTGTTGGTATCTCTTTGTTTGAGTTGTATTGAGTTGTATAACTATACAGGTGTTTATAACCGTCTAGTATGTGATGTATATTCTATGCAACTCTGATTGTTGTTGTATATCTATGTAATACTTTTGTTATTAGTACAATTAATTCGATCCGCTGTTAAGATTCTGATGTTGTTTCTTCTTTCTTCTCTTTCTTTTCTCTTTTCTATCCCTTTATTTCTTCAAGATGATGCGACTTTCTGTAGTGACAAAGTCGGGTCGTCTCAGGTGGTAACAGAGCTCCTATCCAACTAGATCTACCAATGCTAAACAGGATATCAGACTACAAACAAGTCTGACTCAACAATCACATTCTCCTGAAATGCTGGTTCCACAACCAGACATAAATCATACACATACTCCCTCGGAGATACGTGAAACATATTGAATCCCAATTATCCAAACTGGCAATTCAACCTTGAAATTCAAACACCAATCCTCACAAGGCAGAAAATATCCAAAACATCTCGGAGCTGACTTTCCCAGTCTTAGTCAACCTTAAAGTTGTTTAGATCGGAGAAAACTTACCCAAAATCAAATCTCCGTTTCCGGAATCCAAATTCCTTCATCTCTTATCCACAAAATACTTCTGACGATCCTGGGCTGCCTTCATCTTTCCCGATAAGCTCAACCTTCGCTAATGTCTCTAAAGACAAACTGGACCAAAACAACCCAACATAATGATCTCCACCAGATCAATCCAAAACCAAGAACACCAACTCTACTCCACAGACATCAGAAGACTAACTTACTTCTCCTAATCCGGAAAAGATAAAACAAAAGCACTTCCAAACTGCTTCCGCTGCACAACTCTGATCTGAAGTTGACGAAAAACTCGAGCACAAACTGGACAACTTATCTCAGACATATGGTCCAACAGATCCATAAAAGAAAAACTCAGATTTCCCACCTGATCCTTCTACTAAACTGAAGCACCGATATCACTCCTAGAATCCAGTTGATAAGCAAACTCAACCTCCAGATGCGGATAAACTTCTGATAACTCAAGAGAACACTCAAACTATCGCAAGTCACTTTTGCGATCAACTAGTCCAATATCCAAAGAAAACGGTTCTCTCTTTACCAATCAGAACAGCTTACGCTTATCTAGCCAATCCATCGAAGAAATGGATCCACTCTGCTTCTGAACTCCATCTCCAGAAAAACTACTAACCAGAAGACCTCCTTGCCAGCACAGAACACTCCGAGCTGCACTGCTGACACCGACGCCAAAGACTTACTAATCCAAAGCTCCTCGAGAAACTCGGATCTCAAACCAGACAGAAACATCCTACTGAACCCAGCCACATCATCGAAGCAAATATACTTCTTAAACTTGTTCCAAAGAAAAATCTTTGGAGACATCCATAATCACTGCGTCTCATCACATAGCTACTAATTCCTGAGGTATCAAGATACCATTATTTTCTTCTGCCCAACCGACAGATCCAAACTCTACTCATCCAACTCAAAGATGAACTCCGAACCTTTGCAGGTTAGCTTCAGAGATCTATGAAATCTCTACTCTCTACACAACTCACTCGAGACGGTATTAGGTCTACAGTCTCGATAGATACACTTCCAACCTCAACACTCAAACTCCAACCAATGGTAGTAGTCGTGTTACACACCCCACTACCTTATCTACCTTTATAACTTATATTGGAAAAACCCGAACAGGTAATCCAACAAATAGGTAGAAATATATATATATATATATATATATATATATATATATATATTCAAAATTACAAATACGCTTTCTCAAGAAATAAATTACTTTAAAGCCTAGGTATTCACTCAACCTAGCGCTCTGATACCAACTGTGAAGTATGGGATATAAATTTGAATTGAAGTTGATCTAAATTGTGAAGTTTGAATCATAAGATTTAAAAACATTTGAAATTTGTTTTCAAATTATTAAAAGAAATAATAAATAATATTATTTAATGCATTTTAATGAAATGGTCCTATTTCAAACAAGAGTTGTCTGAAAATTTAAAGAAATTTGTTTTGAATTAAAAACCAAAGGTGGTTTAAAATTTTAAAGTATAACTTGGTATGTAAAAGAAATTAATATGTATATATGTGGATATACATAATATCAAAGGTGGTTTGAAATAAACTCTAAATGGTGAGTTTTGAATTTGAAATAAGATGTGATACCCGAAGTGCTAAGTTTTTGAACTTATAAATAGGAAGATTATTAATGTGAAGTTTAGAATTTGAAATGGAAATTCAAATTGTGTAAGATTGACTAGATTAAGTGAATTGAGTTTAACTGGGGAAAGAGTTAAATAAGTTGGAATGATCAACCTGATTTGAAAATTTAAAGATGAAATTAAGATTTAACTTAGGAAGTTAAATGGTTGATTGGAATTGAGAGTTTGTGTGATCTCAAAATGGATTTGAGATCTAGAAATTGAAAATGAATGGATGTTTTAAAATAAATTAGATGATATCATCCTACTGTTATTAAAAATCTTTAAGTTGTGAATTGGATTTGTTTTTAATGAATGAGAAATGAAGTGTGGTAATATATCCATTATTGAGATAAAAGAAAAAAAATCTAACGTTAATTTGAAATTAAGGATATGGAATTACTTTGAACTGAAATCCTAAATGATTGAATCTGAAAATTAAACTTGTTTAAGAATTGGTTTCAAACTAGTAGATAAAACTGGGTAATAAATTAAATTTTTAAGTTAAAAATGTTTTGAAATCTTATGTAAACTTTGAAATAAGTAGATAAAGCTAAGAAATTAAATTGTTTAAAAGCTTTAAATAAAGGTTAACTTGGTTAAAGGGTTAAACTAACCTTAGTGAATTTAACTCGGATTTATATAATTCGAGATGGTTTAAATTTGAAATTTGAATTGAAATTAGTTCAAATTGAATTTGATTTGAATTAATTGAAATTGTGATTGAAGATGTATAAGTATAAAATTCAAATGGAAAATTTGAATTGGATTAATTTGAAACAATTTGAAATCGAAGTGGGTTCAATTTGAAATTAGTCCGAATTGATTTGAATAATTTGGAATTGTAATTAAAGTTGAATAGTTTTAAATTCAAATTAAATTTGATTTGAATTTGGGTGGAAATCAAAGATAATTCAACTTGATTTGGAAATGGAGTTTAAAATTGGGATTTATTCAAACTGGAGATGAAATGAATTGAAATTGGAACTAGTTCAATTGAAATTTATTTGAATTAGTAGAATTTGAGATCAAGGTTGAATGAAGTTAAATTTGGAAAGAAACCGAGGTTAATTCAACTTGAATTGGGGTTGAATCAATTTCAATGGAAATTGAAGTCATTTAAATTGGAATTGGGTCAATTTAAATGGAAGTGGAAATTTAAATTGAATTGATGAGAATAGAGATTGGAAAGTGAGCAGTTTTGACTCTGGACTATTTTTAATATAAATTGTTTTAATATAAACCTATTTTTCCAAGCTATCCATTATATATACAACCTTTCTTTTAAAAGCCAAACTATCTTATACTTGTTTTACAATTATTTTTGAAACTGTTTAACAATTTTTCAACTGTTTTATAAACTAATTACTATTTTATAGCTATTTTGCAATTATTTGAAATTTCTATAACTATTTAACTATTTTCCAATTGTTTTACAATTACCGAACTATTTTATAGTTATTTTACAAACTATAAATTATTTTTCAACTACTTGTCTGTTTTTAATTTTAAATGGACAGAGTTTAAACTGTTTATGATTGAATACCCAATTAAGGTAAGAATAGAGGTGATAATCCAAATGGATTAAGGCAATTGTGAGTAAGTGGGTAGAATCTAAAGGAAATGTGAATAGAAAGAGAAATTGATTTGGCTAATAACCAATAAAGATAAATACGTAGGATGTACGTATGTTATTCTATTCGCATAATGATTTGATCCAGATTCGAGCACAGAATTTCGAGATAGTATGTCGATCCGAGTTGGAATTTTTCACTTGATTTTCGACGACGAACCTGGATAGCGATTGTTGATTGGTTCTGCATATTCTCTATCATAGTTATGACTATGTAAGGAGAATGACGGTTTCTGATCAAGAAACCAGGTCTGTGTCCGCACTAGGAAGTCGGGTGGACGATACTTGTTCGGAAGTGAAATTATGTGGTCGAGTGAGCGATCGGACTGGTATAGCGTACGGATGTTATGTGTACATCGTACGGATTTGAATGAGAATGATATTGAAAGGAGTAATCAGATTTGAATATTTGATTTTGAGTAAACAAAGTTAAATATCTTTGTTTTGTAAAATGAAACTCCCCTTTTTGAATCTTTTGCCAGAAGAAAAGGGTTTTTGAAAATGTTTGAAGTATAAAAGGAGTTTTATACAAGTTTGAAATGATCCAAAGTTTTCAAAATTATATATATCTGTATATATAAATAAAGGATCTTATGAGGATTTTAGAAAAGGTTTTAGGAACCTTTGGATTTGGAAAGGCTTTTTGATTTTGGATAAAATCAATATGAGAATTTGGAAAGCCTAGTTTGAGAATTATCGATTTTGGACTAATCGATTTTGTGTAAAGGAGCTTTGTATGAGATCATACTAGGTGTATGATTTGAAGATATTATATATGTATAATATAAAATGTTTTGATGATGACTCTGGGGAAAAAGGCGCTCCCTTGAAATGAACTTCTCAGGAGTGTCACCGGGTGGTGCTGCCTTGAGCCCCAAGGGGAGGCTCTAAAGTTGATCCTCTGAGGAGTCCGGACAAAACTCGTTCCTGGGGATTATGAGTAGTGTACCATAGCAAAAGTCGTGTGTGCCGCTGAGAGCCAACAGTCTGCGTTTGATTTTATATCGGTAGACTGCGACCTATGTAGGAGTGGAGAAGTTTCATTTTTACAGCGAAAATCAGAGGCCGCCGAGAGCCTGTAGTTACATGGACTTTTGCTGTGATGGCAATGTAACCCTGGAATGTAACTGTGATCTGTTGTGGGGTTCCACGACGTAATCGAGAGGCCGCGGAGAGCCTGCAGTTACATGGACTTTTGCCGTGATGGCAACGTAACCCTGGAATGTAACTGCGACCATGGATGGGGGTGATGATTTCCAAAGCATTCTCACCAAGATATTTCCCCTATTTTCAAAATAAATGATTTTCTATATTTTCAATAAAATTATTTTCCAAAAGTATTTTCACTGGATGTTGAAGATGGATCTACTAAGTACTTATAGATTTTCAGTCCTACGCCTGATCAACGTATGACCGAATTTCTGTGAGAACAAGAATGGACCTATTAAGACATCGAGTCATAAAATGATATTTTCTATAAAAACTATTATGGAAATATTATATAGATTTTAAAGTGTTTTAAAATGATCAAAAAGTGATTTAATTGGTTTTAAGCATTAAATAAGTTCTGGCTTCTTTCCTTTTCAGCGACGAAAAGATTCTAACAGGGGAGGAATGTGATAGCCCAAATTTTTGGACATCTGTTAATTGAATAATTAACAGGATTAAAAAGTTTTAAAATACAAATTTGTAATTTAAACAAATAAAATAAGTCTTAATTTGATATATATTTATAAAAATAGATTTTCAATAGAATTTAGATTTAAAATTCAATTGAAAATGTCATAAGAGTAAATTGGGATAATAAACTCTTTTTCTAATTCTAATATAAATACATAAGTAAATGTATAAAATATGAATTTCTAGTATCTAAGAAGTATAATAGTTAAAATAAGAATCAAATAAAAAAAAATATGTATAATATATTCCCTTTTTAAGCTTTATATATTAATAAAATAGTTTGAGAATTTTATAGGTATTTCAAATATAAAACATTTAAACATGTGTAGACGTAAGATTTAGTAACTTAAGAAATGAAAAGAATTTGAACATAAGATTGATATTTTTGGAGTATATACATTAAAACATATTTATACATGAAATTATAAATGAAAGATGTATTCATATGTAAAATAGTAATAAAAATTTTTTTGATAATAAATACTAATATAAATATATAAATTTTATAAAACCATTTAAAAATTTCATTAATTCCAGGAAGTTACACTTGTAAGTTAAAGTGTATATAGTTAAACAAATGTAAATAAATTAATGCATGCTTCGGATAAATGGAAGTAAATTAACAAGTAGCATTTTTTTTATAAGTAAAATTAAAACAAGATTATTAAATACATCCCTACACCTTCTTTCTTTCTTTTTCAAAATTTACTAAAACCAAAACCTGGGAAGGAACTAAAACCAGGAAAATAAAATTCAAGTTCAGTTGAAATCAAATTCAAAATTTAATCAAGCAACAAGCTCAAGTCTAAAATCAAGTTCAGACCAAATCAACAGCAATTTGATTAACATTCAAGCTTCAGTTTTTCAAGGAGAAAACTAAATTAAATCCTGCTTTCATCTGAAGCAAATCAAGGAAGCAACTCAGGTTCAAGTAAACAAAGAAGATTCAGATCTAAATTAAGTAGACAGTTCAGATTTCAAATCTATTGCTCCGTGCAGAGTTTAAAAGGTGAGTAAATTTTGTTTTAAAAATAGTTTTTATCTTAGTGTGGTTAAATTTATTGTTACATGTGATGGATTTGGCTTTGTTAATGAATATTTGTACTGTTATATGTGTATGCCGTTGATAGAAAATGTTTGAAGATAGGAAACCTATTATGTTCATCTTTGTTCTTTTACAAAAATTGTTTTCTTAAGGAAAATTTCAGAAGAAAAATAAAAATCTTTTAATCTAGACTATATTAGATATGGATATATGAATAAAAGTTGTTTGTCAATGTTTGATAGAAATTTTAAGAATAGATATTACAATGAATAACTGATGCATGTCAAAAATTTATATTCTTAATTCTTACTTTTGGTTGTATAGTTTGATTAATAGTTAAAAATCATGAATTTTGATATGCAATTCATAATTTTTAGTTGGGTATTTCGTATGTATTTGGGGTTTGTTCAAAAATTGGGTTTTAGTGATTTGCCGAAGATCAAGGTGATAATTGAAGCTAGAATCTTGATCGAAGCTTGTTTGTATGTTGTGGATGAAGGAAAAATACAATTTAATTTTTTTCAATGGATAAATCGATGGGATTTGAATGAACTAGGGTTTATACTAGTTTGGGTTTCGGCTTGACTGTCTTGGCAATTGCGTCGTGGAAGATGGATCGAGTTCGATTGCATTTGGGGAAATCGATGTTCATGGTCATGGCGCTTTGAAGGTGGGGCTGGCGCGGTGTAACGAAATCGTGGTGGTCGGCGTTGTGGGTTTGGTGTCGAGTTGTAGCTATAGTTTTTGGTAGGATTTGCCGAATTTTGATTCGCGTACCAATTGTTGAATCTGGGTTTTCGGTTGTGCTCGCGAGTGTTAGAGTGATCGTTGACGATTGTCGCGACGACTTTTGGTGGCCGCCGGCGATAGCGCACGTGCACCGTGCACGTTCGTGTGCACTGGAAAATGATTTGGGGAAGGCGAATTTTTTCTCTCGAAGAAGGCTCGTGTTTTCATCGTGTACGACTCGAAGATTGAAGGGGCCTGGAGGTCTTCGGGGCTTGTCGAGTGATTTTGTTTGCTGTGTTAGTTGGTACTGTGTTAGTGTAAGTTGCAAAATAAACTTGAGTTGAATAGTTTAAGAATCAAGCATTAAGTTATAAACAAGTTTATCAAGAAAACTAAATTTAAACTTGTTGTTTTGGAAATAAAGTAAATCAAACTTTTAAAGTATTAATTGAATTTAATTTAAATTTAAATTGTTAAGAAGTATGTTTTTAAAAGTAATTACGTAACTAAATTTTGAATTTTAATTTAAGGAAGTGTTTTGAATCTTAATTCAAAAGAAATGTTTTCATTTTAAAATATTTAATCAAAGTTTAAGTAAATTGTTAAGTAACGTTTTAATAACAAAGTTTCCAAAATTATATTGAAAATAAATAAGTTTATATTAGATAATTTAAAGTGTTTTAAAATTTAAACTTGATTTCTTAATGCCTTATTTCCAAAAAGGTTATTGTTAAAATTTTGAAAACCAAATAGAATAATTTGTTGTTAAGTTATTAAAATTTGATTTAAATTCAAATAATTTATTTATAAAAATAAATATGGTTATATTTTGTTATGAATTTGAGAATACTTAATGAAAATATGATTATTAATAGATAAAGTTTAATTAAGAATAATGTTTCCTTAATTAATTAAGGTTTTTTTTAAATATAAGATGTTAATTAATTATTTAATAATTTTTAATAATTAGTTAATTGATTATTTAATTTTAAATAATCATTTAGTTATGGATTAATTAAGTGTGATTACTTAAGGAAGTAATCAATGGTTAATTATTGAATGTAATTAAGAATGGTAATTACTTATGGAAGTAATTAGTGGAAAATTACTCATGGGAGTAAAGTTGAAGTGATTAGTGGATAATCACTAGATGTAATTAATTGAGGAATTAATTAATAAAATTGTTTTGAATTAAATTAATTATGAAGTAATTTATTAATTAATTAAATAGTTAAAGATTATTTAATGATGGAATTAATTACTTGTTAAATAATTAATTAAGAGTGTAATCATCTAATGGAAGTAATTAGAAGGTAATTACTTATGTTAGTAATTAAGGGTTAATTAATTAGTTAATTTTAGTTAATTAATTAATGTGATTAATTAATTAATAAATGTGATTAATTTAAGATTAATTACTATGGGTAATTAATTAAAATTGTAATTAAATAACTGGTTTGTGACCAGTTAATGAATAACTGGTTTGTGACTAGTTAATGAATAAGTAAGCATGATTCTTAGTGATGGAAGAAAAATTATTTGATTGATTAATTTGAGATAATGTGATTAATTGGTCTTGCGTGTGAATGACCGGATTGATTAGATGTCTTAAATTGAACGTTTTCTCTAATATAAATGCTTTATGATATGGTACAATTGGGTTGTATGATAAGTTTCTGTGTGGATGTGACATCCTATATTTAAAATTAAATTGTATTTCATCTGAGTAACTTGGGTTAAAATAATATGGGATTCGAAGAAACTGGGGTCGGGTATCCATAAATACCTGAAACCACTTCGATTCAATATAAATTTATATGTGAAATCAATAGGCTGAAACGGAATGATTTAAGTGAATTGGACCATAAATCTAAGTTTTGGTACCTAGAAATTGAGGTGTGAAATTAGTAGTGTCTATAACCACTTGTGAAGTTGTAAATTGATATAAGTTACCCAGGTTATATAAGTTGTATGTTTTTGTATTATTTGTTAGATGGGTTTACTCATGCTGGTTTCCAGCCTGACCCGGGTGTTACTTTGATGTAATGCTCGGGTCAGACCGAGTATTACAGATTTTCAGGTAAGGACGTTCTGGAGCTCAGGAGGTGAGCTGCATGGCAGAGACGTATGGAGAGTTTCCACTGTGATATCGTAGTATCTGGACATGATTGTTTTGTCCAATGTTTATGTATATGTGTAACTCTGATGTATTTAAATATAAATTAACAGATGTAGTTTTCTTTGTATAACTGCTATTTTATTTGATATTATATTTGATCCGCTGTGAATGTGAGGTTTCTGTGACTTGTTCCTGTTTTCTTCTTCTTTCTCTTTTCTTCTTTTCTTAACTATCTGGAAATTTCGAGATCGAAATTTCCGGGTCGTTACATTTGGTATCACAATTCCATCAGTATCCACTAATTACATCCAGTAATTATCTTATCTTTAATTACTTCACTGAGTAATTACATTCCATTAATTAAGAAATTATTATCAAACCAACAAGTGACTAAAATTAATTAAACTAAATTAATTAATTTAAACTATCCGCAATAAACCCATTAATTACATTAAGTAATTAATTTCTTAATTACTTCCATCAAGTGATTAATCTTAAAATAATTTTCACAATTGATTATCATTAAATTAATTAATCTAATTAATTATTAGAAATTAAATAATCTAATTAATTACTTCCAGACGTATGTAACTATCTATCTAGTTCCGTTGTGTAGTTGATTTATGCTGTATCTTTGATGTATATAGTGACAGATGTATGTATGACTGTCATGTGTATTGATATTGTATAACTCTGATATGTAAAACTATGTAATAGTTATGTGATATATTATATTTTGTTCCGTTCCGCTGTGAGATTCTGATATTGTTGTTCTTTCTTTCTATTCTTTTCTATTCCTATCCCTTTCTTTCTTAATGATGATACATCTTTCTAGTAGAAGAAGGGAGGGTCGTCACAGTTGGTATCAGAGCCAGGTTGAGCGAATACCTAGGCTCTTGAGTGATTTCTTTCTTGAGAGAGCGTATCTGTAATTTTGATATATATATATATATATATATATATATTTCTACCTATTTGTTGGGTTACTTGTTCGGGTTTTCCAATATAAGTTATAAAGGTAGATAGGGTAGTGGTGTGTGTAGTTTTGAATGTTTAAGGTTGGAAGTGTATTTGTCGAGACTGTAGACCTATTACTTTCTCGAGTGAACTTTGGATGAAGTAAGGATTTCATCGATCTCTGAAGGAAACCTGTTAAGGTTCGGAGTTCATCTTTGAAATGTAAGTTTGGATGAGCTAGAGTTGGATCTGTCGGTTGGACGGAAGCAAGTCATGATATCTTGATATCTCAGGATATAGTAGCTTTGTGATGAGACACGGTGATTATGGATGATTCCGAAGATGTTTCTTTGGGACAAGTTAAAGGAGTATGTCTGTTTCGACGTTGTGGCTAAGTTTAGTAGGATGTTTTAGTTTGATTCGAGGTATGAGTTTCTCGAAGAGTTTTGGATAGGCAACTTTTGGGAATCTGGGTTAGCATTGTAGCTCGTAGTATTTTGTCTACGGTCAAGAAGATTTTCTGGTTAGTAGTTTTTCTTGAGGTAATTTCGGAAGCAGGAGAGTGGATCCATTTCTTTGATGGATTGAATCGACAAATATAAGCTGTTTTGGATTGTGATGTGAGAACAGTTTCTTTGGAAACTGATTTGGGTAGGATTGCCAGAGTGTCATGTGATAATTTTGGAATTTTTTTTGGGTTAGACTTTTACATGGAGTTGAGACTTCTCGAGAGAAGATTGAAGATGTCGATGTGGTCCAAGATTTCCCTGTTGTAATTAAGGAAGTCAAGTGTTTGCTTCCCCATCGAGAGTTAGAGTTTCGCATTAAATTGATTCCAGGAGCAGTGCCGGTGATTCAGCCTAGTAGGAGAATGGCTCCTTGAGAGAGAGAGGAGTTAGTTAAGCAGACTCGGGATCTTTTGAAAAAGGGATTGTTAGGCCCAGTTTTTCTGGTTGGGGTTCTGCTGTGGTGTTTATCACTAAATCAGATAGATCGCTAAGATTCTGTGTGGATCATCGAGAATTGAATAAGTTTATTCTGATAGTCATCAATGATATTTTGGTCTATTTTTAGTCTGAAGAAGAGCATAAGCAGCATTTGAGGATAGCGTTGGAGACACCGAGAAGGCATGTTTTGAAAGCGAAGTTCTCTAAGTGCCATTTTTGAAAATCGAAAGTTATATTTAGGGGCACATTATTTCTGGTAATGGTATCTCTGTAGACCCAGCGAGGATTGATATTATTCTGGAATGGAAGCAACCGAAGGCATCGATGGAAGTTCACATTTTTCTGGGATTAGTTGGCTACTACAGGAAGTTTATCAAGGACTATTCCAAGATTTCTTCACCTCTGACTAAGTTGATAAGGAAAGGAGTTAAGTTTAAGTGGACATACCAGTGGGAAGAAGCTTTTCAAGAGTGGAAGACGAGGCTAACCATTGTTTGCTATTCCGGATGGGAAAAGCAAATTTGAAGTATATACAGATGCCTGTATAGTTGGTTTGGGAAGCGGTGTTGATGCAAGATAAAAGGGTAATTGCGTATGCGAGTTGGCAATCGAAGCCACATGAAAAGAAACTACGCTACGCACGATCTTGAATTATAGTCGTTGTTTTTTCTTTGAAGATTTGGAGACATTATCTCTTGGGAGAGAAGTTTGAGTTATTCAGGGACCACAAACCGTTGAAATATCTTTTTTCTCATAAAGGATCTTAATCTGAGGTAGCAGCGATGGGTCGAGTTTCTTCCATCATATGATTTGGATATTCTGTATACCCCAGGATATGCGAATGTTGTGGCTGATGCTTTTTGCAGGAATGCAGTTTTGTTTCTTTTGGAAGTTGTTTCTTCTCTCCAGGAAAGAATCGTAAGTAAGCAAATTGAAGATAGATCTTTTGAGAATTAATGGTCGTGTGTATGTGCCTAATATAGATGGATTGAGGCAAAAAGTTTTAGCTGAGTGTCATCACTATAGACTGAATATTCAACTTGGAATCTCTAAGATGTATAAAGATATGAGAAAATTTTCCGGAGGCCGAGCTTGAAGAGGGATGTAGCTGCTTTCGTTTATAGTTATGCTTTCTATCAGCAAGTTAAGGAGGTCAATAGAAGTTGTCCAGATTGTTGCAACCTTTGAAAATCCCAGAATGGTAATGGGAGATGATTTTATCGACGGTTTGCCAAGAACCAAGAAAGGAAATGATGGAATATGGATTATTGCGGATCAGTTAACTAATAGTGCTCATTTTATATCAGTTAAGGCAACTTGGACTGAAGTTTCTCTAGCAGAGATTTTGTTGAGGAAGATAGTCAGATTTGTATGGTGTTTCTGTTAGCAAAGTAAGTGATCATGATTCTGTTTTCACCAGCAAATTTTGAGAGGCTCTGCAATTAGCTATGGGAACGAGTTTGAGTACAGCCTATCATCCTCAGACAGACGGACAGAAGGAGAGACTGAATCGTATTCTAGAGGATATACTGCAAGCTTGTGTTTTGGATTTTGATGGATTTTGGGAAGACATCTTCATCTAGTAGAATTCCCCTATAATAACCATTACCAAGCAAGTATTTAGATGACGCCTTTTGAAGCTCTATATGGAAAACCGTATAGATCCCCATCCTATTAGATAGAGTCGGAAAATCATCTTATGCTTGGACTAGATTGGATTTGATTCAAGAAGCTTCTGCTAAGTTGAGTTTATCAAGAGAAGGATGAGAGCTACTCAAAACAGTCAGAAGAAGTACGCAGGTAAGAGAAGGAGACGATTGGAATTTGAAATTAGTAATTTTGTTTTTTTCAAGTTTCCCAATTAAAGGAACCATTAGATTCAGAAAGACGGGAAAATTGCCCCGAGATATATTGTACCATTTCATGTATTGGAAAGAGTTGGTGCTGTAGTTTACAGGATTTGATTGCCAGAGCGGATGTCTGGAATTCATAATGTATTCCATGTATCCCATCTAAGGAAATCTGTTCATGATCCATCATTAGTTGTAAAACCAGTAGTCCAGGAAGATTTGGAAGTTGAGCCAAGTTTGTCTGTGGTCAGGAATCCAGTTCGGATTGTTGATCAAGACGAGAGGCAACTCAGAAGTAAGGTAGTGAAGCGTGTCGAAGTGCGGTGGAGTGAGGATCCCAGAGATGGCACTAGGGAAACTCGAGATAGTGTTAGGAAAGCTTATTCAGATTTGTGTCCGAATAGCTAATGATGTTTGTTAGGATAGTCTGTTTGGTTGTTTGCTAGTGTATGAATGATATGCATGTTTGAATGGTTGGTATAACAACTTTAAAATTATCTTTGTTTTAAATTTTGAGGACGAAATTCTTTTAAGGGGGAGGAATGTAACGACCCTAGATTTTGGCCCCGGTTATTTTAATAAATATTTAATCTGATTAGATGAAAAGTTAACCGATCATTTTAAAATAAATATGATTTTGAAAATATTGCTATTTATTTATATAAATTGTATTTTAAAAAGGAGATTGTTTTAGAAATTTAAAATAAAGCTTAATGATATTTACAATAAAATTATTCTTATATAATTCAATTAAAATAAAATTCTGCCTTATATGATTGAATGACAATACTTTGTCTTATTAACATGTGATAAATAAATACATTGACGTGAATGATAATGTTCAAATAAAATCAAAGTTTATCAATATAAAATATAAATATTAAATATAAGTAAAACTGAAGAATATAATATAAATATTGATAATAAAAATATAAAATACAAATATAAATATGTAAGCAAATGAATATCATTTAAATATTGATAGTTAAATATGAAATATAAATATAAGTAACTAAACCACATGAATTTTTCGAGCTAGAACAAATATCTTTATATACAAAACTAATGTCAATCTGCTAAGTGTATAAAGCTAAAAATAAAGCACATGTATAAAATGTAACAAGACCAAAGTTAAGTAAACCTGACATATATATGTATAACAATTCAAAATGAAGTTAAAAACAACCATTTATATTGTAGTCAACTAGAAGTTAATAAAGTAAACATCTCAGAACAAAGTATAGAATAGAATGAAAAAAAATAATAATAAGCACAAGGTATAAAAGTAATACCAGACATACGTATATAAATTATTTCAACTAGAAGAAATAAACAAAAATGTTTACATGCAAAATATCTGCATCTACATAAAAAAATTCAAACTGAAAATGTATATTTCCAAATAAAAATAACAAGACAAAATAAAGCTTCATTTGCAAGCCAAGTATTGCCTGCGAAATATATGTCTGCATACAAATATCTATGTACAGATAAACATAATAAGTATGTAAACATATTTGGTAAACAAAAACATGTACTTGCTATCTTCTCAGCCAACATATAGGTCAATTCAAATATTATAGAAGATCTGTTCATATAAAACAAAGAATTTATTTGTCCAGATACTACCTTCCCCTATATCCAACTGTTATCTTTTATATATATGTGTATTCATCTTGTATTGGATTCGTTCAGTAAACCATAGAAAGGAAAAAGAAAACCTGAGAAAACAAAAGTCAAAAAAATAAATATAAAGCTCAGGTTTAAAATCAAAATCAGGAAATTATCCAGGCAGTTTCAAAGCAACAGGTTTTTATAACATCAATGCTTTCTGTTCAAAAGAAATTGGGCAGGTGAGTAAACATTAAAATTTTCATGCTTAAGTTTAAATAAAAACAGTATGATGGTTTATGGAATATATGGGGTTGTATATGTTGATATGAATCTGGGTTTATATAATAATGTTCTTCTCTGTTATGTGCTCTCTGTTGTTACAGTTTACTGATCTTTGTTTAAAACTCAAGTTATTCTCATCAACATTAATAATCTGTAATTATTTCAACTTAAACAAAATGTTTAAACTAAATTAATATTTGTTTTTAAAAGCTAATTTAAATATGTTGATGGAAATACTTCATTGTAACATGTTATACTGGTAATTCAAATATTCTTTGATAAGTTTGAATGCCATAAATTGCTAATTCGAGCTTATATCTTGAATTAATACTAAAAATTATGATTTTTAAAATTTGTATGAAGACTTTTAACTCAGTATTTCCAAAGCAGTTTGCATTTGAACCAAAACTGCACTTTTGCAAATTTCTTGTTATTTAATCAATAATAAAAATTGAAATTTGGGATGAAGCAAATTCAAACGTATGTGATTTCATAAAAATTACCAGATTTTTTTTATATTGCTTGAGATTTGGATACGAGATCAATCTAGGGCTCGAGTTCCTGTTTTTATCCATGTCTGTATTGTGTCGAGATCATCTTCATTAGGCGATCGAGTGGCTTGAGTTTCTGGAGGTTGGTGGTTGATCGTGATGCTGTCGTGTGGGCAAAAGCTTGGGCGCTGCAGGTGGATGGAGCGGCGGTGGCGAGGCGATTTACCAAGAGTGTTTGTTATAGTTTTCCGTCCAAACGTCTAATTTTCGAATTCAAATTTATATGGGAGATTTGAACTTTGATTGCGAGCTTGGGGGTGGATTGTGTCTTGCCGATGAAGTTGGTGATCGTTGAAGGAGGGTTGTGCCGCCGTGCACGTGTATGGCATGGAAGTGGTTGGTGACTATGTCGTAGTGGTCCTCCGCCTCGAGTCATGCTCGAGTGGTTGTGGGATTAACTTCGAGCTCTTTCGATCGAGTGCATGTGTATCTATTGATGTTTTAATTTAAGATATAACTTAACTTGCTGGAAAATAAAAAAGAAAAGGGGAGAAGAAGAAGTAGTGGGAAGGACTCGGGTGATTTAGGTGGTTAACTCGAAGTTATACTCGAGCTTTTAGCAGGAAGGCTCGGGTTATCCTTAATTGCAATAATGTACATTAAGGTGAAGTTAAGTAACCTGTTTTCTACTAGTTTTAATACTATAGTTTAATAAAGATTTAACTGTTGAGATAGGAATGTAACATAAGTTTTCATTTTTAGTTAATACCTTAATAATGTTTTAACACTTAATTATTATTAAGTAATTAATTTAAATAAGTATAAATTTAATTAACATTTAAAGTTAGAAGTTAAAAATTAATTGAATTTCAAAATTTAAAGAAGAGCTTTAAAGTGTTAATTAAATTGAATGGTAATTAATTAATTATCTTAGAAAACAATTAAGAATAATTACTTTTAATTGTAATTAGTGATGGATTAATTGATGTTTAAGTAATAAATGAAATTGCAATTAGTACTTAAGTTAATTAAAGAATGGTTAATAGTCAATTAATTAAGTAATTTAAGTACTTATTAATAAATGATTAATTAAGTAATTAGCAGTTAATAAATAGGTAATTAAGTTTCATTTATTAATAATTAAGTTATTAATTAATGATTAAGAAATGGTTAATTAAGGTTAAATAAATTGATTAAGAATTAATTAATTAAATGGTGTGAAATAAAATAGTTAAGTAATTATATAATTAAGATTTTTATAATTGACAAAAAAATGATTAATTAAATTAAATAATTTGAAAAGAAATAAGTGGTTAATTGATAATTTATGACCAATTAATCAGGGTTAAGTAGTTAACTCTCAAGTAATTAATTTTAAGTTGAATTAATTACAATGAGAATTTAAAGATGATTGCTTATGGATTGTTGTGTAGAATATCTGATTGTGATATTTATTTGATGATATTCTGCGATGCTCTGTGATATGCTGTGATATATCTATAATAATTGTGTATGATTCATCTGTAATAAATTCTATGTTAATTCAATTGTTGAATTTAAATTATTTAATCCATTTAAGTTAATTAGACAACTTGGCCTTTAAAATGGCGTTTGGATTTCGGTGAGACCGGGGTAGGGTGTCATTTTGATATTCCGAAAACCACATCGATCCAAATTAAAAGTTAGGTCGTGAATTCTGAAATGAAGATCGAGATGGTGTTTTCAGAATGCAAGGATTATCGTCGTTGACTCTGAGGGTGATTCCAAAATGAGTGTAACGGGATAATGCCTTCGGTTTCGTTCGAACCCGGAACGAACTTGTATGGATTGAATGCTTTCAGCACATCGTCAGGCGGACGATGAGCATTCTAAGAGATATGTCATTTAAAGGTAATCGCAGCCTCAAGCCTCATCAAACGGGAATGGCTAAAATAAGGGAGGTGCAGCAAGGTTAGGTGGGTCATGCCCAAGTAGGACGAGATATACCCTTGTCTAGATGCCCCTTTATTTTTCGGCTGTGTGGACGGTTGATTGCAACAACTGCCGGGGTTATCTTGTTCGGGACTGTTCAGTAAGGAATGGTTTCGACCTTGTGTTATAGGGGTCGGGAGTGATCCTCGGTATGGTGATCTAGTCCCCGTACTGTGACGGGCGGTACCCCCGTAGCCCTGCCATTGTTGGAAATCCATTTTTCCCTACGAAACCCTACAGTTTTGATTTGTATTACCCACTTTTGTGGCTAGTAGCTGGAATTTAATGAATATAACAATTTCGGCTATTTTCTATTTACTTGAAAACCCTAGACACTATTATAATATCACAGAATTTCCTATAAAATGTTTTGGTTAGCGTAAGGTAAAAACTTACCCGTATTTATTTGTGGGGAGTCTTACGTGATACCTTTATTTTCAAAAGTTTTTCAAAGTTAAACACATTTAAACCGTTTACTCATACCAGACCCATGTCTGACTCGAAGTTTATATTTTGTTTTTCATAAACTCTTGGGCACTCAAATTTTTATGAGTAGCCAAGTGATAGGTTTTGGACTTTGATTTCTGGAGGAGCTTGGAGCAGGAGTTCCAGACATATGTAGCTATTTATCTATTTCCGCTGTGTAGTTGATTTATGCCGTATCTCTGATGTATATAGTGACAGATGTATGTATGACTATCATGTGTATTGATATTGTATAACTCTGATATGTAAAACTATGTAATAGTTATGTGATATATTATATTTTGTTCCGTTCCGCTGTGAGATTCTGATATTGTTGTTCTTTCTTTCTATTCTTTTCTATTCCTATCCCTTTCTTTCTTAATGATGATACGTCTTTCTGGTAGTAGAAGGGCGGATCGTCACATGTATTATCTGTGTAACTCTGATAGTTGTTGTATACTATGTAATATCTTATGTTATTAATATAATTTATTCGTTCCGCTGTTTAGATTTTGATGTGTTGTTTCTTCTTTCTTCTATTTCTTTCTCTTTTCTATCCCTTTCTTTCTTATTAATGCGTCATTCTGTGGAGACGGATGGCGGGTCGTTACAGTGGTATCATAGCAACTGTGGCAAACCGACTTTTCTCCATAAAAAGTCATATCATCTTTAAGAAAGAAAGGGATAGAAAAGAGAAAAGAAAGAAGAGAAAGAAGAAACAACACAAGAATCTCAACAGCGAAACGAATAAATTATATTAATAACATAAGTATTACATAGTATACAACAATTATCAGAGTTACACAGACATTACAACACATACTAGACAATTATAAACACCTGTCTAGTTATTACAACTCAATACACAAAAAAAAAACACTCAGAGATACCAACACAGCGGAAAACTATATATCTATATGCGGAAGCCTCCTGCTCCATTGCTCCTCCACAATTCGTCAAAGCTAATCTGAATCCCTTGGCTACTCGTAAAAATTTGAGTACCCAAGAGTTTAAGAAAAACAGAATAAACTCCGGGTCAAACATGGGTCTGGTGTGAGTAACAGGTTAAAGTTGCTTAACTTTCGAAAAACCTTTGAAAATAAAAGGTATCACGTAAGACTTCCCACACATAAACATGGAAAAGTTTTTACCTTACGCTAACCAAAACATTTGATAGGAAATCCAGTGATATTATAATAGTGTCTAGGGTTTTCAAGTAAATTAAAAATAGCCGAAATTGTTACATCTATTAAATTCCAGCTATTAGCCACAAAAGTGGGTAATACAATCAAAACCATTGGCACTTATTGGATTTTGGATTCCATCAATGGCAGGGCTACTGGGGTACCACCTGTCACAGTACGTGGCCTAGATCAGCATACCGAGGAGTACGCCCGCTCCCCTACAACACAAGACCGGAACCATTTCTTACTGAATAGTTCCAAACAAGACCACCCTGCAGTTGTGATCAGCAACCGCACCACAAAGCCGAAATAAAGGGACATCTAGACAGGGGTAAATCTCGTCCTACTTGGGGTTGACCTACTTAGCCTTGCTGCACCTCCCTTGTTTTAGCCATTCCCGGTTGATGAGGCTTGAGGCTACGATTACCTTTATAGGACATATCACTTAGAATGCTCAACGTTCACCTGACGATGTTCTGAAAGCATTCAATCCATACAAGTTCGTTCCGGGTTCGAACGAAACCGAAGGCATTATCTCGTTACACTCATTTCGGAATCACCCTCAGAGTTAACGACAATAACCCTTGCACTCTAAATCTTCATCTTTACTTCAGATTCACGACCTAACGTTAATTTGGATCGATGTGGTTTTCGGATATCCAAATATGGAAACCCGATCCTGGTCTCATCGAAATCCAAAACATGCCTTTTAAGGCCAAGTTGTTTTAAAGATTAAAACAATTCAATTCATTATCTATATACACACATATAGATAATTCACAACACAATAGAAAATCAACATTATCATCATCAACAAATAATCCATATCATTATAAACAGATAATCCATATCTTCATCACAATGCATCCATATCATATAACATTACTCATCTCATAGCTGAGATTACAAACCATACAAGGCAACCAATATCAATCATTCATACATAAGCAATGATTTAATGATCACACCATATATAATTAATTTAAAATGAATTAAATTAATTACATCATCTCTAATTAATTTAAAATGAATTAAATTAATTATTTCATCATTATAATCTTGCTTAACATAATCATTAATTGATTTCAAATCAATTAAATAATCACCATCTCATTATTCATTTCAGTTAATCATTTCTGATTAACAATTCTCTAATTACAATAAGTAATTAGCCTTTAATATTAATTACACAAGTTGATTATACTTAACTCTCTGAAATAATTAACTTTTAAATTACTTAATCAATTAATTAACCTTAATTAATTACATTAATCCTTTATTAATTACTTCTTTATTAATTATTTCTTAATTAATCCATTCATCAATAATTTTATTAATTAGTGATTTCTAATTACAATTTAATTAATCTCTCTATATAAATTAATTACATTGAGTAATAATCTTCAATTAAAACACATATATATTATTCACCCTTGATTAATAACAATCCAGTAATTAAATTCCCTTAATTACTCATTCCATAAATTAATTACTCTTAATTAATTAACCCAATTAATCCCTTGATTAATTTCAAAGTAATTTAATCTAAATTACTTCCATCATTAACACCTTTAATTACATCCAGTAATTATCAATTAATTACTTCCCTAAGTAATTATAAACCCATTAATTACATAAGGTAATTATTCATCAATCATCAAATGTTTAAATTAATTAAACTTAATTAATTAATATAAACTAATCACATTAAACCAATTAATTACATTAAGTAATTAACTCATTAATTACTTCCATTAGGTAATTAAACATAAACAATTACATAAATGATTATTATTAATTAATTAATCTAATTAATTATTAAAAATTAATCGCATTAATTAATTGTTAAATAATCTTAAGTTAATGACCTTATTAACATTTCTTAATTACTTAATTAAGAAATTTACTTAGATTAACCATTACTAATTACAAATTAATTAATATTTAATTACAACTTAATTAATCTCTAATTATTAATTAATTAAGTGTTAATTACAATCTTAATTAATCCTTAATCACTTGATTAATAAATCTTAATCATTAATTAAAATTTAATTAACAATCCTTAGTTATAAATTAATTAACCTTAATTAATTAATCTTAAGTCTTTAATTAGTTAATTTGAAAATTCTTAATTACTTAATTAACCATCCATATTATTAATTAATTAAATAATTAATTATTCATTTAAATTAACTAAATAATGAATCCAAAATTTTAAAATTCTAATTTATTTTAAGAAAACATTTCTTCTTAATTAAGCATTTAAAAACCAATTGTTTTTAAATTTACTTTAAATTCCATTTAAACTTCATTTTAAAATTTAAGATTTTAAAATGCATACAAATTTTAACTTAAACAAGGTTTTTGAAAAAACAATTCAAAACCTATAAAAGAACCATTTACTTTATAAAATAAGTTTTAAAAGAATTTAAATCCCAATTTAATTTAAATTCAAATCAATTTAAAAACACACCTAAACACTCCGGATTATTTTAAAAACAAATTCAATTTAAAAATTACTTTTTAATTTCAAAACTGAAATACAGAATCTTTTATTCAAAATTTAAACTTAAATCTTTAAAAGCTTCCTTACATTTTAAACTCCATTTTAAATTCAAATCATTTAACCATTTAAAGTAATTAAACAATTTAAATTTAAACTCATTTTATTTTAAAAACTGAAATTAAAATTTAATTCTAGATTAAAACGATTTAAATTCATTTTAAATTTCTAATTTAAAATTTTAAACTTTCAATTCAAATTCAAAACCACATATGTTTTTACACTTATAAGTTTTAAAACCAAATTTAAATTTTAAAACTTAAATTATTTCAATTCCAGATTCAAACTAATTTGAATTCATATTCGAATTCAGATTTCAAAAACTCAGTTTAAATTTTCAATTTGCATTTTATACTTCTCTTTTGATTTTAAAAAAAGAAACTAGTTTCCTGTTTTTTTTAAAAACCAACTTAAATTTCAAGATTTAAATAATTTCAAAAACCAAGATTTAAACTAATTGAATTCATATTTAATTTCAGGTTTTAAACTCAGTTCAAATTTTAGTTTACATTTTAAACTCTACTTCTAATTTATGAAAGCTGTAACAGGTTTTCTGTTATCATTTGAAAACCTGAAACACAGTTTTAACTCGAGCAACCCCAAAAATTTCTTCGAGACATAAGTTTAATTGCTTCGAGTTACTACTAAAATTCCCCGAGATCATCTCGAGCAACAAAATCCTGAAACCACCAAACATTACACCAGCATCCTACTTCCTCTGTGCACCTGTACATCGCCTCCGGCCATCGCTGGCCAACTCCACAACCTTCCCCCAGTCCCCGTTCATCCCCTCAGGCCAACCAAACGACAACTCGATCGATACATGCACGAATTCAAAATCGTGACACATTCCCAAACCTGGAAACAAAACAGAACCCACAACCCAAACCTGTCAATGGCCTCGTTGATGCGCCTCTGGCCACCATCACATTTGAAACTCCGTCGACGGCTTCATCAATCCATCCTCTTCCAAAAACCAAGACCCCAAGCCACTCGATCAATTATAGATGCAAAAAAGTTCAATTCTTCACAGAAAAAACTAGGATTCAAATCTTTAAAACCCAATCTCAACATCAAAAACAAATTTCCACTCAATCCAATAATTTTCATAACATCTCTGATCATTTCACCATCTCCAGAAGAAATTTCAATTCAAACAAACACAAATATCATCTGTGCTAATCCAAAATGTAGGATACAGTGAATTTAAAACTGCTCTTATGTTTAAGCATTAAAAATTATAATTTTACTTTTAAAAATCCTATTTTTGCATAATTATTTTGATTCATAATCCTGAAACATTGATTTGTAATATTTGAATTTCACCTTATTCAAATTGTAGCTCTGTTGATTTAATTTCCAGGTAACACACAATTTTATTTAACTTATATAAAGTTTTTAAAACTTACTTTATCTTATAATAAACATGTTTTATTAAAAAATTAAATCATAACAGTAAACAACCCAAAAGAAAAGGATTTTAGAATCAACAGAAGTTTGGGATTTGAAGAACAGAAATGCAACAGTCAATAACATGTACACATAAATATATCCACGTGTGTATATGTTCACAGCAAATTCAAATTATGAATTCATTTCTTATTTAAAAGCAAGAAAACAACATTTACCTATTTAATTAATTTTTAAAATTTGAGTTACTCACCTTTTCAATCATGCAGACGGAGCACGGATTTTTAAAAGCTTCTGAATCCTTTAAAATCCTTCTTGAATGTTTTAAAAAGCTTCAGTTGTTTGATGTTCTAACATGTGTGCAGAGACCGCTTTCCAGATTTTAGAAGAAATGCAGGTTGCTTGCGTCTTGAAAATGAGTTACAGATTAAAGAATGCAGGCTTCTGGCTTTAATTGTTGCATGCAGAGGTCACTTGCTTTATTCCCAGATTTTTAAAAGAAATGCAGATGCTTTAATTTGCTTTAGATTCCAGGTTTTAAAAATGCAGGAAACGATGCAGCTCAGGGGATAAGTTGTACACAACTTAAGGAGGAAGACTTGGGTCGTTCTCGAGTTAAGGAAGTTTTGTTCTTAAGTCTTAAGTCGTGCGTCAACTAATATTGAGTTGCATTTATTTTTAGGTCGTGTGAAGGTATTGTGATGTAATTAGGTCGGTAACGACCTTGTCTAAGTCGTATGTGTTGTATATATGTGCTGTGTTGCAATTGAGGCGAGTAGTATCTGTTAGGTCGGCAACGACCTAGTTGAGTCGTGAGTCATGAGTCAGCAACGACTTAAGGGGAGTTAAGTCGGCAACGACTTATGGGTCAGGGGTTGGAAACTTCTATAAATAGCGAGTGTGTTGTAATTTCAAAGGTGGTTGATTTTTGAATAAAATTTCGTTTGATTGTTGTGTGCTTTCATTTAAATTGGTAGTTGAGTGTAATCTCCTATCTCCACTTTCGGTTAATCGAGTGCGCTCGATTCAACGATTGTTGATGCCAATTCACGGTATCAAGTGCGCTTGATCAACGTTCGAAGAATTGTAGATCTTCTTTCACGGTATCGTGCGCGATCAACGTGTCGAAGATAGCTAGAATTCGGTATCTTGGTGATCAACGAATTTGGGCATTTCAGTATCTTCAATCCATCGTTTGCTACTTTCATCGATCTATATCGTTTTGTTAATTATCCGCTGCGTCAGTTTTGGTATCAGAGCTTGACTTAGCCAATCATAGCTAAGACGAGTCTTGGAGCCAAGGAGTTTGAAGTTGGTGTTCATCGTGTTCATCTTGAGGTTGCAACAAGTTAGAAGTTTTCAATCCATATTCTTTTGGATCAAAGTGTGGAAGTTGTTTGAATTTGGCCGTGGGATTTTTGCGCGCCAAAGTTTGAAGAGTTTGAAGTGCTTGAGTTGAGCCGAGCTTTGTTAGAAGCCAAGCCGACCTAACCTTAGGTCGTTGCTATTGTTGAGTTAAGTGTTTAAGCCGTGACTTGTTGTACAAGTTAGTGTTGAAGTTTGAAGTTTGATTTGTAGAAGATTTGTTGAAGTCTTGTAAAGTTCAATCATGCCACCAAGGAGAGCTAATCGTCATCAAAATGTTGAAGCGTTGTATAGAAGAGAAGAACCCGAGCAAATGGAACAACGCATTAATGAGAAATTTGATGAAGGTATTGGAAAGTTAGAGAAGTTTATGAATGATTTGAATCAAAATCAAAGGAGGAGATCACCAATCTCGAACCTTGGAGGAAACCGAGTTTCGCCATCGGTTACGGAAGCGAGGAGGGTATCACCGCAATCTTTCAGAGAGAGAAGAGAAACATCAATTTCATCAAGGAGAGATCACCATGACTATGGAAATGAAGAGAGAAGAACTCCACGAGAGTATGAAAATGAGCCATATAGAGATGAAGAGAGACATAGTAGAAGAGACATGCGTGATCGAAGGGATGTTGATGGTCGAGATCGATATAGACATACATTTGATTTTAACGAAGAGGGTGATAGAGCTAGCATTCATTATCGAGATCGAGACCAAGTTCGAAACTTATATAGGGATGTTGGTGATGATCTTCGATGGGAGTCGGGTATGAAGATGGAAATTCCAGAATTCAAGGGTGGAATGGTAGCAGAAGAATTTCTTGATTGGTTGTCTAATGTTGAAGAGATCTTTGATTTCAAAAAGGTCTCGGAGTATCGTCGAGTGAAGTTGGTTGCTACTAGATTGAGGGGAAGAGCTTTAGCGTGGTGGCAGCAAACTAAACTTACACGGGAGAGAATGGGAAAGTCGAAGATTGAATCATGGGAGAAGATGAAGAAACTGATGAGAGCTACATTTTTACCTTACAATTATCAATCACTCATGTATCAGAGGTTGCAGAACTTGAGGCAAGGGACGATGACTGTTAATGATTATGCTGACGAATTTTATCAACTGATTGCTCGAAATGACATTATGGAGACAGAGGAACAGCTGACTGCTAGATTTGTTGGAGGGTTGAGGACACAGATTCAAGATATGGTGAATATGTTTGATCCTAGATCTGTAGCAGAAGCACATCAGAAAGCTTTGGCTTGGGAGAAGCAGGGAAGGCGTGGAGGTGGTGTGCTTACTAATTCCAACAATCAAGTGAAGGGTGTTAGTGGAAGTTCCAATGTTTCGAAAGCTGTCAGTAAACCAGTTGGGAACAAAGTTGCGAAGGCAAAGGTCAACAACAGTTTCAAATGTTACAATTGTCAGGAAGTGGGTCACAAGAGTAATGAATGTCCGAAGCCGAAGAAACGAACTATGATCTCTGAAGTTGAAGGTGAGGATGTTGGGGAAGGTTATTCTAGTCCAGTTGAGGAGGATGAATAGGAAATTGCGTCAGGAGATGAAGGATGTAATCTAATGATGAGGAGGTCTTGTTTAATACCGAAGCAAGAAGAAGAAGCTAGTTGGTTGAGGAGTAACATCTTTCAGTCAACATGCACTATTCTGGGAAAGGTTTGTAAATTTGTGATTGACGCTGGAAGTTGTGACAATATTATTTCTACTGAAGCTGTGAGAAAGTTGAAGCTGAAAACGGAGAAACATCCAAATCCTTACAAGTTAGCGTGGTTGAGAAAAGGAGGAGAAGTGAAGGTGGACAGGCGAGTTCGAGTTCCATTTTCTATTGGGAAGAAATATAAAGACGAGATCTGGTGTGATGTAGTTGAGATGGATGTTTGCCACTTACTTTTGGGGAGACCGTGGCAGTATGATCGAGCAGTGCAACATGACGGTCGAACCAATAGCTACAGTTTTATGTTTGAAGGCGTTAAGATTATTTTAGTTCCAAAGAAGAGACAACAGGAAGAGAGTAAATCTGAGGAGATTGAGGAGCTTAAGACTTTATGGACTTTGAAGGAATTTATTGAAGAAGTAGAAGAGAGTCCAGAGGTATTTTTGTTTATTGGACATGAAGCCACTGAATCTGTAGAAGTTCCAGAAGAAGTAAAGCCAGTATTGGAAGAATTCAGTGATGTGTTTCCTGAAGAGTTACCAACGGAGTTGCCACCGTTGAGGGATATTCAACATCAGATAGATCTTGTGCCAGGGGTAGTATTACCACACAGGACACATTACAGAATGAGTCCTACGGAGCATGAGGAACTAAGGAGGCAGGTGGAGGAGTTGTTAGAACAGGGGCGTGTTCAGGAGAGCTTGAGTCCTTGTGCAGTGCCAGCTTTATTGGTGCCAAAGAAGGATGGTTCGTGGAGAATGTGTACGGACAGTCGGGCTCTAAACAAGATCACTGTGAGTTACAGATTTCCTATGCCAAGGTTTGATGATTTGATTGACCAGTTGAGTGGGGCTGTTGTGTTCTCAAAGATTGACTTGAAGAGTGGGTACCATCAGATTCGTATTAGACCAGGTGATGAATGGAAGACTGCTTTCAAAACCAGGGAAGGTTTATACGAATGGTTGGTTATGCCGTTTGGTTTATCGAATGCACTGAGTACTTTTATGAGAGTGATGAACCAGATTTTCAGACCATACATTGGGAAGTTTGTGGAAGTTTACTTTGATGATATTTTGATCTACAGTGGAAGTATGGAAAAGTATGTCCAGCATTTGCGTGAAGTACTGTTGATTCAACGACAGGAGAAATTTTATGCTGCAACAAAGAAGTGCGTGTTTATGACGGGCAGTGTTTTGTTTCTGGGATATGTTCTATCGAAGGAAGGAATTCAAGTGGATGAAAGTAAAGTAGAAGCTGTCAGGAGTTGGCCACAGCCCAAGACTATTACTGAAGTGAGGAGTTTTCGTGGATTGGTATCTTTCTATCGAAGATTTATTCTACATTTTAGTAGTGTGATGGCACCTGTAACCGATTGCATGAATGGAAAGAAGTTTGAGTGGTCAGAGGAAGCAGGGGTTGCTTTTGAGAAAATCAAGACACTATTGACGACAGCACCAATTCTAGTTTTACCGGATTTTCAATTATTGTTTGAATTACATACCGATGCATCGAAGGTTG
Organism: Allium cepa; assembly: GCA_030765085.1. Classification (NCBI taxonomy): domain Eukaryota; kingdom Viridiplantae; phylum Streptophyta; class Magnoliopsida; order Asparagales; family Amaryllidaceae; genus Allium; species Allium cepa. Next base: position 341,956,608 of record CM060937.1, read on the forward strand.
GGGTTGGTGGAGTTCTGAGTCAGAAAGGTAGACCGGTTGCTTATTTCAGTGAGAAATTGTCTAGAGCTAAGTTGAGATATAGCACTTATGATGTTGAGTTTTATGCAAATTTTCAAGCTGTGAAGCACTGGAGACATTATCTATTTCAGAAAGAGTTTGTTCTTTATACAGATCATGAGGCTTTGAAGCATTTGCAAGGGCAGGACAAGATTTCATTGAAACATGCATCGTGGATTGCCTATTTGCAGCAGTTTACTTTTGTTGTGAAGCACAAATCAGGGATAACGAATCGTGTGGCTGATGCTTTGAGTAGGAGGAGTCATTTATTAACGACAATGAAAGTTGAAGTGACATGTTTTGAATTATTGCCAGAGCTTATTGAAAAAGATCCTTACTTTAAGAAATTTGCTGAGAAAGTCAAGGAGGGAAGTTCTGATGAATTTGTGTTGATTGATGGTTTCTTATTTAAGGGGAATCAATTGTGTGTACCGGATTGTAGCTTGCGAATGAAGATAGTAAAGGAGCTTCATGAGGAAGGACATGTGGGTAGAGACCGAACATTGCAGTTAATCTCTCAATCCTACTATTGGCCATCGATGAGGAAGGAAGTTGAAAGGTTTGTTCAGAGATGCCATGTTTGTCAAGTTTCAAAAGGGACGGCTACAAATGCGGGTTTGTACATGCCTTTACCCGTTCCTACAAAACCTTAGGTGGATGTTAGTACGAATTTCGTATTGGGATTGCCGAGAACTCAAAGGGGAAATGACTCTATATATGTTGTGGTGGATCGTTTCTCGAAGATGGTACATTTTATTGCTTGTAAGAAGATGGCGGATGCTGTTCATGTCGCTCAGTTATTTTTCAAGGAGATCTATCGACTTCATGGATTGCCAGAATCTATTGTGTCGGATAGAGATACTCGTTTTCTGAGTCACTTTTGGTTAAGTTTGTGGAAGATGGTGGGAACGAAGTTAAACTTTAGCAGCGCTTATCATCCGCAAACAGATGGACAGACAGAAGTTGTCAACAGATCGTTAGGAAATTTGTTACGATGTCTTGTGAAGGACAATCTGAAGAGTTGGGACATGAAGTTATGCCAAGCAGAGTTTGCTCATAATCACGCAGTGAATCGTAGTACGGGATTCAGTACATTTCAGATTGTATATTCAAATTTACCAAGGGGACCGTTAGACTTAACGGTAGTACCACAACCGAAGGGGACGGTTAAACGAGCTGTAGATTTTGTTGATGGTTTGACGGAATGTCATAAAATCGTTCAAGAACAATTAGAGAAGTCGAACGAGAAGTATAAGCGAACTGCAGATTTGAAGCGACGAAATATTGAATTTAACGAAGGTGATTTGGTTTACGCTGTGTTAACCAAGGATCGTTTTCCAGTAGGCGCTTATAACAAGTTTAAAACCAGAAAAATTGGTCCTGTGGAAGTTGTGAAACGGATTAATGAAAATGCTTATAAGTTGAAGCTGCCGGAGGATGTGTACACTTCTGACGTGTTCAATGTTAAGCATCTTGTACCATATTATGGAGATGGACAATCTGATGTGGAAGGATTTACAAATTCGAGGACGAATTTTTCTCAACCAGGGGAGGATGATGCAGCTCAGGGGATAAGTCGTACACAACTTAAGGAGGTAGACTTGGGTCGTCCTCGAGTTAAGGAAGTTTTGTTTTTAAGTCTTAAGTCGTGGGTAAACTAATATTGAGTTGCATTTATTTTTAGGTCGTGTGAAGGTATTGTGATGTAATTAGGTCGGTAACGACCTTGTCTAAGTCGTATGTGTTGTATATATGTGCTGTATTGCAATTGAGGCGAGTAGTATCTGTTAGGTCGGCAACGACCTAGTTGAGTCGTGAGTCATGAGTCGGCAACGACTTAAGGGGAGTTAAGTCGGCAACGACTTAAGGGTCAGGGGTTGGAAACTTTTATAAATAGCGAGTGTGTTGTAATTTCAAAGGTGGTTGATTTTTGAATAAAATTTCGTTTGATTGCTGTGTGCTTTCATTTAAATTGGTAGTTGAGTGTAATCTCCTATCTCCACTTTCGGTTAATCGAGTGCGCTCGATTCAATGATTGTTGAAGCCAATTCACGGTATCAAGTGCGCTTGATCAACGTTTGAAGAATTGTAGATCTTCTTTCACGGTAACGTGCGCAATCAACGTGTCGAAGATAGCTAGAATTCGGTATCTTGGTGATCAACGAATTTGGGCATTTCAGTATCTTCAATCCACCGTTTGCTACTTTCATCGATCTATATCGTTTTGTTAATTATCCGCTGCGTCAGGAAACCATCAGGTTGAAGAGAAAAAACAGGAAAATGATGTAGAAGCCTTTTGTTTTGAGGAGAATGTGTTACAGGAATTTCTGTATGAAGATAAATTTTAGATTTGCATGCTGGTTTGCAGATTTGCATGTTTGTTTATAGGAATTGATATGCAATTTTGAAGAAAAAAGAAATGGTTTTGAGGATTGTTTCAGCTGAAAGAAAATTTCTTTGTTAAGAATGAAAATGAAAAAAAGAAAGAAATGGGAAAATGTAGGTTTATATATCTTTATTTATGATAAATTCAAATTAAAGAAAAATAAAAATGCAAATTTGACACTTGTCTTAAGTTACAACACTTGTTAATATCTCATGTGTTTAAATTACACATGTTAATTATGCTTTAAGATACTTACACTTGTCAATTTAAGTGATTAGTATTTTTAAATTAAAGGTTAAATGAAAGTTTAACTTAATTAATTAGTTTTTTAATACTTAGTTATAGAGATAAATAATTTTAAAAGAATAAAACAAAGTATTATTATAAATAAAACAATAGACAAATCAATTATTTGATAATAATATTTTAAAATTTTAAAATAAATTTATAAAAAAGATTGTAACTTATTTGTTGTTTAATAAATTAATGTTTCATATTTTAGTTGTATTTTAAACTCTCATATTTAATTTACAAATCATATTTATTAATCAATATTTTAAAAAGAAATAAAACAACATTTTTGTAACTTTATTTTAACATTCAAACTTAAGTCAAAATATAATTTAAACAAATAAAATATTTATCTCATATATTTAAAATCATTTTGTTATTTTATTAAATATTTTTGAAAAGCTTAATTCAAAAATAAATCATAATTTCCTAATTTCAAAATATTAAAATTAGAAAATATGCTACACTGATTAAATTTAAAACCGAACTTATCTATTTAAAATATATATAAATATATATACATATTATAAATAGAAAATAGTTTATTAGCTTATTGAAAGATAAATTCACTAATTAAATATTTATTAAAAGAAGATTATTAAATCAATTCAAATTTATCTACAAAAATTATCAATTCAATTTAAATTTTAAACACAGATTATTAAATTTATATTGTACAAAATTCCGGGATATCACAATCCTCCCCCCTTAAAAGAATTTCGTCCCCGAAATTTAAAACAAAGGTAACTTAATAATCATATTAAAGATTAAATTTTAAAATACAGCATATGTTAATTATACGCCAACAACCAAAGCAACCAATTCACACAATCAAAACAAATCTAATTATCCAAAAAAATTCTGAATAGAACTTCCACGAGTTTTCCCGGTATAAGTATCAGGATACTCGCTCTATAGAATTCAAACAATCAACACTACCAAGCTATAGAGCCCCTATTCATCTATGTCTACAACTCTAAACAGGATATCAAATTACAGACGAGTCTGTCACAACAGCCAAACCTCCTGAACTGCTGGTTCTACAACCAGAAATAGATCATACACGTACTCCCTCAGAGATACGTGAAACACTCTGAATCCCAGTCATCCAAACTGGCAATTCAACTCTTGAAAACCAAACACTTATCTAACCAAAACAGTGAAAAGATCCAAACATCACGGAGCTAGTTTCCTAAATTTACCAAAACTTATAGCTCCTTGGATCAGAGAAAAATCTTAATCCAAAACCAAATCTCCGACTCCTCATGTTATATATAACTATGCAATGCATTTATAACTTTGTGTTTAATTTATAAATATTTAAAAATCACTTCCTAAAGATAAGTTTTAAAAGAAGAAAGTAAACATTAATTTAAATTTTATTTTAAAAGTTTAAACTAAAATTATTTTATCTAACATTGATATTATATATAAAAGCTAAATTTATTTTCAAAAATCAATTTAAAAGAAAACAATTTAAACTTTTATAATATTGTACTATTTTCCAGCTATTATCCTTTAAATAAAAATGTATTTTCCTTTAAGTGTTTTACAAATAAAAATTAATTTTAAATAGCTTTTGGAAAAAAACATTTTATTAAACCAAATCAAAAATCTTCCAAATCACTATATAAACATATGTACATTATAAATTTGAAAACATATTTTCTGTTTAAGTTTAATCCATTATTTTCTTATTTACAATAAATATATACAAACATAAATATTCATTATAAATAGAACATCTCAAATATTAGCTTAAGAAATTATTTGAAATTTTAAAACAGAACATCAGATCATAATATATAAACATATATATTATAATCTGAAAATATTTTTATTAAATTTAAATTGAACCAATTTCCTTTTTACAATGTATACATATGTACATTACAAATAGAATATTTTTATTAACTTAAAAAGATTAATTATTATTAATTAGATTTATATTATTATCCTATGAAAAGAATAAACATTTCAAATTAAAGTATCATTATTATTGAGTTTTTGAAAAGATAATCATTTGGTAAATTAGATTAATTAAATCAATATTACATATTTTAAAATAAATTATAAATGGAAATTATTAAATAAGTATTGCCCAAAATTCCGGGACATCACATTCCTCTCCCCTTAAAAGAATTTCGTCCCCGAAATTAAAAGCAAAGATAATTTAATAATTCCATACAGATTTTAATTTTAAAATAGCAACATATGCTATCAACCATATACTAGAAACCATAACATCCAATTCAAACAATCCATTCTAACTATCCAAACAAAACTTTGGACAGAATTTCCTAAAGTTTCCCAGGTACAAACACCGGGATACTCGCTCTACCAAATCTAAAACTAGCTGCTCTATTCATATCTAGAACTCCTATATATCCAGATCTACAATCAAAACATGATACCAGACCACAGATAATCCGATCAACTTCCAAATCTCCATGATCTGCTGGTTCTAAACCAGTGATAGCTCAACCACTTATCCTTAAGAGAATACAAAAAGATTCCAATACACTCTTGAGCTAGCTTCCCATCTTATCCAATCTCATTGCTCTTATGATAGGAGAAAACTTATCCAAAAATTAAATCTCCGACTTCGAACTCCGAATCTCTTCGTCTCTTGACTACAACCTCTGCTGATCCTGGACTGCCCTCAGTCTTCTTGATCATCCAAACTTCACAGATGCTTCTCAAATCAAAACTGGATCTAGAATGAGATGATGTTAAAAGATGATGTGATTGAAGTAGGGTATTTAATAATGATAAATTAAAAGATGATGTTCTTGTGTAATCCAAAAACAAGTTTTTGAATTTAAATATTTAATTTTAAAATGATCGTTTGAAGTAAATGAAAAGTATGGTTTATATTAATCAAGTTTTTGATTTTAAAGGTAATTAAGTAAATTACTTAATTAACTTAAATTGATTAATGTGAGTAATTAAATTAAGGTAAATTAGTTTGTGTAGTTAATTAAGTGTAAATAATTACTTAATTAAAAACTTATTTAACCAAGTTTAATTAATTAAGAAATAATTAGTTAATAAGTAATTAAAGAAGTTAATTACTTAATGATTAAGAAGAATTATTTAAACATAATTACTTAATGAAGTAATTAAAGCAATTAATTACTCAAAGAAATTAATTAAGTTTTATGGATAATTTTTAGTTAATTAATTAAGTTTAATTAATTAAAAAGAATTACTCAATGATGGGATTAGTATAATTACTTAATGTAATTAAAGATGTGTAATTACTTAGCGAAGTAATAAATGAATAATTACTGAACGTAATTAATTGAGAAAATTACTTGATGGATAGTAATTAAAGAGGAATAATTACTTAGGGAAGTAATTAAGTGATAATTACTCAGTGTAATTAAAGGATTGATTAATGTAATTAATCTAGGTATCGGTTTAATTGGTAAAGTTATTAAGGAAGTTAATTACTGATTCTGATAATCAGGTTTTATTAATAATTGTAATTAAGTTTTATAATTAATAATTAAATGTAATTATAAGAACAATTGATTAATAAAGTAATTAGAAGGTCATTAATAAATGTAATTAATGAATAATTAATTAATAAATGTGATTAATTATGAGATAATTAATCAATGAAGTGAGAAAGAAGTAATAATTAATTAATGAAATTAATTAAGGATTTATGTAATTATTTTTGTTAATTAATAATTAGAAATTAATTAAGATTAATTAATGATTAAAGATAAATTAATCTGTGTAATTAATTTAAGGGCTAATTACATAAGGTAATTAAAGAATAATTAATCTAGATGATTAATTAAGAATATGATTAAAGGATAATTAATCTGCAATTGAAGATTAATTAATTGAATTATGAAGATGATTTAAAAAGTGATTAATTAATTAATCGTAATTAATTAATGATTGTTTAAGCAGGATTAGTTGTTTAATTCTCAAGTAATTAATTAAATTTAAGATGATTAAATTAATTATAAAGGAATTAATGATGCCTGTTTGTGTATGATTGTTTGTGGAATATCTGGATTGGTTGATATCTATTGGATGATATGTTGTGATATTCTGTGATATGATATTTGATATATCAATGATAAATGTGTGATATTTATCTGTGAATGATGCTGTGTGAATTCAATGTTTAAATTGAATTAATTTGTTAAACTTAAATCACTTGGACATTAAGATGGCGTTTGGATTCGATGAGACCAGGATCGGGTTTCCAAATTTGGAATTCCGAAAACCACATCGATCCAAGTTAAACGTTAGGTCGTGAATCCAAGGGGAGTGCAAGTGAAGACTCGAGGTGTAAGAACTATTCATCAGTATAACTCTGGGGGTGATTCCGAGATGAGTTTGACGGAAATAGTATTTACAGGTTCGAGATGGTGATTCAGAGTGCAAGGGCTATTGTCGTTAACTCTGAGGGTGATTCCAAAACGAGTGTAGCGAGATAGTGCCTTCGGTTTCGTTCGAACCCAGAACGAACTTGTATGGATTGAATGCTTTCAGAACATCGTTAGGTGGACGATGAGCATTCTAAGATAAATGTGTCTTATAAAGGTAATCGCAGCCTCAAGCTTTATCAACCGGGAATGGCTAAAACAAGGGAGGTGCAGCAAGGCTAAGTGGGTCATGCCCAAGTAGGACGAGATTTACATCTGTCTAGAGGTCCCTTTTTATTTCGGCTGTGTGGGCGGTTGATAATAACAACTACCGGGGTGGTCTTGTTTGGGACTGTCCAGTAAGGGATGGTTCCGGTCTTGTGTTGCAGTGGAGCGGGCGTACTCCTCGGTACGGTGATCTAGGCCACGTACTGTGACGGGCGGTACCCCAGTAGCCCTGCCATTGTATGGAATCCAACATCTAATAAGTGCCTGTACGGTTTTGATTGTGCCCAACTATGTTGGAATGTGAGATGTAAGCATTCCAGCTATTTCTGTATTCTATTTTGAAAACCCTAGACCCTATTATAATATCACTGGATTTCTTATCAAATGTTTTGGTTAGCGTAAGGTAAAAATTTACCCATGTTTATTTGTGGGGAATCTTACGTGATACCATTGTTTTCAAAGGATTTTCAAAGTTAAGCAAATTTTAACTGTTTACTCACACCAGACCCCTGTCTGACCCGAGTATTTATTTTCTGTTTTATTAAACTCTTGGGTACTCATATTATGTATGAGTAGTCAAGTGATTCAGGTTTTGTTTGACGAGTTCTGGAGGAGATATGGAGCAGGTGGCTTTAGCGTGTAGATATATAGTGGTTCCGCTGTGTTTGAGTTGTATATGTTTCCTGTTATGTACTTGAATTATAATATCTAGACAGGTGTTATAACTGTCTAGTTTGTGTGGTTTGAGCTGTATAACTCTGATGTATATGATACTATGTAATATTTTATTTGATTAATATAATTTGTTCGTTCCTCTGTGAGATTCTGATGTTGTTTGGTTGTTCCTTTTCTATCTTTTCTCTTTTCTATCCCTTTCTTTCTTCTTAATGATGCGTCTTTTTGTGTTATGAAAGGCGGGTTGTTACATTGTGGTATCAGAGCATTAGGTTGAGTGAATACCTAGGCTCTGGAGTGGTGTCTATCTTGAGAGAGCGTATTTGTAATTTTTAATATATTTATATATATTTATTTAATTCTACCTATCTATTGGGTTACCTGTTCAGGTTTTCCAATATAGGTTATAAAGGTAGATAAGGTAGTGTGTATAACGCGACTACCATTGGTTGGAGTTTGTATGTATGAGGTTGGAAGTGTATCTGTCGAGACTGTAGACCTAATACCGTCTCGACTGAGCTTTGCAGTGGTGTAAGGACTTCATTGATCTCTGAAGATAACCTGTTAAGGTTCGGAGTTCATCTTTGAAGTTGGATGAGTAGAGTTTGGATCTGTTGGCTGAGCAGAAGCGTGTGCTGGTATCTTGATACCTCAGGAAGTTGTAGCTGCGTGATGAGATGCAGTGACTATGGATGTTTCCGAAGATGATTTTTTTGGAACGAGTTTAAGGAAGTAGGTCTGCTTCGGTGTTGTGGCTGGGTTCAGCAGGGTGTTTCTGTTTAGTTTGAAATCCGAGTTTCTCGAAGAGCTTTGTTTTGGAATTCTTTGGCATTGGTGTCAGCAGTGCAGCTCAGAGTGTTCTGTGTGTCGGCAGAGTTTTCTGGCTTAGCAGTTTTCTGGAGATGGAGTTCAGAAGCAGTAGAGTAGAATCTATTTCTTTGAAGGATTGGCAAGACCAGCATAAGCTGTTCTGATTGGTAAAGAGAGAACAGTTTTCTTTGGATTTTAGTTTGGATTGATCGCAAATGTGACTTGCGATGATTGAGTATTCTCTTGGATTGTTAGAGATTTTCTGGATGATTTCAGGAAAGTCAGAGGTTGTCCGCATCTAGAGATTCAGTTTTCTTATCGACCAGGATTCCAAGTGTGGTACCGGTGGTTCAACTAGTTGAAGTTTGGTTCCTTGAGATGAAGTTTGTTGAAGTAGCTCATGATTTGAGGAACTTCTGAATTTTCTCTTGGTTATGTTGTCCAGTTTGTGTTTGAGTACTTCATCGGCATTCTTTTCTACTCCAGATCAGAGTTGTGCAGCGGAAGTAGTTTGGGAGTGCATCTGCTTTTCTTTTCCGGATAGGAGAAGTTTGTTTTCTTCTGATGGTTATGAGTGGAGTTTGTTCTTGATCTTGGTTGATCGTGGAGGATCATTCTGGTGGGTTGGGTTGGTCCAGTTTATTTCTTGAGACATCAGCAAGGATTGAGCTGATTAGGTAAGAAGTAGGCAGCTCGAGATCGTTTGAAGAGTTTTGTGGTTCTGGAGTCGGAGATCTGATTTTGGAAAAGTTCTCAATTTTTAGGAGCTATAAATTTTGGTAAGGTTGGGTAATCTAGCTCGGGGATGTTTTGGATTTCTTCTGTGCTTTGTTATGGATAAGTGTTTGGTTTTCTGGATTGAATTGCCAGTTTGGACAACTGGAATTCAATGTACGTATCTCTGAGGGAGTACGTGTATGATCTATTTCTGGTTTTGGAATCAGCTGTTCTGGGAGATTTGGTTATTGAGTCAGACTTGTCTGCAGTCTGATATCTTGTTCAGTTGTAGATCTAGATGAGTAGGAGTTCTATAGCTTAGTAGTGTTGATTGTTTGGATTCTATAAAGCGAGTATCCCGGTATTTACTTGTGAAACTCGAGGAAATTCTATCCAGAATTTTGTCCGGATAGTTAATTTTGTTTGATTGGGTGAATTGATTTCTGTGATTGTTAGCATATGTTTGATATATGCTTGTGTTTTGAAATTAAAAATCTTAGACAGGTTATTAAATTACCTTTGTTTTAAATTTCGGGGACGAAATTCTTTTAAGGGGGAAGGAATGTGATATCCCGAAATTTTTGACAATATCAATTTAATAATCTTTATATAAAATTAAATTGATTTGATAATATTGATTAATAGAATATATGAATTGGTTTAATAATCTGATTTAAATAAATATTAATTAGTGATTTTATCTTTTAAAAACTAAATAAATGTTTTTAATTATAATGTGTATATATATTTGTATATATATTATAGATAATCTTTGTTTTGGAATTTAATAAATAAATGAAGTTTTGTTTTCAAATTCTAATAATATATTAAGTAATTAGGAAATTATGTTTTAAATTAATTTTAAGTTTCCCAAAGTTATTTAATTAATAAATATATGATTTATAAATACTTAAAATAAATGTTAAATTGTTTAAAATTATATCATAGCTTAATTTTTAAATTTAAATAAAAAGTTTGTTTTATTTCTTTTTAATATTACTGGATATAAATATGATTTGGAAATTTGTATATAAGTTAAAATACAATGTAAACTACGGTTTTAATTCATTTGATAATAAAAGTGATTTATAATCTCTTTCAAAAATCATTTAAAATTTGTTAAATTTGTTATTTTTGAGCCATATTTATAATGTATTATTTTTTCCATAAATATAAAAAAGAATTAAATAAGAAAATAGAATTTTCATTTTCAAATTAAATAAATTGATTTTAATTTGGAATTCAAAGAATTAATTTGAATTTGGAATTTTATTTTGAAATTCAAATTGATAGATTCTTAAAAATATTTGAATAAGTTTAAATTTATAATTTGTTTAATTTACATTTTCTTTAAATAAGAAAATCATATATATTCACATAAGTATAAATAAATTAAAGTAAAAACCTTTATTAACATTTAAAATATAACTAAATCAATTAAAAGACAAGTGTTAACCATTAAATAATCTAAAGCTACATGTGTTAAATAAAGAATAAAGGAACATGACAAGTGTCATTGTTTTTCTTTTTCTTTATTTTGTTAAAATAATTCCAGCCTTAAACCATTCTCATTTTCCCTTCATTCTCTTTCCATAACCAAAACCTGAAACAGGATTTTCAAAAATGCAATTCAAAATTTGAATTTCTTTACAAACCTGCAATTCAAATTCCGGCAAATCAAAAGTCTACATTTTTTCAAAGGACTGCATGCAACAGGATTTTCTCTGGAAATCATCAGCATTTCAACCTGGAATTGAAGCAATCTCAAGTCTGCATTTTTTAAAAAGTTTAAAAGATCAGGCCTACATGCATGTGGTTCTCAAGTTCTCAAAGACAGAAGACACACCAGTTTCATGATTTTATAAACTGCTCTGTTCTTCAGTTGAAGTGAGTAACCTTTTTATTAAAAATAATTTTGGTAAATGTGGTTGCATGATTAATTTCAGTAGAAATTGTTTTATGTGATTATATAAAATAGGCTTGGTAAATTTTTATGCACATATATGATAGTGTGTATATGTTATTGCCTGTAGCTTCTCTGTCACCAAAATTTTAAACTAAAGACTTTCAAAAATCACCATCTCTTGATCCAATCAATATTTGGATTCATGTATTAAACAAAATATGTTTCAGATCATAGAGTAAACTTTTAAAATTTTAAATAGGTTAAAATAAGATCAATTTTTTTTCTGGAAACCCAAAATGATCAAGAAAACATGAATTTGTTTAAAACTTAAATTTCTTGATTCATTAAATTATGATTGTAATATGAAACCTTAATAGAAAACATGATTTTTAAATCAAAAAACACAATTTTTAGTTTAGGATTTGGGAAGCAGTACTGTGATGAACTAAAATGATGAATTTGAAAAATTCTGATGATTTTGGGATTCTGGAAGTTTGAAGTTTCTTCTGTATGAATTAAAGTGATCAGGCATTTCAAAAAAATTATCAAATTGGTGAATAGATCTTTGGATTAGCAGCGGTGAGGGATTTTGTTCTGTAACTCTAGTTTATGAACAAGTTAGAAATATTGATCAATGCTGTCTCTCTTTTTGACCGAGTGTGAAGCGACTTTGGGGGATGGTAGCTGGGTCCATGACGAGGATGTGGCCGGAGTTTCAACTTTTACGGTGGTCGGGGGAGTTGGGTTTCGCCGTTGATAGGTTTGGGCTTGAAGAGGTTCTGTGTTTCTAGGTTTTGCAGTGAGGTTGGTTTTTGATTTTTGGGCGAATGGAGATGTTTTGATGATCGTGATGTTGCGTGAGGTTGTATTCTGGTATGATGATGCGGCCAGAGTTGACCGGTGATGGTCAGAGCCACCGTGCATGTGCATGGTGCGCGGCCAGAGTTGACCGGTGATGGTCAGAGCCACCGTGCATGTGCACGGTGCTCTTAGTTTTTGATGATCTGGAATTTTGGGGTGTTTTGGTTAGTTTGGGAGGGCACGGATTATACCCGAGTAAATGCTCGAGTCACTTGAAGTTTTTACCCGAAGATAGGTGATTGATGACTCGAAGTAAAATGGGTATGGGCTCGAGTATGTTGTAGATTTCAGGGTTTTTGTTTTCTGAAACCTGACAGTTTCCAGGTTTTAAATTTTAAACTAAATTTAAATAAAGGGAAGCAAAGAAAGATTTAAACCAAAAGTTGGAAACAAGTTTAAATATGAATTCAAAATGAACTTGAATTCTAGATTTCAAAATAAATAAATTTTATAAAAAATGAAAGGTTTAACAATTAAAAATTTATATCGTAGTTTATAAAGTGTTTTAGAAAATCTGAAAAATGAGATTTTAAAACAAGATTTTAAATTTAAGCTTAAAATCTGAATTGTAAATCTAAATTAAAATTTGAATTTGAAATCTTAGGATTTGAAAAGAAAATAAGTTTATAAATTCTAATGTTATAATTAAGTTTGAATATTATAGTATTTTATAACATGTGTTTTTATAAATCTGAAACGAGATTTAAAACAGGATTTTAAATTTAAATTTTTGAATCTGAATTCAAAGCATGATTTGAATTCTGGTTTGAAATAAAATAAGTTTTTGAATTTAAATGTTTTCAAAACCACTTGAAATATTTAAAGTATATTTTAAATTTATTTAAAATTGAATATGGGTTAAAACTATTTTTAAATTTACCTTAGAAGATAAGTAATTCTTCGAAATGAAATTTAAAAGGCTTTAAATACTTAAAAGTTGTTTAAGTTGAAATTTGATTGATTTTAAATCTTAATTTAAAATGGAATTTAGATGAAATTTAAAAAAAAAATTATTTTTAAAATACCTTGCTAATGGTGATTTAATCATTAATAAGATTTATGTTTATGTTAAGTTAATTAGAACTACATAATTTATAATTCATTAAATGATTAAGGTAATTAAGTTTTGTAATTAATTAAGTTAATTAATTAATAATTTGGGTTAATTAATTAAATAATTAAGGGTTTTATTTAATTAATTATGGGTTTAGTAAGTTAATTAAGATTGATTTAAATTGTAATTAAGAAATCATTATTTAGATTTGATTTTAATTTAATTAATGATTTGAATTAATTAATCAAGCCATTAAAAATTAATTAAGTTTTAGATTATCACTTGATTTATTAAATAATTAGAGATTAATTAATGGATTTTATAGATAAATTAATTTGTAATTAATATAGATTAATCTCAGTTAATTACTTTAGAAAAGTAATTAAAGTTTTGTTATTGGTTAATGAAGATCATTAACTTAGGATTATTTAATAATTAATTAATGTAATTAATTTTACTGATTAATTGGATTAATTAATTTGAAGATAATCAATTGAGAATTGTCTAAGTGAAATTACTTAATGGAACTAATTAAGAAAATTAATTACTAATTGTAATTAATTAAGTTTATTTTGATTAGTAAAGTTAATTAATTAAGTTTAATTAATTTTAAATAATCACTTGTTAATTTGAGAAGTAATTACCCAATGTAATTAAAAACGAATAATTACTTAGTGAAGTAATTAAGAAGATAAATTACTTGATGTAATTTAATTGAAGAATAATTGGGTAATGGAGGAGTTTTTGGAAATTAATTACTTTGTGTAATTAATATGTAATTAGTATGCAGAATAATTACTTATGTAAGTAATTAATAATTAATTACTTAGTGTAGTTAATTTAGGTTTTGTTAATTGAGTTATTTGAAGATAATAAAGAGACGAAATCAATTATATATAATTAGTTACTTAATGTGATTAATCAAGAGTGATTAATCAATATAGATAATTGATAATTAATTACTTAATTTAAATAGGGTAATTATTAATAGATATAGTTAGGGATCATTAATTTATATAATTAATGATGTAATTAAGGATTGATTAATAAGAACAATTAATCAATGAAGGAATTAATTAATGTAATTAATTAAGGATTAATGTAATTAATTATAATTAATTAATTAATGAAGTAATTACAGGTTAATTACTGAATTTGGTTTGGAATAATTAATTTGTGAAATTAATTAGAGGTTAATTACTTGAATGTAATTGAAGGATAATTAATCAAGAGTGATTAATTAGGGTAATTTATTGAGGATAATTAATTGATTGATTTGTAATTAATTAATGTATATGTAAGCAAGATTTATATGGATGAGTAATTAATTTAATTTATTTTAAATTAATTAGAATAGAAGTAATTAATTTAATTCATTTTAAATTAATTATGAAATGGTGATTAATAAGTCATTGCTTATGAATGTTCATTGATACAGATTACCCTGAATGGTTGAGATCTCAGATATGAGATAAGTGATGTTGTGTGTTTCGGATGCTATAGTTGCATTTGAGTTAATGATATGAATTATCTGTTTGGATGATAATATGGATTATCTGTTGCGGTGATAATGTTGATTATCTATTGTGATGTTGTGTATTTTCTATCTGTGTGTATATAGATAATACTGAATTGAATGGTTTTAAACATTTAAAACAACTTGGACCTAAAAGATGGCGATTTGGATTTCGATGAGACCGGGATCGGGTTTCCACATTTGGATATCCAAAAACCACATCGATCCAAATTAACGATAGGTCGTGAATCTCAAGTGAAGATGAAGATTTAGAGTGCAAGGGTTATCGTCGTTAACTCTGAGGGTGATTCCAAAATGAGTGTAGTGAGATAATGCCTTCGGTTTCGTTCGAACCCGGAACGAACTTGTATGGATTGAATGCTTTCAGAACATCGTCAGGTGGACGATGAGTAATCTAAGAGATGTGTTCTCTAAAGGTAATCGTAGCCTCAAGCCTCATCAACCGGGAATGGCTAAAACAGGGGAGGTGCAGCAAGGTTAAGTGGATCATGCTCAAGTAGGACAAGATTTAACTCTTGTGAAATTTCTTTTATAAGAAAAGTATTATTTATCATGTAATGTAAAGGTTTTTAATTGATTTTAAAACTGATTGAAGTTAGATTATAATTTAATGATTTGTGATACATTTAATTATGAGGGTAATTAAATGGATAATTTATTTATTTTATAAATTAATGAAATGAATAATTACTCAAAGTAATTAAGGGTTTAATCTTAAAGGATTAAGATTAATTATTCTTAGAATAATTAATTTGTAATTTAAGAATCATTAATTAAATAAGATTTGATTTTTAATTAATGATTAATAATTAATAATTAATTAGTCAAATAATAAAGGATTAATTAAGTTACAGTTAACATTTAATTAATTAAATAATTAGGGTTTAATTAATGGATTATTAAATTGTAATTAATAATGATTTAAAATAAGTTAATTACTTTGGAAGAGTAATTAATGAATTTGTTAATAGTTAATGAGGTTATTAACTAAGGATTTTTTTAATAATTAATTAGTGTGATTAATTTTAATAATTAATTAGATAAATTAATTTAAAGATAATCATTGTGTAAATTGTTAAGTATAATTACTTATGGAAGTAATTAAGGAATTAATTACTTATTGTAATTAATTAAGTTTAATTTTATTAGATAAGTTAATTACTTCAGTTTAATTAATTTAGAATAATTATTTGATGATTTGTGGAGTATAATTACTTGCTGTAATTAAATAAAGAGGAATTACTTAAGGAAGTAATTAATGGGTAATTACTGTATGTAATTAATTGAAGTGATTTGTTGATAAAAGTAATTTGATTATAATTACTTTGTGAATTAATCAAGGGATTAATTCGAGATAATTAATTAATGAGTAATTAATTTATTTGGTGAAGTAATTAAAGGTATTTAATTACTGAATGGAGTTAATCAAGTGTGATTAACAATTATGGTTTAAATAAAGATTAATTACTTAATGTAATTAATTTAAAAAGAGAATGTAATTAGAGATCGTTAATTATTATAATTAATGATGTAATTAAAAATGGATTTAATTAAAAATAATTAATAAATAAGGGAATTAATTAATGTAATTAATTAAGAAGTAATGTAATTGATTTATTGATAATTAATTAAGGAAGTAATTAAAGGTTAATTCTTTTATTTGGTTTGTATAATTAATTTGAGAAATTAATTAGTGGATAATTACTTGATGTATTTAAAGATTAATTAATCAGGGATGATTAATTAAAATGAATAATTGGTTGATGATTAATTAATTGATAATTAATTAATAGTGATGTAAGCAAGATTTATATTGATGAAGTAATTAATTTAATACATTTAAATTAATTAGAGATGATGTAATTAATTTAATTCATTTTAAATTAATTATATTTGGCGTGATTATTAATCATTGCTTATATGGATGGATGATATTGTTTGCCTTGATTGGTTTGAATCTCAGATATGAGATAAGTAATGCTGAGTAATATGGATGCATTGGTTGCATTGTGATGATGATTTGGATTACCTCTTGATAATGATAATATGGATTATCTGTTGTGATGATAATGTTGATTATCTATTGTGAATCTGTGATTTATCTATCTGTGTATATAGATAATTGAATTGTTTTAAACCTTTAAAACAACTTGGCGTTAAAAGACACGGTTTGGATTTCGATGAGACCGGGATCGGGTTTCCATATTTGGATATCCGAAAACGACATCGATCCAAATTAACGATAGGTCGTGAATCTTATGTGAAGAGTGAAGACTCGAGGTGTAAGAACTATTCGTCAGTATAACTATGAGGGTGATTCCGAGATGAGTTTGACAGAATCGTACTTTCAGATTCGAGATGTAGATTCAGAGTGCAAGGGTTATCGTCGTTAACTCTGAGGGTTATTCCAAAATGAGTGTAATGAGATAATGCCTTCGGTTTCGTTCGAACCCGGAACGAACTTGTATGGATTGAATGCTTTCAGAACATCGTCAGGTGGACGATAAGCATTCTAAGATATGTGTTCTCTAAAGGTAATCGTAGCCTCAAGCCTCATCAACTGGGAGTGGCTAAAACAGGAGACGTGCAGCAAGGCTAAGTAGGTCATGCCTAAGTAGGACGAGATTTTCCCCTGTATAGAGGTCGCTTTTCATTCGGCTTAGTGGGCGGTTAGAACATAAGCCAACTGCGGGGTTGTCTTGTTCGGGACTGTCCAGTAAGGGGTGGTTCCGGTCTTGTGTTGCAGGGGAGCGGGCGTACTCCTCGGTACGGTGATCTAGGCCACGTACTGTGACAAACGGTACCCCAGTAGCCCTTCCATTGATGGAATCCAAAATCCAATAAGTGCCAACTGTTTTGATTGTGTTACCCACTTTTGTGGCTAGTAGCTGGAATTTAATAGATGCAACAATTTCGGCTATTTCATATTTACTTGAAAACCCTAGACCTATTATAATATCATTGGATTTCCTATCAAATGTTTTGGTTAGCGTAAGGTAAAAACTTTTCCATGTTTATGTGTGGGAAGTCTTACGTGATACCTTTCTTTCAAAGGTTTTTCATAGTTAAGCAACTTTAACCTATTACTCACACCAGACCCATGTCTGACCCAGAATTTATCTTCTGTTTTCTTAAAATCTTGGGTACTCAAATTTTTACAAGTAGCCAAGGGATTCACGTTAGCTTTGACGAATTATGGAGGAGCAATGTAGCAGGAGGCTTCTACGTTGTAGATATATAGTTTCCGCTATGTTCTCTGTGTTGGTATCTCTTTGTTTGAGTTGTATTGAGTTGTCTAACTATACAGGTGTTTATAACTGTCTAGTATGTGATGTATATTCTGTGCAACTCTGATAGTTGTTGTATATCTATGTAATACTTTTGTTATTAATACAATTTATTCGATCCGCTGTTGAGATTCTGATGTTGTTTCTTCTTTCTTCTCTTTCTTTTCTATTTTCTATCACTTTCTTTCTTCAAGATGATGCCACTTTCTGTAGTGACAAAGTCGGGTCGTCTCAGGTGGTATCAGAGCTCCTATCCAACTAGATCTACCAATGCTAAATAGGATATCAGACTACAAACAAGTCTGACTCAACAATCACATTCTCCTGAAATGCTGGTTCCACAACCAGACATAAATCATACACATACTCCCTCGGAGATACGTGAAACATATTGAATCCAAGTTATCCAAACTGGCAATTCAACCTTGAAATTCAAACACCAATCCTCACAAGACAGAAAATATCCAAAACATCTCGGAGCTGACTTTCCCAGTCTTACTCAACCTTAAAGCTGTTTAGATCGGAGAAAACTTACCCAAAATCAAATCTCCGTTTCCGGAATCCAAATTCCTTCGTATCTTATCCACAAAATACTTCTGACGATCCTGGGCTGCCTTCATCTTTCCCGATCAGCTCAACCTTCGCTAATGTCTCTAAAGACAAACTGGACCAAAACAACCCAACAAAATGATCTCCTCCAGATCAATCCAAAACCAAGAACACCAACTCTACTCCACAGACATCAGAAGACTAACTTACTTCTCCTAATCTGGAAAAGATAAAACAAAAGCACTTCCAAACTGCTTCCGCTGCACAACTCTGATCTGAAGTAGACGAAAAACTCGAGCACAAACTGGACAACTTATCTCAGAAATATGGTCCAACAAATCCACAAAAGAAAACTCAGATTTCCCACCTCATCCTTCTACTAAACTGAAGCACCGATATCACTCCTAGAATCCAGTTGATAAGCAAACTCAACCTCCAGATGCGGATAAACTTCTGATAACTCAAGAGAACACTCAAACTATCGCAAGTCACTTTTGCGATCAACTAGTCCAATATCCAAAGAAAACGGTTCTCTCTTTACCAATCAGAACAGCTTACGCTTATCTAGCCAATCCATCGAAGAAATGGATCCACTCTGCTTCTGAACTCGATCTCCAGAAAAACTACTAACCAGAAGACCTCCTTGCCAGCACAGAACACTCTGAGCCGCACTGCTGACACCGACGCCAAAGACTTCCTAATCCAAAGCTCCTCGAGAAACTCGGACCTCAAACCAGACAGAAACATCCTACTGAATCCAGCCACATCATCGAAGCAGATATACTTCTTAAACTTGTTCCAAATAAAAATCTTTGGAGACATCCATAATCACTGCGTCTCATCACATAGCTACTAATTCCCGAGGTATCAAGATACCATTATTTTCTTCTGCCCAACCGACAGATCCAAACTCTACTCATCCAACTCAAAGATGAACTCCGAACCTTTGCAGGTTACCTTCAGAGATCTATGAAATCTCTACTCTCTACACAACTCACTCGAGACGGTATTAGGTCTACAGTCTCGATAGATACACTTCCAACCTCAACACTCAAACTCCAACCAATGGTAGTAGTCGTGTTACTCACCCCACTACCTTATCTACCTTTATGACTTATATTGGAAAAACCCGAATAGGTAATCCAACAAATAGGTAGAAATATATATATATATATATATATATATATATATATATATATATATATATATTCAAAATTACAAATACGCTTTCTCAAGAAATAAATTACTTTAAAGCCTAGGTATTCACTCAACCTAGCGCTCTGATACCAACTGTGAAGTATGGGATATAAATTGGAATTGAAGTTGATCTAAATTGTGAAGTTTGAATCTTAAGATTTAAAAACATTTGAAATTTGTTTTCAAATTATTAAAAGAAATAATAAATAATATTATTTAATGCATTTTAATGAAATGGTCCTATTTCAAACAAGAGTTGTCTGAAAATTTAAAGAAATTTGTTTTGAATTAAAAACCAAAGGTGGTTTAAAATTTTAAAGTATAACTTGGTATGTAAAAGAAATTAATATGTATATATTCGGATATACATAATATCAAAGGTGGTTTGAAATAAACTCTAAATGGTGAGTTTTGAATTTGAAATAAGATGTGATACCCGAAGTGCTAAGTTTTTGAACTTATAAATAGGAAGATTATTAATGCGAAGTTTAGAATTTGAAATGGAAATTCAAATTGTGTAAGATTGACTGGATTAAGTGAATTGAGTTTAACTGGGGAAAGAGTTAAATAAGTTGGAATGATCAACCTGATTTGAAAATTTAAAGATGAAATTAAGATTTAACTTGGGAAGTTAAATGGTTGATTGGAATTGAGAGTTTGTGTGATCTCAAAATGGATTTGAGATCTAGAAATTGAAAATGAATGGATGTTTTAAAATAAATTAGATGATATCATCATATTGTTGTTAAAAATCTTTAAGTTGCAAATTGGATTTGTTTTTAATGAATGAGAAATGAAGTGTGGTAATATATCCATTATTGAGATAAAAGAAAAAAAATCTAACGTTAATTTGAAATTAAGGATATGGAATTACTTTGAACTGAAATCCTAAATGATTGAATCTGAAAATTAAACTTGTTTAAGAATTGGTTTCAAACTAGTAGATAAAATTGGGTAATAAATTAAATTTTTAAGTTAAAAATGTTTTGAACTCTTATGTAAACTTTGAAATAAGTAGATAAAGCTAAGAAATTAAATTGTTTAAAAGCTTTAAATAAAGGTTAACTTGGTTAAAGGGTTAAACCAACCTTAGTGAATTTAACTCGGATTTATATAATTCGAGATGGTTTAAATTTGAAATTTGAATTGTAATTAGTTCAAATTGAATTTGATTTGAATTAATTGAAATTGTGATTGAAGATGTATAAGTATAAAATTCAAATGGAAAATTTGAATTGGATTAATTTGAAACAATTTGAAATCGAAGTGGGTTCAATTTGAAATTAGTCCGAATTGATTTGAATAATTTGGAACTGTAATTAAAGTTGAATAGTTTTAAATTCAAATGAAATTTGATTTGAATTTAAGAGGAAATCAAAGATAATTCAACTTGATTTGGAAATGGAGTTTAAAATTGGGATTTATTCAAACTGGAGATGAAATGAATTGAAATTGGAACTAGTTCAATTGAAATTTATTTGAATTAGTAGAATTTGAGATCAAGGTTGAATGAAATTAAATTTGGAAAGAAACTGAGGTTAATTCAACTTGAATTGTGGTTTAATCAATTTCAATGGAAATTGAAGTCATTTAAATTGGAATTGGGTCAATTTAAATGGAAGTGGAAATTTAAATTGAATTGATGAGAATGGAGATTGGAAAGTGAGCAGTTTTGACTCTAGACTATTTTTAATATAAATTGTTTTAATATAAACCTATTTTTCCAAGCTATCCGTTATATATACAACCTTTCTTTTAAAAGCCAAACTATCTTATACTTGTTTTACAATTATTTTTGAAACTGTTTAACAATTTTCCAACTGTTTTATAAACTAATTACTATTTTATAGCTATTTTGCAATTATTTGAAATTTCTATAACTATTTAACTATTTTCCAATTATTTTACAATTACTGAACTATTTTACAGTTATTTTACAAACTATAAATTGTTTTTCAACTACTTGTCTACTTTTAAATTTAAATGGACAGAGTTAAAACTGTTTATGATTGAATACCCAATTAAGGTAAGAATAGAGGTGATAATCCAAATGGATTAAGGCAATTGTGAGTAAGTGGGTAGAATCTAAAGGAAATGTGAATAGAAAGAGAAATTGATTTGGCTAATAACCAATAAAGATAAATACGTAGGATGTACGTATGTTATTCTATTCGCATAATGATTTGATCCAGATTCGAGCATAGAATTTCGAGATAGTATGTCGATCCGAGTTGGAATTTTTCACTCGATTTTCGACGACGAACCTGAATAGGGATTGTTGATTGGTTCTGGATATTGTCTATCATAGTTATGACTATGCAAGGAGAATGACGGTTTCTGATCAAGATACCATATCTATGTCCGCACTAGGAAGTCGGGTGGACGATACTTGTTCGGAAGTGAAATTGTGTGGTCGAGTGAGCGATCAGACTGGTATAGCGTACGGATGATATGTGTACATCGTACGGATTTGAATGAAAATGATATTGAAAGGAGTAATCAGATTTAAATATTTGATTTTGAGTAAACAAAGTTAAATATCTTTGTTTTATAAAATGAAACTCCCCTTTTTGAATCTTTTGCCAGAAGAAAAGGGTTTTTGAAAATGTTTGAAGTATAAAAGGAGTTTTATACAAGTTTGAAATGATCCAAAGTTTTCAAAATTATATATATCTGTATATATAAATAAAGGATCTTATGAGGATTTTAGAAAAGGTTTTAGGAACCTTGGGATTTGGAAAGGCTTTTTGATTTTGGATAAAATCAATATGAGAATTTGGAAAGCCTAGTTTGAGAATTATCGATTTTGGAATAATCGATTTTGTGTAAAGGAGCTTTGTATGAGATCATACTTGGTGTATGATTTGAAGATACTATATGTGTATAATGTAAAATGTTTTGATGATGACTATGGGGAAAAAGGCGCTCCCTTGAAATGAACTTCTCAGGAGTGCCACCGGGTGGTGCTGCCTTGAACCCGAAGGGGAGGCTCTAAAGTTGATCTTGTGAGGAGTCCGGACAAAACTTGTTCCTGGGGATTATGAGTAGTGTACCATAGCCAAAGTCGTGTGTGCCGCTGAGAGCCAACAGTCTGCGTTTGATTTTATATCGATAGACTGCGACCTATGTAGGAGTGGAGAAGTTTCATTTTGACAGCGAAAATCAGAGGCCGCTGAGAGCCTGCAGTTACATGGACTTTTGCTGTGATGGCAACGTAACCCTGGAATGTAATTGTGATCTATTGTAGGGTTCCATGGCGTAATCGAGAGGCCGTGGAGAGCCTGCAGTTACATGGACTTTTGCCGTGATGGCAACGTAACCCTGGAATGTAACTGCGACCATGGAAGGGGGTGATGATTTCCAGAGCATTCTCACCAAGATATTTCCCCTATTTTCAAAATAAATAATTTTCTATATTTTCAATAAAATTATTTTCCAAAAGTATTTTCACTGGATGTTGAAGATGGATCTACTAAGTAGTTATAGATTTTCAGTCCTACGCCTGATCAACGTATGACCGAATTTCTGTAAGAACAAGAATGGACCTATTAAGACATCGAGTCATAAAATGATATTTTCTATAAAAACTATTTTGGAAATATTAGATAGATTTTAAAGTGTTTTAAAATGATCAAAAAGTGATTTAATTGGTTTTAAGCATTAAATAAGTTCTGGCTTCTTTCCTTTTCAGGGACGAAAAGATTCTAACAGGGGAGGAATGTGATAGCCCAAATTTTTGGACATCTGTTAATTGAATAATTAACAGGATTAAAAAGTTTTAAAATACAAATTTGTAATTTAAACAAATAAAATAAGTCTTAATTTGATATATATTTATAAAAATAGATTTTCAATAGAATTTGAATTTAAAATTCAATTGAAAATGTCATAAGAGTAAATTGGGATTATAAACTCTTTTTCTAATTCTAATATAAATACATAAGGAAATATATAAAATATGAATTTCTAGTATATAAGAAGTATAATAGTTAAAATAAGAATCAAATATATATATATATGTATATAATATTCCTTTTTTAAGCTTTATATATAAATAAAATAGTTTGAGAATTTTATAGGTATTTCAAATATAAAACATTTAAACATATGTAGATGTAAGATTTAGTAATTTAAGAAATGAAAATAATTTAGACATAAGATTGATATTTTTAGAGTATATACATTAAAACATATTTATACATGAAATTATAAATGAAAGATGTATTCATATGTAAAATAAAAAAAAAGAAATTTGATAATAAATACTAATATAAATATATAAATTTTATAGAACCATTTAAAAATTTCATTAATTCCAGGAAGTTACACTTGTAAGTTAAAGTGTATATAGTTAAACAAATGTAAATAAATTAATGCATGCTTCGGATAAATGGAAGTAAATTAACAAGTAGCATTTTTTTATAAGTAAAATTAAAACAAGATTATTAAAAACATCCCTACACCTTCTTTCTTTCTTTTTCAAAATTTACTAAAACCAAAACCTGGGAAGGAACTAAAACCAGGAAAATAAAATTCAAGTTCAGTTGAAATCAAATTCAAAATTTAATCAAGCAACAAGCTCAAGTCTAAAATCAAGTTCAGACCAAATCAAAAGCAATTTGATTAACATTCAAGCTTCAGTTTTTCAAGGAGAAAACTAAATTAAATCCTGCTTTCATTTGAAGCAAATCAAGGAAGCAACTCAGGTTCAAGTAAACAAAGAAGATTCAGATCTAAATTAAGTAGACAGTTCAGATTTCAAATCTATTGCTCCGTTCAGAGTTTAAAAGGTGAGTAAATTTTGTTTTAAAAATAGTTTTTATCTTAGTGTAGTTAAATTTATTGTTGCATGTGATGG
Source organism: Allium cepa (assembly GCA_030765085.1). Lineage (NCBI taxonomy): Eukaryota > Viridiplantae > Streptophyta > Magnoliopsida > Asparagales > Amaryllidaceae > Allium > Allium cepa. Next base: position 341,981,412 of record CM060937.1, read on the forward strand.
ATTTGGCTTTGTTAATGAGTATTTGTACTGTTATATGTGTATGCTGTTGATAGAAAATGTTTAAAGATAGGAAACCTATTATGTTCATTTTTGTTCTTTTACAAAAATTGTTTTCTTAAGGAAAATTTCAAAAGAAAAATAAAAATCATTTAATCTAAACTATATTAGATCTGGATATATGAATAAAAGTTGTTTGTCAATGTTTGATAGAAATTTTAAGAATAGATATTACAGTGAATAACTGATGCGTGTCAAAAATTTATATTCTTAATTCTTGCTTTTGGTTGTATAGTTGGATTAATAGTTAAAAATCATGAATTTTGATACGCAATTCATAATTTTTAGTTGGGTATTTCGTATGTATTTGGGGTTTGTTCGAAAATTGGGTTTTAGTGATTTGCCGAAGATCAAGGTGATAATTGAAGCTAGAATCTTGATCGAAGCTTGTTTGTATGTTGTGGATGAAGGAAAAATACAATTTAATTTTTTTCAATGGATAAATCGATGGGATTTGAATGAACTAGGGTTTATACTAGTTTGGGTTTCGGCTTGACTGTCTTGGCAATTGCGTCGTGGAAGATGGATCGAGTTCGATCGCATTTGGGGAAATCGATGTTCATGGTCATGGCGCTTTGATGGTGGGGCTGGCGACGTGTAACGAAGTCGTGGTGGTCGGCGTTGTGGGTTTGGTGTCGAGTTGTAGCTGTAGTTTTTGGTAGGATTTGCCGAATTTTGATTCGCGTACCAATTGTTGAATCTGGGTTTTCGGTTGTGCTCGCGAGTGTTAGAGTGATCGTTGACGATTGTCGCGACGACTTTTGGTGGCCGCCGGCGATAGCGCACGTGCACCGTGCACGTTCGTGTGCACTGGAAAATGATTTGGGGAAGGCGAATTTTCTCTCTCGAAGAAGGCTCGTGTTTTCATCGTGTACGACTCGAAGATTGAAGGGGCATGGAGGTCTTCGGGGCTGGTCGAGTGATTTTGTTTGCTGTGTTAGTTGGTACTGTGTTAGTGTAAGTTGCAAAATAAACTTGAGTTGAATAGTTTAAGAATCAAGCATTAAGTTATAAACAAGTTTATCAAGAAAACTAAATTTAAACTTGTTGTTTTGGAAATAAAGTAAATCAAACTTTTAAAGTATTAATTGAATTAAATTTAAATTTAAATTGTTAAGAAGTATGTTTTTGAAAGTAATTACTTAACTAAATTTTGAATTTTAATTTAAGGAAGTGTTTTGAATCTTAATTCAAAAGAAATGTTGTCATTTTAAAATATTTAATCAAAGTTTAAGTAAATTGTTAAGTAACGTTTTAATAACAAAGTTTCCAAAATTATATTGAAAATAAATAAGTTTATATTAGATAATTTAAAGTGTTTTAAAATTTAAACTTGATTTCTTAATGCCTTATTTCCAAAAAGGTTATTGTTAAAATTTTGAAAACCAAATAGAATAATTTGTTGTTAAGTTATTAAAATTTGATTTAAATTCAAATAATTAATTTATAAAAATAAATATGGTTAAATTATTTTGTTATGAATTTGAGAATACTTAATGAAAATATGATTATTAATAGATAAAGTTTAATTAAGAATAATGTTTTCTTAATTAATTAAGGTTTTTTTAAAATATAAGATGCTAATTAATTATTTAATTAATTTTAAATAATTAGTTAATTGATTATTTAATTTTAAATGATCACTTAGTTATGGATTAATTAAGTGTGATTACTTAAGGAAGTAATCAATGGTTAATTATTGAATGTAATTAAGAATGGTAATTACTTATGGAAGTAATTAGTGGAAAATTACTCATAGGAGTAATTAAAGTTGAAGTGATTAGTGGATAATCACTAGATGTAATTAATTGAGGAATTAATTAATAAAATTGTTTTGAATTAAATTAATTATGAAGTAATTAATTAATTAAATAGTTAAAGATTATTTAATGATGGAATTAATTACTTGTTAAATAATTAATTAAGAGGGTAATCATCTAATGGAAGTAATTAGAAGGTAATTACTTATGTTAGTAATTAAGGGTTAATTAATTAGTTAATTTTAGTTAATTAATTAATGTGATTAATTAATTAATAAACGTGATTAATTTTAGATTAATTACTAAGGGTAATTAATTAAAATTGTAATTAAGTAACTGGTTTGTGACCAGTTAATGCATAACTGTTTTGTGACTAGTTAATGAATAAGTAAGCATGATTCTTAGTGATGGAAAAAAAATTATTTGATTGATTAATTTGAGATAATGTGATTAACAGGTCTTGCGTGTGAATGACCGGATTGATTAGATGTCTTAAATTGAATGTTTTCTCTAATATAAATGCTTTATGATATGGTACAATTGGGTTGTATGATAAGTTTCTGTGTGGATGTGACATCCTATATTTAAAATTAAATTGTATTTCATCTGAGTAACTTGGGTTAAAATAATATGGGATTCGAAGAAACTGGGGTCGGGTATCCATAAATACCCGAAACCACTTCGATTCAATATAAATTTATATGTGAAATCAATAGGCTGAAACGGAATGATTTAAGTGAATTGGACCATAAATCTAAGTTTTAGTACCTAGAAATCGAGGTGTGAAATTAGTAATGTCTATAACCACTTGTGAAGTTGTAAATTGATATAAGTTACCCGGGTTATATAAGTTGTATGTTTTTGTATTCTTTGTTAGATGGGTTTACTCATGCTGGTTTCCAGCCTGACCCGGGTGTTACTTTGATGTAATGCTCAGGTCAGACCGAGTATTACAGATTTTCAGGTAAGGACGTTCTGGAGCTCAGGAGGTGAGCTGCATGGCAGGGACATATGGAGAGTTTCCACTGTGATATCGTAGTATCTGGACATGATTGTTTTGTCCAATGTTTATGTATATGTGTAACTCTGATGTATTTAAATGTAAATGAACAGATGTAGTTTTCTTTGTATAACTGCTATTTTATTTGATATTATATTTGATCCACTGTGAATGTGAGGTTTCTGTGACTTGTTCCTGTTTTCTTCTTCTTTCTCTTTTCTTCTTTTCTTAACTATCTGGAAATTTCGAGATCGAAATTTCCGGGTCGTTACATTTGGTATCACAATTCCATCAGTATCCACTAATTACATCCAGTATTTATCTTATCTTTAATTACTTCAGTGAGTAATTACATTCCATTAATTAAGTAATTATTATCAAACCATTAAGTGATTAAAATTAATTAAACTAAATTAATTAATTTAAACTATCCTCAATAAACCCCATTAATTACATTAAGTAATTAATTTCTTAATTACTTCCATCAAGTGATTAATCTTAAAATAATTTTCACAATTGATTATCATTAAATTAATTAATCTAATTAATTATTAGAAATTAATCATATTAATAAATTACTAAATAATCCTTATTTAACGACCTTCATTAACTATTTATCATTCTTTAATTACTTTTCTTAATTTACTTCTTAATTAATCTCTAATTTTAAATTAATCCAAATTATTTATTATAAATTAAATAAATAAGTCATTCCTTAATTATCTTATTTATTTAATTATTTTAATATCTTAATAATTTCTAAGCGAATCCATTTCTTATTAATAATTTCATTAATATTATAGTGTACTCAGAACATTGCATTTTTAAATTTAAATTCAAATTCCATTTTAAATCAAAAATTCAAAATGATATTTATTTTAAACATTAACCAAATTTAAATTCCATTTACAATCCTTTAAAACAAATGTAAATAACATTTATTACTTACATTTAAAACTTATATAAGATAAGCCTTTAACTAATTTACTTAATTTTATTTAAAATTAAGTTTTAAGTACATTACCATTTAACTTCCATTTATAAACCTTTTATAAAGAACTTCATTCAAAAAGAATCAAGTTTAAATATTTGTTTGAAAACAAATTTACCTCTAACAAGCAATTTAAATTTAAACTGTGTTTGAAAACATTCAGTATTTTTTTTTAAACTTATTCAGATATCCAGATTTGAATTCAAGATACTCGAATCCATTTTTTATTTAAATCATTTGATTTTAAACTTGAATTTAACTTTGTTTAAACCTTGATTTTTGAAACTCTTTATTTAAAATCCAAATTGCATTTTTTTTAAACCTGAAGATTCAAAAGTCTTAAGAAAATTGAACTTAATATTTGAATTCAAACAACTGTTTTAAATTAGGTTTCATATTTTTAAAATAAATTTCCAATTTCCAAAAACTGTCAGGTTTCTTCTTTTTTTTAAAAAAGAAAACTGAAAACCCACTTTCAAAATTTAAAAAAAACTATAAGATTCAAAACCATTTGAAACTATAATACATACTAGATTTAAACTTGTTTTAAATCTTATCATAATAACATAAAATTCATTTAAATTTGATTTAAATTTAAAACTTACAAGGCAGGTTACAGAAAACTGTAAAACTTCACTAGCCCGAGCCAATCTAACCTTGCTTCGAGTCCTCAGGCCCTCTCCTTCGAGCAAAACACAGCACCTACTCGAGTTATTCTCGAGCTTCTCCACTGCCTATGGCCAGGCAATTCATCAGAATGTCGAAAGTGCACGGTGCACCTGCACCGTACCTCCGACCAACTTCATCCACCTCCAGTGGCTTCCCAACATCGACGATCAACCCCTCAATCCATTACGATCATCACAATGCTCTTATACAACTCGAATTCGAGTTCAAATTCGAAACATGGAACCAGAAAGACCAAAACCCACCAAAACCTGACATCGCTTCCCCCACGGTGCTCCGTCCATTAGGGAACTTCCACCATCGGCCACAGCTTCGCCTACACTTCAGCAACCACCTCCCAAAAGCCCATGACACTCGATCATCCCTAAAGGTTGTATCGACAGCAACAAAATGTCCAGATAAAACTAAGGCTACAGGTAATAAAACATCATCGCCGCTTCCATGGTGATCTGTATCACCATCACTCATTTTTCCCGGCATCAATGATTACTCTTCTACCTACAAGATAAATCCCGACTCTCCAATTTACAAAGATCACCCAAAAACCTAATATCCCCCTTTTTAGTTCAACACAGAACTTTATGTTAAATCTAATTTTAAAAACTGTGAATATAGTTTTAAAAATCAGAATTTTGAATAATGTTTTTGATTTCAATCCTGAAACAGTGAATCAACATGTTTGGTATTTCACATATATACACATTTGCCCAGTTATCTTAAGTTCCAGAGACAATTCAATTTTTTTTAACTTGAACAAATTTCAAACTTTAATTCTCGATTCAACAAACACATTTGTATGAACCTTAAACACTAACATAGATTATATTATGTGATGATGGGGTTCGAACAGATTCTTGAATCCTGGGAATATAATACAGAGGACATAGCATTTTTAAAGTTATCCATTCATACATACTAGAGTAATCATCAATGCTTTAAAATCAAAATACAGAGGACATAGTATTTTTAAAGCTCAGGTTTAAAATCGAAATCAGGAAATTATCTAGGCAGTTTCAAAGCAACAGGTTTTTATAACATCAATGCTTTCTGTTCAAAAGAAATTGGGCAGGTGAGTAAACATTAAAATTTTCAAGCTTAAGTTTAAATAAAAAACAGTATGATGGTTTATGGAATATATGGGGTTGTATATGTTGATATGAATCTGGGTTTTTATAATAATGTTCTTCTCTGTTATGTGCTCTCTGTTGTTACAGTTTACTGATCTTTGTTTAAAACTCAAGTTATTCTCATAAACATTGATAATCTGTAATTATTTCAACTTAAACAAAATGTTTAAACGAAATTAAGATTTGTTTTTAAAAGCTAATTTAAATATGTTGAATGAAATACTTCACTGTAACATGTTATACTGGTAATTCAAATATTCTTTGATAAATTTGAATGCCATAAATTGCTAATTCGAGCTTATATCTTGAATTAATACTAAAAGTTATGATTTTTAAAATTTGTATGAAGATTTTAACTCAGTATTTCCAAAGCAGTTTGCATTTGAACCAAAACTGCACTTTTGCAAATTTCTTGTTATTTAATCAATAATAAAAGTTGAAATTTGGGATGAAGCAAATTCAAACGTATGTGATTTCATAAAAATTACCAGAATTTTTTTATATTGCTTAAGATTTGGATACGAGATCAATCTAGGGCTCGATTTCCTGTTTTTATCCATGTCTGTATTGTGTCGAGATCATCTTCATAACGCGATCGAGTGGCTTGAGTTTCTGGAGGTTGGTGGTTGATTGTGATAGTGTCGTGCGGGCGAAAGCTTGGGCGCTGCAGGTGGATGGAGCGGCGGTGGCGAGGCGATTTACCGAGAGTGTTTGTTACAATTTTTCGTCCAAATGTCTAATTTTCGAATTCGAATTTACGTGGGAGATTTGAGATTTGTGTGCGAGCTTAGGGGTGGATTGTGTCTTGCCGATGAGGTTGGTGATCGCTGGAGGAGGGTTGTGCCGTCGTGCACGTGTACGGCATGAAGGTGGTTGGTGACTGTGTCGTAGTGGTCCTCCGCCTCGTGCTCGAGTGGTTGTGGGATTAACTTCAAGCTCTTTCGATCGAGTGCGTGTGTATCTACTGATGTTTTAATTTAAGATATAACTTAACTTGCTGGAAAATAAAAATAAAAGGGGAGAAGAAGAAGTAGTGGGAAGGACTCGGGTGATTTAGGTGGTTAACTCGAAGTTATACTCGAGTTTTTAGCAGGAAGGCTCGGGTTATCCTTAATTGCAGTAATGTATATTAAGGTGAAGTTAAGTAACCTGTTTTCTATAACTTTTAATACTATAGTTTAATAAAGATTTAACTGTTGAGATAGGAATGTAATATAAGTTTTCATTTTTAGTTAATACCTTAATAATGGTTTAACACTTAATTATTATTAAGTAATTAATTTAAGTAAGTATAAATTTAATTAACATTTAAAGTTGGAAGTTAAAAATTAATTGAATTTCAAAATTTAAAGAAGAGCTTTAAAGTGTTAATTAAATTGAATGGTAATTAATTAATTATCTTAGAAAACAATTAAGAATAATTACTTTTAATTGTAATTAGTGATGGATTAATTGATGTTTAAGTAATAAATTGCAATTACTACTTAAGTTAATTAAAGAATGGTTAATAGTCAATTAATTAAGTAATTTAACTACTTATTAATAAATGATTAATTAAGTAATTAGTAGTTAATAAATAGGTAATTAAGTTTTATTTATTAATAATTAAGTTATTAATTAATGATTGAGAAATGGTTAATTAAGGTTAAATAAATTGATTAAGAATTAATTAATTAAATGGTGAGAAATAAAATAGTTAAGTAATTTAATAATTGAAATTTTTATAATTGATAAAAAAATGATTAAATTAAATAATTTGAAAAGAAATAAGTAGTAAATTGATAAATTATGATCAATTAATCAGGGTTAAGTAGTTAACTCTAAAGTAATTAATTTTAAATTGAATTAATTACAATGAGAATTTAAAGATGATTGCTTATGGATTGTTGTATAGAATATCTGATTGTGATATTTATTTGATGATATTCTGTGATGCTCTGTGATATGCTGTGATATATCTATAATAATTGTGTATGATTCATCTGTAATAAATGCTATGTTAATTCAATTGTTTAATTTAAATTATTTAATCCGTTTAAGTTAATTAGACAACTTGGCCTTTAAAATGGCGTTTGGATTTCGGTGGGACCGGGATCGGGTGTCATTTTGATATTCCGAAAACCACATCGATCCAAATAAAACGTTAGGTCGTGAATTCTGAAATGAAGATCGAGATGGTGTTTTCAGAATGCAAGGGTTATCGTCGTTGACTCTGAGGGTGATTCCAAAATGAGTGTAACGGGATAATGCCTTCGGTTTCGTTCGAACCCGAAACGAATTTATATGCATTGAAAGCTTTCAGCACATCGTCAGGCGGACGATGAGCATTCTAAGAGATATGTCCTGTAAAGGTAATCGCAGCCTCAAGCCTCATCAACCAGGAATGGCAAAAAACAGGGGAGGTGAAGCAAGGTTAGGTGGGTCATGCCCAAGCAGGACGAGATATACCCCTGTCTAGATGTCCCTTTATTTTTCGGCTGTGTGGGCGGTTGATTGCAACAAATGTCGGGCTTATCTTGTTCGGGACTGTTCAGTAAGGAATGGTTCCGGCCTTGTATTGTAGGGGGTCGGGAGTGATCCTCGGTACGGTGATCTAGGCCCCGTACTGTGACGGGCGATACCCCAGTAGCCCTGCCATAGTTGGAAATCCATTTTTCCCTACGAAACCCTACGGTTTTGATTTGTATTACCCACTTTTGTGGTTAGTAGCTGGAATTTAATGAATGTAACAATTTCGGCTATTTTCTATTTACTTGAAAACCCTAGACACTACTATAATATCACAGAATTTCCTATAAAATGTTTTGATTAGCGTAAGGTAAAAACTTACCCGTATTTATTTGTGGGGAGTCTTACGTGATACCTTTATTTTCAAATGTTTTTCAAAGTTAAATAAATTTAAACCGTTTACTCATACCAGACCCATGTCTGACCCGAAATTTATATTTTGTTTTTCATAAACTCTTGGGTACTCAAATTTTTATGAGTAGCCAAGTGATGGGTTTTGGACTTTGATTTCTGGAGGAGTTTGGAGCAGGAGTTCCAGACGTATGTAATTATCTATCTAGTTCCACTGTGTAGTTGATTTATGCTGTATCTTTGATGTATATAGTGACAGATGTATGTATGACTGTCATGTGTATTGATATTGTATAACTCTGATATGTAAAACTATGTAATAGTTATGTGATATATTATATTTTGTTCCGTTCCGCTGTGAGATTCTAATATTGTTTTTCTTTCTTTCTATTCTTTTCTATTCCTATCCCTTTCTTTCTTAATGATGATACGTCTTTCTGGTAGTAGAAGGGCGGGTCGTCATAGTTGGTATCAGAGCCGGGTTGAACGAATACCTAGGCTCTTGAGTGATTTCTTTCTTGAGAGCGCGTATTTGTAATTTTGATATATATATATATATATATATATATATATATATATTTCTACCTATTTGTTGGGTTACTTGTTCGGGTTTTCCAATATAGGTTATAAAGGTAGTTAGGGTAGTGGTGTGTGTAGTTTTGAATGTTTAAGGTTGGAAGTGTATTTGTCGAGATTGTAGACCTATTACTTTCTCGAGTGAACTTTGGGTGAAGTAAGGATTTCATCGATCTCTGAAGGAAACCTGTTAAGGTTCGGAGTTCATCTTTGAAATGTAAGTTTGGATGAGCTAGAGTTGGATCTGTCGGTTGGACGGAAGCAAGTCATGATATCTTGATATCTGAGGATATAGTAGCTGTGTGATGAGACACAGTGATTATGGATGATTCCAAAGATGTTTCTTTGGGATAAGTTAAAGGAGTATGTCTGTTTCGACGTTGTGGCTAAGTTTAGTAAGATGTTTTAGTTTGATTCGAGGTATGAGTTTCTCGAAGAGTTTTGGATAGGCAACTTTTGGGCATCTGGGTCAGCAGTGTAGCTCGTAGTGTTTTATCTACGGTCGAGAAGATTTTCTGGTTAGTAGTTTTTCTTGAGGTAATTTCGGAAGCAGGAGTGTGGATCCATTTCTTTGATGGATTGGCTCGACAAATATAAGCTGTTTTGGATTGTGATGTGAGAACAGTTTCGTTGGAAACTGATTTGGGTAGGATTTCCAGAGTGTCATGTGATAATTTTGGAATTTTTTTTGGGGTAGTCTTTTACATGGAGTTGACACTTCTCGAGAGAAGATTGAAGATGTCGATGTGGTCCAAGATTTCCCTGTTGTAATTAAGGAAGTCAAGTGTTTGCCTCCCCATCGAGAGTTAGAGTTTCGCATTGAATTGATTCCAGGAGCAGTGCCGGTGATTCAGCCTAGTAGGAGAATAGCTCCTTGAGAGAGAGAGGAGTTAGTTAAGCAGACTCGGGATCTTTTGAAAAAGGGATTGTTAGGCCCACTTTTTCGGGTTGGGGTTCTGCTGTGGTGTTTATCACTAAATCAGATAGATCGCTAAGATTCTGTGTGGATCATCGAGAATTGAATAAGTTTATTCTGATAGTCATCAATGATATTTTGGTCTATTTTTAGTCTGAAGAAGACCACAAGCAGCATTTGAGGATAGCGTTGGAGACACCGAGAAGGCATGTTTTGAAGGCGAAGTTCTCTAAGTGCCATTTTTGAAAATCGAAAGTTATATTTTGGGGCACATTATTTCAGGTAAAGGTATCTCTGTAGATCCAGCGAGGATTGATATTATTCTGGAATGGAAGCAACCGAAGGCATCGACGGAAGTTCACATTTTTCTGGGATTAGTTGGCTACTACAGGAAGTTTATCAAGGACTATTCCAAGATTTCTTCACCTCTGACTAAGTTGATAAGGAAAGGAGTTAAGTTTAAGTGGACATACCAGTGGGAAGAAGCTTTTCAAGAGTGGAAGACGAGGCTAACCATTGTTTGCTATTCCGGATGGGAAAAGCAAATTTGAAGTATATACAGATGCCTGTATAGTTGGTTTGGGAAGCAGTGTTGATGCAAGATAAAAAGGGTAATTGCGTATGCGAGTTGGCAATCGAAGTCACATGAAAAGAAACTACGCTACGCACGATCTTGAATTATAGCCGTTGTTTTTTCTTTGAAGATTTGGAGACATTATCTCTTGGGAGAGAAGTTTGAGTTATTCAGGGACCACAAACCGTTGAAATATCTTTTCTCTCAAAAAGGATCTTAATCTGAGGTAGCAGCGATGGGTCAAGTTTCTTCCATCATATGATTTGGATATTTTGTATACCCCAGGATAAGCGAATGTTGTGGCTGATGCTTTTTGCAGGAATGCAGTTTTGTTTCTTTTGGAAGTTGTTTCTTCTGTCCAGGAAAGAATTGTAAGTAAGCAAATAGAAGATAGATCTTTTGAGAATTAATGGTCGTGTGTATGTGCATAATATATATGGATTGAGGCAAAAAGTTTTAGCTGAGTGTCATCACTCTAGACTGAATATTCAACTTGGAATCTCTAAGATGTATAAAGATATGAGAAAATTTTCCGGAGGCCGAGCTTGAGGAGGGATGTAGCTGCTTTCGTTTATAGTTGTGCTTTCTATCAGCAAATTAAGGAGGTCAATAGAAGTTGTCTAGATTGTTGCAACCTTTGAAAATCCCAGAACGGTAATGGGAGATGATTTTATCGACGGTTTGCCAAGAACCAAGAAAGGAAACGATGGAATATGGATTATTGTGGATCGGTTAACTAAGAGTGCTTATTTTATATCGGTTAAGGCAACTTGGACTGAAGTTTCTCTGGCAGAGATTTTGTTGAGGAAGATAGTCAGATTTGTATGGTGTTCCTGTTAACAAAGTAAGTGATCGTGATTCTATTTTCACCAGCAAATTTTGAGAGGCTCTGCAATCAGCTATGGGAATGATTTTGAGTACAGCCTATCATCCTCAGACAGACGGACAGAAGGAGAGACTGAATCGTATTCTAGAGGATATGCTGCAAGCTTGTGTTTTGGATTTGATGGATTTTGGGAAGACATCTTCATCTAGTAGAATTCCCCTATAATAACCATTACCAAGCAAGTATTTAGATAACTCCTTTTGAAGCTCTATATGGAAAACCGTATAGATCCCCATCCTATTAGATAGAGTCGGAAAATCATCTTATGCTTGGACTAGATTGGATTTGATTCAAGAAGCTTATGCTAAGTTGAGTTTATCAAGAGAAGGATGAGAGCTACTCAAAACAGTCAGAAGAAGTACGCAGATAAGAGAAGGAGACGATTGGAATTTGAAATTAGTAATTTTGTTTTTTTCACGTTTCCCAATTAAAGGAACTGTTAGATTCAGAAAGACGGGAAAATTGCCCCGAGATATATTGTACCATTTCAGGTATTGGAAAGAGTTGGTGCTGTAGTTTACAGGATTTGATTGCCAGACCGGATGTTTGGAATTCATAATGTATTCCATGTATCCCATCTAAGGAAATCTGTTCATGATCCATCATTAGTTGTAAAACCAGTAGTCCAGGAAGATTTGGAAGTTGAGCTGAGTTTGTCTGTGGTCAGGAATCCAGTTCGGATTGTTGATCAAGACGAGAGGCAGCTCAGAAGTAAGGTAGTGAAGCGTGTCGAAGTGCGGTGGAGTGAGGATCCTAGAGATGGCACTAGGGAAACTCAAGATAGTGTTACGAAAGCTTATTCGGATTTGTGTCCGAATAGCTAATGATGTTTGTTAGGATAGTCTGTTTGGTTGTTTGCTAGTGTATGAATGATATGTATGTTTGAATGGTTGGTATAACAACTTTAAAATTATCTTTGTTTTAAATTTCGAGGACGAAATTCTTTTAAGGGGGAGGAATGTAACGACCCTGGATTTTGGCCCCGGTTATTTTAATAAATATTTAACCTGATTAGATGAAAAGTTAACCGATCATTTTAAAATAAATATGATTTTGGAAATATTGCCATTTATTTATATAAATTGTATTTTAAAAAGGAGATTGTTTTGGAAATTTAAAATAAATCTCAATGATATTTACAATAAAATTATTCTTATATAATTCAATTAAAATAAAATTCTGTCTTGTATGATTGAATGACAATACTTTGTCTTATTAACATGTGATAAATAAATACATTGACATGAATGATAATGTTCAAATAAAATCAAAGTTTATCAATATAAAATATAAATATTAAATATAAGTAAAACTGAAGAATATAATATAAATATTGATAATAAAAATATAAAATACAAATATAAATATGTAAGCAAATGAATATCATTTAAATATTGATAGTTAAATATGAAATATAAATATAAGTAACTAAACCACATGAATTTTTCAAGCTAGAACAAATATCTTTATATACAAAACTAATGTCAATCTGCTAAGTGTATAAAGCTAAAAATAAAGCACAGGTATAAAATGTAACAAGATCAAAGTTAAGTAAACCTGACATATATATGTATAACAATTCAAACTGAAGTTAATAACAACCATGTATATTGTAATCGACTAGAAGTTAATAAAGTAAACATCTCAGAACAAAGTATAGAATAGAATGAAAAAATAATAATAATAAGCACAAGGTATAAAAGTAATACCAGACATATGTATATAAATTATTTCAACTAGAAGAAATAAACAAAAATGTTTACATGCAAAATATCTGCATCTACATGAAAAAAGTCAAACTGAAAATGTATATTTCCAAATAAAAATAACATGTCAAAATAAAGCTTCATTTGCAAGCCAAGTATTGCCTGCAAAAAATATGTCTGCATACAAATATCTATGTACAGATAAACATAATAAGTATGTAAACATATTTGGTAAACAAAACCATATACTTGCTATCTTCTCAGCCAACATATTGGTCAATTCAAATATTATAGAAGATCTGTTCATATAAAACAAAGAATTTATTTGTCCAGATACTACCTTCCCCTATATCCAACTGATATCTTTTATATATATGTGTATTCATCTTGTATTGGATTCGTTCAGTAAACCATAGAAAGGAAAAAGAAAACCTGAGAAAACTAAAGTCAAAAAAATAAATATAAAGCTCAGGTTTAAAATCAAAATCAGGAAATTATCCAGGCAGTTTCAAAGCAACAGGTTTTTATAACATCAATGCTTTCTGTTCAAAAGAAATTGGGCAGGTGAGTAAACATTAAAATTTTCAAGCTTAAGTTTAAATAAAAACAGTATGATGGTTTATGGAATATACGGGGTTGTATATGTTGATATGAATCTGGGTTTATATAATAATGTTCTTCTCTGTTATGTGCTCTCTGTTGTTACAGTTTACTAATCTTTGTTTAAAACTCAAGTTATTCTCATCAACATTGATAATCTGTAATTATTTCAACTTAAACGAAATGTTTAAACTAAATTAAGATTTGTTTTTGAAAGCTAATTTAAATATGTTGAAGGAAATACTTCATTGTAACATGTTATACTGGTAATTCAAATATTCTTTGATAAATTTGAATGCCATAAATTGCTAATTCGAGCTTATATCTTGAATTAATACTAAAAGTTATGATTTTTGAAATTTGTATGAAGATTTTTAACTCAGTATTTCCAAAGCAGTTTGCATTTGAAATTAATACTAAAAGTTATGATTTTTTTATATTGCTTGAGATTTGGATACGAGATCAATCTAGGGCTCGATTTCCTGTTTTTATCCATGTCTGTATTGTGTCGAGATCATCTTCATAACGCGATCGAGTGGCTTGAGTTTCTGGAGGTTGGTGGTTGATTGTGATAGTGTCGTGCGGGCGAAAGCTTGGGCGCTGCAGGTGGATGGAGCGGCGGTGGCGAGGCGATTTACCGAGAGTGTTTGTTACAGTTTTTCGTCCAAATGTCTAATTTTCGAATTCGAATTTATGTGGGAGATTTGAGATTTGAGTGCGAGCTTAGGGGTGGATTGTGTCTTGCCGATGAGGTTGGTGATCGCTGGAGGAGGGTTGTGCCGTCGTGCACGTGTACGGCATGAAGGTGGTTGGTGACTGTGTCGTAGTGGTCCTCCGCCTCGTGCTCGAGTTGTTGTGGGATTAACTTCAAGCTCTTTCGATCGAGTGCGTGTGTATCTACTGATGTTTTAATTTAAGATATAACTTAACTTGCTGGAAAATAAAAATAAAAGGGGAGAAGAAGAAGTAGTGGGAAGGACTCGGGTGATTTAGGTGGTTAACTCGAAGTTATACTCGAGTTTTTAGCAGGAAGGCTCGGGTTATCCTTAATTGCAGTAATGTATATTAAGGTGTAGTTAAGTAACCTGTTTTCTATAACTTTTAATACTATAGTTTAATAAAGATTTAACTGTTGAGATAGGAATGTAATATAAGTTTTCATTTTTAGTTAATACCTTAATAATGGTTTAACACTTAATTATTATTAAGTAATTAATTTAAGTAAGTATAAATTTAATTAACATTTAAAGTTGGAAGTTAAAAATTAATTGAATTTCAAAATTTAAAGAAGAGCTTTAAAGTGTTAATTAAATTGAATGGTAATTAATTAATTATCTTAGAAAACAATTAAGAATAATTACTTTTAATTGTAATTAGTGATGGATTAATTGATGTTTAAGTAATAAATGAAATTGCAATTAGTACTTAAGTTAATTAAAGAATGGTTAATAGTCAATTAATTAAGTAATTTAACTACTTATTAATAAATGATTAATTAAGTAATTAGCAGTTAATAAATAGGTAATTAAGTTTTATTTATTAATAATTAAGTTATTAATTAATTATTAAGAAATGGTTAATTAAGGTTAAATAAATTGATTAAGAATTAATTAATTAAATGGTGTGAAATAAAATAGTTAAGTGATTATATAATTAAGATTTTTATAATTGATAAAAAAATGATTAATTAAATTAAATTATTTGAAAAGAAATAAGTGGTTAATTGATAATTTATGACCAATTAATCAGGGTTAAGTAGTTAACTCTCAAGTAATTAATTTTAAATTGAATTAATTACAATGAGAATTTAAAGATGATTGCTTATGGATTGTTGTGTAGAATATCTGATTGTGATATTTATTTGATGATATTCTGTGATGCTCTGTGATATGTTGTGATATATCTATAATAATTGTGTATGATTCGTCTGTAATAAATTCTATGTTAATTCAGTTGTTGAATTTAAATTATTTAATCTGTTTAAGTTAATTAGACAACTTGGCCTTTAAAATGGCGTTTGGATTTCGGTGAGACCGGGATTGGGTGTCATTTTGATATTCCGAAAACCACATCGATCCAAATTAAACGTTAGGTCGTGAATTCTGAAATGAAGATCGAGATGGTGTTTTCAGAATGCAAGGTTTATCGTCGTTGACTCTGAGGGTGATTCCAAAATGAGTGTAACGGGATAATGCCTTCGGTTTCGTTCGAACCCGGAACGAACTTGTATGGATTGAATGCTTTCAGCACATCGTCAGGCGGACGATGAGCATTCTAAGAGATATGTCATTTAAAGGTAATCGCAGCCTCAAGCCTCATCAAACAGGAATGGCTAAAACAGGGGAGGTGCAGCAAGGTTAGGTGGGTCATGCCCAAGCAGGACGAGATATACCCCTATCTAGATGTCCCTTTATTTTTCAGTAAGGAATGGTTTCGGTCTTGTGTTATAGGGGTCGGGAGTGATCCTCGGTATGGTGATCTAGTCCCCGTACAGTGACGGGCGGTACCCCTGTAGCCCTGCCATTGTTGGAAATCCATTTTTCCCTACGAAACCCTACGGTTTTGATTTGTATTACCCACTTTTGTGGCTAGTAGCTGGAATTTAATGAATGTAACAATTTCGGCTATTTTCTATTTACTTGAAAATCCTAGACACTATTATAATATCACAGAATTTCCTATAAAATGTTTTGGTTAGCGTAAGGTAAAAACTTACCCGTATTTATTTGTGGGGAGTCTTACGTGATACCTTTATTTTCAAATGTTTTTCAAAGTTAAACAAATTCAAACCGTTTACTCATACCAGTCCCATGTCTGACCCGAAGTTTATGTTTTGTTTTGCATAAACTTTTGGGTACTCAAATTTTTATGAGTAGCCAAGTGATAGGTTTTGGACTTTGATTTCTGGAGGAGCTTGTAGCAGGAGTTCCAGACATATGTAGCTATTTATCTATTTCCGCTGTGTAGTTGATTTATGTCGTATCTCTGATATATATAGTGACAGATGCATGTATGACTGTCATGTGTATTGATATTGTATAACTCTAATATGTAAAACTATGTAATAGTTATGTGATATATTATATTTTGTTCCGTTCCGCTGTGAGATTCTAATATTGTTGTTCTTTCTTTCTATTCTTTTCTATTCCTATCCCTTTCTTTCTTAATGATGATACGTCTTTCTGGTAGTAGAAGGGCGGATCGTCACATGTATTATCTGTGTAACTGTGATAGTTGTTGTATACTATGTAATATCTTATGTTATTAATATAATTTATTCGTTCCGCTGTTTAGATTTTGATGTGTTGTTTCTTCTTTCTTCTCTTTCTTTCTCTTTTCTATCCCTTTCTTTCTTATTAATGATGCGTCATTCTGTGGAGACGGATGGCGGGTCGTTACAGTGGTATCATAGCAACTGTGACAACCCGACTTTTCTCCACAAAAAGTCATATCAACTTTAAGAAAGAAAGGGATAGAAAAGAGAAAAGAAAGAAGAGAAAGAAGAAACAACACAAGAATCTCAACAGAGAAATGAATAAATTATATTAATAACATAAGTATTACATAGTATACAACAATTATCAGAGTTACACAGACATTACAACACATACTAGACAGTTAAAAAAACCTGTCTAGTTATTACAGCTCAATACACAAACAGAAAACACTCAGAGATACCAACACAGCGGAAAACTGTATATCTATACGCGGAAGCCTCTTGCTCCATTGCTCCACCACAATTCGTCAAAGCTAATCTGAATCCCTTGGCTACTCGTAAAAATTTGAGTACCCAAGAGTTTAAGAAAAACAGAATAAACTCCGGGTCAGACATGGGTCTGGTGTGAGTAACAGGTTAAAGTTGCTTAACTTTCGAAAAACCTTTGAAAATAAAAGGTATCACGTAAGACTTCCCACACATAAACATGGAAAAGTTTTTACCTTACGCTAACCAAAACATTTGATAGGAAATCTAGTGATATTATAATAGTGTCTAGGGTTTTCAAGTAAATAAGAAATAGCCGAAATTGTTACATCTATTAAATTCCAGCTACTAGCCACAAAAGTGGGTAATACAATCAAAACCGTTGGCACTTATTGGATTTTGGATTCCATCAATGGCAGGGCTACTGGGGTACCACCCGTCACAGTACGTGGCCTAGATCACAGTACCGAGGAGTATGCCCGCTCCCCTGCAACACAAGACCAGAACCATTCCTTACTGAATAGTTCCGAACAAGACCACCCTGCAGTTGTGATCAGCAACCGCACCACAAAGCCGAAATAAAGGGACATCTAGACAGGGGTAAATCTCGTCCTACTTGGGCATGATCCACTTAGCCTTGCTGCACCTCCCTTGTCTTAGCCATCCCCGGTTGATGAGGCTTGAGCCTACGATTACCTTTATAGAACATATCACTTAGAATGCTCATCGTTCACCTGACGATGTTCTGAAAGCATTCAATCCATACAAGTTCGTTCCGGGTTCGAACGAAACCGAAGGCATTATTTCGTTACACACATTTTGGAATCACCCTCAGAGTTAACGACAATAACCCTTGCACTCTGAATCTTCATCTTTACTTCAGATTCACAACCTAACGTTAATTTGGATCGATGTGGTTTTCGGATATCCAAATATGGAAACCCGATCCCGGTCTCATTGAAATCCAAAACATGCCTATTAAGGCCAAGTTGTTTTAAAGATTAAAACAATTCAATTCATTATCTATATACATACATATAGATAATTCACAACACAATAGAAAATCAACATTATCATCATCAACAGATAATCCATATCATTATAAACAGATAATCCATATCTTCATCACAATGCAACCAATGCATCCATATCATATAACATTACTCATCTCATAGCTGAGATTACAAACCATACAAGGCAACCAATATCAATCATTCATACATTAGTAATGATTTAATGATCACACCATCTATAATTAATTTTAAATGAATTAAATTAATTACATCATCTCTAATTAATTTAAAATGAATTAAATTAATTATTTCATCATTATAATCTTGCTTAACATAATCATTAATTGATTTCAAATCAATTAAATAATCACCATCTCATTATTCATTTCAGTTAATCATTTCTGATTAACAATTCTCTAATTACAATAAGTAATTAGCCTTTAATATCAATTACACAAGTTGATTATACTTAACTCTCTGAAATAATTAACTTTTAAATTACTTAATCAATTAATTAACTTTAATTAATTGCATTAATCCTTTATTAATTACTTCTTTATTAATTATTTCTTAATTAATCCATTCATCAATAATTTTATTAATTAGTGATTTCTAATTACAATTTAATTAATCTCTCTATATAAATTAATTACATTGAGTAATAATCTTCAATTAAACCACATATATATTAATCACCCTTGATTAATAACAATCCAGTAATTAACTTCCCTTAATTACTCATTCCATAAATTAATTACTCTTAATTAATTAACCCAATTAATCCCTTGATTAATTTAAAAGTAATTTAATCTAAATTACTTCCATCATTAACACCTTTAATTACATCCAGTAATTATCAATTAATTACTTCCCTAAGTAATTATAAACCCATTAATTACATAAGGTAATTATTCATCAATCATCAAATGTTTAAATTAATTAAACTTAATTAATTAATATAAACTAATCACATCAAACTAATTAATTACATTAAGTAATTAACTCATTAATTACTTCCATTAAGTAATTAAACATAAACAATTACATAAATGATTATTATTAATTAATTAATCTAATTAATTATTAAAAATTAATCGCATTAATTAATTGTTAAATAATCTTAAGTTAATGACCTTATTAACATTTCTTAATTACTTAATTAAGAAATTTACTTAGATTAACCATTATTAATTACAAATTAATTAATATTTAATTACAACTTTATTAATCTCTAATTATTAATTAATTAAGTGTTAATTACAATCTTAATTAATCCTTAATCACTTGATTAATAAATTTTAATCATTAATTAAAATTTAATTAACAATCCTTAGTTATAAATTAATTAACCTTAATTAATTAATCTTAAGTCTTTAATTAGTTAATTTAAAAATTCTTAATTACTTAATCAACCATCCATATTATTAATTAATTAATTATTCTTTTAAATTAACTAAATAATGAATCCAAAATTTTAAGATTCTAATTTATTTTAAGAAAACATTTCTTCTTAATTAAGCATTTAAAAACCAATTGTTTTTAAATTTACTTTAAATTCCATTTAAACTTCATTTTAAAATTTAAGATTTTAAAATGAATACAAATTTTAACATAAACAGGGTTTTAAAAAAACAATTCAAAACCTTTAAAAGAACCATTTACTTTATAAAATAATTTTTAAAAGAATTTAAATCCCAATTCAATTTAAATTCAAATCAATTTAAAAATATACATAAACACTCCGGATTATTTTAAAAATAAATTCAATTTAAAAATTACTTTTTAATTTCAAAACTGAAATACAGTTTGAATCTTTTATTCCAGATTTAAACTTAAAGCTTTAAAAGCTTCCTTACATTTTAAACTCCATTTTAAATTCAAATCATTTAACCATTTAAAGTAATTAAACAATTTAAATTTAAACTCATTTTATTTTAAAAACTGAAATTAAAATTTAATTCTAGATTAAAAACCCAGATTTAAATTCATTTTAAATTTCTAATTTAAAATTTTAAACTTCCAATTCAAATTCAAAACCACATATGTTTTTACACTTATAAGTTTTAAAACCAAATTTAAATTTTAAAACTTAAATTATTTCAATTCCAGATTCAAACTAATTTGAATTCATATTCAAATTCAGATTTCAAAAACTCAGTTTAATTTTTCAATTTGCATTTTATACTTCTCTTTTGATTTTAAAAACAGAAACTTGTTTCCTGTTTTTTTTAAAAAAACCAACTTAAATTTTCAAGATTTAAATAATTTAAAAAACCAAGATTTAAACTAATTGAATTCATATTCAATTTCAGGTTTTAAACTCAGTTCAAATTTTAGTTTACATTTTAAACTCTACTTCGAATTTATAAGAGCTGTAACAGGTTTTCTGTTATCATTTGAAAACCTGAAACACAGTTTTAACTCGAGCAACCCCAAAAATTTCTTCGAGTCATAAGTTTAATTGCTTCGAGTTACTACTATAATTCCCCGAGATCATCTCGAGCAACAAAATCCTGAAACCACCAAACATTACACCAGCATCCTACTTCCTCTGTGCACCTGTACATCGCCTCTGGCCATCGCTGGCCAACTCCACAATCTTCCCCCAGTCCACGTTCATCCCCTCAGGCCAACCAAACAACAACTCGATCGATACATGCACGAATTCAAAATCGTGACACATTCCCAAACCTGGAAACAAAACAGAACCCACAACCCAAACCTGTCGACGGCCTCGTTGATGCGCCTCCGGCCACCATCACATTTGAAACTCCGCCTACGGCTTCATCAATCCATCCTCTTCCAAAAACCAAGACCCCAAGCCACTCGATCAATTATAGATGCCAAAAAGTTCAATTCTTCACAGAAAAAACTAGGGTTCAAATCTTTAAAACCCAATCTCAACATCAAAAACAAATTTCCACTCAATCCAATAATTTTCATAACATCTCTGATCATTTCACCATCTCCAGAAGAAATTTCAATTCAAACAAACACAAATATCATCTGTGCTAATCCAAATGTAGGATACACTGAATTTAAAACTGCTCTTATGTTTAAGCATTAAAAATTATAATTTTACTTTTAAAAATCCTATTTTTGCATAATTATTTTGATTCATAATCCTGAAACATTGATTTGTAATATTTGAATTTCACCTTATTCAAATTGTAGCTCTGTTGATTTAATTTCCAGGTAACACACAATTTTATTTAACTTATATAAAGTTTTTAAAACTTACTTTATCTTACAATAAACATGTTTTATTAAAAAAATAAATCATAACAGTAAACAACCCAAAAGAAAAGGATTTTAGAATCAACAGAGGTTTGGGATTTGAAGAACAGAAATGCAACAGTCAACAACATGTACACATAAATATATCCACACGTATATATGTTCACAGCAAATTCAAATTATAAATTTATTTCTTATTTAAAAGCAAGAAAACAACATTTACCTATTTAATTAATTTTTAAAATTTGAGTTACTCACCTTTTCAATCATGCAGACGGAGCACAGATTTTTAAAAGCTTCTGAATCCTTTAAAATCCTTCTTGAATGTTTTAAAAAGCTTCAGTTGTTTGATGTTCTAACATGCGTGCAGAGACCACTTTCCAGATTTTAGAAGAAATGCAGGGTGCTTGCTTCTTGAAAATGAGTTACAGATTAAAGAATGCAGGCTTCTGGCTTTAATTGTTGCATGCAGAGGTCACTTGCTTTATTCCCAGATTTTTAAAAGAAATGCAGATGCTTTAATTTGCTTTAGATTCCAGATTTTAAAAATGCAAGAAACCATCAGGTTGAAGAGAAAAAACAGGAAAATGATGTAGAAGCCTTTTGTTTTGAGGAGAATGTGTTACAGGAATTTCTGTATGAAGATAAATTTTAGATTTGCATGCTGGTTTGCAGATTTGCATGTTTGTTTATAGGAATTGATATGCAATTTTGAAGAAGAAAAGAAATGGTTTTGAGGATTGTTTCAGCTGAAAGAAAATTTATTTGTTAAGAATGAAAATGAAAAAAAGAAAGAAATGGTAAAATGTAGGTTTATATATCTTTATTTATGATAAATTCAAATTAAAGAAAAATAAAAATGCAAATTTGACACTTGTCTTAAGTTACAACACTTGTTAATATCTCATGTGTTTAAATTACACATGTTAATTATGCTCTAAGATACTTACTCTTGTCAATTTAAGTGATTAGTATTTTTAAATTAAAGGTTAAATGAAAGTTTAACTTAATTAACTAGTTCTTTAATACTTAATTATAGAGATAAATAATTTTAAAAGAATAAAACAAAGTATTATTATAAATAAAACAATAGACAAATCAATTTTTTGATAATAATATTTTAAAATTTTAAAATAAATTTATAAAAAAGATTGTAACTTATTTGTTGTTTAATAAATTAAAGTTTCATATTTTAGTTGTATTTTAAACTCTCATATTTAATTTACAAATCATATTTATTAATCAATATTTTAAAAAGAAATAAAACAACATTTTTGTAACTTTATTTTAACATTCAAACTTAAGTCAAAATATAATTTAAACAAATAAAACATTTATCTCATTTATTTAAAATCATTTAGTTATTTTATTAAATATTTTTGAAAAGCTTAATTCAAAAATAAATCATAATTTCCCAATTTCAAAATATTAAAATTAGAAAATATGCTACACTGATTAAATTTAAAACCAAACTTATATATTTAAAATATATATAAATATATATACATATTATAAATAGAAAATAGTTTATTAGCTTATTGAAAGATAAATTCACTAATTAAATATTTATTAAAAGAAGATTATTAAATCAATTCAAATTTATCTACAAAAATTATCAATTCAATTTAAATTTTAAACACAGATTATTAAATTTATATTGTACAAATTCCGGGATATCACAATCCTCCCTCCTTAAAAGAATTTCGTCCCCGAAATTTAAAACAAAGGTAATTTAATAATCTTATTAAAGATTAAATTTTAAAATACAGCATATGTTAATTATATGCCAACAACCAAAGCAACCAATTCACACAATCAAAACAAATCTAATTATCCAGAAAAATTCTGAATAGAACTTCCACGAGTTTTCCCGGTATAAGTATCAGGATACTCGCTCTATAGAATTCAAACAATCAACACTACCAAGCTATAGAGCCCCTATTCATCTATATCTACAACTCTAAACAGGATATCAGATTACAGACGAGTCTGTCACAACAGCCAAACCTCCTGAACTGCTGGTTCTACAACCAGAAATAGATCATACACGTACTTCCTCAGAGATACGTGAAACACTCTGAATCCCAGTCATCCAAACTGGCAATTCAACTCTTGAAAACCAAACACTTATCTAACCAAAACAGTGAAAAGATCCAAACATCACGGAGCTAGTTTCCTAAACTTACCAAAACTTATAGCTCCTTGGATCAGAGAAAAATCTTAATCCAAAACCAAATCTCCGATTCCAGAATCCAAATTCCTCCGTTACTTATCCATAAAATTCTTCGGACGATCCTGGACTACCAGCATCCTTCCTGATCAGCTCAACCTTGGCTGATGCCTCCAGAAACAAACTGGATCAAAATAACCCAACACCATGATCTCCTCAAGATCAATCCAAAACCAGGAACACAAACTCTACTCCTCAAACATCAGAAGATAGAACAAACCTCTCTTTATCTGGAAAAGACAAAACAGATGCACACCCAAACTGCTTCCGCTACACAACTCTGATTCGAAGTAGAAGAAAAACTCGAGCACAAACTGGACAACATATCTCAAAAATATGGTTCAACAAATCCATAAAAGAAAACTCATATGTCCCACCTGAACCTAAGCTGCTTCACCAAACCCTTGCTCTAGAAGTCATCCTTCTCCTAACTGAACCACCGATAGCACCCTTGGAATCCAGTCGATAAGAAAACTCAACCTCCCGATGCGGACAAACTTCTGATAACTCAAGAGAACACTCAAACTATCGAAGTCACTTTTACGATCAACCATTCCAATATCCACAGAAAATTGTCTCTTTACCAATCAAAACAGCTTACTCTTAACTAGCCAATCCATCATGGAAATGGATCTACTCTGCTGCTTCTGAACTCCATCTTCAGAAAAACTGCTAACCAGAAGACCTTCTTGCTAACACACAGAATACTCCGAGCTGCACTGCAGACACCGATGCCAAAGACTTCCTAATCCAAAACTCTTCGAGAAACTCGGACCTCAAACCAGACAGAAACATCCTGCTGAACCCAGCCACAACATCGAAGCAGACATACTTCCTAAACTTGTTCCAAAGAAAAATCTTCGAAGACATCCATAGTTACTGCATCTCATCACACAGCTACTAACTCCCGAGGTATCAAGATACCATTATTTTCTTCTGCCCAACCGACAGATCCAAACTCTACTCATCTAACTCAAAGATGAACTCCGAACCTTTACAGGTTACCTTCAGAGATCTATGAAATCTCTACACTCTGCACAACTTACTCGAGATGGTATTAGGTCTACAGTCTCGACAGATACACTTCCAAACTCCAACATTCAGACTCCAACCATTGGTAGTAGTCGTGTTACATACCCCACTACCTTATCTACCTTTATAACCTATATTGGAAAAACCCAAACAGGTAACCCAACAAATAGGTATATGTATATATATATATATATAATTACAAATACGCTCTCTCAAGATCACTTCAAAGCCTAGGTATTCACTCAACCTAGCGCTCTGATACCAACTATGACGACCCGATTTTAAATTAATGTAACTAAAACAGTTAATTAGATCATGAAGTAATTAAGATTACTTATCGTTTTGGTAAAGATAGTTGCTTGAATGAAATTGAAGGATAATTAATCCAGGTTGATTAATTCAGATGAATATTGAAGGGATAATTGAATTATTTGATTTGAAATTAATTAATTGATAAGTGAATAAATCTAAGTGATTGAGGTTAGAAATTCAATTAGAATCAGTTGAATTAATTTGAAAGTGATCAAATTTGTTGTGGATGATTGGATGGTACTAGATGCTTTGAATGAGTTGATATCCCGGATATGAAATATTGTGTATTTCATTTGGATAACTTGGGTTAGGATGACATGAGACTCGAAGAGGCCGGGATCGGGTATTGGGAAATACCCGAAACCACTTCGAATTTTTATAAATTGATGTGTGAGATTAATAGGTTGGAATGAAACGATTTAAGTGAATCAGACTATTTGATCTAAATTTTGGTCCTTAGAAAATTATGTGTGAAATAAGTTATGTCTATAAAATATTGTGAACTTGTAAAATTGGTTTGAGTTACCCTGGGTTCCATATATGTTTTATGTTTGTATTCCATATTAGATGGGTTTACTTACGCTGGTTTCCAGCCAGACCCGGGTGTTACTTTGATGTAATGCTCGGGTCAGACCGAGTATTACAGATTTTCAGGTTAGGACGTTCTGGAGCTCAGGAGGTAAGCTGGATGGCAGGGACGTATGGAGAGTTTCCACTGTGATATTGTAGTATCTGGACATGATTGTTTTGTCCAGTGTTTACGTATATGTGTAACTCTGATGTATTTAAATGTAAATTAACAGATGCAGTTTTCTTTGTATAACTACTATTTTATTTGATATTATATTTGATCCGCTGCGAATGTGAGCTTTCTGTGACTTGTTCCTGTTTTCTTCTTCTATCTCTTTCTTCTTTCTTCATAACTATCTGAAATTTTCGGGTTCGAAAATTTCGGGTCGTTACATTTGGTATCAGAGCAAATGTGGCGACCCGACTTCCTAACACCAGAAAGTCGCATCACTAATGAAGAAAGAAAGGGATAGAAGAAGAAAATAAAGAGAAGAAGAAACACAACAACATCAGATAACTCATAGCGGAACGATTTAAATATAATATATCACATAAAATATTACATAGTATCATATTACATCAGAGTACACAACTTATAAACACATATTAGATAGTTATAAACATCTGTCTAACTATACAACTCAAGAACACAAGATACAGATACCATACAAACACAGCGGAACCATAATATATCTACACGTGGAATCCTCCTGCTCCATATCTCCTCCAGAATTCGTCAAGCTAACCTGAAACACTCGACTACTCGTACATAAGGAAAGGTTCGGAGTTGGTATGGCGACCCGACTTCCTAACACCAAAAAGTCGCATCACTAATAAAGAAAGAAAGGGATAGAAGAAGAAAAGAAAGAGAAGAAGAAACACAACAACATCAGATAACTCACAATGGAACGAATGAAATATAATATATCACATAAAATATTACATAGTATCATATTACATCAGAGTACACAACTTATACAACACATATTAGACAGTTATAAACATCTGTCTAACTATACAACTCAAGAACACAAGATACAGATATCACACAAACACAGCGGAACCATAATATATCTACACGTGGAAGCTTCCTGCTCCATATCTCCTACAGAATTCGTCAAGCTAACCTGAAACACTCGACTACTCATACATAATATGAGTACCCAAGTGTTTAATAAAACAGAAAATAAATACTCGGGTCAGACAGGGGTCTGGACAGGGGTCTGGTGTGAGTAAACGGGTTAAAATTTGCTTAACTTTGGAAAATCCTTTGAAAAGAAAAGGTACCACGTAAGACTTCCCCTACATAAACATGGAAAAGTTTTTACCTTATGCTAACCAAAACATTAGATAGGAAATCCAGTGATATTATAATAGTTTCTAGGGTTTTCAAGTAAATAAGAAATAGCCGAAATTGTTACATCTATTAAATTCCAGCTACTAGCCACAAAAGTGGGTAATACAAACAAAACCATAGGGTCTCGTAGGATGAATGAGTTTCCATCAATGGAAGGGCTACCGAGGTACCGCCCGTCACAGTACGTGTCCTAGATCAATGTACCGAGGAGCCACCCTAACTCCCCTGCAACACAAGGCCGTGACCACCCCTTACTGGACAGTCCTGAGTAAGATCACCCCATGGTTGGCGCGACCAACCACCCACAAAGCTGAAATAAAAGGGACATCTAGACATGAATGACCTCATCCTGAAATGGGTGCTACCCACCTAGCGTTGCTGCACCTCCCCTGTTTTAGCCATTCCTAGGTTGATGAGGCTTGAGGCTGCGATTACCTTTACAGAACACATCTATCTTAGGATGCACATCGTCCACCTAACGATGTTCTGAAAGCATTCAATCCATTCAAGTTCGTTCCGGGTTCGAATGAAACCGAAGGCACTATCTCGTTGCACTCATTTTGGAATCACCCTCAGAGTCAACGACCATAGCCCTTGCACTCTAAATAACCATCTCGAATCTATAAGTACTATTCCGTCAAACTCATCACGGAATCACCTCCAGAGTTATACTGATGTATAGTTCTTATACCTTGAGTCTTCACTTGCTCCACTTGGATTCACGACCTAACATTTAATTGGAATCGATGTGGTTTTCGGATATCCAAATATGGAAACCCGATCTCACCGAAACCAAACGCCATTTTAAAGTCCAAGTTGTTTAAGGGTTTAAACAATTAACTTATATTCAGGATGATATAACAGATAGATGAATCTCATTATCACAATAGATAATTCAAATCAAACATTCATCTCACAATGTAGCATATCACATATCAGAGATATCCAAATCATCCAGTATCGACCAATCACCCAATATCAGTCAATCAATATTAACCAATCATCCAATATCAATCAATCATCCAAAGCAGAATTGATTAACTCTAAATCAATTGGATTAACCTTAAATCCTTCTTCATTTATTTATTCCAAATAAATAAATTAATCATCACTTAATGATCTTCTTTAATTAATCTCCCTGATTAATCATCTTTTAATTACATTCAAGTAATTAACCTTCGATTCCTTAATTAATTCCAAAAATTAATTACTCTTAACCATATACAGTAATTAACCTTTAATTACTATCATTAATTACAATAGTTAATGATCCTTCATTTACTTCCATTAATTAATCAACTATAATTAATTACATTAAACCTTAATTAATTGCAATTAATTAATCAAACTTTAATTAATTATTTTATTAATCAACCTTGATTAATTATATTAGCTAATAATCCTTATTAATTAATAATTTCTTTAATTAATAATTAATTTGTAATTAATCATCACATTAATCATAAATAGTAAATAACAACTTGTAATTACTTATCTTAATTAATTAACTTCTTATTCAATTATATTAACCTTTAATTAATTAATCTAATTAATTAATCTTTAATTACTTCATTAAGTAATTGTTAATCAATTAAATTAATAATCCTTAATTAATTACTTTATAAATTAATTACATTTTTAATTAATTACACTTTAGTAATTAATCTTAAAATTAGTCACATTCATTAATTAACTAATCACATTTATTAATTAACTAAAATTAACTAAGTAATTAACTCTTAATTACTTACATAAGTAATTATCTTCTAATTACTACATTAAATGATTACTCTCTTAATTACTTAACAAGTAATTAATTCCATAATTAAATAATTCTTAATTCTGAATTAATTACTCTATAATTAATTAACTTCAAACAATTATATTAATCAATTCCTTAATTAATATCATCAAGTGGTTAACCCTTAATCACTTCAATTTAAATTACTCTCATGAGTAATTTCCATTAATTACTTCCATAAATAATTCCTATTCTCGATTACATTAAATAATTCACCATTAATTACTTCATTAAGTAATTACACTTAATTAATTCACAATTAAGTGATTATTTAAAATTAAATAAATAATTAACTAATTATTTAAAATTAATTAAATAATTAATTAACTTCTTATATCTCAAAATCCTTAATTAATTAAGAAAACATTAATCTTAATTAAACTTTACTTATTAACAAATCATATTAATTAAGTATCTATAAGTTCGTAACAAAGATAAATAACCATATTTATTTTCATAAATTAATTATTTGAAATAAATCAATTTTAATAACTTAAAACAAATTATCCTGTTGGATTTTCAAAATCATAATAATAACCTTATTTGAAAAGAAGACATTTTGAAATCATTTTTAAAATTTAAAATACTTAAATTATCTAATTTTAAACTTATTCAAATTAAATAAAATTTGAAAACTTTAGTTATTAAAACCTTATTTTAAACTTTACCTAAGACTTTGATTTAATACCTTAAATTCAAAATACTTCTTTTAAATTGAAATTCAAAATTTAATTAGATAATTATTTTCAAAAAGAAATCCTTTTAAAATAATTTAAATTTGAAATAAATTCAATTATCACTTTTAAAGGTTTGATTTATATTCATTCCAACACCAAATTAAATTGCAACTTAACATTATTACAGAACTAACCGGAAAACAAATGACTAAAACCTCGAGTCACTTTGCAACCTTATTTTATTAACAGTACTTAAAAAAATCAAACAACCCCAAAATCTCGAGTTAAACACGGAAATTACTCGTGCCTACCCTGAAGACAACCCCTAGCACCATCTTCATCGAGATCAACCCGAATAAAATGCGAGCTAAACCTCGGTAAAAACCCTTCTTCCCCAAATGCTCCACTTCCAGTGTACACAACGTACACGCGTGCATATGTCCCATCATCTCCGGCCAATTCAGGTCGTCGCGACCATCTACATCGGTTACATGAACCCACGCGAGCTCGAAAACCAACCCAGATTCGAGATTTCATCATCGAATCGAATTTTCGACCTTAAGCTCGAAAATTCCAGCAGTCACGATCACAAATCCCACCTAATGCCGACCATCCCATCACCGTGATCTTCGCCGTCACTCACATCAACTCGCCACGACCTCTTGTCCAATATCCCACCATCGCGATTGCCTCCAATCCAATAACCAAGTCACGAAAATCGCGACAATGCAGCCGAAACAAAAACACACTGAAACCCTAACTCGCTCGATTTCAAACAATTCATCCATTTAAAAATTCCAATCGTATTTTTCCCATAATCAACAACCTAAAAACAAGCTTCACCCAGAATTTCAACTCGAATCAATGATTCGACCAACGACAATTAGTCAAATTGCCCATACAGTTCAACTAAACATTCCCAAACAAATATCAATTTAAAAAATTATGTAATGCATGTTAAAATTCATCATTTCTAACATGTAATTCATTTATACAATCCAAAACAGAAATTAAGAAGGTTGATTTCTGACATAAATCAAGATTCACTGTGTTTTTCCAATTTATAAATTATTTGTTGCATTTTAAAATTATGAAACCATTTTTAAAATTACTAACAAGCATTTACATACATTTTTCATTCTCATAACAAGTTCAAATAAGTTATAGATTTGAAAGATTTTTGCATCTTCTTTAAGAAGAACAACCTTTGTAATTATACAGAGATGTACAGAAACAGTTTTCATCTAATGCCCAGCATTCCATACCCTCAACTATGGATATACAGCAATATTCATGTAAACCATTATTCAATATCATAGTAAATTCCACATGCAACAATAAATTCAACTACAGATTTGTTAAAACTGTTTTTAAAAAGAATTTACTCACCTTAAAAATTGAAGTGAGCAAAAGCAGGGCATGCATTTCAATAAATTCCAGGCCTTGCATCTTAGATCTGAAAAGTACTTTGATCTTGCATGCTGAAGAAATTGGATGCATGCTTCAAATTGTTGTTTTAAAGTGTTGAAACAGATAACTTGCTGTTGAACTTGATCCTTTGAATTTGCAGGTTTAAATTTACAGGTTTGAAATGTTGTGAAGAACTTTGTTTGTAGGTTTTAATTTCAGGTTTGCTTTTGCTTTTGGGTTTTAATTTTCGGGTTTGAAAAGAATTCTCTGGTTTGCCATTAATTGAAAGAGGAAGCAAATTTCTTTGTTCAACTGAGAATATGAATTAGATTCAAGAAAAGAGGAAAGATATGTTTAACTTAGTAATGATCTAGTAAAAATTAAAGAAAAATAAATTTTTAATTGAAGACACTTGTCACAAAAACTTACATTTGTCATTTAATTTCTTTAATAGCTTTACAAATGTTACTAACTTGTTAATATGTTTACACATATTTTTCTTAAGTGTTTTTAATAAATTTTAATTTAATTTAAAATGTTAATATAAGATTACTTATTAAATTCACTAAATTACTAAATATAAGTTTACCTTTAAAAGAAAATATTCTGAAACTAATTATAATATAAATAAATTCTTTATACATGTATTTTATAACCATTTTAAGTTCAAACACTTTAAAGAAAACAAAAATAAATCTTTGATTCAAATTATTTATAAACTATCATATTTAAAAACAAACAATTATCTTATATTTTGAAAACAATTTGAATACATCTTAAATTAACTTTTGAAAAATAATATTCATTTTAAAACAAAGCTTCAATTTATAATATATACATATATAAAATATCAATTGATTAAATTAAATTTCAAAACAACTCCAAATTATAACATATACATACATATATATTACAATTTGAAAATACATCTTAAATTTAAAACAAAAGATATTGCTATTCACAATATATGTCAAATATATATATATATATATATTATAAATAGAATAAAATTTTATTAGCTTTGAAAAAAATAAATTCTTATCAATTTTAAATTGTTAGAAAGATATTGATCAAATTACCAGATTAAAAATTTATTAACTTTTAAAAGATTAAATTAGCCAATTTAAATTAAAATTATAAAGTAAAATTATCAAATCAATTAAATTATTAATACAGAATATTAAATTGATATTGCCTAAAATTCCGGGTCGTCACAATCCTCCCCCCTTAAAAGAATTTCGTCCCCGAAATTAAAAAGCAAAGATAATATAATGAACCAGCAAAGATTTCAATTTCAAACAGCAAAGCATACTTATTATCCAGTTACTAACAACCATAGCAATCAATCAAACAATCATACCTAACCAATTATCCTGACACAAATCAGAATAAATCTTACTAATACTATCTTGAGTTTCCCAAGTATAAATCACCGGGAGACTCGCTCTACAGAAACTAAACTAAATACACCACCAAAATCCAGAGCTCATCTCATCTCTAGATCCATCAATCTGAATAGAACATCAGACTATACTCAAGTCTACCATAACTTCCAAATCTAACTGGACAGCAGATTCCACAACCAACAATGAATCATACACGTACTCCCTCAGAGATACGTGAAATACAATGAATTCCAACTATTCAAACTGGCAATTCAATCTTATCCAATCAAAAACACATATAAGAAATCTCAAATGCCTCAGAACTAGCCATCCAGTCTTACCCAACTACTACTCTCTTAACCAAAGAAATCTTAATAACAATGAAGTCTCCAACTTTGAATTCCCAACTCCTTATCTCAAATCTGCATAACTCAACAAACAATCCTGGGCTGCCAATCTTCTTCCTGACCAACTCAACCTATGCTGATGCTTCCAGAAACAACTAGACCAAAACAAACCAGTTTCTGGATCCTATCCTACAGAAAAGTCTTCCAAGATCCATCGAAATCCAGAACTCAAGCTCTACTTCTCAAGCAATAGCAAATTGAACTTGCTTCTTTCCTTGCACAGCTACTACCTCGCTTCCGCTGCACAACTTTGATTGTGAAATAGATGAGAATACTGTTGATGAACACAAATACAAACTTAACCAATATATCCGGGAAACTTTGTTCATCAAATCCATAAAATCTTAGTGACACATCTGACTTGGTCACACAACCTTATAACAGAACCCAACTCAAAAACTAGTTCTGACCAATCCAAATTTCAAAAAATTACTGAGCTGCTACACCAATTCTTCTACTAGGCTAACTACCAAAATCACTTCTGGAACCAAAACAATATGAAACTCAACTCTAGATGCAGACAAACTTCAGATTAGATCAGTAGCTCCTACTTCCACATGAGAACCCTCAGTCTCAAACAAAAGATTGCCCAAGAAAAATTCCCAAACTAATCGCAAGTCACTTTTGCGATCCTACCTAATTCAGATTCCAAAGAAACTTTCCTCACTTTACCAACTAGAACAGCTTTAAGCTTCTCCAAACAAAGTTAACCCTTCAAGAAAACTTCACCATCCGCCCGGACTACTGAAGAAGAACCACAAAAATTCCTGAACCATCGGAGAAACAGCCACACTGCTGCTTCCAAACTCTATCTCGATGATACTGCAGAGCTAAAAGACCTTCTCAACAGCACACCGAACACTTCGAGCTGCACTTCTACCACAGCTAACCAAAAACATCTAATCTAAAGGCTTCTCGAAAACCAAAACTATCAACAAGACCACACAAAAGACCTTCGAGATGGCAGATATCTTCTCAAAAAATTCGGGCTCCAAACCAAGCATCAACATCTCGCTCTCTTTAAGAAACGACAAACGAGACCATGCCGAAACGAAACAACTTATAGACCTTAGTCTCATATTCCAGAACAACCAATCTCTATGCTAATGATCCTGACAACTTCTACACAAACGAGTCTTCCTAGCAGCAGGTAAAGACTGCTCCTCAACCACTTCTAAAACTGCTTCAAGAGAAAACATCTTCAGAAAATATCCATGAATACTGCATCTCATCACGCAGTTACCAAGATATCATCATTTACTTCTGCACTTCCGACAGATCCAAACTTACACTTCAAAGATGGACTCCGAATCTTTAAAAGAATTTCCTTCGGATGTCAGAGAAATCCTTACTCCAAACTACAATTCTTACTCGAGACGGTACCAGGTCTACAGTCTCGACAAATATTTTTCCAACCTCAAACATATGGACCTCTTCCATCAGTGGTAGTCGTGTTACACACACACACACACCACTACGCCATTTACCTCTAAAACTTATGTTGGAAAATCCGAACAATTACAAGTACACTCTCTCAAGAAAGACACCACTCCAGAGCCTAGGTATTCACTCAACCTAACGCTCTGATACCAAATGAGATAGTCTAGGCTTTGCAACCATCAACAGCGGCTCACTCGACTGGTAGGCTTTTCAACCATCCCAGCCCCGCCGTGGCTCCCATTGCTACTGTGTGCACAAATATGTTTGGGTTGAAGTTTGTTGGAGGAGACGAAGTTTCTTAGGGACTGGCTCGGGTTTATGCTCGTGCTTGGAAGTGTAATACTGTGTAGACTTGCTCGTGAGGAGCTCGGGAAAAAATGGGTTTTGCTCGAGTACAGTTTGGAGTTATTCGAGTGTGATAGCAGGGTTTATATTTAAGTAAACCAGCTTTGAAATTTAAGCAAGTTATATATAAAAAAAATATGTAAAAGAAGAGGAAAGTACTCAGGTAGGACTAAGGTTTGAGAGGTTGACAGATTTTGCCCAGGTTTGACTTTAGAGCATTAACATTATTTAAATTAAAGGGTTGAATAAAATAAGTTTTGGAACAATGATCTTAATTACATTTTTATAATAGATATTTTTTTATTTAGGTGAACGGATAATTAATAAAGATGATGATTTACCTTAAAAGTAATAAAGATTTGATAGAGTGATTAATTAATTAATAATTGAGAATTATTAATTAATTAGTTAATTAAGAGGTTAATTAGTTTGTAATTGGAAGTTATCAATTAGATAATTAAAGATAAGTAACTAAAAATTGGTGATTAATTAATTTAACAATTAATTAATGATTAGTGATTAATTAATTAAGTAATTAGGTAATTAGTGATTAATTAATTAGGTAATTGGAGATTAATCAATTTGTAATTAAGGATTAATTAACTGATAATTAAAGATTAATTAATTTGTTTGTTTAAAGGATAATTGAGAATTACTCGATGGTAATTAATCAAATGAATGTGATTAATTTAAGTTAATTAAGTGGTTGATTACTTAAAAATAATCTTAATGGTTGATTAAGTATAATTACCTAAATGAGATTGATAAGTAAAATTACTATAAGTAATTTAATGTACAATTACTGGATGTAATTAATGAGAAATAATTAAAGAATAATTACTTAGTAGAAGTAATTCAGGATTAAATTACTTGGTGAAGTAATTGATTGATAATTACTTAGGGTTTAGGCCATTGTTTTGTGTGGCTTCTTTCGCGGTCGTTACATTTGGTATCAGAGCCATCAGAGCGCTAGGTTGAGCGAATACCTAGTCTCTGGAGTGGTGCCTGTCTTGAGAGAGTGTATTTGTATTTTTAATATATTTATATTTTATATTTCTACCTATCTGATTGGGTTACCTTTTCAAGTTTTCCAATATAAGTTATAAAGGTAGATAAGGTAGTGGTGTGTGAACACGACTACTACCGATGGTTGGAGTTTGAACGTATGAGGTTAGAAGTGTATCTGTCGAGACTGTAGATCAAATACCGTCTCGAGTGAGCTTTGCTTGGAGTAAGGATTTCATCGATCTCTGAAGGAAACCTGTTAAGGTTTGGAGTTCATCTTTGAAGTGCAGAGTTGGATGAGTTGAGTTTGGATCTGCCGGTAGGGCAGAAGCAAGTGAATGAATGGTATCTTGATACCTTAGGAAGTAGTAGCTGCGTGATGAGATGCAGTGACTATGGATGTTTCCGAAGATGTTTCTTTGGAACAAGAGTAAGGAAGTGAGTCTACTTGGTGTTGTGGCTGAGTCCAGCAGGGTGTTTCTGTTTGCTTTGAGGTCCGAGTTTCTCGGAGAGTTTTGGATTAGGAATTCTTTGGCTTTGGTGTTAGCGGTGCAGCTCGGAGTGTTCTGTGTTGGAAGGAAGTCTTCTGGCTGAGTAGTTTCTCTAAAGAGGAGTTCAGAAGAAGCAGTGTGGATCCTTTTCCTCGGTGAGTTGGATAGGCCGGCGTAAGCTGTTCTGATTGGTAGAGAGAGAACAGTTTCTTTGGAATTAGGATGAGTTGATCGCAAAAGTGACTTGCGATAGTTGAGTGTTCTCTTGGTTGTTGGAGATTTTCCGGATGTCTACAGGGAAGTCAGAAGTTTGTCTGCATCTGGAGATCGAGGTTTCTTATCAGCTAGGATTTCAGGTACCGGTGGTTCAGTTAATGGAAGGACGGTTCCTTGAGATAGAAGTGGGTGAAGAAGCTCAGGTTTCGGAGGAACATCTGAGTTTTCTTTATGGATATGTAGAACCATATTTCTGTGCTGGGTTGTCCAGTCTGTGCTCGTGCTCTTCATCAGCATTTTTCTTTGCTTCGGATCAGAGTTGTGCAGCGGAAGCAGTTTGGGGTGCATATGTTTTGTCTTTTTCGGATAAGGAGAAGTTTGTTCTGTCTTCTGTTGCCGAGGAGTAGAGTTGTGTTCCTAGTTTTGGATTGATCTTGAGGAGATCGTGGTGTTGAGTTGTTTTGATCCAGTCTGTTTCTTGAGGCATCAGCTAGAGTTGAGCTGATCAGGAAGGATGTTGGTAGTCCAGGATCGTCCGAAGAGTTTTTATGGATAAGAGACAGAGAAATTTGGATTCTAGAATCAGAAATTTGGTTTGGTTAAGTTTTTTCTGATTCAAGGAGCTATAAGTTTTGGAAAGTCTGTGAATCTAGCTCCGAGGTGTTTTGGATTTCTTCTGTGTTTTGGTAAGATAAGTGTTTGGTCTTTAGAGTTGAATTGCCAGTTTGGATAACTTGGATTCAGTGTGTTTCACATATCTCTGAGGGAGTACGTGTTCGATATTTCCGGTTGTAGACCCAGCAGTTCAGGAGAGTTTGGTTGTTGAGTTAGACTCGTCTGTAGTCTGATATCCTGTTTAGAGTTGTAGATATAGATGAATTGGGGCTCTATAGCTTGGTAGTATTGATTGTTTGAATTCTATAGAGCGAGTATCCCAATACTTATATCGGGGAAACTCGTGGAAGTTCTATTCGGAATTTTTCTAGATAATTAGATTTGTTTTGATTGTGTGAATTGGTTGCTTTGTTGTTGGCAGATGATTAACGTATGCTGTATTTTAAAATTTAATCTTTAATCAGATTATTAAATTACCTTTTTTTTAAATTTCGGGGACGAAATTCTTGTAAGGGGGGAGGATTGTAATATCCCGGAATTTTGGACAATATAAATTTAATAATCTGTGTTTAAATTTAAATTTAATTTGATAATTTTTGTTAATAAATTTGAATTGATTCAATAATTTTCTTTTATTAAATATTTAATTAGTGAATTTATTTTTAATAAGTTAATAAATTGTTTTATATTTATAAAATGTATATATATTTATATATATTTTAAATAGATGAGTTTGGTTTTAAATTTAATTAGTGTAGCATATTTTCTAATTTTAATATTCTGAAATTGGGAAATTATGATTTATCTAATTTAAGCTTTTCAAAACTATTTAATAAAATAACTATATGATTTTAAATACATAAGATAAATGTTTTATTTGTTTAAAATATATTTTAATTTAAGTTTGAAAATTAATTTGGATTAAAATAAAGTTATAAAAATGTTTGTTTTATTTCTTTTTAAATTGTTGATTAATAATCATGATTTGTTAATTAGATTTGAAATTTAAAAAACAATAAATATATGAAACATGTATTCATTTAAATAACAAATAGGTTACAATCTCTTTTATAAATTTATTTAAAATGATTAAAAATATTATTTTCAAATGATTAATTTGTATATTGTTTTTATTTATAATAATACTTGGTTTATTCTGTAGAAATTATTTATATATTTAACTAAGTATTAAAGAACTAATTAATTAAGTTAAACTTTCATTAAACTTTAATTTAAAAATACTAATTATTTAAAATGACATGTGTAAGTTTATTAAAGCATAAGTTAACATGTTTTGAGTGTTTAAATGAGGATATTAACAAGTGTAAAATACAAGAAAAGTGTCATTATTTAATTTTTATTTTCTCTGATTTTAAATAAATCATAAATATAGTTATAAAAAAAACACTTGCCATCTTCCATTTCTTTTTTCTTTCTTCATTTTCAATTCCAAAACAAAGAACTTTTCAGCTGAAAAAATTCCATTTTAAACCATCTACAAAATCAAATCCGGATCAAATTTTCAAAAAAATCTGCAAAACCCTTTTTCCATCTCTTCAAAAATCAAATATTTTCTGCATTCAACTCTTCAAAAAAAAATCTGGAAAACATCTTCAATAACCCCTGTTCAATTGCATTCAACTCTTCTAAAATCTAGAAATCATGAAAGCCTGCATTCAATTCATTCAAAAACTGGAAAATCAAGAAAAGCCTACATTCTTCTAAAATTTGGGAGTTTAGCTACCTGCATGTAAAATCTGGAGACAAAAAGCAAGTTTTATAACGATTTAAAGGCTGTTCAAAAATCAGGAAGCTAAAATTTTAAAGCATTCAAGCAGGTTGAAAAAGATGTTCTGCATGTTCAAAATAGTCATGCTCTGCTCATCAGGATTTAAATGGTGAGTAACTTTACATTTTAATTTTAAGTATGAAATATAGTTGTTTGATTTATCTGTGGAAAATAAGTAGAATTTCATATATATATATATATATATATATATTGTTAAATATTGCTGTGTTTATATAAGTACTGATGTGGTGCATGTTGATTTCCTAAGTTCTGTCTGCACAATACAAGCTCATACTGATCAAATCTCCTTTTCTTTTGATCTGGTTGATTATTATAACTTGGAAATATAAATGAAATTTGTCTATTACATGATAAAGTAAATTTTAAAAATTTATATAAGTTGAATAAATTTTTGTTTTGCATGGAAACTTATATAACAGAGCTAAAATTTGTAAAGGTGAAAATTTTAAACATTACAAATCAATATCTCAGGATTATATATCAAAACTTCATACAAAATTATGATTTTTAAAAGTAGAATTACAATTTTTAATACCATATCCAGAGAGCAGTTCAAACTTCTCTGTATTTTATATTTTGGGTTAGTACAGTTGATTTTGTATTTGATTGAGTTGAAATTGCTCCTCGAGATGGTGGAGATTACAGAGATGTTGAGAAAATTATGGGATTGGTTTGCATTTCGTTTTTGAGATTGTAATTTTGGTTTGAATTCTAGAACCCTAGTTTTTAATGGGTTTGAGAAAATCAATCTTTTCAGCATGTTTAGATGTTCGAGTTGCTTAGGGTTTTGGGAAAATGAGGTTGATGGGTTGTCGAAGCCTTCGCCGAAGTTTAAGTGGCAACGGTGGCCGGTGGCGTTAGGGGAAGGTGATGACAGGTTGGGTGGTTTTGGGTACTGTCTGTTTCCAGGTTGGGAATGTGTCTTGATTTTGA
Organism: Allium cepa; assembly: GCA_030765085.1. Lineage (NCBI taxonomy): Eukaryota > Viridiplantae > Streptophyta > Magnoliopsida > Asparagales > Amaryllidaceae > Allium > Allium cepa. Next base: position 342,021,140 of record CM060937.1, read on the forward strand.
AATTCTTGCTTATGTCGATTTGATTTTGGTTTGGATGGCCTGAGGAGTTGGATGACGACTGTGGGGTGGTCGTGTGGTTGGCCAGTGATGGCCGGAGGCGATGTACAGGTACACAGTGCAATGGTGATATTGGTGAATGTTGTTGGCTACAGTTTTTGGTTGCCTCGCGATAGTCTGGAGGGAATTGGGTTTCTACTTGAAGCAGATAGGTTATTGGCTCGAAGTTATTTTTGCGGTTGCTCGAGTATACCTGATTGTTTCAGGTTTTAGGAACAACAGAAAACCTGTTCTGTTATTTTAAATTTTAAAGTAAAGTTTAAATGTAAATTAGAATTTGAGCTAAGTTTGAAAACTGAATTTAAATATGAATTCAATTAGTTTAAACCTTGGTTTTTGAAATAAAATTGAATTCAGAAAAAAAATTAAGTTTGGTTTTAAATAAAAACAGAAACCGGTTTTCTGTATTTAAATTTAAAAGAAAGTATAAAATGCAAATTGAAATTTAAACTGAGTTTTTAAAATCCGAAATTTGAATATGAATTCAAATTAGATTATCTGAGATATGAAACCATTTATGTTTTTAAATTTAAATTTGGTTTTAAAACTTTTAGGTGAAAAGCATATGTGTGTTTTGAATTTGAATTGGAAGTTTAAAATTTTAAATTAGGAATTTAAAATGTATTTAGATCTGGGTTTTAAATCTGGAATTAAATGTAAACTTCAGTTTTTAAAATAAAATAAGTATAAATTTAAATTGTTTAATTACATTAAAAAGGTTAAATGATTTGAATTTTTTTTAAAAAGGAAGTTGTAAAATGTAAATAAGTCTTAAAGATTTAAGTTTGAATCTGGAATGAAGATTCAAGCTGTATTTCAGATTTGAAATTAAAAGTATTTTTTAAATTTGATTTAAATAACCTGGAATGTTAAGTGTGTTTTTAAATTGATTTGAATTTAAATTGAATTGAGATTTAAATTCTTTTAAACTCATTTTATAAAGTGGATGTTTCTTTTAACATATGAGATAAAAAGGTTTTGAATTATTTTTAAAACCTTGTTTAAGCTAAATTTGTATCTTAAGTTTAAATGAAATTTAAATAGAATTTAAAGTAAATTTGGTACAAAGTATTTTTAATACTTTATATAAGAAAGAAATGTTTTTCTTAAATTAAGCTAGAGCTTAAGAATTTGAATTCATTTAAACTATTAAGTTAATTTAAATGGACAATTAATTATTTAATAAATTAATGATATGGATGATTAATTAAATAATTAAGAATTTTTAAATTGATTAATTAAGATTTAAGATTAATTAAGGCTAATTAATATGTAATTAGGGATTATTAACTAAATTTTAATTAATGATTAAGAATTGATTAATTAAATAATTAAGAATTAATTAAGTTGTAGTTAACACTTAATTAATTTAATAATTAGTAATTAATTAATGGGAAATTAAATATTAATTAATTGGTAATTAATAACGATTAATATAAGTTAATTTCTTAGTTAAGTAATTAAGATTGTTAATGAAGGTCATTAACTTAAGATTATTTAACAATTAATTAATGTGATTGATTTTAATAATTAATTAATAATAATCATTTATGTAATTGTTTATGTTTAATTACTTAATGGAAGTAATTAATGGGTTAATTACTTAATGTAATTAATTAGTTTAATGTGATTAGTTTATATTAATTAATTAGGTTTAATTAATTTAAACACATGAGGATTGATTAATAATTACTTTATGTAATTAATGGGATTGTAATTACTTAGGGAAGTAATTAATTGATAATTACTAGAGGTAATTAAAGGTGTTAATGATGGAAATAATTTAGATTAAATTACTTTGAAATTAATCAAGGGATTAATTGAGATAATTAATTAAGAGTAATTAATTTATGGAATGAGTAATTAAGGGAAGTTAATTACTGGATTGTTATTAATCAAGTGTGATTAATATATATGTGGTTTAATTGAAGATTAATTACTCAATTTATATAGAGAGATTAATTAAATTGTAATTAGAAATCACTAATTAATAAAATTAATGATGAATGGATTAATTAAGAAATAATTAATAAAGAAGTAACTAAAAGAGGATTAACGTAATTAGTTAAAGTTAATTATTTCAGAGAGTTAAGTATAATCAACTTGTGTAATTAATATTAAAGGCTAATTACTTATTGTAATTAGGGAATTGTTAATCAGAAATGATTAACTGAAATGAGTAATGAGATGGTGATTGTTTAATTGATTTGAAATCAATTAATGATTAAGTTAAGCAGGATAAATGATGAAGTAATTAATTTAATTCATCTTAAATTAATTAGAGATTAGATAATTAATTTAATTCATTTTAAATTAATTATAAATGGTGTGATCATTAAATCATTGCTTATGTATGAATGATTGATATTGGTTGCCTTGTATGGTTTGTAATCTCAGCTATGAGATGAGTAATGTTATGTGATATGGATGCATTGTGATGCTGATATGGATTATCTATTGTGAATCTGTGAATTATCTATCTGTGTGTATATAGATAATGAATTGAATTGTTTTAAACTCTAAAATAACTTGGCCTTAAAAGACACGTTTTGGATTTCGATGAGGCCGGGATCAGGTTTCCATATTTGGATATCCGAAAACCACATCGATCCAAAGTAACGTTAGGTCGTGAATCTCAAGTGAAGATGAAGATTCAGAGTGCAAGGGTTATCGTCGTTAACTCTGAGGGTGATTCCAAAATGAGTGTAACGAGATAATGCCTTCGGCTTTGTTCGAACCGGAATGAACTTGTATGGATCGAATGCTTTCAGAACATCGTCAGGTGGACGATGAGCATTCTAAGAGATGTGTTCTCTAAAGGTAATCGTAGCCTCAAGCCTCATCAACCGGGAATAGCTAAAACAGGGGTGGTGCAGCAAGGGTAAGTGGGTCATTCCCAAGTAGGACGAGATTTTACCCTGTCTAGAAGTCCCTTTTTATTTCGGCTGTGTGGGCAGTTGGAACGTACGCCAACTGCGGGGTTGTCTTATTCGGGACTGTCCAGTAAGGGATGGTTCCGACCTTGTGTTGCAAGGGAGTTAGGGTGGCTCCTCGGTACGTTGATCTAGGCCACGTACTGTGACGGGCGGTGCCCCGGTAGCCCTGCCATTGATGGAATCCAAAATCCAATAAGTGCCGTACGTATTAGTTGTGCCCATTGGATTTTGGATTCCATCAATGGCAGGGCTACCGGGGCACCGTTCCTCACAGTACGTGGCCTAGATCAACATACCGAGGAGCCACCCTAACTCCCCTGCAACACAAGGCCGGAACCATCCCTTACTGGACAGTCCCGAACAAGACAACCCCGCAGTTGGCGTACGTTCCAACCGCCCACACAGCCGAAATAAAAAGGGACTTCTAGATAGGGTAAAATCTCGTCCTACTTGGGCATGACCCACTTACCCTTGTTGCACCTCCCCTATTTTAGCCATTCCCGGTTGATGAGGCTTGAGGCTAGGATTACCTTTAGAGAACACATCTCTTAGAATGCTCATCGTCCACCTGACGATGTTCTGAAAGCATTCAATCCATACAAGTTCATTCCGGGTTCGAACGAAACCGAAGGCATTATCTCGTTACACTCATTTTGGAATCACCCTCAGAGTTAACGACGATAACCCTTGCACTCTGAATCTTCATCTCGAATCTAAAAGTACTACTTGTCAAACTCATCTCGGAATCACCCTCTGAGTTATGACGAATAGTCCTTACACCTCGAGTCTTCACTCTTCACAAGAGATTCATGACCTATCGTTAATTTGGATCGATGTGGTTTTCGGATATCCAAATATGGAAACCCGATCCCAGTCTCGACGAAATCCAAAGCGTATCTTTTAAGGCCAAATTGTTTTAAAGGTTTAAAACAATTCAATTATCTATATACACAGATAGATAAATAACAGATTCATAATAGATAATCAACATTATCATCACGACAGATAATTCTACAATATCATTATCAAGAGGTAATCCAAATCATCATCACAATGCAACCAATGCATCCATATTACTCAACATTACTTATCTCATATCTGAGATTCAAACCATTCAAGGCAAACAATATCATCCATCCATATAAGCAATGATTAATAATCACACCAAATTTAATTAATTTAAAATGAATTAAATTAATTACATCATGTCTAATTAATTTAAAATGTATTAAATTAATTACTTCATCAATATAAATCTTGCTTACATCACTATTAATTAATTATCAATCAATTAATTAATAATCAACCAATTATTCATTTTAATTAATCATCCTTGATTAATTAATCTTTAATTACATCAAGTAATTATCCACTAATTAATTTCTCAAATTAATTATAGTAACCAAATACAGTAATTAACCTTTAATTACTTCCTTAATTAATTAGCTATAAATCAATCACATTACTTCTTAATTAATTACATTAATTAATTCCCTTATTTATTAATTATTTCTAATTAAATCCATTTTTAATTACATCATTAATTATAGTAATTAATGATCTCTAATTACATTCTCTTTTTAAATTAATTACATTAAGTAATTAATCTTTATTTAAACCATAATTGTTAATCACCCTTGATTAACTCCATTCAGTAATTAACTGCCCTTAATTACTTCACCAAATAAATTAGTTACTCATTAATTAATTATCTCAAATTAATCCCTTGACTAATTTACAAAGTAATTATAATCAAATTACTTTTATCAACAAATCACTTCAATTAATTACATACAGTAATTGCCCATTAATTACTCTTCATTTAGTTACATTAAGTAATTATGCTTCACAAATCTTCAATGATTATTTAAATTAATTAAACCGAATTAATTAACTTATCTAATCAAATTAAACTCAATTAATTACAATAAGTAATTAATTCCTTAATTACTTCCTTAAGTAATTATACTTAACCATTTACACAAATTATTATTTTTAAATTAATTAATCTAATTAATTATTAAAATTAATCACATTAATTAATTATTAAATAATCCGTAGTTAATTACCTTCATTAACTATTAATTATTGATTAATTATTTTCTAAACAATTAACTTATCTTAATCATTTTTGATTACAAATTAATTAATCATTTATAACCCATAAATTAACCCCTAATTATTTAATTAATTAAGTGTTAATTCAAACTTAATTAATTCTTTATTACTTGATTAATTAATTGATAATCATTAATTAAAAATCAAATCTTATTTAATTAATGATTCTTAAATTACAAGTTAATTATTCTAAGACTAATTAATCTTAAACTTTTTAAGATTAAACCCTTAATTACCATTTCATTAATTTATTAAATAAATTAATTATTCATTTAATTACCCTAATAATTAGCTGAATAACGAATCATTAATTTCTAATTTAACTTTAACAAGTTTTAAAATCAATTTAAAACCTTTAAATTTACATAACAAATAATACTTTTCTTATAAAAGAAATTTCACAAGAGTTAAAAACAAATTTCTTAAACTCTTGGATACTCAAATTTTTACGAGTGGTCAAGTGATTCAGGTTTGCTTGACGAATTCTGAAGGAGATATGGAGCAGTAGGCTTCCACGTGTAGATATATTATGGTTCCGCTATGTTTGTATGGTATCTGTATCTTGTGTTCTTGAGTTGTATAATTAGACAGATGTTTATAACTGTCTAATATGTGTTGTTTAAGTTGTGTACTCTGATGTAATATGATGCTATGTAATGTTTTATGCGATATATTATATTTCATTCGTTCCGCTGTGAGTATCTGATGTTGTTGTGTTTCTTCTTTCTCTTTCTTTCCATCTTTTATCCCTTTCTTTCTTCATTAGTGATGCAACTTTCTAGTGTTAGGAAGTCGGGTCGCTACATGTGGTAACTTATGTGAATGTCGCAAATATATATGACTTTGTGATTATTGTTGGTTGAGGATCCTCGGATAAAGGTTGTTTACAACTGGAGGATGGCATACTCGTGTCAGTAGTTACCTACTTTTGCATAGGTAATCCGGCCTTGTGTTGGCAGAGATCCGGTTTGGTTCTCGGGGCGTCTTTCCAGAGGTGTACCCATGTAGAAATGGGAAGTTCCTTGGCCTGACCATTTGTTGGGAATCCAAACTCCAATACGCACCTTGTACGGTTTTAGTTGTAGAACCTGCCATTTACTTATGGTGGTCACCACTGTTTAGATGGTAGCTATAGTAGGCATAGTGCGAAATGCCTATGTTGGCTAAGATTTATATTATACTTTCGAAATGTTTTCCTACACTTTGCACTTATAGTAATAATATCAAAGAAATCTTTCTGCGTATCAAGCATGTTTGACTATCATAAGGAGAAATCTCCTCCGATTCTGCGTTTGCATTGTGTGTATGTGCGGGAGGCCTTATGGTAGCTACATTTTCTAAAAGCATTGCAGATCTATTTAAAAATATTTCTTTGTTTGTTTTTTTAAGATAAACTGTTTAATTTCTCACACCAGTCCCATGACTGACCTGGAGTTTATTGTTCCCTTCCTAAACTCTGGGTGCCCATCATTTTCCACACGGGCAGCCTAGAGTCAGGTTATCAGGATATTTTGGAATTCAGGAGGTGCTGTGGAGCTTAAGAGGCGAGCTGAATGGCGTGGCGTATCAACTAGTATTTCTTTTCCGCTGTTTGTTGTTGTAAACTCTGATAATGTAATGTAATGTGATGTAATGTAATAACTGATATAGTTCTTTGTTTTAAAGATATTCATTTATCTATTATATGTTGTTCCGCTACGATTGTGAGATTCTGATATTGTTTCTGTTGCTTCTTCTTTCTTTCTTCTTCTACCTCTTCTTCTTTAGCCCTAACAATTCGGTTTTCCAGCCTTCGATTGCTCGGCAATTGATACAGTGGACGTATTAATGTTGATTTTCGGAAGTCGAAAATCTCGAACGTTACAATGTGGTATCAGAGCAATTGGTTAAGCGACAACCTTGGCTCTGTTGGGAATTACTCATTAGAGATAGAGTCAGCAGTACTCTAGAATGAGTGTTAGTGTAATAATAGATACGAGTGCGTATTTGTTAGTGAATATAATTTTTTTTAAACTGTGTTGATTGGTTTGTTGAGTGGTACGTGGATTCTGGTCAATACGAGTAATTAACGTTATTGATAGGAATCTCTAAACACTTGTACAGAACAAATTCAACACGACATCATTTTAAAATATGGTAAATGAAATAATTTTGTCTAAATTATTTTCGTATGTAAAAGAGAAAAAATTTCTGTGAATTATTATAATATATGATTGCTTGGTTGCTAGAAAGTGATGATATTAAATTATTATCATTAATGCTGAAAAAGAAATTGAAATAGTAACTCCAAAGTTAAGAAATAAATTCACATACAAATAGAATTGGAGAACATAAATTGTAAATGTGGTTTGAAATTTGAATTAAAAATTCCAGAAGAATATTTGAAAATGGTTTTCAAGGGTTTGGAAAAATGTTTTTGGAGGGATAAAAGCTCTAAACGCTTTTCGGGCGCTGGAAAATAACTTCGATGATGACTGCAGCATCATCGGTGTTCATTTTTGGGTTTCCACAAGAGGGATTGCTGCCAAGTTGTTTTAAATGGAAGTTGGTTGGAAATTTTGGGTTTGGGTTTTGAAATTCAAAGGATAATTTGAATTGGTTTCAAAAATGGTTTTGAAATGTTGGAAAGACTCTGGAATCTGATAAAAATAGTTATGGAATAAAATTTATTGAGTTGAAAATAAATTTGGGGTTGAAACAAATGAATTGAAATTGAGTTTGAATTATGGAATAAATTTATGAATGAATGAATTTACAATTGCAAGTAAATTAAAAATTTGTCAAGTTGGATCAAATGAAGCTAAGTATTAAAATAAAATTAGTAAGTAAAACTAATTGAAGAAATGACAAATTTAATATGGGTTGAAATGAATTGAATTCAACATTTATAAATAAAGGGTAAATTAAATTCATATGGAATTTGAAATCCAGTTTAAATATAAGTGGTTATAGACCGAAATAGTGAATTGAATTGTGTTTGGGAACGAACAAAAGAATAAAAACTGAAATTGAAAACCGAATATCGAAAACCAATTTGAATTGTGCGACATGAAATGAGTTAGAACTTGTAATGAATTAGTAAAAGAAACTAATTTAAAATAGCAAGATGAATCGGTTGTGAATGAAAAATAATTGATAAAATTCAATATTCAGAAGGTAAATTGAATCCAAATAAAATTGGAATTGTAAATTGAATTCAAATGAAATTGATAATGTGAGATTGAATAAAAATGGATATTGTGGTTAGTAGGATATACATGTGGATTAGAAGAAATTGGGATTTTGATTTTGAAGATGAAATTTTTTTGAAAAGTTAATGGATTCTGTAACTTTTTCTTACTTGGCAATTTCGAGGACGAAATTCTTTTAAGGGGGGAAGTTTGTAACGACCTAGAATTTCTGTCATTTGAAATTCGTATATTTAATTGATTTAAATATGTAAAATTTATAAGTCGAATAAATTTTATTTCGAATATCTAGATTTAATTGGATAATTAAATTGATAATTTAATATTTGAAATTACAGAAATAATTGAAAATTGGGCTTAATGTGATTTAAAATTGATTTGTAAAGTTGTATTAAATCATATTGGAGTTAGAATGTTGTCATAGAACTTTTAAAATCGAATTAAAAGTCAAACTGTGAAAATTGACTATTTAATTGACGTGCAAAAATAGTCATTTTTCAAACAGTCTCGGATTTTGACGAAACTAGTTTCATCGGATCCGTAATGTTAAATTATTGTAAGATTTCAAATTTTGTGTCAATCGGATTTACGGTTTGTCCAGGGCAAGCTAAAACGCCCTGAAATCGGTTCAAGTGAATTTTAAATTTAAACGGTCGATTTGAAAATCAATCTTTTAAATATGATCGAATTGGCTCTCGATATATATTCCATTGCATTCGGAATAGGGGTAAAACATTATAAACGCCAGGCGGAACGCTTCGATTGGATCTCGAATTTTTTTTCGGGTGAATAGTGTTTCGGAAATTTTCTATACAAGGACCTTATTTATTTCATTTTGCATCAAACCCTAGTTCTAAACCCTAGCCGCCAGAAGATAATTCTATGGCCAAAAATACGTCTTCTTCTTCCCTCGATTTCTTCCTATCCACCCATTAATTTGAAAAATCTTCAACTGCAACTTCGTAGAACACATCGAGAACTACAAATCTGACGGCTATGATCGTTTGAAATGTGGTGGATCGAGGGCAAAAGGCTTGCGTTCGTTCTACCTTTGCATGCATTTTTCGAGAAGTACGTGCAACCGAGCTTCGAGCTATTCAAGGCAGTGGTGTGCGATGTTGCAAGGTACAACGTGGAGTTGGCCGATCATCTTCAAACATGACGAGTTGGTCACGAAAATTCAAACCTAACGGCGGCCGATGGGTTCCTACGCGCGTGTTTAACCTGGTATTGGAGAAGATGAAGGGCACGACCCTAATGCAGTCAAAGCAAAACGAACGGCCAGATTTCAAAAGGTTATAAAATAAATAAAAGAATTTGTAAATTAATATATTAAAATTCGTATAAACTTTGAAAAACTGAAACTTGTTCATACGAGGTCGAAAAAGGACGAAACGAATTGCGTCGGAATCGTATTGTCGAATACTACGCGATGGAGGTGGATTGGAGTTGATTGGAGCCAGTGTGAATTTTGGGTAAAATTAAACGCGTGTTTAATTTTATTCGAAATAAAACACTGCAATTGTTATTGGAAGCAAGGTGATAACTTCTCACTCAATCGAATTTGTTTCGTTTTAAATTTTAGATAGTTAAATTTAAAATTGCTTGATTGTGTGATTGAATGATGATTGCTATCTGTTGTATTGGAATAGACCCTATACGTCGCATATTAAGCGGAGGTTATTATATTAAACACATATACCGCGATATTCCACCTTGAAGTGGAATTGGTATTATATACGTACTTGGAGTTGATCTCCCGCATTATATAGCGGATGAGACCCTATTGCGGCGCATAATAGCGGATAATATTTTATAAATCCCATGTACCTGATATTCCGTCTTGAAATGGGATTGGTATTGTGCTAACATCTGTGGATATAGGGAAACAGGTTGGAGGGATCCAACTGGATTCCTTAAATAATTGAATTTGTTTCAATGTTGTGTTTTGATTATTTATAATCTCTATGTGATTATCTTTTTGATTGAAATCGTTGAAGGCTAGAATTTAGCCGAATATAATTTTGGTATCGTTAGATACCGGAAATAAATAAAAATTTGATTTTTGAAAATTCAGGTTGAAAGTTTATAATAAAAATTATGATGTTTTGAGAAATATAGTTGAAAGGCGATTTTTGGAAATATGAAGTTGATTATTTTATAAAATAATTTAAATGGTGATTTTTGAATTTATTATAAAAGCTTTATATATATAAGATTTAAAAAATTGGATTTTTATAAATCAAAGTGATGGAATTTTAAAGGAGTTATAAAGACGTTTTAAAATGATGTTATAAATGGATTTTATAAAAGAATAGAATCTACTATTTGTGAAGTTATAAAATGAATGAATTCGTAAATAGAGAATTATCAGTAATTTTCTTATAATTTGGATTTTGGCGTGTAAATGGGATATGGATAGGATTTGTTAATAAAGTGATTTATAAGTTGAAGTTGTTATAAAATATAAATGGAATTTATAAACATTGTTTTATAAATCCGAAATCGACTTATTTCGATAAGTTAATTATTATAGCTTATTAAAGGAGATATATCCATGATTTTGGACAGTGGATAATCCTTTAAAATAAAATGTGTAGAAATGTTGAATTTGGTTAACGAAGTATATTCATGATTTTGGACAATGTATAATATATTAAAGAAATGTTTTGGGAAGGTGATATTTTAAATAGAATTAAAATGATTTAAAGGTGTTTTAAAATGTATTTACTATCGAAACCATAGATTTCAACATTCATTGTTGAAATAGAAGTTTTCAAGAAATAAGGAAATGGTGGACTATAACACTGTTGTTATAGTAATTGATTTTCGGAAGGAATTATTTTATATAGTATCAGAATTTATATATCTATCTTAATTTCGAATCCCTATACTAGTGATTTTGGGTTGTCGTAATGATGTTTTACGCAACATTCGTGTTGACTCAAATGAATGTGTTTAAGAGAATGTTTTCCTTAAAGAATAAAATATATACTTAATTGTGATTTAAGTATATTGGATATTTTCCAAATGTTGAAAATAAATAGATTTGTGAATTACTTATTATTAAATAAGTATGGAAATGTTTTCCAAAATGAAGTGAAATGTTTTGGGATTTTATCTTTTAAAGATAAATTGGAAGTGAATATTTGAAATCGATTTGAAAATTGTATATAAGTGGATATTTGGAAATTTAAATTCGACATGGAATTTATAATGGAACGGGAAATTTGTTTAAAAATAAACATTGATTTATTTTTGAAGTGTGGGAAAATATATCTTGTAAAGATATTTTTGGAAAATAAATAATTTGGGAAATTATTTGGAATCTGGTGATGTTGTGCATATCTATTAATAGTTAAATAACCGACTATCAATATTTACCTTTAAATGGGTATTTGTTGTGATTTGCTTGAATTTGAATGCTACACTTATTTTGAAATAAGCACCCGTTATTCGGTTTAGCCGGGAGAGGACCTTTGGGTCATGAATCCCATTCCGAATAGTAATACGTCGTAATGGTAGCATTTGAAGACCGGTGTTGAAGACCGGATATTTTGGGAAACGGAAGGATTACCTTCGAATGTCTCTGCATCGGCTGATCTCCGATATAGATATTTTATCACCCTTTGTGATGGGGATTCCGGACGTGATTAGTGAATATCCGTATTGCAAGGGCTTCTTTGGAAGTGCCTTCGGTTCCGTTCGGTCCCGGAACGGACTTTTATGGATGTGTGTCCGACGTTGCAAATTTGAGATGTAAAGCTGGTTTCTATCAAATACATTTCTGTTGGTGGCAGAGAATTTATTCTTTTAGCTTAACACCCTTCTCTGAGACGTACGAGCTCAGAGGTTATGTAGTTGATGGTTACTAGTGATACATTCACAATTTGGTAATGTGGCATACGAAGTGCTGCTGATCATTTGTTGATCAAAGCATAGCTTTTGTGAAAAGCGTAGCTTTGTGGACGAGACTTCGCCGGACCTCACACCCCGGAAATGGTCAAAACAGGAAAGACGCAGCAAGGTTATAGGGAGTAGCGCCCCTGAGGGTATGTGCATTTCCTTCTGGATAGAAGTGGTATCATGGTATGGAGCTCAGATACTTAACTTATGTGAATGTCACAAATATATATGACTTTGTGATTGTTGTTGGTTGAGGATCCTCGGATAAAGGTTGTTTACAACCGGGGGATGGCATACTCGTGTCAGTAGTTACCTACTTTTGCAGAGGTAACCAGGCCTGGTGTTGGCAGAGATCCGGTTAGGTTCTCTGGGCGTCTTTCCAGAGGCGTACCCATGTGGCAATGGGAAGTTCCTTGGCCTGACCATTTGTTGGAAATCCAAACTCCAATACGCACCTTGTACGGTTTTAGTTGCAGAACCCGCCATTTACTTATGGTGGTCACCACTGTTTAGATGGTAGCTATAGTAGGCATAGTCCGAAATGCCTATGTTTGCTCAGATTTATATTATACTTTCGAAATGTTTTCCTACACTTTGCACTTATAGTAATAATATCAAAGAAATCTTTTTGCGTATCAAGCATGTTTGACCATCATAAGGAGAAATCTCCTCCGATTCTGCGTTTGCATTGTGCGTGTGTGCGGGAGGCCTTATGGTAGTTACATTTTCTAAAAGCGTTGCGGATCTTTAATAAAAATATTTCTTTGTTTTTTTTAAGATAAACTGTTTTAAGTTCTCACACCAGTCCCATGACTGACCTGGAGTTTGTTGTTCCCTTCCTAAACTCTGGGTGCCCATCATTTTCCACATGGGCAGCCTAGAGTCAGATTATCAGGATATTCTAGAATTCAGGAGGTGCTGTGGAGCTCAAGAGGCGAGCTGAATGGCATGGCGTATCAACTAGTATTTCTTTTCTGCTGTTTGTTGTTGTAAACTCTGATAATGTAATGTAATGTAATAACTGATATAATTCTTTGTTTTAAAGATATTCATTTATCTATTATATGTTGTTCCGCTGCGATTGTGAGATTCTGATATTGTTTCTGTTGCTTCTTCTTTCTTTCTTCTTCTACCTCTTCTTCTTTAACCCTAACAATTCAGTTTTTCTGCCTTCGATTGCTCGGTAATTGATATAGTGGACCAATTAATGTCGATTTTCGGAAGTCGAAAATCTCGAACGTTACAGAAGCCACACACCGAAGTCGAGTCGCCTGATTATACGATGTTAAGGTCTGACACATAACCTTTTTACTTAGCGATCTCGTACTCAAGAGAACCTATCTGGTCCCTTTGCATATGAAACCAACGTGGGATGGACCATATGTCATCGAATTGAGACTTGGAGATGACACATTCAAATTATCAACTATTGATGGTCTCACTTTGCTAAGAGCTTTTAATAGTGAGAGTTTCCGTCGCAACTACACATAACTGGCTTTGTTTATTCATTTATTCTGCTTTTCATTTGCTATTTTTTATGCATTTCAAAATTCGAACTTATAATAAGGCAACTGACTTTGCCGTACTTTCTTATTTTAACAATGAAATGCATTCTCTTTCAGCTAGAGTAGTGATTCTTGAAATGTGTCTTGCGACCATCATAATGCACGGAGAGCTGAGTTCCATCCTATGGTGGGGCTTATTCAAATAGGGAGTGACAGTGATACGACGGTCATTCGCTAAGAGAAACACCAGGCTTAGGGAAAAACAACCAAAAAGGATTGACACACAGTAATCCTCCAATGAACTCATGTTCCCAGTGTGCGAATTGGAGCATAAACTTCAAATCCCAAACGTGGGCTTGAGGAGGGTGGATCCGTCCATCCACGACTTCGTCCATGTACAATCTAAACTCAAGGAGGATGGACTCGTCCATCCACAACCTCGTCTCTATTTTTACAAGCTCGAGGAGGATGGACCCTTCCATATACGACTTCGATTGCCTACTCAGGGTGGATGTGATCTGACCATCCATGTTCCCGATCAACATCTCGTTCTCGAAGTGTGAACGAGATCTCAATACTTATACTGAAATTTATCTGGAATTTATACAAAGTTCCTAAGTTAAGAAATTTTTTAACTTTAGGTAATAATTAGCAAAAATAATAAAATTGATTATTTTTGCCTAAAATTTTGGAAAAACGTAAAATATGATAAAATTGAGTTTTGGTGAATATTAAGAATTTTTCCCTTCAGATTTTGATTTATATGAATTAATTAGTGGGTAATTAATTAGTGATAATTAATTAACTTCGATGGGTAATTAATTAGTGATAATTAATTAACTAATCAAAGTTGTTGTTAGCCATTTCTGAAAATGTAACCCGTAAAGTAAAATATTAGCCAATGAGAATTCGACACCAAATTGGATTGTGTAAAGTTAATACTAAATGAGGCAATGAATCGGTTTTTGATGTAATTACATGATTACTGTTTAACTCACGAGATCATATATAACATTACATGTGATGGCACTAGTGGAAATAACCCACAATGGCTATTAACTAGTTAATACGCTATAACAATGAAGCTATCTATACCCGAAGGCTTTAGTACATATAAACCACAATAGCTTTAAGAGAGCTATCAAACGAAAGCTCTATTGTGCTTAGCACAGGAAGGCTAAGAATGGAACTTAGCAGACAAAGACTAAGCTAAGCATGGAACTTAGCATAGGGAGACTATAGAAGGGATATGTAACACCCTCTAATTCATGTACTGGAGGATTGTAAAATATTTTTATCTCATTCGCATGAGGTCGTATGAATCTAAGATTTTGGAAAGTAACTCTTAAGGACATTTTTTTACATCTGTGTTTTTTTCCAATTTCTATGTGACCATTTTGGCTCTGAAAGACTTGTTTAGACTAACCTTTTGATTGGACCCGAATTAGGGTCTCAAACCATTTCCACTATGTTAGAACGATGGTTTCTCATTATGTAGAGTGGTCATAATAGAAATAAGAATATGTCGTTTAAAAATTACAACAATTTCAAGTTTTGGCTGCTGCTGGCCAATTTTAGTGGGTTATTAACTAAGCCCGTGCTTAGACCCACTAACCCACTTCGAATTTTGTGCCAATGGATGGTTATAGGAACTGGCCTAAGTCATTTCCTTCTTCTCCAAAATATATCTAAACCTCCACTAGCCTTACTTCATCAAAAACCACACATTTTCCTTACTAAAATTAGCTAAATCATTGATTAGAGAGGAGATTGAAATATATAAGCCATATATTATCGTTTCTATTAATTTGGGTCTTTCTTTCTTGTTGTCCACATCAGATCTAATGTTGAAAATTGGCATTTTAGGTACTTGGTGAGTGGTTCTTGACCTCTCACTAATTTATACTTGTTATACAAATAAAATGATTGTTTTAGACATGTTTTGGATTTAAAATGGTTTTCTAACTTTAACTAATTGTTCATGTATATTTATGATTAGAAATATGAGATCTTTAAATTATTTGGAAATGGGTTTTGTAAACTATTTACGCCTATTCACTTGTTAATGTAATTCTTATCATCCATATGCATATGTCAGTGTTAATTCGAATTTAGGGCAAAATTAGTTTGATTATCATATCTTTATATGTTGATTGAATGTATGGTTGTATTTGCATGTGTCCCATGATTTCATGTTGTGGTTTGAATTTGTTTGCTAATTTTTTGGATGTTAGGCCAACAGGTTGAGAAATCGTGTAAATCAGAGGCAAAACTAGTCGGAATGGGACGAGATGTGGAAGGTAGTACCTGGAGCGTAAGCGGAGCTCGCAGTTCAAATGCACAAGCCCCAATTCACTAAGTATTGAAGTCGACACCGACATCATAGGTCGGTACTAATATCCGTGGCTTAGTCCAAGTTGGCAGCAATTTGGTAGGGAGGTAGATGCTGGCCAGTAGGGATGTTCCATGGCGATGGATTGGAATTTGGCTAAGTACTTGAGGATATAACGACATGATTCTAGGAATTCAACTTAGATGTTTGGAAGACATGAAAACTTGAATTAGAGTAGAGAATTCGAGGTTCAAGCACTAAGACATGAAGTACTAGAGGAAAGAAGTGGGATAGTCAAAGAATTGGACAGTAGTTGTCTAAGTATAGAAGTCGGTGCCGACCTCTTGAAGTCGGTACCGAGTTCTCACCCTTGGTCCAATGGGGATCAAATTTCTACAGCATGGTTCTAGAGTTCTAGAGGTCAGGCTGGAAGTATTGGCTTGTTCATATGATAACTGACAGTGGTATGACAACATGATGAAAGTTAGAGTCTTTGAATAACAACTCGATGATGAATGGTTTCGAAGATAATGGCTCAATAAAGAAAAGAGTCGTAGAGTGGGGAATGTAGAATGATTCCTTAAGAATAACATCTCGTTGAAGAAAGGCGTCGCTAAATAGAGGAATGAAAATTGGTTCCTTTAAGGTAATGGAAGTTAAATGGAGCAAAGGAAGGGCTCGGATACGTGTACTAAGGGATCATTGATACTCGGAGCATTTTCTCTTATACTCAAAGCAGGGGTTTCGTGAGAATGCTCGTGGCTAGTGGAGAATGGATTTCGTAGTTCAAAAGAATAGATCCATGTACCTTGGACCGGAAGAATGGATCTAGAACTAGCTTTAGGTAAATGAGCGTACAATTGAAAACCATGATTTCCATTAGTCCCTGGTAGAAGAATGGTATACATGTTATCATATATCGAGAGTATATTGAGTGACAGTTAGTATTGTTCGATGGATGCTGTGTCTGTTATATTTGCTTCACTAGACACCTATCTCTCTAAGGTTGTGATCAGAGATAGGTAGTGGAGGTAGGGATATCTAGATACCCTTTATCATAGTTGGTTGATTTACACCTTTGTGTTATGTAAAGTAGCATATTATTTTATTATATGCTAACTCTTTGGTTGCATAGACATGTCCGGTAAGTTTTATATACCTTTCTCCTTACTATATCGGCTCGTATATTATTTTTTGGATTCATTTACCACTCACACTAATGTAACGACCCAATATTTTTAACCATTTGCATCCACACATGCCGGACTTGAATTGCTCAGAATATGAATAGTAAAAACAAATTTGACAAAGCTCGGTATATATAGTAAATAAATAAATCACAGATCACAGATGTAGAGTAATATAATAATGCAGCAGAAGCAAGAGATAGTAGTTCATGAAGCTACTATATAAATTCATCAGAGTTAAACAAGATATAACAGAAGTAACAAGATGATAATCAAGTACAAAGCTGAATACATCACTAGAATCAACTAGACAACTGAGAGTGAAATAAATAGCTAGATCATTAAGCAAAGCCCCAACTCCGAAGGTGAGTCTCTAATGCTGTATCACTCAGTCTAACCCGAGCGTAAAGCAAAACAAAAAACACTCGAGTCAGGACATACATACTTATACAATGTAAACCAACTCAAGTGAATTGTAATAGAAAGGTACAAGTAACTTAAAGGATGCTTGGGACCTCCCATCCTCTAAGAATCCGTTAAACTATTTACTATGTAGTAATATTTCGCTATTATAATAATGCCTATAGTAAAATAAACTTACTTCTAAATAGCGTTAAGGCTTTACATTTTCCGCCTTAACACTTAATAGTCCCAGTAGTCTATCCAGTATCAGCGCTTCTTCAGATCGGGAAACTACCCTAAATACTCCAAGGGCTACGGGAGAAATCCAAACTCGTACAAGGCGCGACAGGGTAGGTGACACGGTACAACAAGGCAATGCTAGGGTAGATATACCAATTACGCATCCGGGATGGTGGTAACGGGTAGCGTATAGCTACCGCCCACCTCGAGCCACACCCCTAAATCAAAAATCAAAAGTGGACACCAAATCAATCTCAAAGTCAGAATATAATATCGAATGAGTGTGTCCGATCAGAGGAGCTACCTCATTGGCCCGAAAATCGCTCCTGTTTTAGCCACCTTGTGCCCACTCACGGGAGTTGGGTCCACGTATATACCTCAATAGGACGTTGCCACCGTCCCACTTCATTCTGGAATCTCCCCCACGTACATGGTTGTTAACGTGGTTTTCGGAGTTGGCAGAGAGTATGACAACTTCCGATCCCGGTCTCTTTAACAACCAAATGTTATTATAACTCATGGATATTTATCTCAAAATAGTTTATACTTTAAAACCATATATCATATCCATTTCAAACCAAATCAATAATATATCATTTCAACAAGACCCAAATCAATAATATCATTTCCATTTAAAAACCAAATTCAATATGATATCATTTCCATTTCAAAAACCAAATCAATAGGATATCTTGGAAATGTGACCTTATAATATAGCATTTCAAAATGTTATCTTTTAGAAATACAGCATTTTAAAACACAACCTAAAGTGGTATAGCATTTTGAAAATGTTATATCCTTAGAAATAGTAGCACTTTTAAAACATAACCCAAAACCATACTCATTTAAACCATTTAAATTCAATGTCAATATCTTTCAAAACAATATTCATTTCCAAACTTGAAGCATTTCTAAGTTCATTCATTCAATTATAACAACTTCAAAATATTGTCATTTTTAGAAACATCAGCACTTAGAAATCGTTACTATAGATATAGTAGTATTTCAAAATATTGGCATTTTCAAAAACAGCAGCATGTATAAGGTGTTACAACAGATATAATAGTATTTCAAAACAGTTCAATTTCAGAAACAGCGGCATTTTGGAAATGCTACCAATATAAATTCCAGATTTATTATACATTTCAGAAACATTAAAATTTCAATTTTTCGCATTTTAACTTATAAAACATATCTCACGTTTCAGAAATATTTATTGGATATCATTTAACTTATGATTAAATAGAATAAAATTTTGATGAATAGAATATCCAAATTAAACCATAATTCATTTATTAAGTCAAAGTACATTATTTTTCTTAACTTTTTATATTAACAAATAACTTAATACTTTATTTTAAAATACCCATTTCATAAATAAAACCGAATTTCCATTTATTTACTTAACTTAAATTTTCGTTTGAAAAGCAAATTTCCAATTATCAAGTTAAGTCATATTTAAAATATGTTTTTACCATTTAAATCATAATTATTTATTTTACAAATATATTCATTTCACAATTAAAATTTATTATCATTACTAGGTTAGATTTAAAATTCCATATTAAACCGATCTAATAATTTATCATAAGAAAATCTTTAAATTCAACTTCAAACCAATATATCTTTAAAATTTCAATTAAAACCACTTATTGACTTTTAAAATTTTAACTTCTAGAAAACCAATATATCTTTATGATTTAAATCATTAAATCTATTTAAGTTAAAATTTCATATACTTTAAAATTCAAAATACTTAATAGATTTTTTGGAAAATATTATTTAAAAATTATCCATGGGTCTGTATAATATTTTCTAACCTAGGTCAAGTGATACATATATGTATCATTTCAATCCGTAATTTAAAAAGAAAAATCTGGGTTCTATCATTTCAAACCCGCAATCCCAAGTCAAATAAATAAAATAAAAATCACTCGAGCCTATCATTTTAGCTCATAATGATTTTTCCTTTTTCTAAAGTCCGTTCGGGTATGTGTCATTTCAACCCTTAGTGAAAAGGGAACTTGCAGTGTGAGAAACAGCAAATAAATAAACAGTATAACATAGCATATCATATCAGGTGATGTAACAAATATATAAACAGAATTTAACATCATATAAACATATCATAGGCATATATGAACATATTAACATAGCATATGAATTTTCTATAATTCATATGTCATCGTTTCATAATTATATAAGTACGAATGTCGAGAGTGATAAATTCACCTTTAGAGCAAGAGAGAAAAACGACGGGATGAGTTAAGGATCCAAGCATGGATTTCGAAGCGAAGGTAGATTGACACGAATTAAAAGAGCAAAAGATGATAACATGAGTCGATAAAATGAATCATAATCAGTTTGATATATATACACATATATATGCAGAAATATTTGTTATTTTATTAGAATCAATACTTTAATCTAAAACAAAATTAAAATAATATATATATATATATATAATATGGTTAAAATAAAACACACACTTATAATATTAAAATCAATTCGGTTCAAAACTCTTTAAAAATTCTTGTACATATAGAAGCAAAAAATCTTAAATATCTTATAAAACATCTATATATGTAAATCAACATCTTATATATAACTAATACAATTACGTGCAGACCTTGAAAAAATATACAACCAAACTCATCCCTGTTTTATGAAATCCAACTATTATAATACCTTTTTATATTGAAACTTTATATATGCAGACTGCCAACATACTTTACGATAATATTATACTGACGTCGACCATACATTGTCAATAACTAACATGTATATGTGCAGACTTTGAACAAATTTGTAAACCATATGCAAAACAATATATATATATATATATATATATATATGACTTATATGGAAACGCTTATACACAGTCATACATATAAATATATACGCTTTGAATAATATATACGTTATATTCCTTATTTTCTGAATGATGAGAGGAAGTAGGAAAATAAAACACGTAATATATACGCACAATACAAATAGCCTATATTATAATTTTCATGCAACAAAAATCTACATAATATGTTTACAAAAAAATATAGATGTATAAGGAACCCACGTATGCAAATTTAAAATATTAAAGCGTATGTACATATATACGTTGCTTTATAATATAAAATAGTATGAGTTTAAAATATATACGTTGCTCTATAGTATTAAAACATATGCATGCATAATAGGAAAGAAGGCTAGGCTGCCAAGTTGCAATACATGGCTGACCTGATCGGCCAAGGCACGGCTGTGCTAGGTCCGACTTTCAGTGAAGAGGCGAGCTACAAACGGAGGAGACGAGGCAGATCTGGGTGGAAAAGTGACGATGTTTGCTAGCTGGGGCAGAGGGGAGGAAGTGGAGGCAGGGGAAGATTGTGAGGCCCAGTGAAGCTTGTTCGACGACAAAAATGGAGGTGGCAGATAGTCTTGGATAGGCTTCTATCAGCTGGCGTTTGGGGGGGGGGGGGTTTGAGGATCTGAGGCGGCCATGGCCGGAGAAGGCACGGTAAAGGAAGAGATGCAAAAGACGGGCCGATATATATTGCCTATATTTAGGTGGAACAAATGAAAGCAAAAAGAAATAAGGGAATAACCTAAAAGCCAACGAATATAAACAAATGAAAAAGTAACAGAAGTACTCTTCATTCATGCAAATAATTAAAGCGATTGATGGTTGCTTGGATTCCGTGGCTGGAGTTTGAAAGAGTAAAGGAAATAAAAAGTCATAAATACGGTATGGTACAACAAATTGTTTAATCGTGTACATCGTGTACCGGACTTCAAAATACAGAAATAAATATACTTAGAGATCAGCACAACAAGACGATCAAAACGGTATACCGATATCAGTGGCACGACCATCCTATCAAACGTCGATATTCTGTACCAGAAATGCTACAAAAATGTCAGAAATAAGATAAATAGAGCAATAGCAGTTCAAATTTGAAAAAATGAAAGATGACGTCTCACTCAGAAGATGATTTACTAATTAATTGTGTAAAAATATTCAGGTTTGGAAAAGATTTTATTGTCATCAATTTTTAACTGACTTGAATTTGAATAAAATTATACAATAAAATTTACTTTCATATTTTATGATGAAAATTTATTATTTGCTATGTTTAAATATATGTATTCCCAATATTAAATTTTTATTTCAAAATATTATTATTTAAAATTTCTCGAAATTTCAATTAAATACGTTATAAAAATTATAAAAATTTACAGGTCGTTACAACTGGACTATTGTCTGACATGAAGCTTTATGCTTTGCTTCTTATTATCTTGGGTGCTCTAAATTGAGTAAACTAGATAGCCGATCTAGATGCAATGCAATAGCTATGTAGAGGACGAGAAGGATAGAGCTATCTCATATTATATATGGATTTCTATGCTTATTCCATTGTGCAACACCGTGGAGCCTTGGCGTTGTTCACTTATTATTGGTATTATGAGGCAGTCATATGAGTTTACTTTTGTTGTATAACTTTATTTCATGATGTATAACTTTGTACATCTGTACTCTGATATTTGGATCACTTAATTATTACTGTTTATCCTATTTTATTTCTATGATTTTATATTTTATTCCATGCTTCATGAGATATACTATAGGTTCTAGGATGTTTCATTTCATTTTTAAGCCTCGATGGTCACTCTATATCGATCGGCACGACAGTAGCGCACTATCTTATGTATGTTGGGTGTCGGTGGTGTAGGGCAGTCTTTACATTTAGTATCAAAATTTAGGTTGCGTTGTTTAACCTAAGATATATCATGGTTTGGTAGAGTTAGGAAAGGAATCCTCACCATAGACTAAATCAAGAGAGTATATGTATACGAGAGCGTGTACTTAACATATATTTTGATTTTCAAAACAATGTATTTTTATATATAGACTATAAGTCGCATGCAAACTGATTACCAATGACATGGTTTTCTTTTTGAGAGGCTGATCATTCTTGTTACATATCAAAAATGAGTTGGCAAACAAGAAACACTATTAGGAACTCCGTCTCAGGGGTTGAGCAGGTAGCAGGTTCGGGGGCTGCTAATCCTGACTTGCAGTTATGTTTAATACAATCATGGCGAACATACTTCAAAATGCCCAAGCGGCCAATTTAAATGTTGCTCTTGGTGGTGGTGCTCAAGTGCAAGCACCGAGGGCTAAATTGCCAAGTTACACAACAATTATTCTACTTTAGGAGGCAAGTCATTCCTTGGAATAGTGGTTATTACCGAAGTGCAGGATTTGTTGGAAACCCGTGAGCATATTTTTTGTAATATAGAGATTCATGATGCCATGGAAAGGTAGTTGGCTACTACTCAACTTCAAGGGTAAGCCATGAACTAGTGGAATGCTATTAATGCTTCTATTCTCGGGAATCAGTTCACATGGGATCATTTCAAGGCTATGTATGAGGAAAAGTTTGTCCTGACTACTGAGAAGTCGGTGTTATTCAGGAAATTCATAGATCTTAAGCAAGGAGAATGTTGGTTATCGGATACATGGTTGAGTTCGATGCCCTACCAATGCACGAATGCATTCATCGACAATCCATTGAGAAATAACTAGAATTTTATTATGGGTTTAGATGGCTATTTAAGGGAGAAGCCGGTGAGTCATATTGATGAGCCATTCGAGAGATTCATCGAAAAATCTCTTCGCCGGAAGAGTTTATACCCTAAGGCCAAATCAGCTGTTGTTGTTAAAGAGAAGCCAAAACCGAAACAAAGTGGTGGAAGCAAAAAAAAGCGGGTTTGAAAAGGAAGCAATCTCAAGGGAAAGATGCTTATAAAAAGGTCAATTGGGACCTTGTTTACTATGCTTGCAGAAAAAGGGTCGCATGATTAAAGGCTGCAAAACGGATGGAAAGTATATGTGTTATAATTGGGGAAAACTCGGTCATATGATAAATAATTAGCTTGAACCATTGTAGTTGAGACAGGTTCTGAAAGCATATGCTTTAGACACTGTTCCGACTTCATCAGGTGCTTCCTCGAAGAAAGGGAAAGGGAAGGGCATTGTTATTCAAGGTATGCTTTCCCTTTATAATGTTCCCATACATGTTGTATTCGATATCGGGACTTCATGTTCCCTTATATCTAGGAACCTAGTAGATAGGCTAGGATTGAAACCCAAAATAGTTGACCGACTGTTGATTGCAAAAAATCCCATTGAAGGCTCCACTAGCTATATATGGTTTACCGTGGTTTAGTATTATCGAGTCATGGATACTCTTTTGTTTGTGATTGTTTTGCTCTGAATTTTATTGGGTTTGGGATTATCTTAAGAATGGACTAGCTAAGAAAGTACGCAGTGGTAATAGATTGCGAAAAGCTTTTAGTGTCAATTGGGGATGTGTAAGGGTGGAAGGTGGTGATTGGCTGCCTGCCAAAGGATGGGGTTATTGTTAGCTTTCTATATTCGCTTGGAATTCCACCAGATGAGTTTTCATTTAAGCTTATTGTTAGAAAGTATCTGAAAGTATTTGAGGAGGTGAATAGATAACCATCGCATAAAGAGATCGCGTTTCGTATAGACATAATGATGGATGCCAGACTTATAGTTATGCCATTGAGGCGTAGGGTGCCTAGAGAGCAGAAGGAGTTGAAGGTGTAAGTGGATGATCTGCTGAGAAAAGGGTTCATCCGTAAGAGTATATCTGAGTGGGGTGCACCTGCGGTAGTTGCCACTAAAATAGATGGTTCTCTTAGATTATGTGTTGATTATCATGAGCTGAATAAAGTGAAGAGGAAGACAAGAAGCCACTCCCACATATTGGTGACTTGTTCGATCAGCACCATGGTTCGAAAGTGTTCTCCTAGTTGGATTTGACAATGAGATTTCACCAGTTGGGAGTAGTAAAAGAGAGTATGTCGATCACCGCATTTTGTACACTATCTGGTTTCTGTGAGTGGTTGGTTATGCCATTTAGGCTGACTAATGCTCTGACTTTTTTGTAGATCTCATGAACTGCGTCTTTAGGGATCAGCTCAACAAGTTTGTATCTATGTTCGTAGATGACATTATGATCTATTCTTAGACAGATGACGAACACAAGGCACACTTGAGGATTGTGCTCGAAGTGTTGAGGAAGCACAAGTTGAAAGCAAAATTTTCAAATTTTTACTTCTGGAGAAGGTAAGTGAGATTCTTAGGCCACATCATCTATGAGTAGGGTATCGCAATAGACCCTACCAAGGTAGCAGCAGTTCATGATTAGAGCCGATCAAAAAATTCAATTGATTTGAGGAGTTTTTTAGGACTGGTAGGATACTATAGATGCTTTATAAAGGATTTCTGGAAGGTAGCCATGCTGTTAACCAATTTGACAAAGAAAAATATGACTTTTATTTGCGAAACAAGATGTGAGTAGGCATTTGTGAGTCCTGTATTGACCATTATGAGTGGGAATGAGTAGCTGACAGTTTACACAGACGCCTATGGTACTAGATTGGGTGCGGTATTGATGTGGAAGGGAAAAGTTGTCACCTAAGCTAGTGGACAGCTGAAGCCACATAAGAGGAAGTATCCAACTCATGATTTAGATTTGTTGGTGATATTATTGGCTTTGAAGATTTAGTGGCATTATTTGTTAGGGGAGAGGTTTGAACTATTCATGGACCATAAATCCTTGAAGTAACTTTTCACTCAGAAGGATCTCAACCTTCGACAGTAGCGGTGGTTGGAATTATTGACATCCTATGGCTTTAGAGTTTCCTATACATCTGGTAAGGGGAATGCAGTCTTTGATGCACCGAGTAGAGGACATGCCGGTTTGGGATCAATGTTCCTAGAGTGGAAACAGTTGGAGTATATTGTGGATTATGAATTCAGACCTTACTACAAGTTAGGGCTAGAATTTTGGCAAGCTTGACCATTAGGCCTACTCTTATAGAGCGGATTGGTACTAATCAGAGGTGTGATGCCAAACTAGCCGAGATAATTTCCAAGATTAAAGTTGGGGTGGAGTCTGAGGACATGAGATAGTATAGAATCGACCGAGGTGGTTGGCTCCGTAATAATAGGAGATTTGTTGTTCCTGATATTGACAGATTAAGGGATGAGGTGCTCAAAGAGTACCACCATTCCAAGTTGACCATACATCTCGACGGTAACAAGATGTACCATTATAAAGACCTAGTGTTGGGAAGGGATAAAGAAAGACGTAGGGACATTCATATCGAATTGCATGAACTGCTAGCTGGTAAAGGCAGAACAAAAGAAATCGAGCGGTCTTTTGCAACCACTTGAAGTTCTCGAGCGGAAGTAGGAGGGGATATCGATGGATTTCATAGATGGACTGCCAAGGACTCAAATAGGGTACAACATCATTTGGGCCATTGTAGATCGATTGACTAAGAGTGCTAGATTTAAGCCCATTATGTCAAGAAGAACGACAGCTAAACGGATTGTGTTGTATGTGAAATGGATTGTACAATTTCGTGATGTGCCAAAGAGAATTGTGAGCGACCGAGACCTGTTGTTCACTAGTGGTTTTGGAAGTGCTTACATAAGGCATTGGGTATTAAACTACACCGTAGTACGGTTTATCTCCCTCAAACTGACGTCCAAACTAGAGAGTGAATCATGTCTTAGAAGATCTCTTGTGAGCTTGCATTCTTGATTTCGAAGGCTCGTGGGACGATCACTTGCATTCAGTAGAGTTCCTATATAATAATAGTTATCATTCTAATATTGGTACGGCACCATATGAAGCATTGTATAGTAGATCGTGTAATACGCCTTCATGTTAGTGGGAAGTAGGCGAGAAACTGATACTTGGACCAGATATGGTTAGAGAGACATCAGAAAAGATAGAGATCATTTGGCAACAATGAAAGCTGTGTAGGATAAGTAAAAGAGTTATGTTGATAAAAGGCGGAGAGATTTAGAATTCTCCATCAAAGATATGGTATTTGTATAAATTTCTTCTTTAAAGAACGTTATTAAATTCGGTAGTAGAGGAAAGATGGCACCAAGATTTGTTGGTCCTTTTTCGATATTAGAGAGGTTTAGGAACCTTGTTTATAGAGTTGACTTACCTCAAAGAGTGGCAGGAGTGCACAATGTCTTCTATATTTTCCATTTTGCAGAAATTTATGAACGACTCAGGCATAACTATCACACTTGATTGGCTTGATGAAATCAAGATTGAACCAGAAGCTTTGAGACCTCTTAGGCCGATTCCTATTGTCGGACGTGATACAAAATAGCTTGGGAGGAAGACGGTGTAGTTAATGAAACGTCAGTGAGGCAAAAGTAAAAGTGATTGCACATGGGAAACCGTGGAGAGTATAAGGGCTACACATCCGAAGCTCTTCACATGGTAAAGCCTATTGGTTACCGCATTTTACACATAGTTTCGATATCATATTGTATATCACCTAGGATAGGTTTACCTATATTATTGGTTGCATGGGTGCATGTTTGACATGTTTGATGATGTATAA
Organism: Allium cepa; assembly: GCA_030765085.1. Lineage (NCBI taxonomy): Eukaryota > Viridiplantae > Streptophyta > Magnoliopsida > Asparagales > Amaryllidaceae > Allium > Allium cepa. The sequence goes on from CM060937.1 coordinate 342,048,473, forward strand.
CTATGATTGATTTTCTATGATTATTTGGGAATTTTGAAGGCGAAATTCCTAAAGGAGGGTAGTGTATCACTCTTGTCTTACGTATTGAAGGAATGTAAAATATTTTTATTTTATTTACATGAGGTCGTATGAATTTATGATTTTGGAAAATAAATCTTAGGGAGATTTTTCATATCTATGATTTTTTTTTGAATTTCTTTGTGACCATTTTAACCCTGAAAATCTTATTTGGATTTTAAATTTTGATACTAGCCTAACTAAGATCTTAAACCACTTCCATTGCTTTAGAATAATGATTTCCCATTCTGTAGAGTGGTTATAATATAAAAAATGGACGTGTCATTAAAAGTTATGGCAGTTTCAAGTTTTGGCCAGTGCTGGCTAGTTTTAGTGGGTAACTAACTAAGCCCTACTTTGACCCACTAACCCACTTCAAACATTTTTCTAATAGGAGTATGTAGGAACCGACCATAGTCATTTTCTTCTTGCCCAAAATAGATCTGAACATCCATTAACACAAATTTCATCAAAAATCACACATGTTTTTACTAATCTTAGCTCATCATTGATTAGGGAAAAGGCTAACACATAGAAGCTAGAGATTATCATTCCTATTGATTTGTTTATTTCTTTCTTATTGACCACTTCAGATCTAAGGAAGAGAATTGGTATTCGAGGTATTTGATGACTGGTTCTTGACCTCTCACTCATCTATACTTGTTTATATAATTATAATGATTATTTTAAGCATGTTTTGGATTTAAAATGGTTTTCTAACTTTACCACTTGTTGACGTATGTTTATGACCAGAAATGTGACATTTTCAAATTATTTTAAAAATGGGCTTTGTAAACTATTAACGCCTATAAACTTGCTAATGTAATTCTTGTCATATATATACATATGTTAGTGTAAAATTTGGATTTAGAGGAAAACTAGTTTGATTATCATTACTTTATATATGGATTATATGAATGGATGTGTATGCATGTTATCCCATGATTGTGTATTGTGATTTGATGTTGTTTGCTAGTGTTTTGAATGTTAGGTAGATCGGTTGACAAATCGGTCAAATTAATGGCAAAACTGGTCAGCATTGGATGAGACTTGGAAGGCAGAACCTAGAACATAGGTGGAGCTCATAGTTAAAACCACAAGCCCTAATTCTTTAAGCACAAAAGTTGGCACCGACATCAGAGGTCATTACCAATGTTTGTGGCTTACTGCAAGTTGGCAGCGATTTGGTGGAGAGGTAGATGTCGGCTAGTAAGGGTGTTCTAAAACGGTGGACTATAATTTGGCTAAGTACTTGAGGCTATGATGACTTGATTCTAGGATTTAAAATTAGGTATTTGGAAGACATGAAGAGTTGAATTAGAGCAGATAGGTCGGGTTTCAGCACCATAACATGAAGTACTAATGGAAAGAAGTGGGATCTGAGAAGACTTGGCTGCTAGTTGGCCAAGTATAGAAGTCGGTGTGAAGTCGGTACCAAGTTCACTCCCTTGGTCCAATGGGAACCGAATTTCTAAAGCATGGTTCTCGAGTTCTAGAGGTTATGCTGGAGGTGTTGGCTTGTTCATATGATGAATAACATAAGCATAATAGCATATTGAAAGTTAGAGTCTTCGGATAGTAACTCGATGATGAATGGATTATGGTTTCGAAGATAATGGATCGACAAAGAAAGGAGTCGTAGAATGGAAGATGTTGAGTGGTTCCTAAAGAATAATGTCTCGATGAAGAAAGGCGTTGTCAAGTTGAGGAATGAAGAATGGTTCCTTTGAGATAATGGAAGTTAAATGGGGCAAAGGAAGGGTTGAATATGCATTCTAAGCGATTGTTGATACTTGGGAGCGGTTTCTCTTATACTCAAAGCAGGGCTATTATGAGGACGCTTATAGGTAGTAAAGAATGGTTACCTTAGATCAGAAGAATTGATCTGTGTACCATTGACCGGAAGAATGGGTCTAGTACCAACTTTAGGCTAAAGAGAGTACAACTGGAAATTGGAATTTTCATTCGCCCATGGTAGAAGAAGAGTCATACGAGTTATCATATATCACGAGTACAATTAGTGACATTCGTATTGTTTCATGGATGCTATATCTGTTATGGTTGCTTTACTAGGTACCCATCACTCTAGGGTTGTTATCAGAGATAGGCAGTGGAGATAAGGATAACTAGACACCCTTTATGACTCTTTGTTGTGTTAATCCTTTATGATTTGTAGTGTAGCATATTATGCTATTTTATAACTCTTTTGTTGCAGTGACAATGATTTATATAACTTACTCCTTCTATATCGACCAGTATAATATTTTGAGATTCATTTACCACTCACACCTGACTTTTGGCTGACTCGAGGTTTTATGTGTTGCTTCTTATTATCTCGATCCTAAATGAGTAGATTAGATAGTAGACATAGGTGCGACGCAGTAGCTATGCGGAGGACGAGAAAGATATAGCTATCTCATTTTATATATGGATTTCTGTGCTTATTATGCTATGCAACACCATGGAGCCTTGGAAGTGTTCAATTATTATTAGTATTACAAGACAGTCATACGAGTTTACTTTTGCTATATAAACTCTATTTCATGATATATAACTTTGTGTATCTATACTTTGATATTTGGATCACTTAGTTATTAGTGTCTCTCCTATTTTATATCTATAATATTATATTTCATTCCTAAGATATATACTAGAGGTTCTGTGATGTTTTGTTCCATCTTTAAACCTTGGTGTTTGCTCTACATCGATTGGCACGACACCAACGCACCATCTTATGTATATTGGATGTCGATGCTATATGGTTGTCGTCATAGGATAGCCGACAAAGGCTATAGAAGGAATGGCTCACTATGGCTATGATGAGATATATTATGATGGCTATGGAAAAGGTAGCACATAAAGGCTTGGTGGAAATAGCGTGCTAAAGCTTGGATTAGACATGACGACTTTGGATGGAATAGGCGCGAGCATCGTGGATGGACTCGCCATGATAACTATATGGTAGATTACCAATGAAAGCTCTTTGGAGTTCAATATGAGTTGGAATGGGAAGTAATCTATACGCGAATGATTTTGAGTAGGTTACTCATATTTACTAAATACTATCACTAGGTGTAAGTTAATTAACCGACGATGGCTGTGGGATAGCCAAATAAACCATAAAGCAATCTAGTATTTGAAATCTATAGGATAACTAGTTCATGATGACTAATCACAATTCACGAAAGCATGGGATGTTATACTTTATAAGAAAAATGAGAAAATGCTTAGGACACCTTGGAAGACAATTTCTAAGTGTTATCGAACTATTTCACGAGGATGAAATAAAGAAAGATTTAATAACTTAAAATTGTGTTAACTTGTTTTGAAATGGAAGAAAACTTAATGAAGCTAATAAGTGAGAAGTATTATTTAAATAAAAGATAAAGATGTTTTATCTAAATGTCTAGGGTACACAACCAATGAATGTATGAAATGGATGGAACTATGATCGTAAAAATATACTGGCTAATAGAATTATTGAATAGTATGGTGCCATGATTATTAGTCCAAAGCCCAGTGATGTATGAAAGAGTGTCACGATAGGGTTCAATCCTAAAAGATTTATGGTCTCTAAAGGGGATTTATGGCAGGGTGCCAAAACATTAATGCGGTGTTTTAAGCAAAATGAAGAAATTGGCAACGTGGGCGCCATGATAAGGTTCAATCCTAAAAGATTTATCACCTTTAAAGGGGAGTTCTGGCAGGGTGCCAAAACATTAGAGCATTGTTTTAAGTAAAATGAATAAATCGACACCGTGAATGATTGTGTTTCCTGGACTAAGAGGGGTTATTGATGCTCGCTAAGGATGCTATCTAGAATGTATTTAGTGAGCTTACATTTAACCTCTTAGGAGATTCAGGGTGGCTCTAGTTAGGGTGGGTTCCATTGGTGGAATGAGTGGCCATTCATCGGGTAATGTTGTTCAGGAAAAGATGAATTAGTGACAGAATGGCCTAGGGAGGCTACTGCTAAATAAGTTAATGATAACTTAACAACGAATGCCTTAAAAAATAAGATTAGGTTATGTTTAATTGGACAAATGATTGCACGACATGGTTCATAACAGATTGATAAGTATAAGGTATACTTGATTTGAGTCGATATATGATATGGTTCATTACTAGATGGTTGGTGGAGGGTACACTTCTAGATTGGATATGCACATGGTTTCTTTTTATGTAATATTTGTTTACATGATATGTTATATTACCCCATGATAAGAAAGTGAAGGGAAAATTCATTCCGCATTAGAGGCACGGTCTCACAATGGATGACTAGGGTAAAGGTTTTACTTATACCAGGCTTTATATCTGACCATGTTCACATTATTTCCCATAAACTCATGGGTACTCAATTGAGTGAGCCGAGTTTATGGATTAGGCATGTACTTTTTGAAGGATGAATTAAGATTTCAAGACAAAGCATGAGGCTTGGTATTTAATAAAAGCTATTTTAATATTACGCTATGTAAGACTAGAATTTATTACTGGTTATGTGTTTTATTGGCATCCTCATATGTCGGATACAACACTACCCTATTTATGTTCTATTTATATTTACCCCTACGTAGGCAATGTTTTAGGTAAAATAACATAATGAATCATGTAGTTCACATTGATGTAATGAAAAAGTTATTAAGATGCTCTATTTACTTATATTATGCAAAAATAATGTTGAATTCACTTCGTCATTGGAAAATGATTTCTGTGATGACTGCAGCATCATCGACATCAATGTTTGACCCTTGAAGCGGAGATATTACAATGTGGTATCAGAGCTTAGGTTAAGGGAGCACTTAAGTAAAGTAGAGCTACTTAGGAACTTATTAGTATAAAATGAACATCCTGGAGAGAGTATAAGCTATATATATATAACATACTTGTATTTTGATATAGATATATTAGATAATATATCTACCCGTCTACCATTGAACTCGCTCTCTTCACTTTCATTTCTTACAAATCATTGCTTATGTAAAAGGTGAGAATGGATCTACGTAATAAATGTTTTAGCCATAGAAAGTACAAGAGAAAATTCTAGTATAGGGGAGGCAGTATCCAAACTAATGGGGAAGGAGGGTAGGTAAGCCCAAAAGTTTGTACTAAAGTTGGTACTTAAGTGCCTGCCCCGGTTGAAGGAGGAATGGATGTGAATGTCTTATTCTGCCAGTTTATGATGGAGATGTTGAGGCAACAGCTACAGAGAGTTGTTGAGCCAAGATAGGAGGTATTAAGAGATGTAGTTTTTTCTTAAATGAACAATGATTTCAAGAGCCGTGGAGGAAAGAAGTTCACAGGGATGGAGTCTACCTTAGAGTTGTTGAACTGGTTGAAAGTTTGAGCATATTTTTGGATACACGGGATATAATAATGCTCGAAAGAGGAGGTTGGCTTCTTTTCAACTCAAGATGATGCATTTGATTGGTAGGAGGTATTATTTGTTGAGGTCTCATAGGAGAAGATAACTAGGGAGAAGTTCAAGGAGTGAGTCGAGGCACAGTTTATCCTTGAATCTCAAAGAGTGTTTTTTGTAGGGACTTGACTTGAAGTAGCAGGAGTTGACTTTGGTAGAGTATATTTAGTGCTTTAATGCTTTGTTGAAGTATGAAAGGGAGCATATCAGTATCTGGTGAAGAAGAAAGAGAATTTTATAAAAGAACCGAGGAGGGGACTAAATCACAAGGTGATAGCACATCTTTTGACTCCATTCAATATAGTGGTGGAAATAGAAAGGAGGTATGACTGCTTGCTTCTAGAAGAAAGGAAAGCCGATGTTAGATCCAAGGGTGGTGAAGAAAAGATTCAATCCATATCAAAAGGGCGGAAAGAATCAGAAGGGAGGAAAAACTTCTGATGGAAGGACGCATAGCCGAATATAGTTATTGTCACATGTTTTAATTGCGGCTAGAAGGGACACATTTCCACCAAGTGTTCCCAGTTGGAGAACAAGGAACGAGCAAAGTTCTTTATCTATAATAATCTGGGCGTGGAAAAAGGATTTCCTAGAAGTAAAGCAAGAAAAGGACTATGCTTTGGAAGGACCTTTGTTTGGACTGACTGGTGAGTGAAAGGAAAGAGTACGGTTGGAGGAAAAATTTTGATTCCCAATATATCAGCTAAATTTCTATTTGATATTGGTGCTACTCATTATTTTTCTTTGAGTGATTTAGTTGATAGTTCATAAATAAATAGTACCTATTTGGTTATTTCCATATGTGTGATTAATCCGATTGGTTGGGGTATCACCCTCGGGTTATTGACTTGTGTGGGCATTTATTTGTTTGCGACCTATATGAGTTCGACTTCGTAGGGTACAGGGTGATTTTGGGTATGGACTAGTTGTTTCTTTATGATGCTAAGATTTCTTGTGCAGATAGGATTATCGCCATACAAAATCCAAAGGGAAGAGAAAGAATTATTATAGTTTGGATTGATCAGAGTCGATGCTCAAGATTTAGTGTATGCGTTGTTATGATGATGAAAACGGCGATTTAGTGTATGCATTTCTTAGTATATAAATAAATTATTGTAAAAATTGTTGTATACTACTTTTTGCTTTTTATGAATCCTTTACAGAATTTTTGGCCCCGTCCGACAAGTATTATATATGATCATTGTATGTATGTTTGTTTTTATCACAGAACGGACATTTATATTCATAGGATACAATATTTTTCATATTTTTCCCTGTATTGGACAAGTTACAACACAATAGAGTAATTATATTCTGCAAATTATTTCATTTTAAACGGTTCACAAAATTTTGATAACACTTTCTTTTTGTTTCCTGTGTACATACATACGTGTACGGTACATCGAACAAAGGGAAGTGTTGCCGAAATTTTGCTGAATCATTTAAAGTGAAATAATTTACAAAATATAATTACTATTATGTTTGTAATGGGAAGTAGGATGACCAACCGTCAAAGTGTAAAACAATAACCTAAAAATTATAGATTATATTCATATAATAATTTGTGTAAATCCATTTGAAAATAAAATTAAATAAAATAACATTATAAATTTACAAAAATTTAAATGTGTGATTTAATTGAAAAAATGTCAACAAGTAAATGATTAACGTTTTTATGTTTAAAAGTAGGAAAAATGGTCAATTATTTTATCGATCGGAGCTAGATGTACCAACAAAGAAGTGAAATTAGAGACTCGATAAGTGAACATTTTCAAAATGGTATAAATGTCTTTATTGAATTCACTTTAAGTAATAATGAGAACGATGAAGAAATTCATTGTCCATGTAGTAGGTGAAAATTATTGAAGCATTTGATACCGGATATGGTAATAGTTCATATGCGCCAATATGGTTTCGCGCCGAATTATTTAGTGTGGGATCATCATGGAGAACTTATAGCACTTAATCTCGTACATTTGGAGGTGGTGATGGATACTGAAATTGTTTCGATAAATCTCATAGGAGAAATGGTTGAAGATGCAACACGTTCAATGTTCACTGCCATTGAAATTGATGGTGACGATGTTAACGTCGAAGAAGAACCAAGTATTGGAGCAAATATTGTGGTGACCCCTTTAGTTTTCACACATAGGTTTTTTTTTACAAAAGGAATATATATATTTAAATCCCATGAAGTTAAGTTTGAATATTTAGAAAATTCATAGATTCTTTCCCAAGATCCTGAATTACCAATATAATTATATCAGTTCATAATTCACTTTAAAATAGCTTTACATATTTGAAGATATGTTTGCCTCTTTCGTTTTGTATATGATGATATTTACAACAGGCTCTATGCATATGGGTTTGGTAGTGCAAGTACAGTGCACCTTTGCACTTTCTTTTCTTAATTTTCTACTCTTTCTACCTATATATGCCTACTATCATATAATGCAGTATTTAAGTGTTAAGAAGTATAACTGAGAGAAGTACAATTGCTAATACGAACATGCAAATCTGTTTTCACAATCACATTTTCATTTCAGGTTGAACAATTTATATTTGCACCGCATTTTTAGATAGGTTGGATATGCATACTGGTATGCTTCAAGTTTATATTTCAAAAACTTGGAGTTTTTATGTCACTTTCTTCGAGCTGGAAACACTTGTACAACATGAATTGTGGTGAAGTGCTTTCAGGCTATAAGGATCTGACCCTTAACCCTCTAGGCTGGTCATGATCCCATTCTTGCAACTTTCAGAACCATATTTCTTATGTAAATCATTTCCACAAACACTCTTTCTTATCACCAGTTTGTTTTTGTCACCTAAAAGTTTTTCTGAGAATTTGTTTTCCCCAGGTTTTTAACACAAAACAAAAATGTTTCCACATCCATTTCTTTTAAAACTCTTTTTATATTGAAATCAAATACATAAATATGAGTCATGCATTTTCTCAGAGATTTTGCACCAACCAATATTTGTTACAGGCCATGCATAATCCATTTTGTTCAAAATTTACAGGCTTGTTTAGTTTTTTCTGAAAAATCTGTTATACCTGACTGTTTACAATTTCCATCATCAAGTCACAACATAATTTCATACTAAAGGAAACAGAGACTAACATGCACACATATCATACTGATATTTTATATCAGGTTCCTCAGTTCCCAAAAAAAAATGACCAAAACATTTATAAGAACATCAACTACTCATATGTCATCAGAAATCATTCAACAGAAGTTTAGTTACATACATACTCAGAAAATCTCCTTACAATTTACTTTAACTACTAATGATAACCAGACCATTTACTATAAGCATCTGCAAATACAAGCAAAGTTCCTCTTATTTATACTAAGCAGCTAGTGCTTCCTTCATTCATCAAATCAACCTTAATTACCTGCATGCAATTCACTGAGCTGCCCCATTTAATTGAGACACCCAGATGATTGCAAAGGCAACCAAAAGGGTCATTTTACACTGGTATGAACATTAATGAATTTTATACACATGTTTGCAAATCTTATAAACCTATATCACTTGCATAAACTAGCAGTTTGTAAATTATGCACACCAGTAAATTGCCAGATAACTTCAAGAATACAACCATTCATTCAACATATATGCAACCAGCCATGCATTATTTATAACATCATAAATAAACCCAGGTTATGTTCTCCCAGTTTCTCCCAGCATTTCATTAAGGTCATCACATTAAACCTTATTTAATTTATATCTTTGTTCAGATATTATAACCCAGAGATTTTAAATCTCATACCCCATTTTTTATTTATGGTCTAAATCCCCCTGTCAAATGAAAACATGTATGCATTGTGAAGGAATCTCTCAGTTAGTCTTATTTATTCCAACACACAAAGGCCTCAGGGTGCACTTGCACCATGCATATACTTCCTCCCACCTGAAGCAAGCAGATCATTGACTAACCCCAAATGACCAATTTAATTTTCTTTCATTTATTCATAGGATCTATTAACCTAATGATTTTCCCCCTCCAGTTTCTGCTTAATTCATTAAACACCAGTTTATGGGTTTGATTATAAAACCCTCAATTCCTCCATGTTTCAGAAAAACATAATTATTTTCTAGTTCAATCCCCATGTTTACCATTTATTTTCCTTACTGCAGAAATTTGCAACAGGTTTTCCAAAACATTTAAAACATCATGATCCCTCTGTATTATAAAAGAAGAATATGGACAGAGGTATATGTTAAGGAAAATTTACCAAAAACTCAAAAAATCCCCCGGTCTTAATATTTAGAATATAAACATGAGCTAGATCTTCATCTTGCTGCCTATGTTCTAAATAATTTAGATCCATACTTAACAATAATAAAAACAGAATTAAAAATGCTCAAATCATCTTGGCTTGGAAAAACTATCATACAAAAATCCAAACAGAAATACACAACAAACATCCATTTCATCCATATCAAACCATTTCAAAGATTTAAATAATTCTTATAATACTTTTAGGCTGCCTACCAGAGGACTTAATGCCACTGCATAAAATAGATTAATGCTCACCTATTATTTTTCTTTTACTATCTTGCTCCTCTACTCAGCAAATCCCTTCAGAGCTGCTTACCCATATTTTCCCCTATTTTATTTTGTATGTATATATATTTTTTTTCTCAGAGGATGATGATCATTGTGGTGTGCAGGTTTTATAAAGCTGTTTTAGGGTTTTAAGGAAATGGGTAATTCCTTTGATACCCCTTTATTTTTCATGCACAGTTTATACTCATGCATGGTCCTCAATTGGAATTATACTCACTTGATTTCCTTTAGTAGTTATTTCGGGATTTCCAATACTTTAATTACTGCATGCTATTTCCATGATCTCATTCTATTCATGCCATATGCATGTGACCTTTGTATATTTTATTTTCTGCTCAGTCTTTAATCTTTTTGCATTTTCTACTTAGCCTTCTTTTCTTATACAATCATGTACACTGTCATATATATTTAGGTGATGTAAAATTATTCATACTATATTATCTCTTTTTTTTATTCCCCCTTTAAAACAGCAACTACTTTTTACATATTATGTGATAAAAATTATACACACACAAGATTATTTATTTTTTTTCTTTTCTGGCAGCAAGATTATATAAGTCATTTGAAACTTCATAAATTTTCCATTGTATTTTGCTTCTTAAATTAAACAGAAAATTCCCTTTATTTTAAATACATATACCCATATAATTCTTTAGACATGGAACTATATTTGTTTTAAGTCCTCATTTTCTTTATAACTTCAAAAATTCTTAAAGTAAATATAACTTTCATTTTATTTTAGTTTAGGGTCATTACATACCCTCCCCCTTAAAGGAATTATGTCCCCGTAATTTCTCCTAATTTCTCCAAATAAAAATGCCAATCCATAGTCTGTTTTAATTCCATAACCTCATACTCACATTTTATGAAAGCAAGCAATGCATAAAAATATTCAGAGAGTCATCATAAACTACTTAAACATACCTCTCCATCAGTAAACAAGTTGGGGTATTTAGCCCTCATTTTGTCTTCCACCTCCCATGTACAATCATTGGTGTCCAAGCTCCATTGAATTTTTACCAGTTTGATCACCTTGTTCCTCAACTTTTTCTCTTCCTTGGCAACTATCCCTACTGGTTCGTTTGCATAGACCAAATTCTTTTGGACTTGAATTTGAGTAGGTGACTCCAGAATTGCTCCTTCATCATGCACCCATTTTCTCAATTGAGAAACATGAAACACTGGATGCACACCACTCAACTCCTCAGGTAACTTAAGTTTATAGGCCATAGCACCAATTCTTTGCATAATTTCATATGGCCCTACAAATCTTGGTGATAACTTACCAGATTTCCCAAACCTGAACACCTTTCTCATTGGTGATACCTTTAGAAAAACATATTCTCCTACCTTAAACTCCATTGGCTTTCTCCTTTTATCTGCATAAGACTTTTGTCTTGATTGTGCTGTCTTCATTCTATGTCTAATTAACTCAATCATGTTGGAAGTTTCTTTAACATGATCTGGTCCTAGTAGTATACCCTCTCCCATATCCAACCAACAGGCAGGGGATATGCAGGGTCTCCCATACAAGGCTTCAAAGGGAGCCATTCCTATTGTTGACTGGTAGCTATTGTTATATGTGAATTCTGCCAAATGAATGTGATCCTCCCAATTATCCCCAAAGTCAAGCACACATGCTCTCAACAGATCCTCCAATATTTTGTTTACTATCTCTGTCTGCCCATCACTTTGAGGATGGTAGGCAGTACTTAAGCATAGTTGAGTTCCCATTGCTTCTTGGAAACTTTCCCAAAATCTTGAAGTGAACAAAGTGTCTCTATCACTTACAATGGTCTCGGGTATGCCATGTAGCCTTACCACTTCCTTAACAAATAATTGTGCAAGCTTAGATGCATTTCTATCTGACCTGATAGGGACAAAGTGAGCTGATTTGGTTAGTCTATCAACAATTACCCATATACTATCATTGCCTTTCTTAGTTTTAGGCAAACCATCCACAAAGTCCATGGAAATACTTTCCCATTTCCACTGAGGTACCTCCAAAGGTTGCAACATACCAGAGGGCTTTTGGTAGTCTGCTTTAATTTGCTGACAAGTGAAACACTTTGCCACATATCTTGCCACTGCTTGTTTCATTCCTAGCCACCAGTAGCTTCTTTTTAAATCATGATACATTTTAGTACCACCAGGGTGTATGGTGTACTTCGTTTTGTGATGCTCATTCATGATTTCTTCCTTCAACTCTACAATGTCTGGTACACACAGCTTCTCATTCTTCCTCAAATACCCCTTGTGATCTATTTTAAAATTTTCCAACTCAATGTTGCTAAGTAACATTTCCTTCTTCTCCTTCAAATCCTTATCTTGGTCTTGCATGCTACCAATTTTCTCCACTAGATTGGATTTTACTGTAATCAATCCTAGTGTACCATATTCTACCATATCATCATGCTCACTAAAATCCTTTTCATTATTGCTATATATATCTGCCTCCCCAAGCATTACTAGGTTTTTAAATTCATCAATCATTAGACTTGCTAACCTAACTTGATGCCTACTCAAGGCATCTGCCACCCTATTGGCTTTTCCAGGGGTGTACAAAATATCTAAATCATATGCAGCTAGAAATTCCATCCACCTTGCTTGTCTCATATTCAAATCTTTTTGAGAAAATAAGTACTTCAATGCTTGATGGTCTGTGAATAGTTCAAATTTTGCTCCAAGCAAATAATGCCTCCAAAGTTTTAATGCAAACACTATTGCAGCTAATTCTAGATCATGAGTTGCATATTTGGTTTCATTGGGTTTAAGCTGTCTTGATGCATATGCCACTACCTTGCCATGTTGCATAAGCACTGCACCTAACCCAGACCCACTAGCATCAGTATATACAACCATTCCTTCATTTACTTCTGGGATTTGCAAAACAGGAGCTTCCACCAGTGCTTGCTTCAATTTCTCAAAAGCTTGTTCACACTGCTCAGTCCATACATATGGTTGGTTCTTTTTTGTCAACTTGGTCATTGGTGTGGCTATTCTTGAAAAATCCTTGATGAACCTTCTATAGTACCCTGCCAATCCTAAGAATGATCTCACCTCAGTCATTGTTCTGGGTCTACTCCATGATTGAACTGCAATCACTTTGCTTGGATCCACACTTACCCCTTGCTGTGACACTATGTGTCCTAAGAATTTTACTTCATGTTGCCAAAATGTACGTTTTGAATACTTGGCTTTTAATTCATGTTCTCTAAGTCTGGATAATACTAGGTGTAGATGCATAGCATGATCATCTTCTGTCTTTGACTAAATTAATATATCATCTATAAACACTAGAACAAATTTATCCAAAAAGTCTCTAAAAATTCTATTCATTAATTCTACAAAATAGGAGGGAGCATTGGTCAGGCCAAATGGCATTACTAAAAATTCATATACGCCATACCTTGTGTTAAAGGCTGTGTACTCAATGCTTTCCTCTGCAACTTTCATTTAGTGAAATCCAGAGGCTAAATCTAACCTTGAAAATATTTTAGCTCCATGCAACTGATCAAATAGATCATCTATTCTAGGCAGTGGGTACTTATTTTTAATAGTTACCTTGTTTAAATCCCTATAGTCTACACACAACCTCATTGTTCCATCATGTTTCTTGACAAAGAGCACTGGGGAACCCCAATTGGAACTACTTGATCTTATGAATCCTTTCTCTTCTAATTCTTCTAGTTGATGTTTTAATTCTACCAGTTCTTTTGGACCCATCCTATAAGGCTTTTTAATGATTGGATTTGTCCCTGGCATTAACTTTATTTTGAATTCAACTGGTCTATTCTGAGGAATTCCTCTCACTTCTCCAAACACATCTATGTATTCATTAACTACTGGAATTTCCTCTATTTTTAATTCCTTTTGAATTTCATTTATACTCCAAATTTTATTAAAACATGTATTCTTTGCTATTTCACTTAGAACTGTAATTCTTTTGCCTTCATTTGTCTCCAAAGAAATAGTAAGATTTTCTAAATTTAAAATTGCTTTATTTTTCATTAACCAATCTACCCCCAATATAATCCCAATACCAGGATAATTTAAAGTATATAGATCTGAATCAAAACCATAACCCCCTATAATTAATTTCAGACCCATACACTTCGTTCTTAATATACAATGACTCCCTATGGGACTGTGTATAGTTAAGGGTTGTTCAATAGAAACACAAGCAAGTGCTAACTTCTTTATAATTTCCGAAGATATCAGTGAATGTGAGGCACTAGTGTCATATACTACTGATATTGGTTGGGTATTGATTAGAATTATACCTTCAAGTTGTCTAACATTTTCAGTGGTGTTTGTTGCCAAAGCTCCTACCCTTGTTGTTTTCTTATGAGTCTCTGGGCAGTCCTTCTTTAAATGTCCCATTTTCCCACAGTTATTGCAGCTTCCTTTAGGTATTTTAGGGTCAGGGCATTGGTTACTGTAATGTCCAACTTTTCCACAGTTAAAACAATGAGTGAATTTCTTGCTTTCAGGTGCTATTGCTCCTTCCCCTTTCTTAACTCCTTTACTTGCATTTCTCTTGTCATAAGGTTGCACTTTGTTCTGGCCTTCCTTATTCTTATTGAGCTTCATGTTCCTGAATTTCTCTCTTGTGGTATCATGTTGCTCAAAAGAGAGAGTTAGATCAATCACTTGATCAAAGGTTTTGTCTTTGTATGGCAACATTGCCCTAGATAGATTGGGATTCAAGGCTTGAATGTATCTTGCATTCTTTGCTTCTGCATTCCCTATCAACACCATTCCATACTTGGATAATGCTTCAAACTTCTGAGTGTACTCATTTACACTCATGCCTCCTTGCCTTAATCTAATAAAGTCTTAAAGCAGTGTGGCTTTGGCAGATGCTGGAATAAATCTGGCCTCAAGCATGTTCTTGAAATCATTCCAAGTGATATCATTTTCTGGCCTTCCTACTATCACAACCTCCCACCAATCCAGTGCAACCCCCTTCAATTTCCTTGAAGCTATTTGTCTTTTCCTTTGGTCATTGATTTGCATATCTGTAAAGACCCTCTCCATAGTCCTTATCCACATTTGAACACCCATAGCTCCTTCAGTGCCTTCAAAATCCTTTCCTCCCAAATTGGTACAAGTCTTGAGCAGTTTGGAGAGCTCCTCATGAGGATTATCTTGCCTTGGTGCCATTCCATCCCTCAAAGCCCTCACAAAATCCTCCATGCTTATCACAGGTGGCTCACGTGATGGTCCTGCACCTGTGTGATGTCTTGGTCCTACCATAATGCTATAGATATAATTTTTAAGTTAGTTTATTTACCCCCTTTATTTTTAATATCTTTACTTTGTTTATTTATTTGATTTAGGTGTACCCTATACATGTATCTCAAACATACATTTCATTTAGTCATACAAAAATATCCAACCTTAAGAATTCAATCAATGCATTCAATCATCCATATACATACAATAATGTTTACTATGTTATTTAAAACATAGCTCTGATACCAACTGTGGTGACCCCTTTAATTTTCACACATAGGTTTTTTTTTTACAAAAGGAATATATATATATATATTTAAATCCCATGAAGTTAAGTTTGAATATTTAGAAAATTCATAGATTCTTTCCCAAGATCTTGAATTACCAATATAATTATATCAGTTCATAATTCACTTTAAAATAGCTTTACATATTTGAAGATATGTTTGCTTCTTTTGTTTTGTATATGATGATATTTACAACAGGCTCTATGCATATGGGTTTGGTAGTGCAAGTACAGTGCACCTTTGCACTTTCTTTTCTTAATTTTCTACTCTTTCTGCCTATATATGTCTACTATCATATAATGCAGTATTTAAGTGTTAAGAAGTATAACTGAGAGAAGTACAATTGCTAATATGAACATGCAAATCTGTTTTCACAATCACATTTTCATTTCAGGTTGAACAATTTATATTTGCACTGTATTTTCTTAGATAGGTTGGAAATGCATGCTGGTATGCTTCGAGTTTATATTTCAAAAACTTGGAGTTTTTATGACACTTTCTTCGAGCTGGAAACACTTGTACAACATGAATTGTGGTGAACTGCTTTCAGGCTATAAGGATCTGACCCTTAACCCTCTAGGCTGGTCATGATCCCATTCTTGCAACTTTCAGAACCATATTTCTTATGTAAATCATTTCCACAAACA
Source organism: Allium cepa (assembly GCA_030765085.1). NCBI lineage: Eukaryota > Viridiplantae > Streptophyta > Magnoliopsida > Asparagales > Amaryllidaceae > Allium > Allium cepa. The sequence goes on from CM060937.1 coordinate 342,064,700, forward strand.
CTCTTTCTTATCACCAGTTTGTTTTTGTCACCTAAAATTTTTTCTGAGAATTTGTTTTCCCCAGGTTTTTAACACAAAACAAAAATGTTTCCACATCCATTTCTTTTAAAACTCTTTTTATTTTGAAATCAAATACATAAATATGAGTCATGCATTTTCTCAGAGATTTTGCACCAACCAATATTTGTTACAGGCCATGCATAATCCATTTTGTTCAAAATTTACAGGCTTGTTTTGTTTTTCTGAAAAATCTGTTATACCTGACTGTTTACAATTTCCATCATCAAGTCACAACATAATTTCATACTAAAGGAAACAGAGACTAACATGCACACATATCATACTGATATTTTATATCAGGTTCCTCAGTTCCCAAAAAAAAATGACCAAAACATTTATAAAAACATCAACTACTCATATGTCATCAGAAATCATTCAACAGAAGTTTAGTTACTTACATACTCAGAAAATCTCCTTACAATTTACTTTAACTACTAATGATAACCAGACCATTTACTATAAGCATCTGCAAATACAAGCAATGTTCCTCTTATTTATACTAAGCAGCTAGTGCTTCCTTCATTCATCAAATCAACCTTAATTACTTGCATGCAATTCACTGAGCTGCCCCATTTAATTGAGACACCCAGATGATTGCAAAGGCAACCAAAAGGGTCAGTTTACACTGGTATGAACATTAATGAATTTTATACACATGTTTGCAAATCTTATAAACCTATATCACTTGCATAAACTAGCAGTTTGTAAATTATGCACACCAGTAAATTGCCAGATAACTTCAAGAATACAACCATTCATTCAACATATATGCAACCAGCCATGCATTATTTAAAACATCATAAATAAACCCAGGTTATGTTCTCCCAGTTTCTCCCAGCATTTCATTAAGGTCATCACATTAAACCTTATTTAATTTATATCTTTGTTCAGATATTATAACCCAGAGATTTTAAATCTCATACCCCATTTTTTATTTATGGTCTAAATCCCCCTGTCAAATGAAAACATGTATGCATTGTGAAGGAATCTCCCAGTTAGTCTTATTTATTCCAACACACAAAGGCCTGAGGGTGCACTTGCACCATGCATATACTTCCTCCCACCTGAAGCAAGCAGATCATTGACTAACCCCAAATGACCAATTTAATTTTCTTTCATTTATTAATAGGATCTATTAACCTAATGATTTTCCCCCTCCAGTTTCTGCTTAATTCATTAAACACCAGTTTATGGGTTTGATTATAAAACCCTCAATTCCTCCATGTTTCAGAAAAACATAATTATTTTCTAGTTCAATCCCCATGTTTACCATTTATTTTCCTTACTGCAGAAATTTGCAACAGGTTTTCCAAAACATTTTAAACATCATGATCCCTCTGTATTATAAAAGAAGAATATGGACAGAGGTATATGTTAAGGAAAATTTACCAAAAACTCAAAAAATCCCCCGGTCTTAATATTTAGAATATAAACATAAGCTAGATCTTCATCTTGCTGCCTATGTTCTAAATAATTTAGATCCATACTTAACAATAATAAAAACAGAATTAAAAATGCTCAAACCATCTTGGCTTGGAAAAACTATCATACAAAACTCCAAACAGAAATACACAACAAACATCCATTTCATCCATATCAAACCATTTCAAAGATTTAAATAATTCTTATAATACTTTTAGGCTGCCTACCAGAGGACTTAATGCCACTGCATAAAATAGATTAATGCTCACCTATTATTTTTCTTTTACTATCTTGCTCCTCTACTCAGCAAATCCCTTCAGAGCTGCTTACCCATATTTTCCCCTATTTTATTTTATATGTATATATATTTTTTTTCTCAGAGGATGATGATCATTGTGGTTTGCAGGTTTTATAAAGCTGTTTTAGGGTTTTAAGGAAATGGGTAATTCCTTTGATACCCCTTTATTTTTCATGCACAGTTTATACTCATGCATGGTCCTCAATTGGAATTATACTCACTTGATTTCCTTTAGTAGTTATTTCGGGATTTCCAATACTTTAATTACTGCATGCTATTTCCATGATCTCATTCTATTCATGCCATATGCATGTGACCTTTGTATATTTTATTTTCTGCTCAGTCTTTAATCCTTTTGCATTTTCTACTTAGCCTTCTTTTCTTATACAATCATGTACACTGTCATATATATTTAGGTGATGTAAAATTATTCATACTATATTCTCTTTTTTTTTATTCCCCCTTTAAAACAGCAACTACTTTTTACATATTATGTGATAAAAATTATACACACACAAGATTTTTTTTTCTTTTTTCTTTTCTGGCAGCAAGATTATATAAGTCATTTGAAACTTCATAAATTTTCCATTGTATTTTGCTTCTTAAATTAAACAGAAAATTCCCTTTATTTTAAATACATATACTCATATAATTCTTTAGACATGGAACTATATTTGTTTTAAGTCCTCATTTTCTTTATAACTTCAGAAATTCTTAAAGTAAATATAACTTTCATTTTATTTTAGTTTAGGGTCATTACAAATATTTTATGATTTAATGGATGCTGTGTAGAAACCATTTTGGGATGGTTGTACATGCGATACTCAACTACCAGTGATTACAGAATACATTGCATGAAATCAAAATACAACTTCATAGAAGCCGGCTTTACAGCTATAGCACAAGCTGCAAAATGACATATGCCATCCGATAATCTAATGTGCAAAAATCATTATGAAGTTAAAAAAACTTATGTCTTCTTTTGGTTCACCGTATCAAAAAATAGATACATGTTTAAATGGTTGCATGTTGTTTTGGAAAGACGACATTAATCTTGGGAATTGTAAAATATGTAATCAGGAAAGATATAAACTAAGAAAAAAAGGGAGAGAACGTTTCGTACAAGCGTATGCATTATTTACCCATCACTCCTAGGCTTCAAAGTTATATGCATCTTCTGTAACCGCGCATCATAAGAGATGGCACTATGTGAGATCACGAGAAGATGGCACGTTAACACACCCACCTGATGGAGAAGCATGAAAGTATTTTGATAAGACATACCCCACTTTTATAGCAAAGAGTTGTAACATTAGACTTGGTTTATGTACGAATGGATTTTCACCGTTCTCTCAATTTGGTTCAAAATATTCATCTTGGCATATAATCGTTACACCTTACAATTTACATCCGTGGATGTGTATAAAAATTCCGTATATGTTTCTCACTATTGTCATCCCTGGCCCTGATGATCCGACACAAGAAATCGATGAGTTCAGAGTAAGCCCTTCGTTTGGTGATTTTTGTATGAATTTTTATGAACAATGATAATATACACCAATTATTGCAGGAAAGAGTGCGTGGGGCTCCTGTCTCGTATATGGACGTATTTGTGCATACCCATGCCGTCGGGCAGACCGACGACGAGAGATCGGTGACGTATGCCGGCATGAGGACGATAAAGCATATGCCACACATGCAATAAATTTTAAGTTATAAGTTATTAATAGAGATCATTTTAATAAATTTTTAATAATTATTATAATAATGTCATGTAATATTTACTTATATTTAATTTGGCATTGCAGGGAAAATTTATGCAAGCACATGCACAAATGCTTGAGGATTCGGGATGAGAGACTGATGAGGAGGACGATATCTTTGACTTCGTTAGGGACCCGACACAGAGAAATAAGTGCTATGGCTACTAGTTAAAGAATCGGTGATTTATATAAATTACCTAAGTTGTAAAAATTGCTTAATTTTTATAAAAGTCATGCAATAACTTAAACATATTTCGACTTGTTTTGTAGGCTCGGGCCTCAAAAAAAGGCCTATCAAAAGGCTCGGGAAAACATTGAGATTAATGAGCTTGGATAGAAGATTGCATAGCTGTAGGAGCAGGACCACTTTTGAGCAGCGCGGATGGAGGAACTGAACCAGTGTTTGGCCAAGTATATGGAGCGCCATGGTGCATGCCCTTCGTTTGGTGATTTTGGAGTGGATGACGAGTCATGAGGTACGTTTTGCCGATTTTTGTTTTTAAAACTTTTGTATATATATACAATGACAATTGGTGAGGTTGGTTTGTGGACGTTTGGGGCTTGAATTTATTTATGGGATTTGATGTTGGATGTATATATTGTACATTAATGTTGGATTTAGACATTGTGGGGGTGATGATGGATGGTTGGTTTGTACTAATTGGAATGTTTGAGTTTAAGATGCTAAATGTTTGAGTTTTATATTATTATTGATTTGTATTTATTTAAACTTATATTTATGATATATATATATATATATTGATGTATTGTGATAATATTGATATTGAAGCGCTGTTCGGTTGCTAGAAAATTTTTTTACCTAGATTTCTAACGGTTATCGACTGTTTTCGATGGCTTATATGTCGAAATATACCGATGGCTTTCGACAATTAACCATTCGTATGTACTGATGGCTTCCGACGGCTTCCAATTATTTTCTGGCGTGTTTTTAAGCCACATGGATGTCTACATCATTAAAAAAACTTCGAAACTGCCGTAACATCCTGTATCTATAGGCCAAAAGCTAAGCTCTATTGATGTTGCAGTACTCTATAGTACTAACTTTCGATGACAAAATACGGCTATGTTAATGGTATCCATAATATAAGAAGCACTTGAATATATAAAATCTTAGATTTCCATAAATAATAACATTTTACTAATTACATTTCAAATAATTTCATATTCAAATTACATAATCCCATGTCTGTTTTCCAAATAAAGATCAATTATAATCATTATAAAACTACGCCAAGAGCGACATATGATGATGCCCTCTAGGTTAATCAGAGCAATATAGTCATATCTAACTTAATATACGCAGCGAAAAAATGAAAAGAATAATCTATATACCAAATTAGCTATCCGTCAGCTACCTGCTAGTCTTCGTAAGTTCTATTTTCCAAAAGACTAAAACATGATAATCTTAACCCTCAGCATATTCAAATCAATTTTGAGCACCCGAGAGTTTAAGAGGAAACAAAAAATACGAGTCAGACATAAAACCTGGTGTGAATAATTCTGTTACATCTCTGTTTGCGGATATAAAGTGAGACCACGCCGTTTAACGGAACGGGTGTCCCTTACTAATATCCTTTTCAAAACATATATATTTTGCAATTCCTTTCCTACAACCAAACTGGTTAATCAAATTGATTATATCAAAATAGCAATATCCTTATGCTAATAAATGGACTATCTGTCCGTAAAATGGGTAATATGTGAGCTATCCACCCACAACATAATAGCAAGGTCCGTTATGCTAACAAAATGACTATCTATCCAAAAAAACAAGTAATATGTGAACTATCCGCCCATAATATAATAGCTAGGTCCGTTATGCTCCAAATGGACTATATATCCATACAACTAGGGTGATTGCTCGTAGACTAGACTAACTGTCCGAAATCTAGGCCGACTGCCAGCAAAATGGACTAACTTTTCGAATCATTTTCTTAGGGCTAACTACCCTTTAAATTGTCCTTGAAAACGTTTTTAAAACGATTTAGTCCTTCAAATCATATGTATACAAGGAAAATATATTTTTATTTTTTCCCTAAGCCATTTTGCCATGATATGCATATGTTACTCAAAATAATGTTGATGAATATTAATTAGGATTGGCTATCCTTCGAAAATAAGTTAAAACCCTTTTTTAACTTAAAACATTTAGGCTATATTGCCTACTCAATACATTCAAAACCTATGTCTAAAACCTTTAAACTCCCTTTCAAAATCCTTGAAGGTAACCCCTTCGAAACAGTGCAAAGCAACTCTTTCAAAACCAATAAAAGTCTTTTCTTCGAAAGCTTTAAAACATTAAACATCCTCCTTTAAAACCTTTTAAACCTTGCCCTTCGAAAACATTGGAATAACCATCCTTTTCAACTCCGCCAAAACCCAGAGGAACCATCCCTTTTGAAACCATTAATCAAAACCTTTCGAAAGCTTCAAAACTCAAACCTTTCGAAAGCACTTTGGGTTCAATTTAAAACATGTAGAAAATTTTCAAAACCATTCAAAGTTAACTCCTTCGAAACCCTTGGAAAATGTCTCGGTCGAAAATATTTGGATTTTGCCTTCAAGTAGAGCAAAAGAATCAGAAAACCCATTAAAGCGAAAAGCATCTACTTCGAAACCTTCTAAAACTTTCTCATTCAAAACCATTTTGAGTTTTACTTCAAACATAGAAAAAGTGTCTTAAAACATTTAAGTCGAAAGCATCTGTTTCGAAACCCTTTCCTAAGTAATGAAGTGATGATGTCGAAACCATCCCTTCGAAAGAATTGGAGAAATGGGTAGATTTTCTAAAATAAAACAATCCCTTCGAAACCTACCGGGTCGAAAGGAAAAAAAGGCGGTAGCTAGGTGTTTCTGCATAGTCGAAAGCATTCATTTAAATCAATGATGCAAACTAATCGAAACCATTTCGTTTTAAACCATTTGACCAAGTCGAAACCCAACCAAGTGGAAAGCATCTTAGTCGAAAGCAAGTAGGTGACCATAACTAAGCTTCAACCTCTTCGAAACCCCTTGGTTTCAACCCTATACCTTTTCGCCCACATCCAATTCATTACATACCAATTGTCTGATACCATATGCATTGGTTTCGACTGTGTCAGAGGCGTTAGTATGGAGGTTGAACCTGGTGCCGAAGGAGACAAAACAGTGAAAAACCTACTTATTTGTACTTTCAAACTATTCTTTTGTATCTAACGTGCGTTGTTTTCCTAACTCTAATTGGTTACAAGGTTTCTCTTTCCAAAAGTGTTGTCGACTTTCCAGATTTAATAATTTAAACATTTTAAAAAAAGCCCCTTCTCCTCCTTTAATTATATGAAACATTTTAGTCCCATACCTTAAATATTGTTATATAACCATCAAAACACTTAGTAAAAATATAGAAAAATTCCAGAAAATCGCTTTATATGTTTTCTAACATATAAAAATTTCAGACCTAAAAAATTAATTACGTATAAATAATTCATAACCCAAAATACCATTTTCTTTACTAGAAATTCATATTAATTCCATGAAAATTCAAAAAAGTCTGAAAATTGAAACCCATCTCCAAAATATTATATACGCGCTTCATGAAAATTCGAAAGGCATTTAAATGTCATTTAATAGTGTTTTCATCTTAAGATATATCATAAATTTATTATGGAAAACCATAATTTATCAACAAGTATAAATATTCATTCCATCATTCAAAAAAGATGGAAAATCATTGCAAAATATTCGGAATTCATCTTAAAATTGAAAACACAATCAAAAATGTGATGTAAACATTATTCACCTTAGCTTTAATGATTAATGAGATTGAGATATGAATAAATTAGATTTTCTTAAGCTTCTTCCTAGTTTATCTTCTTTCTTTTCTCCCTTTTCCTTATTTATGGTGATTGCCTTGAGTCTTCAAAATTTTGAAATGAAATGAACATGTAAATTATACACGGCTAAGGTTTGAAGGATATAGGAATGGCATCTTTCCTATTTTACCCCTCCACTATTTCAATTAAACTCTTATTTTGGTTCATTGTTAAATGGCACGGCTACACTTTAACTAAAATCAAATCTCAATCGCATAATCAACACATTATTCCATTTAATTTAGCTAACTAAATATTCTAAATAATGTTTGAAAATCTGGGGTGTTGCGCCAGTTGTCGAAAAAGCCGTCGGAGGCCATCACAAAACTGTTGTCGTTTCCGTCGAAAATAGACGAAAGCCGTATTCTATATACCGATGGCTTTTTCAATGGCTTTCGATGGCTTAGAGCAGTCGGAAATGACCGTATTCCTTGCAGTGGATGTGTATTTTCTATTGCTCCTTTACACTCGTTTCATCTTCTTCTTTTTATACCAAAACACTGTCATATTTTGTTCGGTGATGCATTATCATCTCTTTTTAACCAAATATCATTATGTTTGAGTAACTTTTATCATCATGCCTTTAGAACTTCATGGAATATGAAATTTAGTTTTCTTTCCTCATATTTGTTATTAGTAAAATCAGTAGACCCCATCTTTTTGTTTTTGTTGTCCCCTTTTGTCTATTTTAGAATTTTGATTTGTCTATTGCTAATTGTTTGGTTATTAATTGATGTTTTATTGTGTCATACTTTAAATATATGTGGTAATGCAACACAAGCACATTATTGAAATGATTCCGTCTTTGATTAAATGCATGCCTACTTGGGCGTGTATATATGCCTGTAATAATTAATTCGCTTAGTTTCACCTTGATTACCTAATTAACTAAAAACCATTCCTTAAATTCTTCTTCCTTCTCCCATAAACAGCCTGCACAAGAGAATATAAACATGTCGTGCACCTCCTCCTACATCGCCCACTACCTCAGACCATTATTCGACAAACGGATTCTACCAACTTCCACCACATCACAAGCTCAATGCCACTATGCTTCCGTAGTTGTCTCGACCTGGGAAATTTTTTGAACCCACCAGAAAACGTGTCGCACTCCACCATAACCTCACCATGGATACACCTCCCTGTGCCAAATTCGAAAACAACCAGAGACAATGCCAAACATCCAATAAATCAGACAAGAATCGAAACCCTAGTCTTCCATTCACGTCGACTATATTGTCGAACGCTCCCATTCACTATCGCAAGCTTCAGTAAGGCTATGCAATTGAAGATATACTCGTTTCGAACTTAAAGGCCTAGCCATTTTATTTTTTTGATAATTATTTGATTTGTTTTGAATTTATAAGTGAAAATGAAAACTGATTTTTCGTGTTTTTTAATTCTGAAAGATGATGGAACGAAATATAAGAGCTTAGACAAGGGAAATCATTGTACTATAAGTGTTGACTTATATATAATTTATAAATTTCGACATCTCGCCGTACAGATCTTTGTTTACATATGAACTCCAACCAATAAAATAAAACTATAGTCATGCTTGAAATAGCAATGCGATCTCAAAACAATAATAATTTACATTGGTTATCGTATTTGGGAAAATCACAAAAACACCGACGTTTGCCAACGTACAGTTAAATGATAATTTAAATAATTTCCAAATTAAAAATGATAGAAAAATCAAATACATTAAATTAATAACACGTCAATAAAAATTGTGTCATTATATGAATAAGTGATTTTCTAACTATTTATTTGAACCATTTTTTATTGTAACAAAATTTACAAAATGAATTTACCGTTATTTTTATTTTAAAAGGAGTTAAATAAGACCATTAAATAAATTAAATAAATATTCAACTCAAAAATCCTGATCTTTACATCACTATCCAATTATAAATTCACAACTCAAAGATTTTTAACAATACCTGTAATTGAAATCAAGTTACTAACCCTTTAAAATCACTATTTCAATATTTGAAATTAATTAAATATTCAAAAAAAACTGACCAAAATTCATGGCCATTACTATATATATATATATATATATATATATATAACTGTAACATTTATAGTTATATATGCACACACAAATTAGTACTTATGTTTATTTTAATTAATTAACTTTTTATTTAATATATCCAATCAACTAAATATTAAATAATTTTAAAAAAATTAAATTTAATTTTAAACATTTTTGTAAAATAGTTTATAAATTTTATAAAATTATATATTATATTTTAAATTTAACATTTAAATTTAAAATATGTTTTAAATTTTCAAATTGAATTTTGACAATCAGCTCATGGTTTAATCAATTTGTGGCTTTACAATTGGGCTAACCTTTAGACATACTTCTTCCATTAGGCTTGGCCATTAGCTAAGAAGGGGAGAATACTTGATTATTTAACCCCAATATTTGACTTTACTATTCTATTCACCCATCGAATTAGAAAGCTCTATCAATTGGTTTTAAAGTTTCCAATTTAGACTACATAGACCATTTAGACTCTGATGTCATTTTTAGAATCGCACTGATCTATAATGGGTGAAATGGGTAAACTTCAAAATTTTCCCTACTTGGATCTCGATGGGGCTATTAAACCTATAGTTGTACTTGATCTGATCTAGCTAGTTTAAATAAAACTATATTTTATTTAATTATTTTTATTTAATAAATAAACTATTATATATTTTGAGTATATCAATACATATTCTTACTGTATATATAAGTGTAACGTGCAACATAGCAAAGTATACAAGGTTAATGCTTACATAAGTTGATATTGGGATATATATCCACTATGTAAATATTGGCCATTTATATATATGTTAAGTATCTCAAAACATTGTTTAATATATTTATAAAAGATATAAATGTAAATAAAGTTTTAAATTATTTATATGTAATCAAATGTAAAAAATCAATCTTATTTTGACAATCTATAATTTTTAAATTCAAAATTTGTATTTCAAATATCCAATTAAGACTAATTTAAACATTTTAAATTTCAAATCTAGACCTTAAAAACGTCAGTTAAAATATCTTAAATTAAATTTAGATATTTATATTATACAAAATTTATAACAACTAAAAACAAATTTATATAATTTTTTATTAATTTATACCTATTTTTTTTTGAATTCATTTAAAATACATGACGCTGTTCTAATATGTATAAATATGTACATATGCATATGCATAAATATATACATATGTATTGTAAAATAAATATTTTAAATATATATATAACATTAGTAGCATATAAAGAATTTTTTGTTCATTTGAAAGCTAACTTAATAAATGTGTGTATGTACATATATATTATAACACTAAATATATACATTATATAAATTAATAATTAAATGCATGTTTGTATATATATATAATATTTAGATTAAATTTAAAAAAAAAATTGTTTAATTTAATCACATAAAT